>OW026303.1:11262500-11900000 GCA_932273695.1 Apotomis betuletana
AGGAGCGCCGCGCGTACATCCCGCAAGGTGGGCCGCCGTCCGTACACCACACACTCGGTCCGGTCCGACTACAGTTCACACGTCCTGGGCACGCTGTCGGCGTGGTCGCAGTACTCCGGCGACGCGCGAGTGGTGCGCGCGCACGCCTGCCTCGCGCTGCTGCACGCCGTCGTGCAGGAGCGCCGCGCGTACATCCCGCAAGGTGGGCCGCCGTCTGTACACCACACACTCGGTCCGGTCCGACTACAGTTCACACGTCCTGGGCACGCTGTCGGCGTGGTCGCAGTACTCCGGCGACGCGCGAGTGGTGCGCGCGCACGCCTGCCTCGCGCTGCTGCACGCCGTCGTGCAGGAGCGCCGCGCGTACATCCCGCAAGGTGGGCCGCCGTCCGTACACCACACACTCGGTCCGGTCCGACTACAGTTCACACGTCCTGGGCACGCTGTCGGCGTGGTCGCAGTACTCCGGCGACGCGCGAGTGGTGCGCGCGCACGCCTGCCTCGCGCTGCTGCACGCCGTCGTGCAGGAGCGCCGCGCGTACATCCCGCAAGGTGGGCCGCCGTCCGTACACCACACACTCGGTCCGGTCCGACTACAGTTCACACGTCCTGGGCACGCTGTCGGCGTGGTCGCAGTACTCCGGCGACGCGCGAGTGGTGCGCGCGCACGCCTGCCTCGCGCTGCTGCACGCCGTCGTGCAGGAGCGCCGCGCGTACATCCCGCAAGGTGGGCCGCCGTCTGTACACCACACACTCGGTCCGGTCCGACTACAGTTCACACGTCCTGGGCACGCTGTCGGCGTGGTCGCAGTACTCCGGCGACGCGCGAGTGGTGCGCGCGCACGCCTGCCTCGCGCTGCTGCACGCCGTCGTGCAGGAGCGCCGCGCGTACATCCCGCAAGGTGGGCCGCCGTCCGTACACCACACACTCGGTCCGGTCCGACTACAGTTCACACGTCCTGGGCACGCTGTCGGCGTGGTCGCAGTACTCCGGCGACGCGCGAGTGGTGCGCGCGCACGCCTGCCTCGCGCTGCTGCACGCCGTCGTGCAGGAGCGCCGCGCGTACATCCCGCAAGGTGGGCCGCCGTCCGTACACCACACACTCGGTCCGGTCCGACTACAGTTCACACGTCCTGGGCACGCTGTCGGCGTGGTCGCAGTACTCCGGCGACGCGCGAGTGGTGCGCGCGCACGCCTGCCTCGCGCTGCTGCACGCCGTCGTGCAGGAGCGCCGCGCGTACATCCCGCAAGGTGGGCCGCCGTCCGTACACCACACACTCGGTCCGGTCCGACTACAGTTCACACGTCCTGGGCACGCTGTCGGCGTGGTCGCAGTACTCCGGCGACGCGCGAGTGGTGCGCGCGCACGCCTGCCTCGCGCTGCTGCACGCCGTCGTGCAGGAGCGCCGCGCGTACATCCCGCAAGGTGGGCCGCCGTCCGTACACCACACACTCGGTCCGGTCCGACTACAGTTCACACGTCCTGGGCACGCTGTCGGCGTGGTCGCAGTACTCCGGCGACGCGCGAGTGGTGCGCGCGCACGCCTGCCTCGCGCTGCTGCACGCCGTCGTGCAGGAGCGCCGCGCGTACATCCCGCAAGGTGGGCCGCCGTCCGTACACCACACACTCGGTCCGGTCCGACTACAGTTCACACGTCCTGGGCACGCTGTCGGCGTGGTCGCAGTACTCCGGCGACGCGCGAGTGGTGCGCGCGCACGCCTGCCTCGCGCTGCTGCACGCCGTCGTGCAGGAGCGCCGCGCGTACATCCCGCAAGGTGGGCCGCCGTCTGTACACCACACACTCGGTCCGGTCCGACTACAGTTCACACGTCCTGGGCACGCTGTCGGCGTGGTCGCAGTACTCCGGCGACGCGCGAGTGGTGCGCGCGCACGCCTGCCTCGCGCTGCTGCACGCCGTCGTGCAGGAGCGCCGCGCGTACATCCCGCAAGGTGGGCCGCCGTCTGTACACCACACCACAGACAACCCCCACTAGACGGAGCATGTAAGGCGACCCGCGCGCACCAACGATATGGTACGGCAGAACATTAAAGTATCAACACGGCGGCCACCGTTTAGTTGCGATCATGTTTATGAGGTCTCTCTACACCACTTAACACTACAATTTACCATGTTATTTATTTAATTTATTTTTTCGTTGACGTACGCATGGATCATAAACAAGGACGCAACTAAACGGTGGCCGGTGGTGTTGATACTTTAATGTTCTGCCGTACCATATCGTTGGTATGGACAACCCCCACTAGACGGAGCATGTAAGGCGACCCGCGCGCACCAACGATATGGTACGGCAGAACATTAAAGTATCAACACCACCGGCCACCGTTTAGTTGCGTCCTTGTTTATGATCCATGCGTACGTCAACGAAAAAATAAATTAAATAAATAACATGGTAAATTGTAGTGTTAAGTGGTGTAGAGAGACCTCATAAACATGATCGCAACTAAACGGTGGCCGCCGTGTTGATACTTTAATGTTCTGCTGTACCATATTGTTGGTGCGCGCGGGTCGCCTTACATGCTCCGTCTAGTGGGGGTGGTCTGTGGGTCCGACTACAGTTCACACGCATACAGCATGCGGTTCTTCAGTAGGGGAAGAAATAGGTTCTTAAAGGGTCGGCAACGCGCGTGTGATGCTGATACTTGTTTGCCACCGTCGTAGTATAAGGAAATAAACAGTAGACGTGAGCCGCAGAGCCGAACGCGCTGGGCCATACTCCATCCCACAATATATGAGTACATCCAGCAAAATTTGTCACGGCCGAAATATCGCAAAATCGTGCTGTCGAAGTAGCGCTATCTATAGACATGTTCCCACATATCCACACAGAGGGAGGTATAGTCCGACAAGAAAGTGTAGAAATTAAAAAGTGGCAATACTTCAGTATCGTCAGGTCTACGTGGAGCGAGGGTAGCGAAGTGGCTAACGCGCTGGACCGGTAATCCAGAGGTACCGGGTTCGATTCCCGGTCCCTTCCACCAGGTAGCTCCTTTTTCAATTTTTCTTTAAGCTTTGATCTTTGTTTTCATGGTTTAAATAAAAGTTATGGTGTACCCACATAAAAAAAAATGAGACATTACATGTTTCATACATTTATGAAAGTCCGTGTCTACTTTTCCGGCGTGTAAGATGCAATATAATTTAATATGACAGGCTGGAGTCGCTGGTACGCCTGGGAATGGGGCGAAGTACGGGCGTGCACCGAAGTGCTCCGCTGCAGCCCCGGCGGCGCGCAGTCCGCGGCGCGCGCGCTAGTGGGTGCACTGTACGCGGCGCGCGTGGCCTCTACCCCGGATCGAATACTACTGGGAGCGTTGCTACGCGCGTGTCTGTCTGAACCGGCGCTGGCGCATGGTTGGAGGGGACCTGCGCCTGACGACACGCCGCTGCGGCTGCCTGTTACCACTGAATTACAGGTTAGACAGCACACAGTCTTTCTCTAGGTGTCTTCCATGGAGCACAAGGATTAGCATGTGAGGCTTCTATTCGGTCTTCGTGTTGCTGTTACGCGCGTGTTTGTCTGAGCCAGCTGCCATTTACCACTGAACTACAGGTTAGATTGTTTATCGTTGAAATAAATCACCATCGTCAATCTTAACCAGATCGTCAAGGAAACTAAGTGTACCTAGTTAAGTGCTTTCCACACCGCGACGTTCGGTAAGCAGTCACAAATCGAGAACTTTTTTACCCAGCGGCCATCGGGTCTTCGAGCAATATACCCCGTCTTGTGCCTTAAGTGTGACAATATGGCAACATGTTGAGCTATATCGACGACTCTTGCATATTCCCTTTCTTCTACTTTGATCACGCAAGATAGAGATAGACAGAGAAAATCGTAAATAACCTGACCCCTCAAAAATCTTAAACCCTCACATGCAAATGACAAGTGACACCCACTCATATCATGATATCATAACAACGGCTCTGCGATCCGGTGTATGCAAATGAATCCCAAAATACGCAAACCAGTTATGGACGTTTGAAATGTTGCACTTGTTTATTTTCCTTATATCGTAGATACCGTTATGCCTGTATTCTACTACAAAAGCAATATAGTCACTTTTAAGTGCGTCTTAAATAAATGTTTAACAGAATGAGCTAGGAATTGTTAAATACTTAAGTCATTTCCTGTTAAGTTATAGTAAGGTTACGAGTATAATATATACTCATTGAATGAATTTCGCACCGCACGATTAGTTACATATAAACTAAATCCGTCATTCAAACTTCGTTTATTTTGATGACTCATGTTGTTTTCATTTGTTAATGTTGTAAATTATAGTAAAACTAAACTGGACTGTTTACTTTTCGGGACAGGCTTACACCTCAGCGTTCAGTGAACTACCGGATATAGACTCGCCCCAGCTCCTAGGTTTGCCTGCCAACTGCCGTCTGGCTTGGGAGAAAAATGCCGCTGATGACATCATTGCAGGGCTAAAAGGTAAAGTCATTAATTACAACCAAACAGTGCGGTCTGTGTGTGAAGCATAAGAAACGCGAGGTGTCGATGTAGGTATATAGACGTGAAGGACTGGCGTGGTATCCATTAAGCCCAATTTTCACTGCTCAACTTGGCTTACTTATTTTAAAGCATTTGAACACCTTATCATATAGGGGAGAGTAACCTATATTGAACCGGCGCTTAAATTGGACCACTAGAAGTATTTCTACCAAATAACACAATTTATTTACACTGGCAACAAAAAATGAAGCGACGACAGCGCCATAATCAGCACCAATTTGGTGTAGTAAATAAATTGTGTTATTTGGTAGAAATACAGGTGGTCCAATTTAAGCGCCGGTTCAATATAGGTTACTCTCCCCTACACTGTGTTTCAGCCTTTACTTGAGTTTTACCATTGATAAGTTGTATGCCACGCCACTAGTTCGAAAAAGTCTTTTTTTTTTCAACGTATAAAGTCATAGTCAAACGAAGTAAAAGTTACAGTCCCTGAGCTCTTAGAATAGCACCCGGGCTCGAATGAAACAATAAAGATAAACCTGAAGCCATTTTAACAGCTCTCGGATTATACCTGGATATTTGGTTTCTAGAACTCAACACAACAGTGGTGACAAACAGAAAACGTGGCGATTCAATGGCACTAAAGAGTCTGTTAGCGCTGTGGAAGAAGCTGATGTCAGGAAACCCTCTTCTCAAGGGAGAATATCAACCAGAACAGGTAATTGAGACTCATAAGTACGATTCTGAGGTGGGTAACTTGATATTGGGTGGATTGATAAAATGTATTATTCGTCTAACTCCAAGGGTAACTACCAACCTGGGTGATTTTTTCATTTTCTAGTGTGAGAATAAGCTACCTGCACTTAAATAGCCTGAAATGGCCTTTCAACCCCTAAACTTGCTTCGCAACCGAATTTCATGACTTTTGGTCCATTCAGTGGAAAAGAAGTTTTTTTTAAAAAGGCAGATTATGGTGGTTGAAAAAGTAAAAAAATATAATTTTCAGCAATTTTGAAACAAACTCGCGACATCGCGAGATGGAGCTGTTGCTCACAGAGACACTAGTCTAAAATTGACAGTTGGCACTCCATTACTGCGCAATTTTCTTGAAATATCCTGCCTTGCACAACTGCAATGAGTGTCCGAGAAAAGCTTATCCTATTGTAATTAGTTGTAATAAATAGATGTGATCTGATCCGGTTTCTATTAGTAACAACAGGTACCTTAATTAAAGCTGATTCAGAGAAGTGCGTCAGGATGTTTTTTGCGGACATTCACTGTGCCTACCAAGTGCCTACGGCATTTTGTTGACGTCAAACATAGGTTTTAGTGGGCGGTGTTAAAAAACGGTGCACAATACCTATGCCACAAGGAACTTGTGGAACAACTTGACCAGCCTTAATATAGTTCTTTCGTGTAAGATTGTTAAGATTGTCCCTAATATTTATTTATTTACCTACCCACTGAAACTGTATGCATATATATTTATTGCTAACACCTTTGTAGTTGGTACCTAATATTTTAACCTAATTTTAAAGGCATGGAAACCTGTTCAATTATGTAATATATTGTTATGACACGGTCTCGTTTACAACAGTTACATGCAAAGAAACCTGTTAGGCGGGTATGGTTGGCTTAAAAACGTTATATTTTTGTGTTATTGACTTCGGACTGGGTTGTTCGTGTCTGTCGTATACCGGACGACTTGTCGGCAGACAAAACCACAGAGGTGAAGCCCCACGACTCCAAACAACAACGCGGCGGACCTAGGCTAGGCGAAGGCGGGATGATTTGGACTATTGCTTAATCTCATGACCACCCAGCTCGTTAACGGAACACAGTGTCCCAGACACCAAGTTGACAACAGATAGATATGGCGTTCTATAACGGCAAATGACGTCGTGGCGCCTGGAGGACAGCTTTCCGTCGACGTGATTTGCCGTCTTTGGCGCTCAAAACGGTTAAAAGCTGGACAAATGTAGCTCAAAATCGGGATGGATGGAAAAAGAGAGGAAAGGCCTTTGCCCAGCGAAGTGGGACATAACGGGCTTTTAATAATAATTTAGTGAACGTAAACATAGACAATAACATCCCATTCGATGGTCCTTCTTAAAAATACAAGGTGAGTCATTCAAATGGTTTCGCAAGAAATAGGTAATTCTTAAATAACCTTTATGTAATAGGAAAATCCCTGAACAGGAAGGAAGAAGATTTGCAACTTATATTTTGTTGTTAAGATTATTGTAAAACAAAGTTCACTATCTTACAGTTTCAGGCCGCAGCATAACCACCTATACTATGCAGTAAAAAGAAAACAAGGCTATGTTTCAACACATTTGGATTTTGCAATATGCGTCATTTGCTTAATTACGTTAATACTTATACTAAAATACATTTAGAGGAACTCTCAAATACTAAAAATAAGAGCTTAAAACCTTGATTAAAGACAACATTAGTGACAGTAGAGCCTCCTACTGACGCCACTCGGGTCTCCTGACGTCAATCGGAACCGGATACGGGGTAAAGTAAGATGATTCGTAACAGACAAATCAGCCTGCTGATTTAGAATCGATAGTTTTAGCAAAAGGAGTGGCGCCATGGTAATACAAATGGTCGTCAAATATTGTATTCCATGTTAATTTGTAACTGTGCGATTAGTATCTCACGAATTATCTAAGAACAAATTGAATTCAATTGAATTGTAGTATCGTTATTTAGGTTTACCTATTTCACCATGGTTAAGGTAAACCACAATTAGTCCAAAAGACATATAAAATTGTAATGTTTTTTTATGGCTCCTTTAGTGGGATTGTCACCGCATAGTTTCGGAATATTTCTATGAATTTTGATTACCTAACAACGTATTGTTTTGAATTTTAGATTACTAAAGATTTAAAAGTAAATGAAAATAACGAGACAGTTTGTGAAAGTGTTTTTTATGTAAAAATAAGACCATTTCCTTCTCAGTCGTAAAAGTTTTATTTAAAATAATTTGTGTTGGAGACAAATTAGTAGGTTTTTTCCCCCACCCTCTTTGTGGCGCTTTTACAATATTTTTTTTTTTTACTTGGAGATGTTCCCCAACCGCTGGCCAGAGGAGGCATCTGATCGGGAGTCGTGGAAATCAAGGGGAGAGACCATTGCCCAGCAGTGGGACACTCAAACAGGCTAATAAAATATATATAACTAGCTGTGCCCCGCGGTGTTACCCGCTCATCCCAAGGAAACACAATTTTTTTCGGGATGAAAAGTATCCTATGTCCTTTCCCGGGTCTCAAACTATCTCCATACCAAATTTCATCTAAGTCGGTTCAGCGGTTTAAGCGTGAAGAGGTAACAGACAGACAGACAGACAGACACACTTTCGCATTTATAATATTAGTATGGATTAACTAATAGTCTATGCAAAAGCTGTTCCTCATCCGAGGCAGGAATATCATACGCACTGTCTTTAATGGATCACAACCTACAAAATCTGGATACAGCTTAAATCAACTCATGGAAAGCGGTCCAAACCTGCAACAAGATCTACAAGCTTTGATTTTACGATGGAGGTCATTTCGTTACGTGTACACTGCTGACATTGAGAAGTTCTATAGACAAATACTTGTAAAGGAAGAGGATCAACATTTACAAAAAATTGTCTGGCGAGACTCTCCATCCGAACCAATCCAGGAGTTCCAGCTCTGTACTTTAACCTATTGACCGCCAAGCGGTCTAGCAATTTACCGTGCCACTGACGCCAGAGTAAAAAAAAAAGATGTGCCCCAAAATCAACAGGGATTGAAAAATACTTGTAGCGGTTAGAATTACAAAGTTTTTGATCATTAAAATTTGGACGGCTGTGGCCGACGTGGCGTCAGGGGCACGATTTTTTGTTGACGGCCACAGCCGACTGTGGCGGTCAAAAGGTTAACCTACGGAACCAAGGCTGCTGCCTATTTGGCAATGCGGACTATAAAACAGCTGGCCATTGATGATGGTCCACAATATCCTCTCGCTGCAAGCATCTTAAATAACCAACTATACGTGGACGATCTTCTTGCTGGAAGCAATAACCTTGAAGAGGCTATGACAACACAGAAGCAACTTGTCAGTTTATTGCAAGCAGGCGGTTTCAATCTTCGCAAATTCGCAAGTAACCATCCAGGTCTTCTTGAAGACCTAACTCAAGAGCAAATCAGTCAAACTATGCTTGACTTTAAAAACATAAACAACAACAAAACACTCGGAATTTTGTGGAATCCATGTACAGATCAATTTACATTTAACATCACCGACTTAAATGTAAACAAAAATGTCGCAATCACTAAGCGTTCATTATTATCAGACTTATCAAAGCTATTTGATCCGCTTGGCTGGCTCGCGCCAGTGAATATGAAAGGAAAACTAATTTTTCAACAAGCCTGGAAACAATCTCAGGCCTGGGACGAACCCCTGCCGCTACCAGTACAAGAGGAATGGAAAGTCTTCAGAAACGAGCTAACCACACTTAATGACATAACAATCCCTAGATGGATCGGGGATACACAACGAAAGTGTGAATTACATGGCTTTTCTGACGCTTCTGAAAAGGGTTACAGCTGCGTCATATACTGTAAAAGCACGGATGAACACGGCCAGATCAGTATCACATTAATAGCGGCAAAGACTAAACTCGCGCCGTTAAACAGACATGTCACCCTACCGAGGTTGGAGCTTTGTGGGGCACTTTTACTAGCAAGATTGATGCAAAAAACCATAGAGTCGCTAAACAATCAGACAGTACAGGTACATGGGTGGACAGATTCAACGGTGGTGTTGGGGTGGCTGCATCAAGGTGATATAACACGTTGGAACACATATGTGGCAAACAGAGTCACGGAGATCACCCAGGTCATGCCCTCTACATGTTGGCGACACGTACGCTCAGAAGATAACCCGGCAGATTGTGCCAGCCGTGGCCTGCAACCATCGCAGCTACAAGGACACTATTTGTGGTTTCAAGGTCCTCAATGGTTAGCAAATGAGTCGAAAATATTGCAAGAAACAACATTATACGAGGAGCCTGTTGAGGAGCGAAGAAGTAACAAACATACATGTTCCCTACAAATAACATCACCGGTTATAGAGACGCTTCTGAATAATAACAGCTCTATGACGCGTGCAGTACGAACACTCGGCTGGGTGTCACGTTTTGCTAACAATGCAAGTGGAAAAAATAAATTAAAATTGCCGTACCTAACCACATCGGAACTGGAGAATGCACATAACGCAATAATGCGAGCAGTGCAAAATAAACACTTTGCTGAGGAAATTTTGATATCATAGGTCTTTAAATTAAGTAGACGTCGGTTAGTAGGATTTGTATACATACGCTTAGTGTAAGTAGCGACCGGAGCTGTTGTTCATGGCTCGAGATATCCATAAGCAAGCGTTAAATTGTTTAATTTGTCCATATTTAGGAGAGCGGGGGCTGGTGGGGCGTGGTGGTCGGCGGCGAGGCGCGCGAGGCGGCGCAGGCGGCGCGCGCGCTCCACGCGGCGCTGGCGAGGCTCGCGCGCGCCCCCGCCCACTCGGCGCAAGCACTGCTCCGGGTACGTTGTATGTCTCCTGACACTTATTCGTTTGGGTCCTTTCTAATAGGGAGCATCCACATTGCGAGCAGTGCCTGTAAATGTCATGTCATTTTCATATCTTTTTTGTGACATTACAGGCGAATGCTCCCAGTAAGGAAGAGATTTTATTCTCGTCAAGTTACATTTTGGTACCATCTTGTACGATAATATGAAATAAATCATATTTAACCGACCGCTATTCCTTTATTACTTATATTACTATTTATTAGACGCCTCGCCACTAACATATAGCCATAGCATATCAAAAACAAAAAGCACCTTACAGGCGATTAAGGAAATGAAATCTTATTTCTTATAGTGAAGCTTCAAATTTTCATGTGACCGATGCAGTTGTAGGTATGTTTTACACGGAATTCCCCGAACAAAATACGGTTTAATGATGCAATCGTATGTGACAGTCAATATCGTCGCGGCAGTCGATCTGCCTCTAATCATGGTTGTGTCCAAATTTGTAAATAAAGCAATACGCGATGATGCTTAAGGATAACTTTCCCACATACTCATGCTTTTTAGGGTTCCGTACCCAAAGGGTAAAAACGGGACCCTATTACTGAGCCTCCGCTGTCCGTCTGTCTGTCTGCCCGTCTGTCACCAGGCTGTATCTCATGAACCGTGAAAGCTAGACAGTTGAAATTTTCACAGATGATGTATTTCTGTTGCCGCTTTAACAAAAAATACTAAAAAAACATTTGTATCCGGCGCCATACATACCAGGGGCAAACTTAACCGAGTTAGACTCTCACTTGGCCGGTTTTTATACGGTCTCGAATATTCGAATATGTAAATAGATTTATTATTGTTAATTATTGAATTTCAAAACAGAAAATTCTCCTTTTTCTGTCTAAAAAGCGTTCTAGAAAGCTTTACTTCTATCAGCCACAGACATCCACTGCTGAACATAGGCCTCCCCCATAGCTCGCCACAAGGCAGAACTTAATATACATGTATAAGTCTATTTAAGAGCCAAATAATTTTGACGTTGACTGAAATGGATATGGACATTCGGACAACCAACAACTAAATTCCCATCAAGGACGTTCAAGAGAATTTCGGGCTGATGAAGAAGTGACAGCGGCTAATAGCTAACGCCTAACGTAGCACCATAAGTTATGAGAGTTATGAGTGATCTCTTCGTCATAAGCGTATCTAGGGGGTGGCCGGGTGGGCCGTGCCCACCCCAGTATGGTCTAGTGCCCACCCCAAGATTTGGGTTACCGATAGAAATTCATGGCTTCATCTCTTAGAATATGGCCAGGCCCCTCCCTAGGCCCACCCCAGGCCCCACTGAAAAATAATCTTAGATACGCCAATGCTCTTCGGCCAGGTCCCGGAGGAGTGGCAGCTGGTGTGGGGCGGGCCGGACGCGCCCGACGCCTACCTGAAAGAGTTCTGCCACCGCGCGCGCGCCGCTTCCGAGCGCCGCGCCGCGCCCCGCGACCATGACTACATGCCCAAAGGTGCTATTTTTTTTTTTTTTTCATTTATTTATCATACAGAAAAAACAATACATTTAACAATAATGCAACGAGCAAAACCATACTAAGGTTTAACTGCCGTTGAATTCACTCACATAGGTAACTACAATCAGGTATTAAATAGGTAGGTAGGTATTATTATTATCAATTACGATCGGAATTACATCACCTAAGGTACGTTGCTTTGACAATTCGTTTACAGTGGTGTGGTGTTTCACACACACACTCGTTAATGTGTTGGAATCGAGTTCGTTAAGAATATTAGGTAACATGTATTCCCACCTTCGTTTCCCGTACACATTGTTACATTTTGGCAGGACAAATTTAGGTAGGTAATCTAATTTCCTAAGATGTGCCGGTCTACTAGTTCGTTTAGTTAGTTTATTACATCCTTCGGCTCGTTTCATAATACCACACACGTGTTTTAAGACCTCTCATACAACATAATAACTAGAATTAGATTCCTACTCCTCTCCTTTCGTTCTATAAATTTGAATAAAAAAAAAAGTAGATTGGTCTAGGTGTGTGTGTCAGTCTGTGGGTTTACCTACTCTGAGTACAGTTTCATAAAGTCTTGACTGTCTCCGGCGTCACTCAAAATGTCTACGGAGTTACCAAAAACCGGGCTTCTAATGTACGTACTACTATATTTTGTGTTTACTAGGTTTAACAGTGGGGACATTGAACATTTTAACGTATATACCGACAAGCCGTTATTTATTGGGGACATTTTATTTATTTATTTCTTATTCAAATACGTTACACAGCATTACAGTAAAAATTGGGCAAGTGCGAGCCCGACTCGCGCATGAAGGGTTCCGTACCTATACATATATATAATCTATAACAAGTTTGTTGTATGGGAGCCCCCCTTAAATATTTATTTTATTTTATTTTTAGTATTTGTTGTTATAGCGGCAATAGAAATACATCATCTGTGAAAATTTCAACTGTCTAGCTATCACCGTTGTGGAGATACAGCCTGGTGACAGACGGACGGACGGACGGACGGACGGACGAACGGACAGCGAAGTCTCAGTAATAGGGTCCCGTTTTTACCCTTTGGGTACGGAACCCTAAAAACCAAGGCACTGTCAACTACAAAAATACATATAAACAAAGTTTTAAAAAGTCACTTTTGATCTTATTCCTAATTATTGCCTTATTTAACTTTGTAATTTTCAGTGTTATTTTTACCGTGTTAATTTTTTTATTTTGACAATCCTTTAAGGAGCTTTTTTGACATTTTTATCTCAATTTGTTTAAAATCTTGCCATGTAATTATTTTATCTATTTTATAATCAATTTCGCTGTTTTTATTATCATCATATTTTATCTCTTAGTATTAGGTAATGTATGTGACGATCATAGTCAATTGCATGTTATTGACATAGCGTAATTTATATTCTCATTTTATATTATGAAATAAATAAATCTAAATAAATCTTTATGTGGTAATACCACATAAAAAAAACCACATATTTATAAAAAATAAATCTAAATTTAAAACTAATTACATTTAAGCGACACAACGTGCATTTTTTATTCATTCGGAAGACCGATAGGCTAGAAATAATACATTTCGTGCACATGCTACAGAAGTGGACCTGCGCTCGTTCCTGCGTCCAGCGCGCGTGGTGTGCGCGCAGCGCGTGCGCACGGCCGCGCGGCTCGGCTGCGCGGCGCATAACCTCACTTTACATGTGGACTGGGACCCTACAGGTAACTCTAATACCCATTTATAAGCTTTATAACGCAATTTATGCGGACGTTAGTAGATACTGATGTAGATAGGTAAGATACCGACCAATATGTACATTTGGTAAAGATGGTAACTTAGAAAGAACTAAGTTTTTTAAAATGACTGACGTGTTTGACAAGTTGTTGTCTAAATTATTACTTTGCATTTCTTCACTTCGTCAGTCGTTCAAACTCTAATTACGAACGCTATGCGACGCTGCAGTTCTACTTCCTCGCCTGTTAGACTTTTTTTTTGTCATAACTAGAGGGCGGTAGTGACACTCCGGACGCACTGGCTGTCGTCGGACTGCGACTATGCGGCGGTCGCTGGGACGCGGCGGCGCGAGCGTTGGCGCCGTGCACACCCAACTCCGCGCCGCACTCGCCTGCGCCTCGACTCCTACTACGGCACAAACAGGTATTTCATTTGAAGAGTATCGGATACGACTACGACTTTCGGCGGCAAGCGGCGCGGCGAGCGGTTGAGCGGGAGATCCAATCGCGGCAGCCATACGAGCGAGCGAGGCGCGACACGTACCGCGCAACGCTAGTGACGAACGTGGACAAATAGTACATTACTGCAGACGCCGGGAAATAAGGGCTTGCCGGCTGAGTAGGTATAGACGTCTAGTGATACGAAGCCGGCAAGCCCTTTTCACGGCTAAGGCATGTATAGTGCTTTTCTCAAACATATGCAATGAAATAAAAAAATACACCACTCAAAAAAACATAATTCAGCTGTTCAGCGAGTTCATAAACAGACGCCATGTTTAAAAAAAATCATTCATCATTTTCCCTCCCAACCCTCTATATTTCTTTTCTTTAATAAGTCGTCCACGTGTGTAGTGTTCGAATATTAAGGTCATTATACACAACCTGATAATAAGCATCTTAATTTCTATAATAAATAAAATAAAGGCAAAGGTTTTTTTTTGATATTGTCTATGGTCTCTGGTGACTTACGTATAGACAGTATATTAAATTGATTCATCATCAACACATTGAATCATACAGATTTGTATTCTTAATATCAGTCCGTGTGTACTAGGCATTAACGCGGTTATTGTTGGTCCGATGTCTGAATGAATAACCACTAGAAAAAAAATATATCACCTGTTCATAAACACAGACGCCATGTTTTCATTAACACTTTCGACACCAACAACCCGGAGGCCGGGCGCTCGTAAACTTTGTTCAGATGCCGGCCAACCCGGTAGCCGGGGTTGATGCTATAAAAGTCGGCTCGGCCGGTTTCTGGGATATGTCTTACTTTTTTGTCTGGTTGCAAAAGTGTTAAAATTAAAAACAAATTACTTCCCGGCCTATCCTTCAATTTTATATGAAATTCCTTTAGTTCTCTCGAATTGTTCCGCCCGAAACTTGACATTTCGAAGCCAGTTTTAACGCACGTTATGACGATATTTCATTGCATGTTTGAGAAAAATTATATTATTATAGCGTGTTGCTCATTTGATGAATACTTTACAGGAGAGCCCACTGGCGCGCGAAACAACATTCGAGGTCCCTGTATACAGCAACGAAGCACGTGAAGAAATCGTTTTCACCGCTCGGGCTCCGCTGCACAACAGTTTTCCACGAGACACGGCGCTGCTCAACGCTGTGGCACTGTTCATCGCACAGGTCGACTAGATGGCAGCCTTCTTTCTATCTTTTTATTTCAAATTCATAAGGAACACCGACTGTTGCGTATCACAGATTTCTCTCTCACACACAAACTCTGTACTGAACGGAAATTATAAAACGAATGTGACAGTTGTGTTAGAAATAGGTGAAGATGCACTGTGGCGTACAATAAACGTGACTTGTATTCTTAGTTTCATACTATTATTCTATTATTAACACCGAATTCAGATACTTGTTTAGCAAGTTAAGAGGTTAAGTCAGAACATCGAAAACCTTGATATCTAAGATGATGTAACTTGCAGTATTTTTTACATATGGATCTCTTAGCTTGGTTGTCATAATTATAGTTCCTACACTTAGTTTTTCATAACGTTTCGTTGATTAAGATTTTTCACTCTTACGTAGTTAAGTAGTAGTCTGTTTGATGAGATAATAAACACCTGTTTATTAGGTCATAAGTTATTTTATTTACATTTGGTTATTTAAAAAAAAAACCAAGGACGCAAATAAAGTAGCCAGGAGTTAGAAGCGTAACTAAGACATCTTTTCTATAGAAGTTTCCAGCAGCACTTTTTTGTCGAGTAGTAGGTATTATTTTTATACGACGGAACGAATTTCACTGATATGCTTTGCTGACCGGGTAGAGTAGGTACTTACTGATAAGAAAGGGTCTTTCTTTTCTACACGTAAGTCTACGCCGCTGGTTGCTCGTGTATCTCAATAATAGTTCAGTTCGATGCTACCAAAAGACAAAGTCAGTGAAGTCACTCAAAATACTATACGTATTAGGTATTAGTAATGTGTTTACCAGGGCTTATATTATGCTGCTCGGCAGCATCTCGCTTTTTTTAAATAAAAGTCTTGTTTATAATGAATGTTTTATTTGTAAAAAAGTTATATTTAAATCATTCAACAACTACCTAATTGTGACTATAAATATTACCCATGTAATATTTTATGTGACGTAACTAGAGAAGGTTTTTGCAATAAAATATTAAATTCTAATTATTTTACAAACAACATAGTGATTTAATCAATAAGTGCTACACGTTCACACAGCCATAGTTCATAAATAAGATCTAAGGCACTTGGTTTAAGGCTGTTTAAATTTCGATGTTACAATCATTTTGATTTGAATCATTTTAGAAGGCCAGAAGACTAAATCCAAATTCCAATCAAATGAATAATCGAGGATGAAAAATAAAAGCAAGCAGACTAATATATGTACAATAATAGAAAATCATAAGATTGCTGCATGCATGGAGTGTAAAAATATGAAAGTAAAATCTTAAAGGCAAGTTCCGCCAACTGGAAATAGACAGGGCCGGCTACTTATTTAAAAACCAATACACTGGGAAATAAGAATCGACCTTTCCTACCGTTTTATCTAGATTTACGGGTGCCGAGGTGCATCTTGAGAAACTGCATACCTGTCTCGTCGTCTACACGTCAAGGTTAAAAATAAATGTCCACATTAACTTCACTATGAAATAAATAAAACCTGTAAGTATACATATTTTGGCAATTTGGTGGCATTAATAACCTCGACTGCTCAGGTAAGGTAACAATCGAGAGAGGCGAAATTTCCCATTGTCTGACACTCGATGAAAAAAGATAGACTGATATCTTTTTATAACTTGTGAGTGTACTTGCATAAAGGTGTAGTTATAATACTGACAACTATCGGTACTGGTCATCAGACCCCTCTCACACAAGTACACTAAAGTGCCATTAGTAATACTGTGTGGAACTATAACAGTTACACTATACATATTCTGAGTGTCTGAATCATTTGTAAATAAAATAATTATTAAATAGAGTATTTGGCAATTTGTCTAATACCCTGTCGCAAAAACTTCCATTAAAATGAATAAGCACCCAAATATCTCACAGTTTATCTACAATAAGTATCAACAATAGTAGTGACGAATCATAACAGTAGTTTAAGCAACAAGGTGTTAGTGACGTAAAAACAATTAACATTTATATTAAAAATAAAAAAATGCATTATTCTAAATGCAGAATTTGAATTAGGTAAAAACTACAATAATAGTAAAACGACTTTGCATATCATTTGCGTAGTACTAAAATCAATCAGATAACTTGATGACCTACTTTAAAATGTTTGGAGATAAAATAAAAACATTCTTATTGTCTCTGATGCACTATTTGTTTTTAATTTTAAAGCTGAATCCCGAATAATAAATAAAATAAACTCAATCTTATTAATCCTGGAAGACTTTTTTCTGCTACGAATCTATCAAACACTTTTTCATAACTATAACGTGTCATAAAACTCCACTACTCTTGGTAGCTACCATCTATCCTCTACCTTTCAGATCCACCAATAAGATTTCCAAATACGTCGTAAAACAGCCGCCATTTTTATTCCTAACATTATAAACAGTGAGACGTCCACATTTCCAAAAAAATGCGTTTTAACGAAGCCGATAGTGTCACCCTTTAATGTTCTAATCGGAGTAAAACAACAAAAACACTTCAATTGCCACATATATAATGATTCACGTCGGTTGGAGCGCAAAGCCAAGGCACTTTTTACAAAGAAATTAACTTGATATTGGAATTCAAATGTATAAAACTGAGTGTACCAGTTTTATACATACCTACATGTATTATTTTTGTGACTACTAATATGTTCTACGTTTCCAATACACAGATCAATATAACTATAGTTATCAAAATTACTGTAGACATGAAATTTTATTATGACGCAGTAAATTGTGGCTTCTTGCAGACCTACGCATCCAATCTTGTGTGAATCATACGTGACATTATCCGTTCCATCTGTTCGTTTCAGAGTAAAAGAGATACAACTACGATCATGACGCGGAAAAACCGAATCCTAACAATACGTCAAATATTCAGGAATTCAATCGATTAGGAAAAATATACATACGATACGAAACTCCGCCAGGCTATCTTATCGAAGGCCGTCAAATAGCAATTTAGCCAGTAGGCCATCGCCAGATTAGAATTGAAGTCATTTGCCTCACTAAGGTGAAAACAAAGAGGGGTAACTCATGCTGTGAAACACTGGGACAAATGAATGTGAAACTCTTTCTAAGCTCTAGCCATGCAGTTGATAAATTAACATCAGTTCATTTTAGGTACGGAGACAGTGACTGACCTTCTATTTTACTTATTAGTGATTTTTTTTCCTTCATTGAGTATCATGACTTGTAAATTACATGTAATCATACACCGGAAGCGTTTCTCCATATTTTTATCTGAAATTCAATATTACATTTTTCTTAGGTAACCTGACCTTGGCAATGATAATGAATAGTTGTTTGGTGGAAATTTGCATAGAATTTAATACGTATAAATATTTAGGCATATTATTTAAATTATATTCTTCATTTCAGATCCAAAAAAAACATATACGTAAAATTATATTGCCATGTAATCAAACCAATTATGCAATTCAATCTAAATTATTACTACAATTCTGTGACATATGTAAGCAGGGAAACCTGGATTAATGTACCTTAATAATAACTATAAATATTCTATAATTATGCTATAATTATATTAAATATGGCCAATGTTTTGACTATTTTTTAAAGTAATAAGTAACATTGGCATCGAGATCAGACACACAAACTTATTTCTTAAAACTACGCATAAGTACTGCCTAACATTATCAGCAGGAACTAAGATACACAAACAGATTCGGATCGCCTACTTAGAGTATTGGTTTACCGTTTCTAAACAAACTATCGTAACGATAACTTATTTACCTATTCTAATAGTAAATTGATCCACATGTTGGTCTTAGAATATAGCATACTGCCCAGATACTTAAATCCGTCAAGATTAACATTACCATTTTGTTCTTAAATATGACTTAAAGGTAGAAAATACAGACGGAATCGTGTCTCGGCGTTTAATCTCGTTGAGCGGTTAAATGCGTCGATAATCTCAGTTTGAGCAAACCATATTGAGCAACCGTGGACCGACGCGGGTAGCACCGTGACGGGAGGAGGCGGGGTCACAGCTTGACGTCGTTGAGCTGCTGCACGTTGACGATGACGGGAGGAGGCGGGGTCACAGCTTGACGTCGTTGAGCTGCTGCACGTTGACGATGACGGGAGGAGGCGGGGTCACAGCTTGACGTCGTTGAGCTGCTGCACGTTGACGAGGATGTTGACGGTGGGGCCGGCGGGCGCGGCGCGCGGCATCGCCGTGTCCTCGTCCGTGTCGCGGTTGTTCCTGTTGTTGTTCGTGTCCTGCACAACAATAAGGTTTCTATACATTTATGAAACATGTAATGTCTCATTTTTTTTTATGTGGGTACACACCAGAATTTTTATTTCAACCATTGATACAAAGATCAAAGCATTGATATAAAGGTCGGTCTCTTCCACCAGGTAACTCCATTTTGAATTTTTCTTTAAGCTTTGATCTTTGTATCAATGGTTTAAATAAGGTTTCTGTTATCATTATAACAATATGATAATGGACCGTTTTAGTAAGTATTGTTGGGTCAGTATGTCCCATCATTTTCTGTTAAGCTATTTATAGCTTATGTGTTTTTTTAGGGTTCCGTACCCAAAGGGTAAAAACGGGACCCTATTACTGAGACTTCGCTGTCCGTCCGTCTGTCACCAGGCTGTATCTCAAGAACGGTGATAGCTAGAGAGTTGAAATTTTCACAGATGATGTATTTCTATTGCCGCTATAACAACAAATACTAAAAATAAAATAAAATTAATATTTAAGGGGGGCCCGCATACAACAAACTTGTTATAGATTATGGTACGGAACCCTTCATGCGCGAGTCGGACTCGCACATGCCCAATTTTGTTTAACATTTCATGACGTTTGAAATAAATGTACGTACACTCCGTGAACTGTCCGATTTCGATTTGGGTTAGGGTGAAAACTGAGAGATTCTTATCTGAATCGTGTAAGAGCGAGCAAAACAGGTAGAAACGTATTTTGACAGCTCACGCACTGTAGATTCGTCCTTGAAATCAATCCCTAAATTGTTATTGTCCGTATCGTTCCACAAAGTGCACGTGTAATCTGCTGATTCATGCCAACTGATTCAACCAGGAAAACAACAAACAGATAAATACTTTCCAGGACGATGCATAATATAACCGCAGGATCAAATCCAATTATATTTTAAGATACTATCATTAGCCATGAATTAAAAATGTTTAGTTCACTTGAATTTTTATTAGAGCACTAAGTCCTAGAATTACTCAACCAAGACCAAAGCGGGTGGTTCTGATAAACTAACAAATCCTCTGTCATCAATCATAATAAGTAGATACTCAAAGCAGAACCATCCAGTTGGAAACCTTTGCAAAAATTTAACGAGGAAAAATGAGATAATGTAAGGTTACCTGTCGTAGCCTCGGCTGCTTGTTGGGGGTGGCGGCGTCTTGACACGGCGGCCGCAGCAGTGTGGTGTTGCGCGCCGCCGCCAGCGCGGCCGACAGCGGGACTGAAGACGACGCAGAAGCAGTACCGGAACTACTTGACTCTGAACTGAAATTAAAAAATAATTTAGACCTCATTCTTACGGCTAGGGTCTGTAGAACCTGGAAAACTTAATGTGGCGTTACCGGTAATTAACAACATTTCTTTACCAGGCCTTTTTCCGAATTATTAAATATTACCACATTTTTACATTTTCGAAAATATCCCAACTTACGTTAAAACCATTTAAAAAGTTCCTCATTCTAAAAGAGCATAGGCGAAAAGTAATTAATTGGTCACAGAGCAGTAAATAATACAGTCGGACGCTTAGACGGATTTAGTATGGAAATTGTACCACTGTTCTTTTTGTAGGTTGCGACTGTAAATTTTTCCACAAGGTGACGTCATTTAAGTGCTGATTCTTAGAAAACGCTATTTTCAACATTCTTTTTAATATTTTCAAAACTAGTCCGTGTAACCAAATAAAAATAACAGTTTTGGGTTTCTGTGATGATAAAGTAATTAAATTAATTTAAAATTAACACATTTGAAATGTTGTCAATTCCCGGTACTGTGTAGCAGGCTCTGCAGGCCCTACTTGCTGCGTTAAATATCCGCTGAAAAGCTCGGGAAAGTGGAAGAGTGGCCTTCCATTTCCCCACCACGGTCACGTGACTCTCTATCACGAGTAAATCATACGACTAACATATGTACATTATATTATCTATCATTAGTAAAAAAATCGCATCCAAGTGGGATGCCGCACTTCATTGCGATGTCGAATCTGAGTGCTTTCTAAGACGGTTACACACTACACCAGTATGCGCTCCCGTAGCCGATGCAGTGTGATCGCCTAATTCCGGCCTATAGAACAGTAGGTATATTGCTTTGAAAGTGGTCACATTAATGCAGTGGCGTAGCTATCGGAGGCGGGACAGTCCCCAAACTTATGAGACAAACCTCGAGCTGAATTACCCTACTGTATGTAGAGTAGGAGTATGCTGAGAGGTAAGGAAATAGAAAAAATATACTCACTTTTCATCAGTGGCGTTGTTGTTGATGGAGTCAGCGGGCGTCCACGGGCTCTCTACGGTGGTGTTGTCCTGCAGGAACTCTGGCTCAGGCTCGCGCTCCGCCGAGTTGCTGTAGGGAATCATCATCACTGTTAGTACCGAACATAAATAAAGGGGATCGATAGAGCTGGCTTAATTAACACTGGCAGTTTCCATCCAAAAGGTAAAAAAACACACTTGTGATGCCCTGGACTTTAGTGTTAAGAAATATTCACTTTATAAACAAGACGTTTTTTGAAAACATTGCAATGTATGTATGTTATTAACAGACGTCCAAAACGGGTTCTTTTTTTATGTTCCCTGATTATTCGTAAACGGCTGGACCGATTTGGATAATTCTGTTTGTGTTTCAAAGAGCATAGTTTCTAATTGGTTGGTCCCATTGTCATATAAATATGTCATAACTTCGTTTCGTTGACGTCAGTAATTGTTTTTTTAAAAGTGATTATTTTACTCTTGCAGTACCTATACCGTAGTACCGCCTGGCTTTGAAGTGAACTTCAAATTGTTGGAAGATGTTTTCAAAAACATCAACAACCGCCACATTCATTCAGTGTTGCTTTTAATAAGTTTGTAAACGAATTGGCAACGCATTGTTGACTTACGTCAAGCGTATTGAGTCTACTGACTCATTTCATAAGCACATCCACATTCATAAATTATCGCCAAACTGAGAAATGACGACCAACCATTAATACAAAGATCAAAGCTTAAAGAAAAATTGCAAAAGGAGCTACCTGGTGTAAGAGACCGGGAATCGAACCCGGTACCTCTGGTTTACCGGTCCAGCGCGTTAACCAGTTCGCTACCCTAGCTCCTAGAGAGAGAGTGTTCTACAGAGAGAGTGTCCTTTAAGCTTTGATCTTTGTATTAATGGTTTAAATAATTGTGGTGTACCCACAGTAAAAAAAATTGACATTACATGTTTCATAGTGACGATGTTCGTGTTCAAAGAATTGGGAATCCCGGGTCTTGCTGCGAGTCTAGTTTAAATATGATCGTCTTATTCGCTTCTGAAGGCAAGTAAGTCACAAAAGTGTTGGGCTCTGTAGGTACTGTCAGTCCCTACAGAATATTGCTTAGCAACTTCCGAACCTCCAGTTCAATTGTTTTTTTTTTTATGATACTCACTTGCTGGGTAGATGAGGGCCTCGCACGTAGTTCGGATTATTGTAGTAGTTGGCTGCTTGGTTCCCAGCTGACTCCCGAGCAGAAACTGACGGTGGGGGCGGCTTTAAGAATGCTGATTCTGAGAACAAAAATGTCCACATTGTTACTACGTTGGTCTGTGACGTTGCATACAAATAAATTACAAATTTAGTTTGACGAAGATATTTATGATAAACATTAGTTGAGGTTTCATGACTCCTATGTTTTAGACTTGGGTCTATACTGTATGATCAGTCAATATTAAGTGTAGGACAGGAATATAGAACCCTGTAACAATGGCGTAAAGATAATATCAATAATCGTGCATTTTCCATAATCGTGCAATAAAGAAAATTTCATTTCATTTCATTTCAAATACAAAAGAATATCTTAATAGGTACCTAAGTCGTTGAACCGAGTGTGACAATACTACATAGTGAGCCAGCCTTTAAATCGAAGAACTTAAATGTGTAAATATCCAGCTGATTTTATTAGGAAACCAAGATGAAAACCAGTTTAAGCGAACGATAGATACGAATAACGAATATCGGTGGCATAGCAAACACTCGTTATTAGCACGAAGTCATGTTTGTAAACCGTGCGATAGTAAAATCGCCCTTATTTTACGGGCGTTTAGATACCAAAGTAAAAAAAGAATACCAAAGCGAGGCGACCTTGCTCAAAATAAACGACTTAATTGCAGAGAGAAGAATAGTTATGACTAAGCCGAAATAAAGCACGTTACGTAACGCACGGTAACGCTGTAAATATTAAGTTCTCGGTTAGACTCCAATTTTCCTATCTAACACTCCTTCAATTGTTTATTATCAATACGATTACAACACAATTGCCCAAACCTAGGTTCACACCTAGTTTAGGGGATGAAAGCTTCGACCACATTATACCGAGCTTTTTGAACTAACCGAATAATATGTTCAGCTATGTAACGCACCGAATGTACAATAAAGAATTATTATAATTATTTATTTATTAAATGTATACATAGCAGTAGCGTGGCGTCCATATAACCCGATTCCCACCGGGTTACCAAGTGCAGGACCATTGAGGACCATTGCTACTGAAGAAAAAGTAAGCAAAATTTACTCCTTCTTGCGACGCCACGCCACTGATACCTTAGGTAACCTAGATACAATGTAAAATTCGTTTCCTAACGGTTTGTCACGCTATTTGTTTACTTGAATATGATTTGACCTTATGTTATACAAAAACATTATTTTTATCCAAGATAATATAAATCTCTGTTATTGTTATTGAAAATCAGTTAAGAACTTCAGAGAATGCAAGCCGACATTGAAACAAGACCTTTGCCCCGATGCAACTCATGTTACTCACTGCTTCGACGAATAACTGTTAATAATTAGATGTTTACTCACAAGGTCTACTTATTGCTTTTAATTCTAAATTGCACAAAAACCACAGCTTAAGGATAATTGTGTTTTCCATACTTTTTTAACATATAAATAATCTGGATGAATAGTAATTGATATTTACAATGCCAAATAGGGCGAATTCAAGGAAAAACCACATAGCGATTATCGATAAATGGAAGTGGGATAAACTACTTTGTGTTTAGTCATAACATAAGACAAGATATGAGTCTGTTACTTCTACGAGTACTCTACTGTCACAACAGGGGTAAGAGTTGCATTGGAGTGAATTGGCAAGATAGGTATAAAATCTTGCCAATTCACTCCAATGCTATTTCAAAAACTTTAGGTCAATGACACCGATTAGTAAAGTAGTAATTTCCAAATGCATTCATTGAGTAAATAATGTAAGTATAATGCCTATACTTATAATAAAATAATTGACATAATGTATATCAACGATTGTGTTGTAACTGCTCATTTACATTGAAGTGACGTGACGTATTCTAGAGATATGAACGACGAGCGCAGCCGTGACGTCATCAACACGGCCATTGGACGCTGTTCGAGGTAATTATCAGCGATAAATAATTCATGACATTTAGATTTTATTTAAGTATTTATAGAAAAGCAATGATAGATGGTTTTATTTCATCAGATAAGCACTCAATCTTTAATACAAGTGGGATAAGCTATTACACATAGAAAGAGTAACAAATAATGGCGAAATAAATTGAGGGGTCTACAAATGAAATACCTGATAAAAAGACGTATTATTTAAGTATTTAGTATTAACCGATTTCAAAAATATAAATCTATACATATATAAATTGTATATTAAAACGTATTTACAAACGTGTAAATCTACCTCGTTATTTGCCAATAGTAAATTTTTAAAGCAACAGAGTACTGCAGTAAGTGAGATTGATTCACGTCCCTAGTAGAACCCTGATTTGTCATTGCGATAGGGTTCTACATAAGTATCTACGTCTACGTGAATTTATTTCCCTTGCTGTGTACATGCATACATAACATAATATGGGAGACATGCTAAATACAGAAAAAAATTAAATACTAAGCTGATTCTCTAAGGAGAAACTTGTTACTTGATATTATGAGTTATGTAACCTTGAGCTTGATCTTGGATTCACAATGAAGTCTGTCGTCATCGGTTTACGAAGGTTTCGCTCATTAGTCGGCACGTATAGACGAAAATGGAGTTATGATTATCAATAGTACTCTACATCATGCGTGGGCAGCGGTTGACGATGGGGACATCGGCTACAAAGTGAGTCCTAAATAACGTTTGTCTCAAGACGTCCATAATCAAAATGCATTGTTTTATTAAACAGATTTTTTTAGTAATTTTTAAGCAACTTGAGCAACGAGGAGATATAGTAGGTACATTATAAAACTACTATTTGTTACGTCAGGAAAAAATCTCACAAAGCCTTTATGTAGATTTGCCGCTTATCTCGGATGTTATTTTAGGAAAGTCCG
Organism: Apotomis betuletana; assembly: GCA_932273695.1. Taxonomy (NCBI): domain Eukaryota; kingdom Metazoa; phylum Arthropoda; class Insecta; order Lepidoptera; family Tortricidae; genus Apotomis; species Apotomis betuletana. Next base: position 11,288,022 of record OW026303.1, read on the forward strand.
TCTGCATTTTGAAATCAATATCACTTCCATACGTAGGTTATAAAGTGAGTTTTCTACTGGCGCAAAGTAAATATAATAAAATTAAAGGTGATGTGTGCTGCCTAACCCTTATTTTTTGTATAGCAATGTGCTAGATGGTGTTTGCAGCTTCTTGATAACTGGTACCTCAGGTACCTGTATATATCAACCTAATCAACCTATGTTTATTTATGTATGACGCTCTCCTGACAGTACTGCCCGACCACGACAACGGGCGAGCAGGGGCGCGGCGAGCTAATTTTCTTTTCACCTCACCAGCTCAAACATGGCGATTTTGCTGTCAGATAACAGTGAACAAAATGCGATTTTGTTTCGAGCGTGAGTAGAAAGTAGCTTTTTAATTTTTTCAATATCTGACCACGAATTGTCATTCTTCAGCCAAAGGTTAATTATAAAATTCTAATCATTTGAATCTCGATGCACTCTGTTTCTTTCATATGTATATAAAAGAGAGGGATAGAAACTTATCAATTTGAAATTCGATTTTCGAATCCGACCTCGATTGAGAACAGTTCGGATACGCGTTATACCAAAAAAATCATTAAAAACACCCGAAAAAGTTTTTATTGGAACGTATTTTTTTTTCTTTATTATATTTTTATTTAACGACCGAATATTAAAATTATTGTGCCTATTATATAAAACAATAGATCATTGCTCAAATAAAATAAGATTTTTAACTTATTACTTATTGTAAATATAATAATGATTTATAATTTCACCATTTATCAAAGATGCATAGGTATTCGAAACATACCTTAAAAAATATCGAGTTCATATTGTTATTGTTATTTTCTTTTTCATTTATTTTGTTTGGTGTTTTACGAGTAAAAATATTAATCAATTTATAAAAAAAATCTCGTAATATAATATTTATTTATAAATAAACACGTCATGTTCATGTATCTGCTAAATCTTCCAATTTGATCAAATAATGACAATAACCGTGTTGGTAGGTTGATTATAATTTCAATTAAATTATATTGTTATTCCTTTTTAAGCAGCAGTTATCTATTTTCTGATTAATAATATTATTGAAATCAGCAACAAAGACTATAAACATACGTTGGAAGAAAAATCACATAATTTCGAATATGTTCTCGCTGATGAGGTGAAAAGTTGTGTGTGCTACACGAGAGCAAAGTTTTTTGCATCTCGTGCTGTTGAGTCCCTCGCTACACTCAGGATTCTAACATAGAATCACTCGCTACGCTCGTGATTCAAACGTAGAATCCTTCGCTTGCTCGGGACTCAAAATCAGCACTCGTAACAAAAAACAACTTTGCTCTCTTGTTGCACAAATAACTATTTCATTGTAGGTATAGTCGCATCACTCATCGGACAGTTACGGACGAACCGGGCATAAGATTTTATTGACAGGACTTGTACTGTATCAGATTCAGATCTTGTTAGGTCTGACTACTGCAGTGTGTCGGACTTTGTGTGGGAGTATAAACCCACTATATAGATTCGTTGTGCTTACTTACCTTCATCAGGTGGTTGCGCGGCGGGCGACTCGGGGCGCACCGGGCTGTACAGCGTGTTGTAGGGCGGTGGTAACTCCGGCGCCGTCGCGACTGCGCCGTTAACGCAACCCGACTCTACCGACGTGCGAGTTGCTGTACAAACAAAACAAAATATTTTATGAAAATCATAATCAAAAGCATATTTTTAACGGAGGAAATTTCATTATGAATTTACAAGATTGACACAAACATATTCCTGTTTTAAGTTCAGTAAAAGCTCTCGCTATACCCGACTAGAATGACGTGACATAAATCAATAAAGAATAAAAGTATACAAGTTACCGCATCTAAGAAAATATGGAGAATAGCGAACTTTTCGAACTATTCTCCATATTTTCTCCCAAAACAGAATACGATACAACAGCGCATTTTTGTTACACTGATATACCAACAGTTAGCATTAAATATAACAACACTATCAATGTATGCCACTTACTGTATTGGAATGCTCTTGTTACAGTTTACTACATACATTAGTGCAAGAATGATTGCTCAGAAAAGCTAACTCCGCGAGCAATAGGGCTTTATGCGTGTAATAATTGATTTATGCGTCAGCCCAGTCCAGTCTCGTCTCTAATCCTAACTGCGTAGTATTGAAAGCATTCGACAATAGTATATGTACCTACATATATGCGTCAGTACTGTATTGACTTAATTTCCATAATACGGATACGTAAATCTTTGTTAATCTTGTAATTTTTTTAGAACAGGTTTTTTTTTATTAACCCATTTTTAGGGTCCGTAGATTTGTAACGCGTTAGGTATGTGACACTTTCTTATTGATGGAGATACCGGTCCCTTATTTGGGTGGATCATCTGGTCTTGGTCTTTGTCATTTTATGATTTGAATTAAAAAACCTAATGCCAAAATAATCTTTAGCGGAAAAGACTTAGCTGAGAATTATAATGCTTAATTGCGAATGTTTAAGTAAACAGATGTCTACGTGGTTTCCGTCATCGCCGCGAACCATAATACATGAGGAACAAGTATGACCTTGAATGACGTGGTCTGTACCTTTTACTTTTGAGTCTCCTCGGATAAAGACAAAGATACACCTAAAGTTTTTGCTGCAGTGAAAAGAGGGAGGTCAAGAATTCAGATGTGAATTTAACTCACGGTTAAAAACCGTATGCATGACTTATGTTAATGTTTTCAACTAATTTTATCATAATTGGTATCTGATTTGGATCTGATACATCAATAAATACGTACGTATGGATAGGATCACTAAAAGAGTGGTTGTTTATCATTTCGAGTATAAAATCATGCTAACAAGCAACCGTTCAGTTATGTCGTTCTCCTGAACGTTCCCTTATTTGGTATGGAGCGAAGCGACATCATTCCCCTTAAAATTGTGAGTGTTTCCAGAAAATCTCGGGAACGCCACGAGGTCTTTGAGTAAGTAGGTACTTAAAACACGAGGTAGAATTGGGCATGGGCGTTATAGCTAATTTCAAAAATTACAAGTTTAACTATGTATGTATATGCAAAGAATTTTAAAAAGCCATACAAAAAATACATACAGTGAAACATATAACCTCCTCCTTTTTGAAGTCGGTTAATAACATAAAAGGACCGTGTGCGCGTAATAGTGTTCACAATTGTTTATTTTATTACCTCGACGTTTCGAACGTCATGTTACGTTCAAGACCTCGAAGGGACCAGGGACACACTAACACTCTTTTAAACACGATTAAGTCCTGTTTTGTTATAAATGTTATAATAATGTGCGATGCCGATAGCTAATCGTGTAAATTTAAATCAATATACACATCAGTAGTTAATTAATCAAAAATAGATATCAGATAGATATGACATCATTTTTTTGTCGATTCACTTGATATCAAAGTAATTTAATTTGGTTTGATGTTGACCTAATTCAATTTATGCGAGTATGTTTGTTATCAGAACGTTCTTATTGAGCATGTTTATTCATTAATGAGCATCATTAAAAGGCTCAGTTCAAACCAACGTCACTAAACATTGAACGAGATCAATACTAATATTTGTATGGAGATGGTTTGAGTCACGGGGAAGAATATAGGTACAAGCGACGAAGCGTCCAGAATTCGATTACCACCGGCTTGCCTTGTGTGAAGGATTTGTGCACACTACTGCCAGTACTGCCTTAGTAAGAAAGTAAGCTAAAGCCACGCCGGCTTTACCAACGATATCTTTGACGCCACAGATAGGTACATACCTACACATAGGATAGTTTTTATCCCGGAAAAGGGTGGGGTAGGTTTGTACGAGAATGTTATTTATTTATCTAATGTATGTCAATCTTGCACAAGTGAAAAAATTGGGCAAGTGCGAGCCCGACTCGCGCATGTAGGGTTCCGTACCTATACATATATATACTCTATAACAAGTTTGTTGTATGGGAGCCCCCCTTAAATATTTATTTTATTTTATTTTTAGTATTTGTTGTTATAGCGGCAATAGAAATACATCATCTGTGAAAATTTCAACTGTCTAGCTATCACCGTTGTTGGGATACAGCCTGGTGACAGACGGACGGACGGACGGACGGACGGACGGACGGACAGCGAAGTCTCAGTAATAGGGTCCCGTTTTTACCCTTTGGGTACGGAACCCTAAAAAAGACCTTTTATTTACAAGTTTACGGTCGTTTGTTTCTTGTGCCAAAGTGACTTCATTTGATCTTAGAAATCGGACAGGCTATACACAACATTTGTAGTGCAACATAGAGTCGCGTGTCAGTTGTGTTAGAGGTGCTTTATATATAGCTTAAGAACGTCGCTGGGTGGAAGTGATATAGGTGAAGGTAGTATGTGTACATGTGGGTATGCGTACATAATAATAATAAATGATTGAGTCCTTGTCTGGAACTTGTGTTCGACTGATGCCCCTAGTCTTCCTTACAATAGGCACTTACAGGCAAGGATCCGGGGGACGTCAAACTTCAGCCTGTAGATGACGACAGCCACAGCCACAGCGACGAGCACGAAGATGACGAGTCCGATGGCCAGCCACAAGTAGAGCTGGGTGCCGGCGTCGTCCGGGATGCACGGCTCGTGCAGGTCGCCTTGCACGCTCTCCACCAATCTGCGTCATAAATATCATCATCAGCTCTTGCTACATACTTAAAAGAAAGGTCCCAAAATTTACAGTTTTTACCAACCTATATACATTTTAATCCCAAATGTTTGCCACTGACGAAACAAGCGACCAATAAAACCTAGTTTTAAGGCGGTTTTTGCGAAAATCAAAAGACAACTGCTTTGACTACTGTAATTTGACCTTATGTACATTGTACAGTCGCCATCAGATATATCGCGGCATATGGCGTTCATATTTAAATATCTGAACACGACTCTTATTGACTGGGCGTTACAGTATGTTCATAACTTCATATATTTACGAACGCCTTATATGCTGCGATATATCTGATGGCGACTGTACCCTGATATCTATAGCCTGAGTGCAGCCGTGACGATTACTGTACTGTACTGTCACATGAGTAATCTCAGCATTATTACCCCGGCTCCACACTGTCGCGAAGTTGACCGAGGCGAAGTTGGCAGAGAACCTCGGTCAACTTCGCGAGTAAATGTGGGCCGAGGTAATAGTTACAGTATACTGCATCCATGACCACGTGGGTAGGTTGACAACTCAACCCGACTGCACTCAACTCGCGTGACCGCTGTAAATTTAATTAATAAATCAGGAACTAACCCATCAAAGCAGCGGCCGCAATCACTAACAGATGTGACACATTTCGTCGGTATCAGAGGGGGATTCCGTTTAAAGTCTTCGCACTGGAGGCATTTTCGGCACATCTCTTTGACGCAGTAGTAGCCCGTGCCGCATTGGCCGTCGTCTGTGCAACCCACGGGCTGACCCGCCGCCCCCGACAAGCTGGCCACTAGCAACAGCGACCTGTGGAAATAATGCATGATTAGATAAGGAACCTACTAATACATACGTACTTCGTAACAATGCCTTAAGATAGTGTGCAGCTGTAATACGTAATGGTCAAAGGTCAGCGGATAGATCGCCAAACACACCCGTAGGCTTTGGGAACACACAAATTACATGGATGGGTGCAACTCTAAAAAAATTAAATTAAAATCGTTTGACGATATTTTGACTGAACAGAACGATACGATATGGGTTTAGTCCATCCGAAATAATGCAAAATTTGTGTACTGTTTCAGGCCTGAGCTTAGCAAATCACAAAGTGATATCTCAAAAAGTGCTAAGTCTGACATTGGTTTGCTAAAGACCATCGCAAATAATAATAAATAATGAATTAGTCAGCCCTGGATAACAATGGAGTTTTCAGCCATACGGCGAGGAAGCATAGTCAGAATTTTTACTTGAGTCAAGGGAGACTTGAAGGAGTATTGTTTCTCGTAAATATCTACCTTATCTAATATTATTTAACTTGGTCATGTTATTTCATACATGTATATTTTATTTTTGGTTAAATCTGTAATTAATGCCTGTTATCGTCACAGTATGTAAGTATGTAGGTACCCTATTAAATAGGGCAGGTTATCTTGTCTATACCTACGTTACGTTGGTAGGTAAAAAAGTATGTAGGTAGGTAGGTGAAGTAGGTACATTCTTGTGTATTTTTATCATTATTTCAGAACATAGCTCTAACATGTGACCGCAGCATCAAATCGAAGGTCAGGTTATTGCACCTGGTCCACCGAATCGACTCTCATGCTGACAAAAGATGTATAATCTTGAATCTTTATAAATTAAGTAATAATGACTGAAATTTAAGAATCGCCATAGAACCGCCTGACAACTTGCAGCTACAAGTGTGAGTCATCGGAGTCACCAGTAAGAGGACAAACAAAAGCAAAGGACCAGTTTTCTACCTGATCATAAAAAGGTTCATTTCGCCGACGCTATTAAAAGAAGCAAAAACTATTAACTTTTTTCAATTGTGTTGTGTCCAAGACTGGCGTAAACAGGATATGAATAAGAAATTATTATCAAAGCAGTTGATACTTATACACAAGTTCCATAACTACCAGTACCAAGTCTACCAACTACCGAATCTACCAATGAATGATAAAACGAAATATCTACCTACTTACATTATTACGTACTTATATAAAGCAGAGATACCTAATGCATGCGCCGTGGGAAGAGCTAACGAATAAGTAAGTGTATCTTAATTATTATTTTCTATGAGTAACACGGATTGGGTATGTAGGTATGTATGTGTAATGATTTCAAAGAAAAACTACCGAAACAACAGACGACCTTCAAAGCCCGTTTTACGTAGGTGTACCTATGTAATGTAGACAATATAGGTACCTATACCTACCATGGCTAATGAAATGAGTGTTTATATAAATATTTATTATAAAAATATGCGTTGCGTTTGCCTACAATTTTTTGGAAGATCTTTCACTCGCTACTCTTTAGACAAAAGACATTTTGAGTCTTACAATAATGGTACCAATAGCCTACCCTATAGTAGGTGTCGTGGCCAACCAGCGCTCGGGAGATAATAAAAGATATATATCTCGCAATGGAGTGGCATCCATCGAATCTATTCCCACTGGCTTGCCTATTTAATACCTATAAGATTTTTCAGCACTTTAACATTTATGAAGAAAAATTAAGTCAAAGACGCCACGTATTGTAAAAAAGAACGATCGGAAAGTGTAAGTGTAAGATCTTAGCACATCAATAGCTGATACATGTATGGGTGATATAATACTTATTATTATAGATACTCGTAACTCGTTTATATCTACCAACTTATACAACGCCATTAAAACGAGCTTTGTTTGTGTGGTCTGGTCAGTGATCAGCCGACGCGTGCGCTCTCTGATACGGCCATCATACGTTATTCATACGTCACATACACATTACACATTCATCCATCATACATATAGGCACTTAATATACCCACTTTATACCTACAGTCCGTGAACTCTCAGATTGCGATTCGGGTTTGAGTGAAAACTAAGAGATTCTCATCTGGATCGCGTAAGAGCGAGCGAGACAGGTATAAAACGCGAATCGCATTCTGATAGCTCACGCACTGTACCTATTTAGTTTTTACGTTTACCTAAAATAATACAACGATAATAAGGGCTAAGAATGAATAGTTAGACGCTGAGACTGAGACTGTCACGACTGCGCGATAGCGGCAGCGGTGCGCTAGGTACGTATGTCTCGCTCAGTCGTACTCGCTCGACCGCTCGCCGCGCCGCTGGTCGCGCAAAGTCGTAGCATCTCCGTAACCTTCTTTGCGACATGACGCATACCATCGCGCTATAATGGTCTGATCTTTCATACTGTTCACCTTATCAGTCAATTAATTGTATTGTGCTTTACTGTGTGTAATACAATCAGGATCCAGTACACTATTTCACAATACAAAAGCTACGTAGATAAAGATAAAGGATTGTTATTTTATTAGTAGGTTACTGTTATGATTATATCTACATACACATTATGTATTACACGAAACATGTATAAAACATAATAAGTATGTGGCGTCAAGGATCCGTAGGTAAGACGGAGCAGAATTGGCTTACTTTTTTCTAAGAAAAAGGAGAAGTGCTAGGTATAATGTTCAAAATGGCAAGCCGGTGGGAATCTGATTCTATAGACGCTACGCTAAGTAAGTACATCTACATAAGAATAAGTAACCGTAGTGTTAATCCCCCTCTGATAGCGATAGCATTTGACCCCAAACAAAAGTACACAAAGAATAAAATAATTGACACGCCTACGTTACGTATATAGGTAACGATTTTTAGGGTTCCATGCCTCAAAAGGAAAAAACGGAACCCCTATAAGATCACTTTGTTGTCCGTCCGTCCGCCTGTCAAGACCCTTTATCTCGGGAACGCGTCGAGTTGAAATTAAAACTAAATACTCAAGTCTACAGTCCCTTGAAGCTGTGGCCGCAAAAACGTATATTTCCACACTCTCAAAGGAATCAAAATGTATGACCTAGAGCCTAGAACTATGAAATATGGCAAGTAATACCGTTTTATACTACAAGTATAGAGTAAAATCTGAAAACTACATTTGTAATTAAATCAAAATATTGTCATTTTCGAAAATCATATTTGGAGAACCTGGTTGCCTTACATTTGCACCTCATTTGTATCCGGCGCCATACATACTAGGAGCAAACTTAACTTAACACGGCCAGTTATGATGGGATAAGTGTTTGTACAGAACCCTCGGTGCGCGAGTCGGACTCGCACTTGGCAGGTTTTTCAGAACTTTTTTGTACAAAGTTCCAAACTTCTTCCTATAGTAGAGATACCTGATTAGGTTGTGCTTTATCACTTATCAGTAAGTTACATTATGTCAAGTCTGAAACTTGGCAGTGGCGCGCGCGTGGCGTTAATAGAATCCGAACCGATTCCCAGGTTTGTTTATCTTTAAGTAAATAATATGGGGATCTGTTGAGAAAAAGTCAACCAATCTAGTGCCCACCGCAGGATGTTGGGTGTCCCACCCAGGCCCTGTCTGAAAAATAATGTTAGATACGCCAATGCCAAATCTACTCCGGTTTTACTAAGCAAATGATTTCACACCACGCGATTGATACCTAGTTGCAATATAAACACATATGCGTGGAACACTAATAGCGAGAGTGAGTTACGTTCGGGTGTAAGGACTAGAGAGAGCAAAAAGACACATAGAGTACCGAAGCGTGAGCACTGAGAGAGAGAATGCAGACGTCTCACGAGGGAGCAGATCGCACGAAAAGTCGTCGATCTGCTTAGTGCTTATTCACTGCACTATTTTCATTCTGTTCCACACGTGTCCTCACTATACGCATCCCCGTTCGTCGATGATGCAATCACGGCTAATGTTAGTGGACACTAAATCCATACGAATGCTTATTGTAACCGGACTTTCGGACTAAGGAAAAGTTAATTGTCCTTCCAATCGTTATTTAGGTACCTACTATTCGTTTTATACGTGAAGTAAGTAAGCTACTTACTAAGTTCTACTGTTCAAACTTGAATACACCGCGGAAATGGTTAATTCACTATGTAACACCGCAACAAATTGATATTCATTATCAAAACCAGTATCCAAGTTAAATATTTTTATACGTACAAAACAGATAGGTAGCCATTTATCATAGGATTACCTGGGTGCAAGACTGTCATTGCATTTAAATCATTAAGGACATATTGCTTACGTACCTTATCATTTTCCTGTTACATTTCATTTAACTATAATAACATTCAACAGTAAAACAATTTTGACAATAACACTTTAGTTAGATCCCAAGCTTCCCATTAGTTAATGACGCTTAGTATTTCATCAGTACAAAGGTTTTAAGTAAAGCGTTAAACATCCACCTGCTATTATCAATAAACTAAACAATGCAAGGAGCGAACTGGCAACTGGCCTGGGCCCTCTTATGCGATCATGTCCTGACACGTCACGTAATGTCTTCCCTGCCTGTTCAGAAAGAAGGCTCTTGTTTCGAAAACACCATAACAAATAATCGGTCAAGAGCGAGTCGGGCTGGTAGAGCGGCATGAATTAAATGGTAATAATGTTTTATTTATTGATTACAAAAGGCTCACTTCATTTAATTTACCAGTCAACCAATCACTATAAAACATTAACTTTCAATCTTTAAAAATAAGCTTCGCTAACCTTGTCATCTCGCCTTTTGGTGCTCGGTAATACTTAAACGAGTCCCTTCCGTTACTCAAAATGACTTCAAATTTCGTATTGCGACGAATCTGCTACAGACTAGTCTAGACTAGCCTACAAAGTTAGCGGTCTAGGGTTTTAATCCCGCTAAACGCAAGCAACATATTAAAATATTGCCGAGTTCTTCACAGTAATTTATGTCCATGTCCATGTCACAAATATCTATATAAATAACAAGCCCTTTAAATAGACCTGTCCATAACAAACCCACATTTTAAAAATGGTTTAATTACACGACAAACGGAGTATTAACCATTAAACAGCCGGTCAAGTGCGAGTCGGACTCGTGCACCGAGGGTTCCGTACGCAATTTTTACCTTACACCTTATACCGCCTGATGAGATGGTAGTCAACAGTTTCCAGTTTAAATCCGTCTAATAATAACTCCGTAAGTTCACCTAGGCAGTTTCTTTGGTAAAAATATATAACAACATTCATTGCATTTTGTTCATAATTTTGACCTAAGTTAATAAAATTTCGAAACTACTATTAATCATTTTAACATAGTTCCATGTACCCAATTATTATTATTACCATGTAAAATTGCGTGATTTAATTTTCCATTAAAAAAACGCAAAATATCAGAATAAATTCAAGTGTACTTTTTTCAAAGCTATTTTCAAAATGTTAGAAAGTCTACGCTTTTATGTGACTTTCTAACATTTTGAAAATAGCTTTCAAATGACATCATTTATCTACATGCAAAAAATTTGGATTTTTAATTTGACAAAGGTGGACTTTCTATTTCACTCTAATTTTACTGGCCTATTCAAAAATAAAAACTGTACTGATGAGTGAAAAACTGAACTTTACCATTGGAAAACCGTTTTACGTAGGTAAGTACTTTAAATGAACACTAAGTATATTTGTTTAATTTAATTACAAATGTATAGTTTTCAGATTTTCCCCTGTAAATACTTACAAGTATAAGAGGGTTTTACTTGCCAAATTTCATAGTTAGTCAACGAAAAATACTCTTTAAATTTTGATTCCATTGAAAGTGTCAAATATGCGATTTTTTGCGGCTTAAACAGCCGTAGGTATCTTTTTTACGTTAACTTAGAAGTTTGCTTTTTTAACAGCTTCAAGGTACTGCAGACCTGAGTATGGTTTTAAATTCAACTCGATACCTCACGCGTTCCCGAGATAAAGCGTCTTGACAGACAGGCGGACGGACGGCCTGAACGCTAAAAATTTACACATTTACGTAAAAAAGAAATCCAACAATCGGTAGATACTTTTTTTTATCACTTATAAACGCGAAGTAGACCTGAGCATATACTAACACTTATACAATCACATGTCCCTGACATTGTTTAGCTACGTCATCGTCATCACTCAATCCGGTTTAGCAGAAAAGATTGGAACTCTCCCGCGTTATTTTGTTCGCAGCACCGGCAGGTATGAGTCACCCCCTTTGCGATAGCGGGGCACCGCAGGCTGCCACGGCGAAAAAAAATATAAACAAGAATTCAAATGCTAGCCGCCGCAGCCTCTAGTTATGTAGTAAGAGGGAGTAGGGTCGAGCCTCCCGACTCGATGCCAAAACAAAGGATTGCATGATGAAATATTATGCAATCGTCCATGGTAACATAGAGAAAGGAATTAATGGTAACAGCGGATTTCTTGTTTGTTCATAATGGAGGTCGGAAATCTAGTTCATTTTGTTCAGGTCTGCAACTAATTAGGTATTTTGTATAACTAAGAATCTATCGTATGATCGATAAGGGACTTGTGATTTAATTAGTTGAAGTGGTTATATTATAAGTAAAAGATAGGTAATCGGACTTTGCACGCGATATTACTATAGGTAGGCCGTCAAATGGTTCAACGTTGCCCGCTTTTTTTGGAAAACGAATTTTTCAATTTTTTTCTATTCTTATGCTAGTGTTTTTTAGTCCATCGTAACAAGTATCTGTGATCATACTTGTTACGATGCGTGTACTCAATACATTTTAAATCAAATTTCGGCCGATTTTAGAGGCGGGTCAAGTTACCCGGGGTTTTGTCCAACATTGCCCACATCGATTTAACACAGAATTATATATATATAGCTCTTAAAATAACGGGAAAAAACTACAACAAGAATTCGGGCAATCTTAGAAATAGCATCAAACATCCTCTCATTATCAGTTTAACTTAAGGCAATCGGGTGGGCAATGTTACATGGCCATTTTAGGTTGTTTCCATACAAAGTGCAAAAAGCAAATTTCAAACTGCTAGGGTTGTCACTTTAGGGTCAAATGGTGAAACGTTTTATATATTGTCAGTACGGATGGTTTTTTTATTGAAGGTATCTGTTTCTATCTGGTATGAATGGTTTATCATAATAAAACACACGCAAATTACTTGTGTAAATATTAGTACCTATCAATTAAATAATTGAGTAACTTAATCTGCTAAGTTTAATATTTTTTTTTACTTTCAGTTTAATTAAATACTTATAGGTACTTACGAAAACCTCGCGACAAGCTTTTATGATCATACAAATTGTGTATAATGAGGTTATAAGTTGAGTTAAAAATTTAAAGGAAAATTGTATTTTCTTCTTTTTAGAGCATTTAAATGCAAGTTTTTTTTTAAGATTATTTGCTTTTAATTTATTTTTTACTTTTTAGTTATCGCTACTAAAAAATAACTAACTATTTATTAAAAAAAACTATCCCGACATCTCGGATGTTCTGCCATATTTGATTTAGAATGACATCACATTATTTTTCCAGTTACTCTCAACAAGCCCTTTCATTTGATACCCATATTATAGAAGTGCATAAAAAATAACTATTCCGCCATCTTGGATGTTCCACCATATGGAATTTAGAATGACGTCACATTATTTTTCGAGTTATCCTCAACAAGCCCTTTCATTTGATACGCTTATTGAAGAAATGCATTAAAAATAACTATTCCACTATCTTGGATGGTCCGCCATATTGGATTTAGAATGACGTCACACAGTTTATCACGTATAGTCATCTAAACTAAACGTGTATACAAAATTTCAGCTCTCGCTCATGAAAGGAATGTTGCCATGCTGCCGTGAATGTAATTGATCGACATTTATAGTTTCTACTCACTCGTGAACGATATAGTCTAAAGATTTACTGAGCTAAATGAGTGATACATATCTCGGTGAGCTAAAGACACATATCACTCTTTCCACTTTAGTGACACATTTTGCGCATCTCTACTGAGTAAGGCTACGTACGAGTAAATGCGACGCGCAGTGTGGCCCCCTATATAACCTATTTTCTACTAAAAATAGCAGTTGCCATAAATCTGTAAATGATTACCCCACGAATGAAAATGTCCACGTGTTGCTTTATGGGCAAAGATACCCTAGAAGGCAATGTTGGACCATTTGACGGTATATAACTGTATATGTACCTAGCCACTCAGCGAAGGGCAAAAATTAAATGCCGCTAAAATCCATCGCCTGACAAGTTTTTTTTATTTCAAAATTATTAAAATAATGTTCTGCTTTTTTGGAGAATATTAATACCTATTTTACATTGAAAAACAAAACGTATGATCATCACTTTTTTTTATATAAAACACTTTAGCGAAGGTTCACGTCGCCAAGACATTATGTACTTTCGAAGAGGACCAGAAAGGTTAACTACTCCGAAGATCGAAATTAGAAGTTTGTACTGTCTGTACCGTGCCATCCCTTTTGATCTCGAGTCGCGATACGATATAAGTTCGAATCTCGAATGTCGGAGTAACCCTCCTGTTCCGCTCCTCCGGTGACCCATATTTTTTGTCCGTGAGTGTACTAAACGCATTTCGAGGCTTACATTTTACTTTTGTATTAACGAAAAAGGCTTAAATACACACCAGATGAGTAAAAACATACCTATACTTCGTGTAATTAATTTTATTTGTTTTATAGCTGCTGGATATAGTTACATATTAGAGTAGGTATGACGTGGGAAACCATGTTCAAAATTGACTTAAATGACTACCCCGAAAGCTCCGCACTTAATTTTTGTCCAACCGGTATACAATATAAAATACCATTTACAGGGAGGGTCACATTGAGCAACTTTTTGGGCCCGGGTGCGAAATCAGCTAATTAAGTTACCAGAAATGTATGGAATAGCTAATAAAATAGACGACAGCGTCACGAAATTACTTGCTTTGTATTGAATTATACAGAATATGTGCACTGGATCGGCAAACTTGCACTAATTCGATATTCCCTAATTATATAAATACCAGGCAATCAAGGCTGGGGATGTAAATACCTACTCTTTTATCAATTCTAAAATTATCTTACTGAAATAAGTACCTATGTATCAATTCCTAATCTATATTGTGCAGTATAGAAATTGGGGCCATTTGTATTTTTATCACAAGTGGAAAATATGAATCACTAATTTTAGTTTTTTTTGTAATAGCACCAACATCCTTTTTTCAGAATATTATGAAGAGATAAAGATAATGCAGAATATAATATAGTCTGCATTATTTTATGTAGGTAGATTGCTTATTGTAATAAATAAATAAATAATAAATAAATATCAGACAACCTCACACAAATCAATTTAGTCCCGAATTAAGCTCAAGAGGGCTTGTGTTATGGGTACTAGACAAAGATATACATACTTAAATAGATAAATATATAATTAAATACAGAATAGAACAACCATGACCCAAGCACAAATATTCGAGTTCATCACACAAATATTTTCCCTGGCCAGGATTCGAACCCGGGACTGCCGGCTCAGTAGGCAAGTGCTTACAAACTGAGCCAACCGCGTCGTCACGTCGTATTGTAAGTATAGCTTTATTTAAAGCACAGGTATGGGTCATGTCTGAAAATATGCATATAATAAAAAAAATGCTTTCTAAAAATAAGTTTCGTAAAGGATACAATATTTCTAGGCATGAGAGTGCCTTATGTTAGAATATACTGTTTTTATTTTTCAGAAAAATGGAAGTTGTATTTGGAATAGTTTCCCCTGTACAGGTGCGGATTCAGGATTTTGTTTAGGGGGCAGAGCAATTTGAATGGTTTTGAGGCTGGTGTGCGCTACAAATTAAAAGCCTACAATCTAGTTAATAACTTAAAAACACTGCAGCAGCAAACTCAAATTGAATTTAGCATTTGGCAGGCTAAATTCAATTTGAGTCCATAATTTAGGTATAACATAGGTAACAGGTTCCAGTACTTAAAAAACATCATATCATATCATTTATTCATTTGTATTGGTCTAAATTATTTATTTATTTATTTAAACTTTATTGCACAAAATACATAAGTAAAAGTACAAATGGCGGACTTAATGCCTTTAGGCATTCTCTACCAGTCAACCACTGGGTTAAGCAGAAATATGTTGTTGGTGCAGGATCAAAGGTTACCGACAAACAGTAATACAACACAAACACAATTATGTACATATCAAATAAATTAAAATTAAAATACAATTGTAAAATAAAAATATTGACAAACATTGATTACAATTAATTAATTCCAATATATTGGGTAACTATTTATTCATTGATTATTATTCTTAAATATATTCTGTTATTGCGTAAAATGCTTTATTAATTTAAAATCAATTTAGTTTATTCCTAGATTGTAGACCTGAACTTGCATCCTTTATGTCAGGTGGCAGCTTATTATATATACGTGCCCCCATAATACGCTCTCCATCCTCTCGCTCTACCTTAAATTTCACCAACTACTAATAAGTACATGGGTCCTTGGCAGGGCATTAAGATTAGGTTTCTACATTTAGGTTCGTTTCATTGTTCTATGAATAATTCGGGATTTGATGTATTTTACTTAATCAATACCTTAGTTAACACTCGTACTAATTACAATTATTTTCCAATGAAATATAAACCACATCGAGTTGTGCACTAGCATCCTAATTGCAAGTACTTTCTCTGAAAAGTTAGTATAATTTTGCTCTAAGGTATCAATATACAGACACTAATGTAAGTCCCTATGAATGTTTGTTCACTGCTTCGATAATATTGGACAAGTTATTCACTGATTTCCACTGGCTTGTCTTTTTTCCTCAATCTTGTCTTTATCAATAAAATATTTTGGGGTGCATTTAATGTACGTATTAACTTTTAATTAATTTTACAGGAAATTGTACCAATAGGTACTGTTGGTATTCAATTTTAAATTACTATTTGCACCTTATTAATAAAAATTAAGCTCCACTATACATTTGATTAAACATAATAACTTGTAATAAAAGTTATAAACGCCAAATAAATAAAAATATTAAATACTTACAGTGTGAAGATGAGAGTTCCCTCCATTGGCAGAAATTTGGAGTAACTAACTACAAATTCAAATTTCTACAACAACTAAAACTACAAATTAACTACCATGAGTCAACAAGGTGTCAACAAACCATTTCATATGTTCACTGAGTCAATAAATTTTAAACTTTCATTCAAAATCAAACCATCTCCACTTCACTTGAAAACATTTATTTTTAGTTATTTAGTATATTTGAACACTTCTCAGGTGCGACCACCCTCTAACGAATTTGTTTCACGACTGACAGTGACACAGAGACATTGTTTATCCAATCATCGCATTGTCAAAACGTAAATGCGCTGCGCTGCGCGTGCGCATGGCCATGGCATGCGGCCGTGGTCTGCCGGTCTATCTGACAAGTTTCAACCTGTACGCATATCGCGCTCTTTGTTATTCTTGAAGGTGTATCTGAAGATAGAAAGAAACAGATGTATAATCCTGTATAAAAAAAAACAACAACACGACAAAACAAAAGATCTAAGACCAGTGCTGCCATTACATTTTAATCAATACAGTTCAAAGAGAATATAATCACTACGTTTTAATACAGTACAGTTTACGTAGGTTTTAAATACCAATACTGATGTTATTTCCTGAGCAATGGCAATACCCATTTTAGGGTACGTTATGAAGCATCGATAATTGAATAAGAAACTTTTTCTCAATACTTAGAAGAGGTAGAATTTAATGTCAAAACAAAACATTTTAAACCCGTTCCAGACCTTCCGATCCTACCCGATCCGATCCTACTTATTTTATAATGTGTAGCGTAATTGTAAGGAAATCGGATAACGTGTAGTGCAATAGTTAGGACCTAAAACACTACACATTATCCGATTGCTTCCGATCGGTCGGATCGGATCGGAAGGTCTGGAGCGGGTTTAAACATTACACAAAAAACTACTGAAATAGACAACGCTCTAACTACACTACTCGCGAAGTCAGCCGAGGTTGGGCGAATATGATAGTGTGCGCTTCTTCGCTGCAGAAACGCAAACAAACTTCAGCCAACTTCGCCTTTACGCATACCACCAGGGTGCGGGGACGGACCCTGGTGGTTAAGTGGGACTCCCATGTCGGCTAACCACTCAATTGCTTCGAATTTTGAGTTGGACTCTATTTATAGGTATAACAAAATAAGAGCGATGAGAGGTAGCCGTAGTTACCAAAAGCAATTGAGTGGCTTGAGGCCTATGGTGTACCCACTAAAACCCCCCCTCCATTTTCCGCCTCTGTGCTATAGGCAAGGTTACGGGAAACGCTCTTCGCATACTACCGCAACCTTGCCAGCGGCCGTCCGAGCTTCGGACCCGTCTCCGGGGAGCACTGCTCAACCCTGCCATCGTTATAGGCGTGCCGATACTGTCGATACACGGCCGCCTACCGTCCCCGTGTCTGCCGCCCACAGGTACCCTTATGGGGGTAGTCGGCGGTGGTAGGCCAGCCGCCGTCGCCCCACGCGTTTGCGGCGCATTGGCTGAGAGGCCGGGTCGTCCTCCCTGCCGCGACATCACTAATTCGCAGAAGGAGGCCATTGCCTCCCACGACCTGTCGCTGCCTACCATGGCTTCTACCACGGCAGGCAGGGAGAGGTCGTTCCCCACCACGGCCACAAGTGCGGCCCGCTGTGCTCCGCCCAAGTTGGGCACACCTCTAGCGTGTGCTGCGCCGTGTCTTCAGCGGCGCCACACTCGTGCAGCAACTTCGCCTCGCCCAACCTCGCTCAACTTCGCGAGTAGTGTGGAGCCCGGGTAACCTTTCAGTCCTGTCACTGTCAATGTCACATTTCGCTTTGTTGTCGTCGTACAGAAGTCAATAATCTGAATCACCGAATGTATCATTTTTAATTTGCTATCTCACCGCAGGCTACGCCTTTCGTGCATTCTTATTGCGTTTGCTGAGCAGATGTTGTTGTCAGTAATCTAATCACGAAGAAAACTTAAGTCTACCTAATAACCGGAGTGTAAATTTTTGAATGGAGAGGCTTAATGGTGATACCGAAATGCCAGCCGCAGATAACACGAATTCTGAACAATCCCGCCTCATCGGCTCAAACATGCCGAGCAGGATTAGCTACATGAATATCGTGAGCAACTTGTGTTCTGCGATATTCGTAGCTATCATCCTGTACTGCCTCATCTCGAAGGAAGAGAAGGCGCTGTTTGCATTCCATCCGATATTGATGGCGCTGGGGGTAAGTTCATTACCACATTTTTTTCAGGGCTACCCGCTTCTATGCACGCTTAATTAGTTATTTGTTTCAATTGTTAATTTGCTGCATATATTGAGTCATTTTCAAAAAACATGTACATAGTTAAGGGCTTAATAAAAACAAAATTACGATCGCGTCTTTTGTGTTACGAAAGTTACTCATACAAAAGATATAGGTAACTATCGTTACACAAAGGAATCAATTAAGTTTTGTTTTAATTAAAGCCCTTAACTACATAATTTTTTTTAAATGACATTAATGCCAAGCATTTGATTAACATTTGTAGCATTAAAATAGTACTTTATTTTCGTATAGATTGTGGACTTGATGTCAAAGAGTAGTCTCTACAGTTAAACAAATATTTACATTTTTGATTATATCTACTTCACTTTAATATTGACCAACAATGCCACGATGATAGACATTCATGTCTATACTCATGATTGGTGGTATTTAAGCATTATTAAATCTTATTATTAGCAAGCAGACATGATGTGAGTATAATTATATTAACTTGCAGTGAGGTATTATTAACACAATAGAATAGGCTATTTGACTGATGTTGAATTCTACAGCGTACTGTAGTTATATGAATAAAATTAGCTAAATATTTTACGAAACAAAGAAAAAAAATCCAGAAACATATCTTTTTTGGAAATATGTGACTTCAAAGGTACGCAAATTTTATGATATTTTTTTTAATCCAAAATAAATTTTGAAAATGTTTTCAGAAACCTCATAATTTTACGAAACAATAATTGTATCACAATTATGAACTTAAACGCACTTTTTTACGGTGAAAATGACAAATTTCTTAATTTTTCCACACAATTATTGGTACCTATACCGGCCTGTGACGTCACTAGCCTGACGCGTTTTGTATGGAGCGTTTTTAGCGCTACGTAGGAATGTTGAACTTTGACGGTCATTTCTGACTTTTAGAGCAGTTTAAATGTAGTCAGTCCCATATAGACATTTGATCACAATAAAAAATAGAATCAATTGACATCCTCAAAAAAAATTAGTCAACATGCCTATTGTTACTCTCTTATAACTAACCCACCCACAAACATTGAACACTGTTAGAATTTTTCCAGTAACTTGATCCACAATGTATTATGAAAAAATATCATATAAAAAGAAATTTGATTACTTTACAGTGGACGGTATTCATGACATCAGCTGTGAATGCAATAACACCGGGTGATTTGGCAACAGAATGGATGCCCATTCGACTGCGCAGCGCACGCCACTGGGTCCTACAGGTTGGCGCTGGTATACTGATTCTGATTGCATTCCTTTGCATACTTTCAAATAAAATCATTCATGAAAAGCCTCATTTTCAGTCTTTACATTCAAAGTTTGGATTAGCCTCATTAATCTTTATGCTTGTGACCATGACTGGAGGTTTAGGAGCCTTATATAGCCTCAAATTGAAAGATTACTTGGCTCCCATTTATACCAAACTATTGCATGCATCATTTGGCCTCCTCACAATCATTCTCGGCAGTGTCACAATTATACTCAGCTTCTACTCCAATTGGTGGACGTTTGGTGAAATTTTGCGGTACACCAATTTAACTTTGATATTGATTATCATGCTCTTCACCATACTGCGCCCATGTTTGAAAGTGTATTTTCGCTTAATGGAGAGAATTGAAAATGGAAATTAATGTCCTTAATTTGGTAAAGAAACATGTTTATGTGCTGCTTTGACCTTGTATTGTCCTGAATATGTAGTTATAGTTGTATTTATCTAAGCTGACCTAATCCACTTAAGAACTGAATACCATTGAACAAACCACAACTGGTAAACCGCAAATTAAGATAACGAGCTCGTAGTAAAAGCAGATTGTAACCACCTTGGAAGGTTAATATAGATTATCGACTCTATTTCCTTGGACATTAGACTACAAAATGCACTAACAGAATAATGGTGATCATAACTTTTTGGAACTTTACAACCGTCCGTCCCTGGTCAAGAACGTATTCTCTTCAAAAAGGACTATGATCTCTCGTCAACAAACATTTTAAACCTATTCAACAAGGAATAAGGCTGAAAATTCAATATCCACGCAATGTAGTTCTAACCTTTTTTTGTAAGTAACTGGTTGGCGCCAGGTTCGCTTTTATGAGAACAAAAGCAGATAGGATTGTATTAGACACAATGCTATTGTGAATGCAGGTAAGAGGATTAGCCCAGCTTGTAATACTTTAACTATATTTGTGCTCTTGTCTAACTTAAGTTTACTGAATATTTTCTTATACCTAATGAATTTTTAATTGTATACAATTAGCAATATTGCATAATATTATTTATATTTGAAATTTACTCTTTTAGACATATACACCAGACATTGGTCCAAGAATATCTTGCATCACTCACTTCAAAATGGCAAAATGTAACATGCAATGTTGACATTGTTGACTATACAAAAAATCTTTCTATGTAAATATCATTTTCTTAATAAAAAAAATATATTTATATTATTGGCTTCCGAAAATATAAGTAACAATAATAAGTAAAAATGGAATATCACATATCCAGTGAAACAATGATAAAAATGCATATAAAAAGCAACAAAGTCCAAAACATGCATATATTGTCATACCCATATGTATCATGATAATGGTATCCTATGATGTCATTGTTTTAACAGTGTTGATGATAGCAACTTCCTATGAATCTGGATGTTTTCTTGTAGGAATTAGTGTATGGCTCAATACTAATCTAAATTTTGTTAATAGCACAAGTAGTAAGTAGATCAAGTGAGTTTTGTAGTACATAAAATACAACATAACATGATAATGATCTAATGTAGTAATTAAGATTTTTGTGTATATTTTGAATATTATACAATTTTATATTTATAGGCATACTTACATTGTTTTAACACAATTTGTAGCAATGTTTGTATTTTGTTATCCTAATTTTTTAAGAATTTTATGGACCAACAAATATAATGTGTAAAATAAAAACTGGTATTAAAACCAGATCCACAAACTGTGTCAAAAAGGAAAGTGTCTCAAAAATAGAGACGTCATGCAGGGTAGTTGGACTGTTCTCTACAATATTTTGTGATATTTTTATTTTTATCTTGCCAAACAAGAGTGAAGTGTATGGCTTTCATAAGGTGTGTAGATTATTTACATTTCATATACATATATAATTACAACAAAATCATTACAAATTATTATTCATTTGAGGATTGATTTTATCTATCTTTTGATTTTGGTATTATTGTATTGTGTACTGGTTTTGTGCAAATTATAATCATTGCTGCCAGCATCATGTCAGTGCAGTCTGATCAATGTTGCTAGGTGTTCATGGATACCATTTCACATTTCTAGTCATATGAAACTCTAATTGAATATTACCATTATGTTGTGAAAATAAAACTCAATTCACCAGAGATCTACATTTAATACTGGTCTGTCGAGTTTGTGAGGTTACTTTGGTGCTCATTTAGATTTTTCATAGTCTTAGTATTTTTGTTTATTTCTCCTTAGTTTTAAGTTTAATTGTTGAAGGAAGGATTTATTATTTAAGCATGTATTAGAAAATAATATTAAATAAAAAAGAATACATACTTACTGCATTTAATACGATATTGATAAACCTATAATGATTTATCCAGTATAGGTACCTACATATGCAGATTTCTATTGTAGAGTAAATGATCATTTTTATTGCCTATAGTATCTAGTATGGCATGTTAGTCCTAAAATATTTAATTGAATGTCATAGTAATGCTTCCGTTTATGCAATTACGCCTAATAAATTAGCTGTTATTATTTGAATTTACGTACTTACTAATGATTTTTAAGTCAAAACGTGTTTCAACAACAGTTCTATATTTTTAGATTTTATTATTATGTATAATAAATTGTAGCAATGATTCGATCATTTATACTTACGTAGATTCTAATAATGGCTTGTAGTTGTATAGCCTTTATGTATATGAATACAAAGAATAAATATTTATGCAACGAGAATACTTGTAAATTATCAATGTACTTATACATTTCCTTTGACCTCGACCCTTAATTAATCATATGGCAATGCAATGTCGCCGTATAACTAAGAAAAATGTTCCTACTAACAATTCGACCTCTTAATATGTTGTCCGGAAGAGATCGCTTTTTAACAGGAAGAGCGCCTGTTGTTAACCTACAATGTATATTATCTTTGTTTCGTTGGTAGGTACATCCTACATCCTCATCATGAAAAGTAGCTGATTTGATCTGTCAGGAACAGGAAACTAGCCTACATAGCTCTATTGCAACACTAGCGCCACCAATTTAACACCTGTCAGCGGACACTTGGATATATCTATAGCCGAGATCACATATCACATGCTCGCCAAGTCTCGGCAAGCCTACAGGACGCAGTTATATATGAATGCGTCCTGTACGCTTGCCAAGGCTTGGCAAGCATGTGGCCCCGGCATATGAGGATTCTGCTATTTTTGCTCCTCCCCTCTAAACTCCATAATTGAGGTGACTGGTACCTAGTGGCGCTATCTTGTACACCAGCTACAAAATACAACGGTATTAAATCGATGGCGATTTGGCGAATAACCGACGATAGTTAACGTTATGCCGGGAGCACACGCTTGCCAAGCCTACAGGACGCAGTTATATGTTGGCGAGAACGATGTGTCGTCTCACTCCAACATATGACTGCGTCCTGCACGCTTGCCAAGGCTTGACAAGCGTGTGGCCGAACTTTAGGGTGCGTCCACACTTGTATCATTTCGCCGATCCGATCCCCTGTAATATATGTAATGATGATGGTGGAGAAGGATCGTTGAAGGGAGACAAAGTATATGCAGAGCTCTAGATAGTAGTGAACCTTTAATTACTTAAAACATTAGCTTATATACATTTTTACTATAAGGTTAACGCTTATCCAAGCAATATGCATTATGTTACAGTAAACCATTGTGTTACTGTTGAATACTAAAATGTAGACATTAGCTAAATACTACAGCTTCCCCGTAAGATCCCTTCACCCCCGGGGTGCTGGAGAAAAAGAAAAAAAAAATGCATGTTACTTGTTTACAATTCGAAATGAAGATGGGGACCCCTGTGTAAACTACTTATAACTAAGTTTATACACTTTACAAAAATATATCAAAGAGAAAAAATAATTAGTTGGTCTCCCCAAAAAAAAAATATCGTCATGTCCCAGTGTCACTGTTTCAAAAGAAATATTTTATAGTTGAAGTTAAAATTATTTTTATTGAAATTCCTGTCTGTTTCAACAAAATAATCAGTATTATTATCAAATAATCTCTCTCAAAATAAAAAAAAAAATATAAAAAAATTAAATGTTTACAAATGAAGCGAAAATTGAAAAATTTAATGATTCGGACAGGATTCGAACCTGCGTTTCCAACGGCTTTCCGGGCCAACACTGGCGTCCTCCCAATTGGACCACCGACACACATCACACACACACATCGCACGACGCACATCGTTACTATCGATTCTCAACAAATTTGAGACGATGGTGCCGACGATAAAGTCTAAATCTTTACGGTAGATGGCGCTACGATGCCACCCTAAGGCATGTCGAGGCAACTGGTTGAAAAATTCAATGACTCTGACATCTGATTCGGTGGTCCAATTGGGAGGACGCCAGTGTTGGCCCGGAAAGCCGTTGGAAACGCAGGTTCGAATCCTGTCCGAATCATTAAATTTTTCAATTTTCGCTTCATTTGTAAACATTTAGTTTACGTTAGCAGACGTTACTGCTTTAATAAAAAAAAAAAAAAAAAAAAAAAAAAAAAAAAAAAAAAAAAAAAAAAAAAAAGTAATTTGGGTGTAGCACATCGTTACTATCGATTCTCAACAAATTTGAGACGATGGTGCCGACGATAAAGTCTAAATCTTTACGGTAGATGGCGCTACGATGCCACCCTAAGGCATGTCGAGGCAACTGGTTGAAAAATTCAATGACTCTGACATCTGATTCGAACGCAGGTTCGAATCCTGTCCGAATCATTAAATTTTTCAATTTTCGCTTCATTTGTAAACATTTAGTTTACGTTAGCAGACGTTACTGCTTTAATAAAAAAAAAAAAAAAAAAAAAAAAATATATATATATATATATATATATATAAAAAATTGCCATTAAAGTTGTGTATTAATCACATATAAGGTACTGGTATTACGGTATCGGTACATTTACCCTAAAAAATATCTAATGCCGTACCAATGGAGTCTTCGCTCCAAAAATAATTAACGGGAATGGCTACCCAGGGCATGGTCACCCTTAATAATATACTAACTGGGCTGCGCGTTCGTGCGCACCCTTAACTCAAAACATGGGCATGGTCACCCACATGGCATATCAGGCTACATGTATAATATGTGCCTGTAAGTCGGAGTCGCAAATACATTAAGACTTAATAAGCCTCCAACTGTTTTCACGGAGGGCACGATAGTCCAGAACACCATGAGCAAACAAGAAGGACTAGCGCCCAAACTTTATACTTAATCAATATGTACCGTACCTTACCAAGTACTGAGAGAGTAAAAATTGAAATTAAAATTTCGTATTGTAATACTTTATAAAAGAAATATCTACGCAAATATTACTCAATTAACTGTCACTAAATTATTAGGTGATCAATCCAATAACTACACTCCGGATTTTAATTAGGCGAACTAACTTGACAGCTCAAAGTGTTGTCAGGAATAGAAAAAAAAAATAGTGATTGGTTTATGTCGATACTAATATGTCGATATAACCTTGTACCTACTATTCATTTGATTATATGTATTTGTATTTTATCAAATACTTCAGTTCACACTCGTACTAATTACAATTGTTTTGCCAAAAAAAAATTAAACCACATAGAGTTGTGCACTAACGTCCTAATTGCAACGACTTTTTTCGAAAAGTTAGTACGATTGTGCTCTAAGGTATCGAAGTAATCGTCATCATAACTCTCACACTCACACATGGACGGATGGGATGAGGATGGGAAGATGAGCAGGGATGGACGTACAAATCGGACATTAACAATACTTTTACAGGCAATTGTGTGTGACCACTTCCTGGCTACTGGTTCTTTTTCTCTTAAAGGCACGTATAATGAGAAAAATAATAGAATTATCTTAGAATAGTTATTTGTTATGCAAGGCTGCAAAGTTGTTATTTGGCGCGAGTGTTGAAATTGAATGCTGAGCGAGCGAAGGAATCTAAGATTGAACCATGAGCGAAGCGAATGGTTCAAAGATAGATTCCTGAGCGTAGCGAGGCTTTCAAGACACGAGAAGCTAAATAATTTTGCAGCCATGCGGAACACACAACTTTTCACCTCACTACAGCGAGGAAAATGCAAGATTCAAGAAAAACAATTAAAACATAAAAATAATCATATTTAATTTTGCCTTCTATACAACACATCTCTGCTTCAATTTAAATATAAACAAAGACATTTCATGGTGAAAAGTGTTATATTCGTGTAGTGTTTATAATATAGTCTCACAGCAAATGAAGGTTTTAAAAACGGTGCATCCAAAACTTATAAAATTCAAGAATATATACCGTCCCGAAACACCTACCGGTTTCTACACTTTGAAGACAATGTAAACAGTGATATTACAAGATTCTTTGTGGAAAAAGATCTGTTACTGGAAGTGATCAAAAGGAACGTTACATATATGGCGAACAATTAATTATAGAAATTCCCAATTACATTTTTGTGCCATCAACATAGAACATTTACGTCTGTTGAAACCAACGCCATCTAGAGGTCAGTAGCAAACGCCACGACGCTACGAAGTCCGTGATAACTCCCAATAGACTCAAGCAAAACCTGAGCAGAACATCAGCTACATCTAGCGGCTAGTAGCAAAACTACAACGTCAGTGCGTACGCGCAATAAAAATCCAAACGCACCCGAACAGGATATTAACGTCATCTAGCGGCCAGTAGCAAAATACGACATCAGTGCGTCCGCGCAAAAAACCCAAGCTAACCCGAACTCCAAACGTTTCGACCGCTCGACGATAGAGGGCACTAAGATGGAGGAAATGCTGGCAATATTAAAACAAATACAAGGCGATTTAGCCGACCAGAAGCAAGAAATGAAAAATATACAAGAAAACATAAATAGAAATATTGATGACAAATTTGCGAAAATTGAGGGCAGGACATCCAACCTCGAAAAAACCATAAACAAACAACAAAAAACTATCGATTACTTAGACAGACAAGCAAGAAGGAAAAATCTTATATTTTACGGCGTAGAAGAAACTGAAATTGGTTACATAGGACTACAGACATCACTGCTTGATATTTTAAATAATAAAATGAAAATTTCCTGCAGCCAATTGGAAATTGAGTCAGTAAAAAGATTGGGCAAAAAGGGAACCAGCACACGACCCGTAGTAGTCACGTTGACTACTATGGGCCGCAAAATAGAGATCTTGCAAAATATAAAACTATTGAAAGATTCACCTATTAACATTAAAGAAGATTATCCTAAAGAAATTTTAATAAAACGCAAACAACTTCAACAGGACGTAGACAAACAACGACAACAAGGAATAAACGCCGTCCTGCGCTACGACAAGGTTGTAATCTTAAAGGAACGTCCAAAGCCTAACGACCAAGAAAAAGAAATACGCAACCAGAAACGCAGCCTATCTGAATCACCTATACAGCCCAATACCTCAGAAGCTAGCGGCAGCAACAACGTCAAGCAAATTCCAAAGAAAAATAAAACGAATAATATCACATCTTACATGAGTACATTACCATCAAAAAATATACCCGAGTCAAGTTGCAACGAAATGAACTCTGTTCAAAAAAACGATTAAGCAAGGCTACTCCAACAGATATACAACTATACACCAACAGAAATACAACATTCCCCAAGCCGACTGGTCCTCGTGGGGAATCAGACCGTCACCCTCCATTGAGAAATGAAACCCTGCATAACAATACCGAACATAATGAACACCAGAACCTTTATATTTGTACATACAACGTAAGAACACTAGCTACAGACGAAAAGATGATAGAATTAAGATATACACTAAAGCACGTGAAATACGATATTATAGGTCTGGCAGAGGTCAGAAGAGAAGGATACTGTATAGAAGAAGATAAAGACCATATATTTTGCTATTTTGGTGAAAGGAAGGGCAGTTTAGGCGTCGGTTTCCTAATAAAGAAGAAATATAAACAGAATATCCATAGTTTTATAGGCATAACAGAGAGAATAGCTATTCTTAATTTAAAATTCGAAAAACTAGACCTATCGCTCATACAAGTACATGCCCCTACAACAGACTCGAGCGACGACGAGATTGAAGACTTCTATAAGACTCTTAACTGCGCTCAAGAGATTGCTGGGAAATCAAAAATAATTTTGGGCGACTTTAATGCCAAAATAGGGAAGCCAAAACCGGACGAGTCACTGATTTCGGGAAAGTTTGGACTAGGAACCAGAAATCACAGAGGTGAACGTCTTATACAATTTGCCCTAGAGAACAAATTACACATCATAAATACACTTTTCAAAAAAAAAGATAAAAGACGATGGACCTGGATATCTCCTGACAAAAAATCAACTAATGAAATCGACTTTATACTATCACATGACAACAGTAGATTTCAAAATATTGATATGTTAAGTCTAGAATACCCTTCAGACCATCGTCTGGTTAGAGGAACGTGGAAAATGGGCGCAACAAAGAAAAAGCGAGTGACATTTAAAAAATACATTCCTAAAACACTGCAAACAGATGAAGAAAAAACGATGTATCTAGAAAAACTAACAGAATTAAGGGAAAATATGTTGTGCTCGAATATAAACGAGCCAGCACAAGATCACTACAACAAGATAGAGGCTGGAATCATAGACAGCATCCGCTCTATCTCTTATAAAAACACAGACAAAAATAAAACTATAATATCAGATAAAACAAAACAACTCATCAAGCACAGATCAGAACTTCAGAAAAAAAGACCTCTACGAAAAGAAGATAAAATAGAGCTTGGCATGCTATATAAACAAATAAACAAAATAATTAAAAAAGAATATGAACAACACAGATCTCAAGTTATAGAAAAACATCTAATAAAATCAGGAAGTTTAAAACAAGCCCAAAATGAATTAAATATAACCAAAAAATGGATTCCAAAACTTAACGAAGCGGTACAGAGGCCGGAAATTCTAGAAGTAGCCACTTGTTTCTATGACAATCTATACAAGAGCACACGTACCAACGACGGAAACGAACTACCATCCGAATCAAGAGAATATAACTATAACAACACTGAAAACTTCGCGCCCTTCGACGAATATGAGGTATCCAAACTAATAAAGAAAATGAAAGCTAATAAAAGCCCAGGATGCGACGGAATTAGTAGCGACATGCTTATTGCATCCAGAGACATACTACTAACGCCAATCACCCAAGTCTTCAACAAAGTATTATATCAAAAAGCTGCCCCCAGTCAATGGGTAGAGTCAGACATTGTCATCCTATATAAAAAAGGGGATCCAAAAGACATTGCAAACTATCGTCCCATTAGTCTTATAGCGAGCCTCTACAAGCTGTTTGCTATGGGACTTCAAAACAGATTATCTCCTAAAATTGAAAGCTTTTTGACGGTTGAACAAGCGGGCTTTAGAAAAGGTTTTTTGCACAATAGACCATATGCACACAGTAGAGCAAATAATCGAAAAATATGGGGAATTCAAAAGACCACTCTACATGGCGTTTATCGACTACCAGAAGGCTTTCGATTCTGTAGAGCACGAGTTTATATGGAAAGCATTGAAAGAAGCACAGATAAATGAAACATATATCGACATTATAAAAAACATTTACTTAAATTGCAAGAGTAGAGTGAGACTAGAAAACCCAGGAAGATATATAAAGATAGAAAGGGGCGTCCGGCAAGGCGACCCATTATCTCCCACTCTATTTATAAGCGTTTTACACTTAATATTTAAAGGTCTCAAATGGGAAAACATCGGAATCTATATTAATGGAAGCCGTCTGACGCACCTGGCTTTTGCAGACGATATCGTGCTACTATCCGAAAGCTGCCGGGACATGCAGTTCATGCTTAAAACTTTGCATTTTGAAAGTAAACAAGTCGGCCTAAACATGAACCTTCAAAAAACTAAGCTAATGACAAACACTGAAGAAAAAGACATTTTCATAGGCACTATCAGACTGGACTATGTTAAAGATTATATTTACCTAGGCAAAAAAATATCCTTCAGTACAGATAACAACGTGGCAGAGGTAGATAGACGGGTAAAGAAAACTTGGAACAAGTTTTGGTCTATGGCAAATGTGCTGAAAAGCTCCTTGCCGCTACATCTTAAAAAGAAACTGCTGGACTCATGCTTGCTCCCTACACTTAGTTATGGCTGCCAAACGTGGAAATTCACCAACCACATAAAAAATAAAATTAGATCATGTCAGAGAGCCATTGAACGGAGCGTTTTAAAAGTACGACGGATAGACAAAATAAAACATACCAATATTAGAGAAAAAACCAAAGTTATTGATGCCCTCGAGCACTCTCTCAAGCTTAAATGGCAATGGGCAGGCCACATAGCAAGAATGCACGACGCCAAGTGGACAAAAAGGGTAACTATATGGAAGGGACCAACTGGCAAACGCAGAGCAGGGCGGCCACGCGCTCGATGGGCTGACGACATTATGAAGGTCACGAATGACTGGATTACAGAGGCACAAGACAGGGAACGTTGGAAAAAGTTGGAGGAGGCCTTTACCCAGAAGGGGTCCTAGCGTAAAATAATAATAATTTTCTAATTAAGTTATCTTACCTATTTGTTAATTATGCGTTATGGAATAAAAAGGTTTTTTATTTTTATATATTTATTTATTATACAACACATCAAATTGAAAACATAACACACTCAAATCCAAACCAAATAAATACGAGAGGAGCATACATATTAAAAATTAAAAGTAATATGGCCATAACTTGTATTATCGTCGTGTAAATTTTATAATTACTTTGTTACCATAAAGCGGCAGCTAATCAGTGACGTAGAAAGTCTCACTAGTCGAAGTGCCATACCTTATTTACTCATACAAACGAAGACATAGTTAAAGCCTGACCAGAAATATATTAGGATTGTCAAGAGGGTGCTATTTATAAGACTTATATGGCAACAATCCTGCAACATTAGTTGAAATGCCTGTCAGTTCGTATGGTAACCTCGTAATATAATTTAATGGAATGTACTCATCTCCTGACTGTTTTTCGTGTAGTAAACACGTGTACACTTTATTTATAATATAACGGTCACGACTGTGAATGGTTTTCGGCATTTTCTATGAACTTTTTTTAAATATTTGTCTTTTAACCACCACGAAAGTCATTCATATTGTTGACAAACCATCATAAAATCATTGCCAGTGTAAGAAATTAGTTTCAGTGAAACTCCGCAATATGGCGCATCTCAATAATTATATTTCTGGTCAGGCTTGAACTAAACACCCACACCCAGATCTTGACATGTTGCAATACCTGAGGTTTATATTCGTTTACAGTTATCAGTGTATTCGATAGTACCATACAACTGCCAAGAAAACAAAAAGGCGGACAGCTTTCTTAGCGATGTCTTAAAACAAAGTTCATTCGATGAAAGTATTTTAATTCCAACCGTTTTTTTATTATTTATTTGTGTAATAAAATTATTAGTTTGATTTCAAAACGCGATAATACAAAATTCATAAAACATGTAATGTCTATTTTTTTAACGCTGTTTATCTAAACCTCTGGTATTAACTGTTTTTTTTATATCGATATTTACAACACTAGCCAAACAGTGGCAACATTCGTGTGCATTGAACTGTCAAGTTAGTTCGCCTAATTAAAATCCGGAGTATAGCTATAGTATAATTGTTCAATAAAATTTCTGAGTGTGAATATCAAATTACATTCACCAATAATTAAAAGTTTACTTGTAGACAGCGAACACGCGTGATCTACTTAAAATTTTTGCTTACGCGCGGACTTCGCGGCGGCGTATGCATTTCCGTGCGCGCGGAAAGGAAATTGCGAAGTGTGTAAGTTGTTTACGACATTTGCATCTAAAAAAAAATATTAGCGACGATTATTACAATGATTTTAAGTGATGATATCTGGTTTAAAAAAATATATATAATTAGAAATGCTAAGTGACACGGGTAACAATTTCATGTACGAAAGTTGTCTAACAATTTATGTATGTAAAAGAAAAAGATTTTGAATGAATTGGGCGTTAACCTGTATAGCTAATTAATTTTTATATAATAAAAAAAAAAAATATCATAAAAAAAATCTCATTCTAATTTCTTAGATGCGATTTCCTTTTGACGCCTCTGAGGGCCAAGTTTAACTAAATATTCGCTTATATATTCCAACTTAGTATATAAATCTTGCAAATTAGTAGACATAATAAAATTAACTCGTGCGTAAATGTAAAATAACTATAACCGAAAACATAAGTTATATATAAAATATTCACTTACTTAATTCAACGCTTACGTAGGAGTAATGCCTAACGATATTGAGGTCATCACGTGTCGTTACGTTGCGCGATGCATGGCGGGACGTTGATGCGCTGGCGGCTGGCAGGCACGTGGAGCACGATGCCGTTGCTGATGCGCGATGCGATGACGGGCCGGGCTAACCCTGGACACCCTCGAGCATGGGCCGGGATTTCTCTGGACACCTCTTGAGATGGGCCGGGATAACCCTGGACACCTCTTGATTTGCGAGCCGGGATAACCCTGGATAACGCTCTTCTTTTCTTGAGACTTGTTTCTTCTTATGGCTTCTTTCATAATTGTCTTCTTCTTTTTTTCAAGTTAATTCAAATCTTCATTCTTGAGACTGCATCATCAGTCTGGTGGTTGCCGTTGTCGCTGTTGCTGGTGTCCCGGACGGTGCGGTGTCCCGCCGCACCGTCCGGTGCGAGGTTCTGAGGTTCTGGCTGGTTCAGAAGTTCGTCTTCGGAACGTTAGTGCAGGATCGCCATGTAATATAGCATGTATATGTATATGTAGTATGTAGCTAATGTCTACATTTTAGTATTCAACAGTAACACAATGGTTTACTGTAACATAATGCATATTGCTTGGATAAGCGTTAACCTTATAGTAAAAATGTATATAAGCTAATGTTTTAAGTAATTAAAGGTTCACTACTATCTAGAGCTCTGCATATACTTTGTCTCCCATCCACGTCCCTTCTCTACCACATCATTACATATATTACACCCCGTTGCGTATCTCCACCGCGTATCATGAACGGTAAGGTAAGTGTGGACGTCGCGCCGTCGCGATCATGCAACGCTCGCGCGAAATCCATGTTGCATGCATCGCATTGCATGATCGCGACGGCGTGACGTCCACACTTTCGTTCATGATACGCGGTGTGGATACGGGGTGAGGATCGGCCGTGATCCATCTCGAGTGGGTTTTTGCCCGATCATCAAAGGCGCTATTTGAGTCATCGATCCACGCTGCGGTCATTGGTTTTTAATCCTTAATCTTTACGATAATTAAAAAATACCATACCACTGATGGACTGTCTACTTTGTTAGGCGTTTCCATGCGGCGTCTTCCGGCACGCGGTTTCCACTCGTGAACCTTTCTGCCGCATGCCATAAAACAAACACAGTCATACGAAGGCCATGTCTCCGTGAGCGGGTGCCTTAATCGAAGGCCTCCCCACGCGGCGTCTTCCAGCACGCGGTTTCCACTCGAGAATCTTTCTGCCGCATTATGTATTATAAAACGAGCACAGTCATGTGCTAAATCTCCATGAGCAGATGACAAAAATGAAGGCCTTCCGGCTGCGACTTCCGGTACACGGCCCCCACTCAAGAATATTTCTGTCCCAAGGTTCAGTGAGCGATTTCAGCGGGCGACATTTTTAAATGGGATGCAACTCCGCACAGAACAACGATCACAAACGAAATGAAATGTTCGGCGAAAACGAAATGCCAAAATGATCGGGGCGGTGATACGGTGCTACGATACGGATAGCGTCCAAACTACTGCACGCCGAAATGATCGGTGCGGCGATACGCAACGAGGATACGATACGGCAAGTGTGGACGCGTTTCTTCGCGCGACGGCGCAAATGATACGGAGTGCCCGCAGTGAGCGTCCAAACAGCACGAATCACGATACGCGGTGGAGATACGCAACGGGGATCGGATCGGCGAAATGATACAAGTGTGGACGCACCCTAAGTCGAGCTTGACAAGTGATCTGCATCTGCAATCACTGCAATCCTAAAAATATTGATCGAAGTTACCAAGTAGCTTCTGACTTGATACTTAATTATGAAAATGAAAATGAAATCATTTAATTCGAGTAACATGGTGACTCATATTATTGGTTAGTAGTATTATAACGTTCGTGCCTAATTAACAAACAATGGGATGAAACATATCCCACAAACGCTAATTGCGCCCTGAAATTTTAAAATACTATCTGGCGTGCACTGAAGCGTAGTGCGCGCTAAAATAAAAAGAAATCGTCTTAAGCTGCGTCCACACTTGTATCATTTCACCGATCCTCGTCGCATATCATGAACGGTAGTGTGGACGTCACGCTGTCGCGATCATACAACGGCTCGTACAGCTACAGCTGCCGGCAAACTTTTTGAGCATAACCTTGACTGCGCAGTAGCCGATTTACGTACAAACGTACATGCGCAGATCCGCCATTTTTGTTCAAAAAGTTTGCAGGCACTGTATCTGATCGCTTGAAATCCATGTCTGATACGCGTATCTTCAGCACCCCGCACACTTGCGATCAGGAAAGCGTTGCATGATCTCGACGGCGTGACGTCCACACTACCGTTCATGGGTGCGGATACGCCGTGATCCATCTCGAGTCAGTTTTTGTCCGATCATCAAAGGCGATACGGACTAGTTTGGAAGTGCACCGATCCTTTCTTCGATCTATCTTTGAAATTATGTAAAAATACCATACTACTGCCAGTCTGTCTACTTTGGAGGCCTCTCCACGTGGCGTCATCCGGTACGCGGTCTTCACTCGAGAAATTTCTGCGGCATTGTCATAAAACAAGCACAGTCATATGTAGGTTATATCTCCGTGAGCGGGTGACATAACTGAAGACACGCGGTGTCTTCCGGTACGTGGTTCCCGCTAGAGAACCTATCTGCCACATTATCTATAATAAAACAAGTACAGTCATATGGTGAATCTCGGTGAGCAGGTGACTTAACTGCCAAAAATGAACGGGGCTGTGATACGATACGGTGCTACGATACGGATAGCGTCCAAACTACTGCACGCCGAAATTAAGCATACTAAATGCAGTAGAAAAACGAATATCAGTGTCGGTTTTATTCATGGACATGAGTAAAGCGTTCGATTTTGTTAACCATAGGCGATTGGTTGCAAAATTATATAAATATGGTATAAGAGGACCCGCCCTTGAATGGATAAAGTCATATCTTGACAATCGATCACAATGTGTGGAGACTATAAAATACTGTGCAAAATCTAGGACTCTTATGTCATATAGATCTTCATATATGGTTAATAAATACGGAGTACCTCAGGGTAGCATTTTGGGACCGTTGCTATTCTTATTGTATATAAACGACCTGCCTAACTATTTGTCTCATGAATGTATTTTATTCGCGGACGACACTTCAATTATTGTAAAATGTAAAGATTTAGATACATATAATTCTGATATTGAACGGACATTATCTCAAACTATAGAATGGCTTAAGGTCAACAATTTAAAAGTAAATTTAAGTAAAACTAATTATATACAATTCCATACTAGCCGAGGCCACTCACAAAAATTAAATATACATTTTGAAAACGATCCTATTGAAGAAGTGCAACATACTAGGTTTTTAGGAATAATCATAGACTCTCATTGCAACTGGCAAAAACAGGTAGATAGTGTGTGTTCTAAAATAAATAGTTTTGTATATGCATTGAGAAGAATAAAACAAACTGTCTCCTTGCAAGCCGCTTTGACTGCGTATAATAGTTATGTTGATTCAACTCTTCGATATGGATTAGTTTTATGGGGAAATTGCACAGATAGAGACAACATCTTTATTGTACAAAAACGTTGCATCAGAGCAATATTTGGCATTAAGAGGCGAGATTCCTGTCGTCCGCACTTTATAGAAAACTCTATACTCACCGTGCCATGCTTGTATATTCTGAAGGTGTCTGTATTTGTACACAAATATAAAAATCAATTTATAGAATTGCAGCAGGTACGCACACGTAATGTTCGATCGCAATATAAACATAAACTATATACGCCTGCTTCAAAATTAGCATTAACCTCCAGAAACGCATACAGCATGTGCATTATAATTTATAATAAATTGCCTGACAAATTTAAATGTGAAAATATACAACTGTTCAAAAACAATGTTAAGACATGGCTGGTACATAAATGTTACTATAGTGTTAATGATTATTTGGATGACGTTATTTGACCTATTATGTATTTAATTAAAATTATGATATTATTTTGCATTGCACATTCTTGTACTGACATTTAAATTAATTAATTTCGTTGTTTGTATATTATTATTCTAATATGTATGTACGCCTGAAAAGGTAGGGTTTCGTGATACGATGTATTAAGAGTCCGCAGCAAGCTCGATTCTTCATACAAACGTAGTTACGTCCTTATTTTAATATAACATGTCACATTATCATGAAATTCTCTAAATATAATGAGATAAGATATATCTAGGGCTAAAACTAGTTTATGACTCTTGAAATGTTAATAGAAAGAAAATAGAGCGAGTACAAGTTTTGCATTTTTAGACCCCAGAAAGTTGTTCAGTTTGGCGGCATACTACGACCAAAATATAGTTTAGATTGAAGTCAAAACCTATTTCCGGTGTCGATTAAACTATGCAGTTTGATAAGAAAAAAGATTTATCAAAATTGATCTCGTAGTTTTAAAATGAGAGCGTAACTACGAAAACCTTAAAATAAATTACAAAAAATTGTTGCGAAACTGCAGCGAATTACTCTAGCGCGGGGAACGGTCCGGGGGGGCGGCGGTAAGCACCGCCCTTATCATAGCTACTCCTAGCCAGCCTCGCGCAACTCTCAAGGTAAAAAACAACGGCTATATGAAACGGGGGTGAATTTTTACCTATCTAAGTTTGAAAGAACGTTGAAACCTACAAAGCATTAGATAATTGGCGACAATCGAATTTAGGCGGGTTGTACTTCAGCCGCCATTTTTGTCCGCCATGCCATATTAGTTGACGTTTCTCTTTTGTTGTGTTGTCTGGTTTTGTCAAGGTTCTGCGATCTTTTCAAATAATTCAAATTTCACAAATAATCTAATAATTTGCATTCTTTGGGTGTAGTGGTCGTCTAGAAGGTACACAAGACAATCACAATTGCAAAAATGAGTGGATTGAAAAGGAAAAAGTGCGAAATATGCAGAATGAAAACGTGTCGAATGGACGGTCAAAAAAGACTATTCATGGCAAGATTTCCACCGGACGAAGATCGGTAAGTAAAAAATATAATTAATTACTGCGTGTTATAACCATGTTAATCGTAAGTTTCATTGAAAACTTGGTATTTCGGGTAAAATAATACATACCCTTATACGTATGTAAACAATAGTGCTGTATGTAAGTTTTATCGATAATTTTCATTTGAAGTGAAAAATACCTGGGTAAATACGGAATATCTTTCTTCAAGCAAAAGCAACTTCTTTTTATGCCAGTTTGAGTTAGATTATGGTCACAGAAATATTTTACGAAAAATCTTCAATGGACTATGAATGGTACGGTTTCATCTGGACAAACAGATTCATTTTACTCTGTAATTTTCTGTTTACCCTGTATTATTTGTGTTGCAGAACTTCCAACCTGGAGCACAGACTGGAGTGATGAAACGGCTTTTTTCGTCCAGCAAGCCAAGCAAAGTTTGAACGAAATAAAATTATTTGCACACTTTTGTTTTTTTTATGAAGTCAGTAACCTAAAGTAAACCAAATGTTTACATTGAAGCGAAATATTTAATGATTTAAATTACCGGAAAGCCGTTGGAGACGCGGGTGCGAATGCGAACCCCGCCTGAACCATTTTTTTTAAATACCGATATCGATAATTCGATAATTTGTGTAACATGTGACATCCCTATTTTGTTCTTGATGTTGGCATTATGTCATGAGTTGACACTGACACTGATATTGTTTGCGGCTTCATATTGGCAGTATGTTTCGTATGGCACTCCCGTCTCTTAAAACGTAGTGATTACATACTCTTTGCTCCTAGCGCGCTCTCGCTTTACTGCTAGCGCCCTGTCTTCCTCTAGGTGAAACAACAACATTTTAAAGCGTAAGCGCGCGATCTCAACGCGGAGTTGAGCGGACCTTGCTGCGGACTCTTAAGCAATGATGACTGCAAATGTTACCCGATTTCCCACATGCATTAAATAAATCATTTCATTTCATTTCATTTCATTTCATTTCATTTCATTTCATCGGTGCGGTGATACGATACGGCTTAGTGTGGACGCGTTTCTTCGCGCGACGGCGCCCAGAATGCCCGCAGTGAGTGTCCACAGGATGATACGCGATGGGGAGCGGATCGGCGAAATGATACAAGTGAGGCGCAGCCTTAAAAGTACGGCAATCATCTTTCCTTGTTCTCGGCGAGTGTGCACACCAGAGCTATGTTTTTTTCATCTGGTCACCCTACTACAGTACAATACAATACACTTACTTTACTTACTTGGTTGGACACTTTGGACAGAACGAATGAAGCAGTGACTACTTTATTTATAAATTTTGTGTACGGCTCAGTATCTGGCGTGGCGAATTGGTGATAATTTTAAATCCGGATTAAATTTGATACATTATAAATTCATTGTTCTCCATTAGACGTGAGTATATTATGTTTAAGTATGGTGGAATCGTTTCTGAGTTCTGAGTAATGCCTATTATAAAATGGCGTTCGTTTAGTTGCATATTTTTGCTATTATCTTTGTTCTTCTTGTTATAGATGCCGAACATAAAATTACAGTCGTCTGATAATGAAATCTTTGATGTTGATGTCGAAATTGCAAAATGCTCCGTCACAATCAAAACTATGTTGGAAGATCTCGGCATGGACGAGGATGAGGAAGAGTCCGTTCCGTTGCCAAATGTAAATTCTGCAATCTTAAAAAAAGTGATCCAATGGGCTACCTACCATAAGGATGATCCTCCTCTACCAGAAGATGATGAGAACAAAGAGAAAAGGACAGACGACATCTCCTCATGGGATGCTGATTTTTTGAAAGTAGACCAAGGAACTCTGTTTGAACTCATCCTAGCTGCTAATTACTTAGACATCAAAGGTTTATTGGATGTTACTTGTAAGACGGTGGCAAATATGATCAAGGGCAAGACTCCAGAGGAAATTCGTAAGACATTCAATATTAAAAATGATTTCACCGCTGCTGAGGAAGACCAGGTGCGCAAGGAGAATGAGTGGTGTGAGGAGAAGTAAGCCACCTTTTTGATTTCGCCAATCCACTATATTTAAAGAACATCTATTTATAATTTATGTTTATAATGGTTGAGGACCCCTAAAGAAGTAACAACCTTGCTGCCTATAAATGAAGAACATGCTCATGTTATTGCTTATCTGACAGTACTGTACAGAAATATAAATTGGTGCCTTTTTACATTTAAATGACATTCTATAGAAAAACTGAGTCTGTCCAACAAACCATCTCACGGAAATCAATTTTTGTTGTATGTAATATTTTCTTTGGTTTCTATGATTATCAATAACAAATTAGCAAAGTAGTAATAAAGCTATTTACACAAATGATATAGAATATATTATTGAATTTTTTGCTTGCTTATTACTTTTTCGTCTTATAAAGTTGGGAAAAGAAATCAAGTAGCATTGCTAGTTAAGCGATGATACAATTTCTTAGTTGTGTGTGTGATCAAACTGTCTGCAACATGATAGCTGAGGCCTAGTTTTCATGTACACCTAAAATTTAAGAAGAATAATTTTAACACTGGGATGTTCTCTCCATTATAATGTTGTCTAATACACAATAAGTAATTTAAATTTGTATAGTCCAGTAAGGAAGTAACATAGCAATTTAAGTTCTCTGATAATGTCATTATGGTATTATAGTAGGCTAAGTTGTGATTGATTTTGTTCATGCATCATCTAAAAGTCAAACCTATGAGACTCCTCATGTGGAGCAAGTGAAATAAATATAACTTGTTGGTTTTGAAAACATTTTTGTTTCTTTCAACGCTTGGAGTGATTTGACAAAATCTTCAACTAATAATTGGCTTACTATAAGAGAGAAGCTAATTACCCTTTGCCTGGTTGCATTTATGCTGGTTGTAGTTTATCATATGGTTTACAGTAGTGAGAAATGTGAATAATGAAGGATGGCATAAAATTGCAAGTGAATATCTCATGCCTGTAACAGCACTTTGGACCAAAAGGTCAGGGTCTTTCTTGAACACTATGAATAAAGGTGTTTTCATAAATTTGAGCAGGGTGGTATATCATGCATTCTTTTTTTTATCTCTGTGTAAAACCTGGCATGTAAATGTTTGGTCATGACGGATACAATCTAGGCTAACAGCCTACCATGTTTAGCTTTGAAATTCTTTGAACCTGTACTTACACTAATTATCACTTTAAATGTAAATTTTTAACCAACTGTCAATGGAACCGTAGCATAATATTAATAATATATAAGTGATTTTAAATAATTTTATTGTTTGCTTTACCACCTGCATAAAATTTTCATTACAGCACCCAGCTATATT
The DNA here is from genome assembly GCA_932273695.1 of Apotomis betuletana. Classification (NCBI taxonomy): domain Eukaryota; kingdom Metazoa; phylum Arthropoda; class Insecta; order Lepidoptera; family Tortricidae; genus Apotomis; species Apotomis betuletana. The sequence continues at coordinate 11,328,628 of OW026303.1, forward strand.
ACAAAGGTACTGTTGGACATAATTTTTAGTTGTGTAGGCACTACAAGTCATTGCTGTAAGGACAAGAGACCCCAAACACTTGAAAAACAAATGGTAAACATTATTTTGAAACATACTTTATGTATTTTACATATTTTATGCTGGCGAGTTAGTTTCATAAGTCATGACTGTTTTGGGTAGCTTTTATAATGTTACAACCTTAGGTTCAGGCTTCTTTTATTTCCTTTAACGTTACTATCCCTACTTAATATTATTACTGCGAAAGTAACTGTCTGTTTGTCTCCTTCCTCTTGACGCTAGATCAGATTTAAATGAAATGTTGTATGGAGATATTTTGAGACCTGTAGAAAGACAATACTTGTAGCATAGTTATTATCGCGGAAATCATCCTTTAAGCTTTAAGGGGTTGAAAAGGAGAGTGGTAGTATGCAAAGAATAGTATTATATAATCTGTGGCAAGTGTTATAATGATAAGTTGATACCTGTGGGTTTTTAAGACTATGTATGATACGAGTAATTGAATGATTGCCATAACATTATATTAAGGCGTTGTAATAAAGATTGTAAATGGCAGTTAATCGTCATTCCTACGCCAATTCTACGAAGCTAACTAGGAATTTCATGAGCGAGGTAGGTATATTTTACACCTATGTTGACTCTGTTGTCGAAGTCGGAGAGTCCCAAAGTAAGTAAGTTCTAATCTGCTGAGTAGGCTTGTGTTTACAAGACGACGATAAACATACTTAAATACATGGAGCCATCCATGACATGACCGAGAAACCAATACAAGTTTATCACACAAATATTCGCCCTTGCAGGGATTTTAATTCAGGACCGCTGTCTCAGTACAGTAGGCAGCTGCACTACCACTGCGCCGAACGCGTCGCCTAATACAAGTTACAGTTGGACTGCAAGGCAATTCAAATCCTAGACGCAAACCGTAGGTAACAACAAATATTATTATTACGACTATTCCGAGCATATCGTACCCCACCGCTCATCACCGGCCAAAATAATAACTCCGTAATAGGTATAAGTTAGGCACTATTATGCTATATTCGAAAAATCATTAATTATAAATAATATAAATTACAACACAATTCACTTACAGAACAATATGAAATCATATTTTTTAACAAAATGCATTAGATACAGCAGTGTCCCTAAATATTTTTTCATCACACTTGCTCGTAAACAAAGGGTTTACATGCTAGAAAAGCGGGCGGTAAGTCGTGAATTACGCCCAAGGGCGGTAAGTAATTTTTATCACACTAAGGGTTTACATGCTAGAAAACCGGGTGGTAAGTAATTTTGATATTGACTACTACTTACTACTTGTTTTATTTCTTCCAAAGTGTGATGAAAAACGTCGTACGTGACTCTGGTGGTAAAAGGATTCCAAAGTTGTGTCATTAAAGCCCTCGCCTTCGGCTTCGGGCTTCTAATAGACACTCGTTTGTATTTCCTCGTTTACCACCCTTGTTACGTAATGTACAATTACAGCTCATTCACTTTGTATTGTAATGTAACGCTGCGGTGATTCAAACCGATTGAATGTGGATGCAACCGTCCTAATAACAGGTTTCGTGAACCTCCAGGGTACTGACTATTGCTTAAAATAGCTGAGGTCTGTACAGCTCTAAATTTACTTAAGTAATACATCGGAAAGTATCCTTAACGCCGATGTGACTATCGGGAATGAAGTAGTTGTCGATGCAGTTCAATATAGGACTATTAAATTTTCCGAAGTGAGTGCCACACGTTGCCGCTCCTAGGAGTAAACCAGTGAAGAATGCCATGAAAATTAAGGCCATCAAAACACAGTGTGATTGTTGTTCCCAAACGGTCGCAGTGCAACAGCATATGTAGCTTATGAGTGGGCTGGAACGAAACATCATATTATTAAAAGGCATCTTCTCAAACTCCTCTATCATCAAATTATTAAATCCACGGGAGACATGTGGGACTGATTCTGGCCGATAATTGTGGGGCTGAAGATGTCATACTTACACTTGATTTCATGCAGGAACGAGATTGCCTTGTCGACAAGATTAAATTGTAATATTTTATATTTAGATTACTTCCTGCAGCGGACGTCTACCCGGGTCGTTCTCTCGTTTCGTCCCAATTTGGATTTTTTTCGATTTTGATTTTTTTTAGCAGCTATTTTGTTGATATTGATATCAATTATGTGGATACTCGTTTTATATATCATTCAATGAAAGGCACCTCTATATTAATGTTATTTAGAAAAAAAAGGGGTGGAATGTAATGAAGGCGTAGATGGAAATGAAATTCGACTGGAAGGAAATGAAACGAAAATGGATGGGAATGAAACGTGTACAAAATGTATTGAATCCAGGCTGGAATTAATTTGATTCATGGCAATTTATGGAGGCCTAGGAATAAAATAAAGTATATACTCCTAAGTATTTACTTTTTCAGACTCAACATTCAAAAACTTATCTGTTACATTATGATACGAAATCTTAAAATTTCTCAATTACAATTTTTTAATTTAAATTGTGCATGTTACATTTAAATAAGAAAAACCTTCTTAGACTTAGTGAACAAAAGTCCAAAATATTGTATTGCAAAAATTATTCTGTTCAAGTGCACTACAATACACTGCACTCTTGTGTTTTAAATTGTTTAATGAAAAGTAACAAACGAGCCTAATATATAAATCACAAATCCACTACAAAAATCCACACCTGGACATAGAGGACTCTCCCATGGAGGAGAGCTCAGTGGCGTGAGCTCGGTTTTCAGCTCTCCTCCACCAGTTACTACCCGCTGTCCTACGAATGTCGTCGCTCCACTTTGTTACAGGGCGTCCTACACTACGTTTACCGATTCGTGGCCTCCACTCTAGAACTCGTCGCTCCAGTGGACATCGGTTCAACGACAGAGATATGACCAGCCTACTGCCACTTCAGCTTGCTTATTCGTTGTGCTATGCCGGTAACTTTGGTTGTCTGTCGAAATACTTAGTTTCGGATTTGATCCCTAAGACACACCGAGCAGCATAGCTCTTTCTATGGCTTTGAACTGGTGGACTAGTCGTATGGTGCGTGGCCACGTGTCAGCTCCGTAGTTCATGACAGGTAGAATGCACTGATTAAAAACTTTCATGGCTTTGAGGTATGGGCGATGTGAAGACTCGACGCAATTTTACGAATGCTGCACAGTCCAGTTATATTCGCCTCTTAGCCTTCTTGTCGATGTTGACTCTGCCTAGTTGGACCAATTGCCCAAGGTACACGTATTTGGAAACAACTGCAAGGGAGAATCCATTTACGGCGACCAGGCCCGGATCAATATGTTCATTGAACATTAATTCGTTTTTATCTAAATTCATCCGGAGACAGACGAACTTTCCAGGCTATCTAGCATGAGTTTCAGGTCCTGCAGAGTCTCAGCCATGATGACGATGTCGTCTGCGAATCATAGGAGAAAGACTTGTTGACCATTTATATTAATGCCACTATTTTTCCAGCCCAGCGTCTTGAACATATCCTCCAATGCGTTAGTGAACAGTTACGATGATATAACGTCACCTTGTCGCACTCCTCGACGCAGGTCCATATATGTTCTTCCTGCTGGTTCTGTACTTGCAAAATCATCGTGGCAGCTGAATATAAGCATCTCCTCCAGTCGGCTTGACATCGCTGCAAGGACTCCAGAACAGACCAAGTTTCGAATGATCGAAACTTGGTTATTTTCACAGCGTTATTTTAAAACTATAAATGAATGTTTTTTTTCTTTAGATTTAGATAGACTTATTTTTATTGGGTTATAGTTAATTTGTTGTGTTACTAATTTACTTAATCACATCGAGACAATAAATATCCATAAGTACTTTATTTCAGACTTGTTGACTTTGTCTCCAAAATTTTGATCATCACTTTGACAACTAATTATCACTCTTTCAATCTAATTGAACCAGAACACAATATGTTCGCAGGGTATAAAGCTGCCTCGACACGCAAAACAGCTAATAGATCTGAATGCAACTGAGTGCGGCAAATCTTTTGTCTAAATTGCCTGATGTACTTTTGTTGTACCTTTAAATCTGGGGATGTGAGCCAAAAACCTTTTTTTTAAACCTCCTCGGGTATTATCATCAATTCCACTATCTGAACATTTTGTTTAACTACTTGTGCAAAATCTTGAAAAGGCCCAACGTCTCCTCCATATTTTACATAGTGACCACTATCAGCCGTCCTCTTTACGACTGCACCAACAAGGAATAGATTTCATCTTTCAATTTTGTCAACATGTTATGATTGAGGGTATTGGGCTCATGGTACAGAATTTGGTTCTTACACATTTATGATCATCGACGTAATATAGAACGCCAGTATCTACGTTACATGTAACAACGAAATATATTTAATAATTCCCATCCAAATCCATTCATTTCCTTCCTCCAAAAAAATGGAAGGAACGGATGGAAATGAATTGGAAAGAAATGAACTATCAGCACTTAAATCCAAATTATTTCACTTTCTTTCGTTCTTCAAGGTCACCAAGGAAACTAAATGATGGTCCACTCAAATGTTAATAAATAACGTGCAAGAGAAATAATTTGCATTAGAGAATGTCTAAATATACCAAGGATAGTAATTAAAGCTTACCCGTGACAAAATCAAAAACCAACGGAGAGAATTCAAATATTTCTCAAACCACGTGCGTGCGGTCTCCCTCGTTGAGATGCTTTGGTAGTCTGAGGTAGGGAGAACGAACGGCGATTACTGTCGTCGTGGATAAGGATGCGTATATAAACTTAAAATACATTTCAATTTTCGCGGAGGGAAATGAAGTTATTCGTTTGACAAAGTGAAAAAGTGCGTTCTCGGCATGGTATATCTACTCTAGTTAAGTTTTCAATGCACTCACATAATATTTAATACGTATTTTACGCATAAACTACAAAAACACGATGGGTTTCTATGAAAAAAAATGAGGTATTTTGGTTATAAAGTTAATGGAACGCATTTTGACACAGGAGTGGAATGAAATTTTGATAGGTTTTTCAAGAATATTTTTTTGATTTTCAGGTTTAGCCTAATTATTTAAATTATTCCCTATGCGCAACTTGTTAACGAAACTTTATGAAGTAGCCATGTTCGGAAATTATTATTTCTTACACTCGATTCGGGCCCAAACACCAAATTGGGACGAAACGAGAGAACGACCCACCCGTTGATATCATCATCACTACATAGTATAATAAAACAAAGTCGCTTTCTCTGTCCCTATGTCCCTTTGTATGCTTAAATCTTTAAAACTTTTCAACGGATTTTGATGCGGTTTTTTTTAATAGATAGAGTGATTCAAGAGGAAGGTTTATATGTATAATACATGCATAATTTATCAGCATTGCACCCGTGCGAAGCCGGGGCAGGTCGCTAGTCTATTATAATTATGACTTTAATGAAAAGCTAAAGAACCTTCAAATTACAACTCGCTCTGCTTCAGTAAAACCAAGTCACTATTACTTATTCATAATATTATAGTCACCTGTAGTGAGCTTTAGGAGCTCGGACATATCGATTCGTTTCATCCAGTAGCCTCAATAGCTGTTGTTGAGCCAAGGCTATGACTGGGCACTTTTGGTGTAAAATGTTCGCCAATTCACCTTCTGAGTCGTGATGGCAACCAGGAGAAAATACGCAATCGTCACTTCTGGGCAAATCTTCTAGCAGCTCAAAAGTCCCGACGTCTCTTGAATTTCCTCCTGAATCAATTGGTCCGTTATCTACAGAATTTTCGAAATCATTATCCCGCGCGACTTTATTTTGCTTGTACGTTTTCCTAGTATATTGGTAGATATCGTGTACTTCATAATCGTTTGTCAACATAATAAAATCCTTAGAAGACAATGTAAATAAAGATATGAAATAGGTGTTTGTACGTGTCAATATTGCAATCAACAGCACAAAGATTTGTATTTCTGCTGTCATGAGCATGACAGAAAAGAGCTGAGTCGTACTTTAGTTTATACTATGCTGTATGCTATATTAATATTGAATGCAAAGAGGTCGATAATTATCAAGCAGGTCTGTCAAACTGGCACAAGTGAAAAACGACCTTAAATTTACATATATAGACCTTTGAGTATTTATAGAAATAAAATAAATACTCAAAGATATAGACGGTTTACGGGATATTTAGAACAGCGCCATCTCTCTCGCAGTCTTCACACTTGCTGTTAAAGCAATGGAGATTGGGGATCGTGCGTGTAAAACGCACATCCTAGGGTATGGCTAATGCGCAATAAGCATTTCAAAAAACATATATGACGCAGAGGGCGCTCCAGTAGCGTAAAAGGATTAAGGGATGAAAGATTTGGTGTGACTGACGTAGCGGTCGAATAGCTCAGTTGGGAGAGCAATGCGCCGGAAACGCAGAGGTCGCGGGTTCATACCCCGCTTCGATTGTAGTAGATTAGATAGCATTAAATTTTTCTTTCTTAATTTTCCATTGTGTCATTATTTATATAGACGGTTGTTTGTAGGTACCTTGTGCCCTTGCTTGTGCTAAAGTGACTTCATTTGATCTTGGACATCGGACAGGCTATACTAGCTTCTGCCTGCGACTTTGACCCTCGCCATAAGGGATGAATAAAACGCCTAAATAAAATTGAGGAGCAGACGGGGCAAACATTAAGATTACAGCACAAAGTACATATTCTTACGTATATTATACTAGAAGGTACCCCGCGAACTTCGTACGCGCAAAAAAAGGTGGGTTATGACTTTTTTACTTCTCTGTTATCGTGTAATAAGTCCCAAATATTTTTGAAATCGGTCCGGCCGTTTAGGCCCGATTACCTAATTATAATTACGAACTTCATCCGCGCAGAAAAGTGTTGCTTAGAATTGTTTTTGCTATTCTATGGTTTTCTTAGGATGCCATTGTCAGAACTGGATTAAATTGAAATGGGACCACACGGGAGGCACCAGCTTTCAAATAAAAAAAGAATCATTAAAATCGGTTCACCCAGTCGAAAGTTCTGAGGAAACGAACATAAAAAAAATAACTCGAATTGAGAACCTCCTCCTTTAGAAGTCGGTTAAAAAACTAAGGCATGGGCTACATTGGTTGCATTTATAATTTATCGGTGGACAACATGACAGAATACACAGCATCTTGTGAATAAATTGAATGCATGCACAAGGTACCCACTTGTGTGACACTCTATAAGTAGGCATACTTTGCGGTCCCAAAAGAAAAACATAAAATTTTAAACAACGGGTCGTATATTAATATTTACATTTAAATATTTACCTTATACTCTAAATTTAACACACCTTTCAATTTGACATTTGGTAGTCCTGCTCGTAACTAGTAATTTCCTGCCAACCACAGATGATTGGAGCCACACACGGAAGTTGCGAAAAAAAAATGGCGGTGGATCGCTTTGCATTTGGCATTCTTCAATTATTGATTTTGAAAAATAAAATAAAATAATTCATTCAGTAAGTAGGTAGGCCTGGCCTACAAGGGCACTTTTACGAGTCAGATTGTGAATCTACCGGAATTTCCCTAGACCGCTGTACCTATATCTATTATAGTATTGTATATGTAAGTATATTATTCAAATCATTGATTCAATTATATCATTACATCAATATACTTCAAGCACTACCTTAGGTCGAAGTAATTTTCCTACCAGCGGGTCCGTTGTGGGAGCATTCTACAGATTCTCTCTCCTTTTTTTGGAAACCAGAAATCACAAAGACCACAACCCAGATATATGGTAATATAACGATTTCTAAAAACCATCACAAGAAAAATCAGAACAAGAGTGGTGTGTGGGCGGGGCGATCTAACATATTGTCTTACTCTTGACTTTGTAAACATATATAATTTTTTTGAGATTTAGACGCGTTCCATGTGAGCTCTTATTCTTTCATATTACGGTTTAATCTCCGAAAGACTGGTGCATTAACTTCTTCGAATATTCGTAAACCACGAACAATGCCGCGGTGGCCGGGATGGTTCGGACTAGGGTGGGCTTGAGGCCGTTGTACAGCGCCAGCACGCCTGAAACAAAAAAAAAAAAAACAAAACTTTTCATACCGTTAAAAGTAGCACCCAGATTCAGACAGTCAGAAATTTTAGCCGATTTGATCCGATCGGTTATTATATCTGACTATGCGGCCGCTTGACAAAATCCGTGGTCATTTGGGCTGTTACGTATATTGGTCGGTGGATTTCAAAGCCAAATGCTCGGCTGATGAAATGAATGACATTTGGTAGGGGTTTATTGACTTGGTAGTTTTTTTTCCCGGCTCTGCTTCGTCCGCGTCATAAGGCAAATTTGCTTATCTTCAGAAAATGTGCAGTTTTAAACGGTAAGTAGGTAAATAAGTCATTTATTCATTGAAAAATATACCTACATTTTGTTTGAATCATTCATTATATGAAAGGAAGACACAATTACTTACAATTTTATAATCCTCCATGATCGATTACGTACTTTAAATAAATACTATATTTTTTATGATTTCATAATCTAGTTGACTCATGTTAAATTGTATCAAACTAATTTTTATTTCGTATAGTATTTAGCATATTCATTCAGTTCATAAGAGTAGGTAGATGGCTGAAAAAAATATATTTGAAAATATGGTTAAAAACCAGTTCTGTGTTTTGAAATGCTTAAAACCCTGTCCGCCATTTTCGCTCATGATAGTGACGGCACCGACCCCGTAAAGAAAACTGAAGTGCTACTCCGACGACTAAGAATAGCGCCGTCCCTCTCGATCTCCTGTCAAAGTATATTTGAGTGAGCGGGACGGCACTATACGACGGTCGAATTTCGAACATCGGGTAGCCCTTTTGTTTATTTACTCGGTATTCTACGTCACGCCACAGATAAGCTAAAGGCGAAAATGTCGGACGGCGTTTTTGTCTGTACATGAAATTTCTATTTTCAATTAATAAAATTTAGTTTTCTAGTTCTCACAAAAATACAATACATTTTTTTTGAGTTAGTAAGATCAATATTAATCATTTCAAAAATGGGTCAACTAGCCTATCACAAATGTATATAGTTTTTATAGTTCTATATAGGACAAGGAAAATGCCCTATTAATTTTGATTTTACGTTTATTCTATTTTTTACGTTAACTTAGAAGATTGATTTTTCACAGCTTCAAGAGACTGTGGACTAACTCGATACCTCCACGCGTTCCCTAGATAAAGAGTCTTGACAGACAGATGGACGGATGGACGGACGAACGGACAACAAGGATCACTTTGATGAGGGTTCCGTTTTTTTTCCTATTGAGGTACGAACCCTAAAGAGTAAGGCGGTAAGGCAATGTAACTTTTACTGACCTTCTCTCTTCACGATCTCATATCCCACGGTGAGGAACTTCTGGCTCTTGTTGGATATCTGCACTCTTGATTTGATGACGTCAGAGGGGAAGATGATGGTCCATAGGATGAGTCCACCCACGGCACCCGCGACCATCGTCCGGAGCGGTCCGATGTCGTCCTTCGACTGTCCTGGCTTCGTCAGAAGTTCTCTGGTACCTGCGGAATATACAGTGTCTTTTGACTTTACCTGTTTATTAACTTTTAAACCAATTAGTGTAATTCCTACAAAGTGGAACGACAGGATTGTAAACGTCATGGGAAGCTGTTGGATGCGGCTATGGCCGGATCGTTTGACACGGATATCTAAGGTGGCCTGAAACACATATTTGGTATGCGCTAAAATTGATCGGGACTTGTATCCGTTAACCGTTATAAACACAAATTAACCGGTTAAAGATTTCGGTTACTCGATATCAACCTTTGACCGCCACAGTCGGCTGTGGCCGTCAACAAAAAATCGTGCCCCTGACGCCACGTCGGCCACAGCCGTCCAATTTTCAATGATCAAAAACTTTGTAATTCTAACCGGTACAAGTATTTTTTAATCCCTGTTGATTTTGGGGCACATCTTTTATTTTTTACTCTGGCGTCAGTGGCACGGTAAATTGCTAGACCGCTTGGCGGTCAATAGGTTAACGTCCATTTTTTTGTGATTTACGACTTTTCTTTTCTTTTCGTGCGGACCACGAAGTAGGACTCAGAAGCTATTTTGAAAATAGGATTAAATAGATATAAAATTCGAAGTGATCACAGCTTTTGAACCATAATAAACTCATAAATACTTATGAACAGACGGTATACTCTGAAGATTATTTATCCTTCATAGCTCTGCTGGAAACAAAATAAACCTTCTTCATTCAGGTATGTGGAGAATTTTTCTCTGCGTTAAATTAGATACAAAAAAATATTTTTCTGAGGATTAATAGATATTATTAAAAGGTCCTTTAATACTATTACGATTATTATAAGTTCTCACAACGCAATCACCAGATTTTATGCCAGATATGAAAACAAAGACATCAGTGCATAGTATGAAATTATCATTACCATTTTGCAATAATAACAGGTGATAAGATAATTGCGTAGGCCCCCCACAAATGACGTGTAGGCACGAAGCGCGTGTTGAGTCGCGCGATTGAAATTTTCTGGTATATCCTTAAGCACACTAACACAATATATCTATTTTTTCAATGGTTTCACTATCATATTTTTTTTATTAACTCTAAATAATTGACGAAATGTTATACTTAGTTAAAAAAACATTTGGGAAGTTTTCTTCTTTGTTATCACAGACACAGAACTAGGCGGAGCAAGAAGATATGGCGGAGCAGACCGTGTTTCACAAAAGACATCGAGTGTGCAAGTCAGTGGGAACACTGTGATTGGTCAAATCGCGGTCCGTTCCGCCCAGCTCTGCGTCAGTGAAAACGGACCCTCAGTCACATCAAGGCAGACCTTATACAAATCTACATAGCAAATAAATGAACAGTATTACGTACTGATGTTTTAAAAACATATTTACTTAGGAAATCGATGTTCTAGTTCTGATCAGAGTTAAGTGATAGAACAAGAGTGTTGAAAATTGAGACGACAATGTACCTTCATATCCTCCAAAGAAGAAGAAGTATCCAGGCATTTCCCTCATGATAGTAGGCACTAAACCTCGGAACAGTCCCTGGATGCCGTATTGTCTGAATATCTGCTGCGTCAGTTGTATCGGCGTGATTTTGACCTTGAACAAGATAAGACATAAGGTCAATTGTGTGTAAACAAAAACATGATAAGATAAAATTCTTGATAATAAACTTCTTCTAATTATTGTAATACGTAGTTACAATCTGTTTATACAATAACAGGAAATCCGTTTGTACATGAATGTCTTTGTCTATTCTATGAAATACTACGCCATATACTATACACAAATTATGTATAGCTTAGAAAGAAATAAGTGTCATTATACTGTAGCAGTACATAGAAAAAAGCAAAAGGTAGCAGAAATAATCACAAAAGCATATGATGGTAATTCATAGTTCAACCGTCTTTTATATGTCTTCATCATTTAGGATTCTGATAAAAAATTTAACAATTAGTGAAGTTGGAAGCCGTTTATCAACTAAATGCACTTAGAACTGAGCCAATTTAAGATATTATTTATATCATCTCCTTCTCGTTGTATACATATAAGAACTTTTTAACACTTCCAGTGCCAAACTTCACAATTTTCAACAAATGCTAAAACACTTAGGAGAATGTACTTTTAACACAAAGCTTTGTTATAATGTAATAGGTAGCAGAACCAGGGACGGATTTTGAAATTTGGCGCCCCGGGCCTATAAGTTTCGCCGCCCCAGAAGTCAAGGAATTATTTAACGTTCTTTTTTTGTATAATGGTAGTTGTGTCTATCAAGCACTTATATATAGCAAGTGTAAGGGTTGGGTCATAGAAAAAAAAACATTATTGGCCATAACAAAACCGCGAGCGCAGCGAGCGCAAAATTTTTCGGCGATGGGGTGCGTAGTAGTAACACAATCAGATGAAAACGCGAGCGCAGCGATCACGAAATTTTTCGGCGCGGGGGTAGACTACCTACATAGTAATAAAAATAGATGTTAACGCGAGAGCAGCGAGCGCGAATTTTTTCGGCGCGGGGGTGCGTAGTAACAAAATTGACCGATATAGTGTAAAAAGATCCGATCTGGCAACGCTGATGCAATGTATGGCCTATTGCCCCTGCCCCTCTCGCCGCGCCGCCCCGACCTCGCTCGGCGCCCGCGCCCGCGCGCGCTCTATATTTTGAGCATGTTCTTACTTACAGACGCGCCCCGGAGATATTGACGAACTTACAAGCGTGTTTTCGACCAAGACTTACTTATAGTTCTTGTTATTAATCATGTTAATTTTAAATTGTGGATTGACAAAAAAAAGGTGAGAAGTGATAGTTGGTTGAATGGCGCCAATAACTAAACAAAATGCAATCGGCCAGGGGCACCTACACCGCCCCTGTCGGTTTGGCGTCCCGGGCCATGGCCCGGATGGCCCTAGGGTAAATACGTCCCTGAGCAGAACTGTTAAGAGGCCTTATTCCTTTTAAAATGATGATCGTTTAAGACATTTTTCTCTATGATCAAACATATTTCTTAAAATCTTATTGATGTTACTACCTAAAACAGGGCTATTGAGATTTATTGGTATATATTAGAAACCTACAGTTTGAATTTTTCATTGATGATTTTTGTTTCAAAAACTACTCGAAATTGACAAAATTCACTTGGAAAATTTGTATTTTCAACTTATTTTCGACTGCACGCAATGAAAGCATGAAATAGCTATGTTACTACCTAGAACTCGGGGAAAAGTATTATTCACTTCAAAAAGTTACTTGAAATTATCAATACATTTGTCACAATATGAAAAAAATAAATTTTAAAAGGAATAAGGCCTCTTAAATCTAAAAATGTTATATGAATGGTTAATGAGGTTGAAAGCTGCTAATGCTTTATTAAATTTGGTCCAAGGCTTGCCAATAGTGAAGCATCAGTTTTCTTATCAGGTTCTAATAGATTTATTATGACATCAACTTTAATCATCTCAATAGTACTAAGTTCCTTATAATTTAGAAACAGAGCTTTGAATCTCATTAATCAACCTATCTCACTTGTAGGAAATCAGGCAAATAATTAAAAAATACCCAAATAAGTGATCACCATACAGCTGTTTGGGAGCCCTGCACAGACACTTCCCGCATGGCCTGCAGTTGGCACTTGATGAGCTCGGTCGGGCACAGCGTGAATGAGGAGAAGAATGCTGCCAGGAATCCTGCCGATGCATTTCCTAATGCCGATAGTTGGTCTACACTCTATAACATATAAAAATGTGGTCTTTTATATTACACTCTTAAAAAAAGATTTTTTTTTTTCTAATAATTAATTTCTATACCAAAATTGTATTTATTGCCATAATGAAACACATGGACTGTTTGTTTTATGAAGCAATCTTATACTAATCATCAGTTGTAGTATTGTATTTATTATGGGTCATAAATAGCGTACCAGTAAATTACAATAAAGATTACTGGATATACAAAACATACACATTTACATCAAAAAATATCATCACATGAACCAAAATATAAAGATTGTTTAGTTAAGCATTCCTAACATTTATTACTAATAAGCAACGACTATATACCCCTAGACCGCTATTCTCATACAAGAAAACGTAACTCTGAAAAAGCTCAAAATTCGGTATAAAAACTAGATGGCGCTGCTTCGTAGCCTGGAAGTGACAAAAATTGTATTTTTCACCAATATTTTAAAGTGATTTTTGATTTTTGAAGATCAAACGCGTTACTGCTTCATTTTAATACGATAATATAACTTAAATACACAATTTTTAAGGATTATATTTTTTAGTCTTCAACAACGTGGTTTGATCGTATTAAAATAGATGGCACTACCTCTGGATAGCTCAAGGTTGCTTGCGGGCTCGCCAATTTTTGCTACACAAAATAGCTAATGGCGTTGGTGAACTGGTGTAATGTGGACAAAATAAATTACGCCCGAATTGACAAGCGACATTTCCCACTAACAAACAGTAACGTAATATTTGTTAGATAAGTTTTGTACAGTCAAGGAATTTCATTTCCTACCCATTTCGTTAAAATGTCGTTAGACATTCGCAATGCATTAAGGCCGAAAATTATATTTCAATAATAGTATTGAAATGTCAATATTATTATTTGTCACTTAATTTTACAAAAAACCTCCTCGCGAAAGGTCATCATTTGCTCTTATCATTTGCTTTTAATTTCTAATTAGGAACATATGTCAGTGTCAATCGAGAAAATCGTAAAATAATTTTCAGCAACGTTATTAATTTGAAAAATAAAATGCTTGCCGCTAACCGTGAACTATTAAAAGATAATGATAATGACTGAAAACAATGAAGAGCTCAAAGAGTGGAGTTACACCAGGAAGGAATACGGATTTATGAGATCACACGTCGGTTAAATGCTAGCAGGGACACAGTTTGACGTTGGGTACGGCGATATAATGCTGAAGGAAACCTTATTGATCTACTGCAAAGCAAAGTAACCATTGCATCGTCCGCTTGCCATGGCCCAAGACCAACGCCGACGACAAAATGGCTTTACGCCAACGGGACGATTTGTGGAAATGTTTGACATTTACCCTAGAACAATTAGGAATTGCCTACATGCAGGCGGCCTGCGAAAATATATTCGTTCGTTTTGTTTTTGTTAAAAGTAAAAGAAAACGTTTATAAAATTGTGGTTTTATTGAATTATCACTGTCGTTAGTTCTGTTAGTTTTTGTATAGATAAATTTCGGGTGCCTGTCGTATCGCATAACGTTTTTGTCCTAAAAATGTTTGGCCGAGAATGTTTGGCATACTGTTGAATGGCATACTACTCGTTTGTCCTAATAATTTTTGCGCATACTCTCTTAAAGTCCTAAATCAAGTTTGTCCTAATATTGATAACTCTAAAATCTAATTACCTAAAGCATAATATTCCTAACATGAATTGCCCTAAGAATTATTTTGCCTATTATCAAATTGGCTAAAATTACAGCACCTAAAATAAACTATGGTAGGCGTGAAGTCAGAAACGTTACGTATTCTACCTTCAGGCAGGTCAGATTTTGGTTAGGATAGGTACGACGACGAGCGAAGCGAGGATGAGTGTTAGGTAGAACTGTGACCCTTTGAAAACTCTGCTTGCTAAAAATCATCAAGATGTCTGATGTATGCTTAATGACATGTAGTCAAAACACATAACAGACTATCCTAATATTGTAAGACCGAAAACTGTAGGTTAGGTTAGGTTTGTTTTATGACCATGGATAGCGGAGCGTCAGAATGCTTGCTTGCATGGGGAGGTAGATATATTAAAATTTAGCAGTTAGTAAGCTACTTTGGTTAAAGACCGAAAACTGTAGGTTAGGTTAGGTGTGTCCCCCCCCCCCAACTATTCATGTATTTTTATTTTATTTATTTTATTTATTGGTATTCAGGATAACAACAGCCGTAATTATAATATTTACATTAAATGGTTTACATATCAGAAGGCCAATAACAGTCATCCATTAATTACAAAAAATACAGAAGTACTGAGAAGTCTAGGTTATAACACCACACACACTTTTTTCGGAAAAATTCATGTATATAAGGCCTTATAAGTACTTTCAATGAAAACTATTTTAGAACAAAATCGGTCGAGCCGTTTTTGAGTTATCGCCAAATTTCATATTTTTCTTTAAAAGGACGTAAGTTGACTTCCAGAAGGTAATAAGTGATTACAGTTTCTAGGGCGTGTACGACCTTTTTAGGGAGCTTAAAATTTTTCTTAACTTAAACCTCGGGCTTAAAACAGCAGTTTATTGTGAAGGATGAGCAACTACGGAACCCTACACTGAGCGTGGCCCGACATGCTCTTGGCCGGTTTTTTAGGATCCCGTAGGACTACTAGAAACTCTTATATAGTTTCGCCATGTCCGTCGTCCACTGCTTAGCTTAGAGACTTCTCGTACTATGAAGCTGTAATTTTGCGTCGGCCCTTAGGTATACAGTACGACGTTTAGACGAGAGATAAGGTTAGGGTAATAAGCTTTTTGAAATACAGACTCTTTATAATAATCATAAAAATTTATTTCAAGTGGTTCCCATAAAAGTGTTTCTATGTGCAATGACTTACAAAACTATTGTTCGTAAAAACTGAAACTTTAAATCCATAAATAATCGTAACTTAACTATAATTTTGTAACTCCCTATATTCAGTAAGGGTTTACATACAACAGTGAGAGTTTAGGTACCCAATCACTTGCTAAACAACGTTTCATAAATATTCATTTTACAAACAACGTTAGACAAATGAATGATTTTGAACATCGGGGTAGCCCTTCTGGCATCACTGGTTTGACATGTCTTGCCAGATGGGTGTGTGATGTCGTCAAATCAAATGTCATTGTTTCAAATTTGTAAAATTGTATGTATTTTATTCTTGAAATTACGCGATTAATCGAATATTGCGGTTACGTGTTTCCATATCAGAGTTTATTGTTTTTTTACAAAGAATAGTTTGGTATGCGTTTCGTGAAGGTCTATCGTAGGCCCAGACAAAATTATTATTATCTTGATTAGTTTACGTCAAAACGATGACATGTAGGGAATTGTTGCAACTACAATGATTTGCTCTCCATACAAATTTTAATCCCGTTGTTCGTCCCTAAAAGGGATAAAACTTGATATAAATGATAGCCTATGTCCTATTCTGATATATAAGGTACATAACTGGAAAGTTTCATCATAATACGTCCAGTAGTTTTTGAGATTAAGTGAAACGAACATACATACATCCATCCATCCAAACTTTCACGTTTATAATATTATTAGGATTAGGATGTAAGTAATTTTTATGTTTAAATAAAACATACACAAATAGTGAAATGAGACGAAACGGAACGTAGACAACGTAGTAAACAAACATCGCACCAAAATCATGCCATAAAATTGCTCCGTTGCCATGTGAAAGGCAAGAGACAACAAACACACTTTCGCATCTGTAATGTTAGTAAACACTGATATGAAATGTACCTATTCATAAACCAACAAAACCGACGACAGTCATAATTCAATAAAACCATAATTATACAGTAAACGTTTTATTTATATTACTCTTAACAAAACAACAAAAAGAAAATATTACACATTTTTTTCGCAGGCCGCCTCTGATGGTGTAAATTCATAGCATGTAGGCAATTCCTAATTGTTCTAGGGTGAACGTCAAACATTTCCGCAAAGCCATTTTTGTCTTCGGTGTTCGTCTTCGGCTATTGCAAGCGGGCGATGGTTATTTTGCAGTAGATCAATTAGGTTTCCTTCAGCTAATATAATCGCCGTATCCAACGACGAACAGAATTCAAAGATTGGCATAACACGTAAAATTCATTTGAAATTAACATATGTATTTACATGTCAATGATTGACAAGAAAAATTTCATTGTTGCCAGTCATGTCACTACGGGGAGTAAGGGGTGAACGGAACTAACAACTCATCCGACCCAATTGTCAACCCCACCTGCACGTGTCGGATATGAACAACCGACGACGACGACCTTAGGGATGTCGTGGTGCTCCCTGCTGGACAACAGACGGGGCTCTGGCGACCGAGCAATGGCGGTATACCCATATTCCTGAACGGGAAACTAGTCAGAAGAGGCTTAGTAGGTGGCCTAGGGGACTAAATACCCTCTAAAAAACCCTACGCTGTAGAAGGAACCGGGGCCCCACTACATGCTACTTCGCTCCAAGAAAACCACCATGCAAAGTCCAAATAATGAGCCAGTTCGATGCGATCCGGGCCCGACCCGGCGTCATGGGATCCCCAGGTCCTGTGATGTGAAATA
Organism: Apotomis betuletana; assembly: GCA_932273695.1. Taxonomy (NCBI): domain Eukaryota; kingdom Metazoa; phylum Arthropoda; class Insecta; order Lepidoptera; family Tortricidae; genus Apotomis; species Apotomis betuletana. Next base: position 11,346,448 of record OW026303.1, read on the forward strand.
TATTACTGAGGAAGAAGAAAAGAAGCAAGAAGAAACCAGAATAGAAAGACTAAAGTTAATAGAGAAGAACAAACAGTGCTGTTTAAAGATTGCAACGTGGAATGTTAGAAGCTTAATAAAACCAGGTAAAATTGAAAACACTGTACAGGAAATGAAAAGATTAAAAATTGACGTGATGGGCCTCAGCGAAGTACGATGGAAGGACAATGGAAAGTGCGAGGTTGATGACATGATATTTTACTACTCGGGAAAACCCTCAACAGAAAAAAATCATCATCATGGAGTGGGCATAATGATTAAGAAAAATCTAAATAAATATGTCACCAACTTCGCGCCGATATCTGAGCGTTGTATGTTGTTGCAATTGAGCGGCCAACCGTTTGACATAAATATCCTCCAAATATATGCACCAACAGCAGAAAGAGCAGCAAAAGACCCCACTATATTGGAAGAATTCTATAAGGAAATTGATATGGTATTGACCTCTCTAAAATCGCAACAAATAACGCTGATACTTGGTGACCTCAATGCGAAGATTGGCAAAGGGGCTGTTCATAAATATGTAGGTAGTCATGGACTAGGTGAAAGAAACGATTGTGGTGACCGACTGCTACAGTTCTGCATAGAAAAAGATTTTGTAATCACAAATACTTGGTTCGACCATCCACCGAGACGGTTATACACTTGGACTTCGCCTAAGCATACTCCAGAAAATATAATACGCAACCAGATTGACTACATATTAATACCCAGTAGATTCAGAAATGCAATAGTTAATGTTAAAACGTACCCTGGTGCGGATATCGGTTCTGACCATAACCCAGTTGTAGCAAAAATTAATTTGAAACTAAAGATTTCTAAAAATAGTAACTCTCAACATAGAAAAATTGCGATAAATAAGTTAAAAGATAAAGAAACAAAAACTAAAACGGAAGCGTCATTGAACAATGAATTACGAAAACAGTTTGATGGAATAGATCTAAATGCTAGCAATGTCATGAACGAAGAAATTTGGGAAATATTTAAAAACAGTACTGTACAAATTGGAAAGGAAGTGCTGGGCTACTGGAAAAAAGAAACCGGAAAACCTTGGATAACAAACGAAATTCTAATTAAAATGGAGAATAGAAGAAAATACAAAGAAACTAATTATGTAAAATACAAAAATCTTGATCATGAAATAAGAGCCAATATTCGTACCGAGAGGGACAAATGGCTGGAATCAAAATGTGTCGAAATAGAGGAATTGGATCATAAGCATGACAGTTTCAATCTACATAAGAAGGTAAAAGAATTCACCCACACGGAGAGAAAACATGCTAAAGGGAAACTGTTTAACAGTAGCAACGAGCTTCTCATAGACGTGGTTCAACAGAAGGACGAATGGGAACTTTACATAAACCAATTATTTAAAGATAATAGACAAAACTGTCCTCCGCCTGATAGTAATGATACTCTAGGCCCGCCAATTATTCGTAGTGAAGTGAAAAAAGCTATATACAATATGAAATCCGGAAAAGCTGTCGGCCCTGATAGTGTACACATAGAATTGATTAAATTAATAGATGACTTTGGAATAGACGTATTGGTGAAATTATTTAACAAAATTTATGATTCAGGAGAATTGCCAGACGATTGGCTGAAGTCCTCCTTCTTACCTATCCCTAAGAAATTAAATGCTAAAACATGTAATGAATACCGCCTTATAAGTCTGATGAGTCATGTTCTTAAAATATTTCTCAAAGTTTTACACAATAGAATCTATAGAAAAATTGATTATAATATTAATGAGACCCAATTTGGATTCAGAAATGGACTTGGGACCAGGGAAGCTCTCACAGCGGTGCAGGTGTTAGTTCAAAACTGTTTGGAACATCAAATGGACGTATATTTGTGTTTTATTGACTTTGAGAAAGCTTTCGATAACGTAAACCATCAACAATTAATAGACGTATTAAAACAAACTGACATCGATAGCAAGGACACAAGAGTCATCAAAAATCTCTACTGGAACCAGACTGCGCATATTAAAATCGAGCAAACTTCTACAAAAGACCTGAAAATACTCAAAGGAGTACGTCAAGGCTGCATACTATCTCCGAGCCTATTCAATCTCTACTCCGAACGTATATTCACGGAAGCACTGGTGGATGTTGAGATGGGTATAAAGTGTAATGGCAAGTACATTAATAATATAAGATATGCGGATGACACAGTATTACTAGCCAACAACATAGAAGAACTACAACAACTATTAGACCTACTAAACAATAAAGTGAAACATTATAACCTTAAAATGAATATTAGTAAAACCAAACTGATGGTGGTTAGTAAATCACAAATTCTAACTAATGCTCTGACAATAGATGGTAAACAGATAGAAAGAGTAACGAAATATAAATACCTGGGCTGCTGGTTGGGGGAAAACTGGGACCCGGAACAAGAAATTAGAGTAAGAATAGAAGTTGCCCGCTGCGCTTTTATAAAAATGAAAAGTTTATATACCAACAAAGATATTGGTCTAAAATTGAGATGGAGACTAGTTAAATGTTACGTTTTATCCATACTTTTCTTTGGTGCGGAAACCTGGACACTAAGTAAAGCTATGGAAGATAAAATAGACGCATTCGAAATGTGGCTATACAGACGTATGTTGAAAATATCGTGGACTGCCAGGATTACTAACGCTGAAGTGTTAATTAGAATGAATAAGAAGAAGGAAGTATTAGCTACAATAAAAAAACGTAAAATTGCATATTTTGGTCATCTACAAAGACACGACAAATACAACATACTCAAACTTATAATAGAGGGCAAAATAGAAGGGAAAAGAGGAAGAGGAAGAAGGAGGATGAACTGGCTCGATAATATCAAAAAATGGACTAACATAAAGAACGCAGCCACACTCGCAAGATTGGCTAAGAACAGAAAGGACTTCGCAAAGGTGGTCGCCGACACCCGTTAGGGTATGGCAGTAGAAGAAGAAGTCATGTCACTGACGCCACCGTCACAGGCGCAAGGCGGCACACGTTCCGAGTCTTTAATACAATTCTTTTATAAATACTCACACTGTAAACTTTATTTCACTCAATAATACATTTGGTATTGCAAATATTGATATTTAATTAAAAAACATAAGTTCCCTATGAAATATATGTCGCTTTTCTTTTTCAAAATTACTAATTAGTTTAAACGAAGTGTGCTGCGAAATGAATTGTATAATATTTTAGTTACCGAATGGTTAGGCGTCAGAACGAGATAGACATATACGAAACTCATATAGCGGCATCCCTTTCGCGTCATAGCATCTTACTTGCGGACCAGAGACAAATATCGGTCTTTCATTCACTTTATTCGATCGAGAATCAGCGAATTTTTTTATCGTACCAAATTCAGCGATTCAGTTTAGGTTCCTAAACTGAACTGCACTGCATTTGGATAGTTTTTATAAAGATTGTGGTTAGGCTTCATGAATTCCTTACTAGTGTAACTCCACTATTTGAGCTCTTCATAGTTTTCAGTCATTCTCTCTTAATAGTTCACGGTTAGCGGCAAATATTTTATTTTTCAAATTAATAATAATAACGTATTTGAAAATTATTTTACGATTTTCTCGATTGACACTCACATATGTTCCTAATTTAGAAATTAAAAGCAAATGATAACTTTTCGCCAAGAGACTTTCTGTAAAATAATACATTGACATTATAGTACAAAAGTAGTGAAGTGAGACGAAACGGAACGTACTAAACAAACATCGCACCTAACGTCATCTATTCACTTTTTACTGTATCACTTGGAAGTTGGAATGTCGTTGAACGCTTGACGACTGTGTTACTTCACGCTTGCGCGTACCGTACGGTAGAGATTGAAAAATGACGACTTTTGAATGAATTGAGACCCTTAGCGGCATCTAGCGACGTAGAACGATAGTAACTAACGGAGTACGGTGCGTAGTATGAAGAATAGCGGTCTAGGGGTATATAGTCTTTGCTAATAAGAAAACATATCAAGCATACATCATTTGTGATATACCATCTTATTATCAAATTTCCTTATTTATTAATTTAAATGCAACATAATTTGGCGACGCGGTTGGCGCAGTGGTTAAGCAACTGCCTACTGAGCCGACGGTCCTGGGTTCGAGTCCCGGCAAGGGCAAATATTTGTGTGATGAACTCGAATATTTGTGCCTGGGTCATGGATGTTATTTGTATAAAAAAAAAAAAAATAACACAAGCCTACTAGAGCTTACTGTGGTACTAGATTGATTTGTGTGAGATTGTCCGATATTTATTTATTTATTTAATTATTTTACAGACATGGTATACTTTTTAATGTTTTCTTTGAGAGCTAATAGCTATTCATATTATTGTAATAGTTAAAAAAAATACGTTTCTTTCGGCTTTTTCCTAAACAGTGGTAGACTAAAACATATAAAGTGCCCTTGTGCCCTACTTACAGAATGATGATCATTATTAAATTTCATTATTTATTTAGCTTTTTAAATCCCAAGTATTTTAATTTCCCAATTATCATTCCTCTGTTCATCATAGTTAGTGTATAGTAATTACCTCTGTACCAGTGAGTTGACATACAAATTTCTGACAATAACCATAAGCAGCGAAAAGCACCGAGTTTTCAGCGACATTGGCCATTATAGCAGGTGTGGTCCCCGCATACAGTCCACGCACAATGCCATCATTCTTCAGAGTTATCTTCAGACAGTTGTACATGCCCTTGTACAGCTGTGGGAATGTCTGCATCTTCACTTTGACTGTGTCTAGGGGCTGCCCAACATAGACTACTGCAACACCCCCTATAACACAAACAAAATATTTTTTATTTATTGGCTGAATAGAAAGTTGTGGAGATCTAACTGAGAGGCCTTTGCCCAGTCGCGGGACACCCCTAACCCCGTAATAGGCAAATAAAAACACAGGTAAAAGGCTAATTTTATCAATCAACTAACAAATGCATTTTCAGTTATATAATAAATAAGATTTGTTCCTTAAATAGTAGATCTAACTCACCCTATTCCCCCTAATTATAATTAGGGTATGGCAGATTAGTGACACATCTAAACATACTGCCCTCCTAACGTAAAGTGCAATAACTCGAGTTTTGGGTCAAATTGAGTTATATACATATTCGTAAAGAGCACGACGAGTTCTATATTCTCTTCTTAGACAGTTTTAAGGTATCTATTCTGTAAACATCTTTTTTATTAATCAAAACTGCGATATCTAAGGCAATGACTGGTGATTTACTTATAAAGAACGACATAACTCTAGTTATATTTGGATTGGTAATACTATTAAGCAACATTACTAACAATATCCGTAATAAGTATTGATATTGCATTTTTAATAAGTAGGATTCATAAAATATTTTGACATCAATTACTTACAATAACTGAAACAAGTATAGTTATTACCATTATAATTGGTAGGGTCAATAATTTGTTTTAGCACATTACTTGTTAAAAGTGTAATAAGTATAGTTGTCGCTCTTATGCTTGGTAGAATTCATTACAAGTTTATGCCCAATGACTTGTTATAAACGCAATAAGTAAAGTTGTTACACTTATGTTAAGGATTGTCTTAATTATTATTCATAGTTTACTTAATAATAAGGCGATAAAACAAAGTAATTGCATTTATGCTTAGGACGATAGAGCAAAGACAGTACAGTTATACCAAACACATTGCAATATGATTCCAAGTTATCGCATTTATGCATAGTAAAAGACCTCACTGCGGGGTGAGGGGTGTGGTGTAAGTTGACTTTTGTGCCGCGAGGACCATTCAGTTGATTGCACGTGTTTCGCGACGAATTTGTTGTGGTTAACAACACAATGTCCAGAGAAGACAAAATTATGGCTTTAGCTATTTCAAATACAAAAACTTCAGAGTTACTTACAAGTGTGAAGCCGGCTAATTCGACAACCAAAATTCAAAATTCTTTAAGTAGTTCTGTTTATAAACCAGCTACACAAAAAAGTCCAACCTTGTTCATGAAGACACGATGCCATCTACCTACTCGTCAATTAATTCGGTGAATAGAGACTAAAGTACTATGGGTGACCTTCCAAACGGTCCGGTAGTTTTGAATTTTTGATATGTTGTCTAGGATGGTTAGTCAGTGTTTAAAATGCAAAATGCACAATTCCCCCCCTCCGCGCCCGCCGCCATATTGAAAAAACCGGCACTTTCTTCATATTTTTGCTCATATCGTCCTTTAGGAGCATTTTAGCTAGAAGAAAGCTTCGACAATGTTATAGAGAGTTAAATTTACTACATTCTCCATTTTATATTTTGTTTCTAGGACAGGTAGTTACGGAGATATCCACATTAAAAAAAAACGTAAAAATTTCAATTTCCTACTGAAAAACGAACTTCTGGATTATATCTTCCTTTGGGAGCATTTTAGCTAGAACAAAGCTTGGGCAATGTTGTAAAGAATTAAATTTACTATAATTTACACTTCAAATTTCCCAGGCACTGTTCTAGCTAAAATGCTCCTAAACGAAGATATAACCCAGAAGTTTGTTTTTGAGTTGGAAATTGCAATTTCTTAAGTTTTTTTAAATGAGCATATCTCCGTAACTATCTGTCCTAGAAACAAAATATAAAATGGAGAATGTAGTAAATTTAACTCTCTATAACATTGTTTAAGCTTTCTTCTAGCTAAAATGCTCCTAAAGGAAGATATTAGGAAAAATATGTAGAAAGTGCCGGTTTTTTCAATATGGCGGCGGGCGCAGAGGTGGGGGAATTGTGGATTTTGAATTTTAATTACTGACTAACCATCCTAGACAACATATCCAAAATTCAAAACTACCGGACCGTTTGTAAGGTCAAAATCCTTTATTCACTGGATTAAATCTTTGATATTACTAATTAAAATTGCAATAAGTAAACTAGTTATTGTGCTTAAGACTCGAGCATACAGTACCGCGAACATACTCTAATTGCTACACATAAGGGTAATATCTTGCTTTACTTACTATAAATGCAATAATTAGTCTACTTATTGCAGTTATAGTTTGTAATTGTATCATGCATGTATTGGAACATCCTAAGTAAAAGTGCATTTGCTCATTTTTTACAATATAAACAAATAAATAAATAATAGAAAAGTATGTACAAATTAGCTAAATAATATTACCTACTTTTTGGTCAAAGTTTCAAGTCAATAGGACGCGTAATAATGGAGATATCATCAAAACAATTTTAAAATCTTTAACCGCGTTTTTCTCGAAAGTATCTTGAATCTAGTTATTGCACTTTACGTTAGGAGGGCAGCATAGACAACAGAAAATATTTCCAATAGTTCAATAAGTTAAAATGTTATGAACAAAAATATTTTACTAATAATAAATGCTTATTTATCTTACGGTAAATAAGCAGCTTGAGAACATAATCCAAAATTTAGGGGAATAAAGGAACATTGCATCAAGTTTTAATTACTGGATTTGGATCAACTATAATTGCTGATACATAAAATAGCCACATTTCAAATTTACGGAACTTACCCAAAGATCCTGCTGTAAAGTCAATGAGCCCATTTTTCAGGTTTCCTGAACCGGAAGAGTGCGCCATAATTAAAAAATATTGTACAAATGGTTCCTGTTTCTAGGTTATTTAAAACTATTTAGTTTTAGTTTTCAATATATGTTTTTTTGTTAAAAGTTTAACGAAATTCATTCAGATTCTAGACAAGCGCTTTGGCAACAGACTGTTAATTCATATCAAATAGTTTAGATAAGAATACATTCACATTATACTTAATATGTTATCGTCTTATCTCGCGAGCACACGCTTATCTAAAATTGTTGAGTACAAGGATCTTTTTTTATATTAACACTTGAAAAAAAAATTAGATTGTATTCACGCCATTCTCATTCACTGGTTTAATACACTCATCTGATAAATATGAAAAATATATTGCAGAACTTTTCCGAGTTTTGAAATTGATGCGAAAATTGCGAAACGGTCGAGAATTTGTCAAATTGTCAATGTAAAGAAATGTCAACCATGACATTCCTCCGATATACTTTGTCAGTTTTTAGTTGTAGCTCAAATATCTTCACAGGCGACACTTGCGACGTCATCACGCTGTGATTGGGTGGTTGGTGCTGTCAATCCATTTCTGTGTTGCCAGTGGTGTATCATAATACTCCCCGATTCCCTTGTTACCTGCATAAATTTCATAAAATCGTGTTTAAAAAAATGATTATGACAAAATAAAATTTAGTCGAAGATAATGACAGTTGTAATTGTAATACAAAAAGTTAAAATTTAATGACTTGTTTTTCTATGGCAGAAAGAACTACTTTGTTACTATAAAGCGGCAACCAATCAGTGACGAAAGCAAGTGTCACTAGCCGGAGTGCCATATCAGGTATTGCCCAATAAAAAAGCCCGCAATACGTGTGTTTATAAGGATAGTTAGTAACTCTAAAATATAGGTAGGTCTCAAAACTTATGTTGTCTCAAGAGAAGTAAATGATTTTAAGGGTCACCAATAAAATGCTCGTTTTATAAATAAATACTCTATTACTATTAAATATAATAATCATTGCGTACATGCAACAAACACGATATATACGTTTTAAGCTGTCAAACGATCTTCGTAAATGCAATATAACATAAAATCAAATGAATGAATGAGCGAGCGATGAATCGCTAGCAAGAAAACATGGTTGTTTTTAAGCTTTCATAAAAGACTAATATTAAACTTAAATGCGTTTACTTTAATTTTTGTTCATGTTTAACAAAAATGGAAGTATAAATAGATAATTTTAAATTACAAGTTTTGTTATGTATAATTTATGTAAATAACCTATCGGGTTAGCGTCTAGAAGTGCTTATGTACTGGTGGAAGTTGATTAGGAAACAAACATGATTCTTGTGTCTATCCAATGATATAAGTGAGTGTCACTGAAAGCCTAATTATTCCTCTATATAAATAGTTGATTTTATTTAGGAGTTAGAAAGGATAATCGTGTGTAACTAAATTTTTTGACGTGTCGTTTTTTGGGTTTCGTGCTCGGCGGCCATGTTTGTCCTTTTATTATATTAGAAATAACGAGTTCGAGCGATTTGTGATACCGTGAAAACGCTTTATTGTAAACAGAAGCATTTTGCTCCCGTCGAATTCTCAGTGAAAAATCTTTGTGTCCGTCAGAAATGAGTATTTTGACAAGGTGGTAAAACTCGCGTCCTTTGTTGTGCAGGTATTCAGGATGGTTGTTGGATCAGCCACTTATCCAGGGCGGCAAGTGCTCCACAAGATGCAGCCCATGGGCATGACTCCGCGTGAGCTGTCAGAGTACGATGACCTGGCCACGGCGCTCATCGTGGACCCGTACCTGGGCATCACCACACACAAAATGAATATTCGCTATAGACCGCTGAAAATGAACAAGGAAGAGCTGAAAAACATTATTAAGGAATTTACACAAACCCAGGATTACAACAAAGCTTACAGTAAACTAGCAAATGGAGATTGGATGCCAAGGCATTTTAGCAAAAACAAACATCAACAAAACAAACTCAGAGAACATGTTAGTAGTAACAGTTTTTATTTATAATTATATTGTTGAATTTTTATAACAAGATTTAAAAACTTCTGTTGTTCTTAATAATATACCCACCAGTAGTTAATTTTGGACATGACTATCATATAGGTACATGTTATTGAAATGTGTTTTATTTACATTTTCAGATTTATCGTTATTTACGAGTTTTTGACAAGAAGGCTGGGTTTGTCATAGAGCCCTGCTATCGGTATACATTAGAGGATCAAGTTGGAGCTAAAATTTCCACAACTAAAAAGTTTTTTAAACATGAGAGAATAGATTTCCTGGTTGGATGTATTGCAGAAATGACAGAGGAGGAAGAAAAGCAATTACTACATTCTGGAAAAAATGATTTTTCAGTTATGTACAGTTGTAGGAAGAATTGTGCACAGCTATGGCTTGGCCCTGCAGCATACATTAACCACGATTGTAGACCTAATTGCACCTTTGAAGCTACAGACAGAGGTAAAGCCTTTGTCCGAGTTTTAAGAGACATTGAGGCAGGAGAGGAAATAACTTGCTTTTATGGAGAGGATTTCTTTGGGAATGGTAATTGCTTTTGTGAGTGTGAGACTTGTGAAAGACGTGGTAAAGGGGCATTTTCTGTTAAAAGTGGGGACAGTGATGAGCAAGCCACTCGGTACAGATTTCGAGAAACAGATAATAGAATTAATAGAACAAAAGCAAAACAAGGGCAAAAGACTGTAAATGGAAAAACTACTGAAAAAACGCGATTATCTCGACGACAAGATTCTAACATTGTATCACCTTTAAGTATGAAAGAAATGAAGCAAAAGGGCTTAACAAAATATGACGCAGAACTATTAATAGCTCAGGGTTGCATTGCTGATGTAGTTGAAGGGTCTATCCATAAAGAAGCTCAAGGTAGTAGAGAATCTTCGGCGTCCAGTCGAGGGGAACGACTGCGACGGCGGACCGACAGCGGCCGGCCCGCGGCTTTAGGCGCTGCGGCTGCAGGGGGCGGCGCGGCGCCTCCCTCGCGCTGCTGCAGCGCCACTAGTTCACGTAGCAGTCGGGACTCTCATACAGGTATAGTTTTGCGTAGCCACAAAAGACTTCTTGATAATTGTTCCCAACCTATTAACATTAAGACGAAAACCATCACAAAAGTTTCAGAATCAAAACAGGGGAGAAATTTAATCACACCTAAAGAAGATCCTGACACATCTGCTTCATTACCGACCAGTGATATACAGGTAAATATGGAAAGTACATCTGAGAATCATAAGGTCAATGATGTGAAAGATGAATCCACTGTTGATGTTAGCAAAATTGATTTAAATAATTCTGAGTCTAAATGTGATATAAAAGAATCTCCCCTGCAAGTTGATGAACCAGTCAAACAGACTGAAGTCAAATCAGACTATACAGAAAATGTCTCTGATGGTAAAGAGAAAGAGCAAAATGTTGTACCCTGTGAAAGTGATAATTCATGTATGAAAAGTGAGATTTATGACTTTAGAGAAAATGTTAACCCAATTGAGCCTATTGACAGTAAAGTGAGCAAGAACAAAGTAGAATTATCAAATAGAGTTGACGAATTGAAGAAAGAATCAGACTCGGGACCTCCCTGGCTGGCAGATAACTCCAACAAGAGCAGTGAATGTCCTTGTACCCCGCCACGTAGAGGATTGAAGTTAACATTACGAGTGAAGAGGAGTCCAGTCGTAGAAGAAGTGATGGACTGTGGGAACTCTACAGATGTCCCAGAGTATGAGGTGCTACGGCTAGAGGGTGTGGATCCGGAGACGGCGCGACGGTTGAAGAAACGACGTCGGTCGAAAGAACGCCACCGCAAGCATAGCCCTGTCCGTCCACTGCCACCTATGAAACGCTTAAGATTAATTTTTGGTAACGAGAGCCGTACTATTGATTTACCTACCGCTATATCAGCCGACTGACAGCCGCGACTAGCTTATGGGTATATATTTCCACCGTTATTATTCAATTATTAGTTTAATTGACACTGACTAGGATTATTTTATCTAGTATTTATTTTGTGATGTGAAGTTCTGATTGTATTGTGTGATAGGCATCAGTTTTTTTATTTTATTTAATAATTCCAATGAAATATTTATTAAAACGTAAATTCTAAAATCTTGGTATTTCATTAGCAGAGATATTTTCTAAATTTCCCAAAATTTATCTTTAACTATTTTGCAGTTTTAAGACACATGAAATAAGTTTTGTTGTTTCGAAATAGTTCGCGATGCTTTCCTTTGAGAGTTGAACAAAAGAATGTTTTGCAATTAAATTCGTAGTAATGTTTTAGGTAGGTAGTACTTACCTAATGTTGTAGAAAACATGAACCTGAACAGGTTCTTCTAATAATCATACCCCGGGATTTTCGGTGCACGAATGATTTAAGACTAGGCCGACAGTATAGGCTTAACAGACGATCGAACGGTCCGGCGGAGAGATAGGGACGCTGGTATCTGTTAGAATGAGAGATATATATAACTATCTCTTTCTAACAGATAGCTACGTCCCTATCGGTCCGCGTCAAATCATTCGTGCACTGAAAACCCCGGGGTATGTTAATAATAGACGTGTAAATTTAAGAGAGTTGCTGTTGATAGCATATTTTCTGCAATTGTTATTGCTTAGGTAGAAATGGTGCAAAATTACATTTCTCAGGGATTATCTTGTGAGATATTCCTGATATACTTCCATATAAAACTTATTTTTAACGAAGGCTTTTTCTAAACATCAACTAAGTGTGCTTAGATTGCTTCATGTAGTATCGTTCATGCGAACGCTTATATCTGTTTTAATTCAACACGTATTTGTGACAGTTCTTGCAATCAATCTTCATTATTGATAACTATCAGCAAATGTGCACATGTTAAAACGACATACATAGTTAACTCCAAGTATTCAGTATTTTTGTAAGTAAACAAGTCACGACATTATGGATACATATACGCTTAAACTGCGCGTGATATGTTTTAAGAAATACATACTATAAATCTTTTTATGACAACAATGTTTTTTGTTATTTGCATAAAAGATAAATAGCTAAAGTTTATTGTCGATCCAATGAAATGTATTGTAACTTATTATTTTAATTATGTAAAAATGCATATCGTAACGTATTAATGTAGTCTTCTATTTATTCATCTTATTCTACTTGTAACCTATCGACACTACTATCATGGAATGTTTTTTTACTGAATGGAAAGCACAGAAAAGATGCATTATATTTATTTTGGGTAAGGTTTGTTATAGTGGGTTTTAGATGAGGGATCTGCCGCCTGAATTTTGTAAAGTACCTATTTTAGTTCGACTGTGCCCAACATACTTTACCTGAACGTCAGCTTGGGCTTAAACGCGGCCTACAGGCGATTGGCAAAATATAATTATTGTATTGTTCATAAGATATCAATGTTCATGCTTAAGTTGATTAGTTTCTAGTTTAATTTATGTAATTTAAACCATATCTAGTGTAAACAAAATGGTTATTCGCAAGATAGATCTCACATAGGAAGAAATTACGATATTTACTTACTAAGGCTAGAGTGTATGGTGTTAAATAGACATTCGTTGCACGTAGGTATCGATGATAGTAAAGCTCATTAGTCTGAAAACTATATTTTCTCTTAAGCAATTAAACTATTTATATTCCATACACTCTGCTAAGACGGACACCAAATTCGCATGGTTTTATATGTTTAGCGTAAATAGGTAATGCTCGTTAATGTTTCCGCCATATTCAGAGAGGACGTCAGACAGCCCGTCTAGCACAACTATGCTTCGCGACTCATGTCGCGCGTCATAGCATCACCCGTATGTCTCTCACAGTACTGTACAGAAAGAGATATGTCGTATATAGTAGTAGCGAGAAGAAAGAGTCTCGTGTCACAGTTGTGCTATAGGTGCTGGTATGGACAATACTAGTTTAAGGCTGCCTGTACACAGAAGCGGAGCGGAGAAAATTAACCAATCAGGCTGCGTCTTTGTGCAGCCCAAAAGAAGTGCCTTCTAATCTGAGGAATGTGATTGGTCCACTCCGCTTCTGTGGTTAGGCAACCTTATGAGAGCACTCTGGCGAGTACTGCTACCTTATTTAGTTCGTTTTTGCCAATTGTTTCTCATAGCAACTAAACAAAATTATAACGCGACTCCCTTTTCAATATACTTCTTTTAAGTGCAGTCAGCATCACATAGAATTAGTTTGTCAAATCCAAATGGCTAAATGTTGTAGGATCACTTGTCTTTGTGCCTACAGGAAATGAGAGTATGAGTTGTGATTTATTTCGCACTTGGGACGCTATGGACTAGTTGAAGCCGACTGTACGCCAGGTCCTGAAAAGCTACTTATTTTAAATCAATGTGGTTAAAATAAGCAAACGTAAAAAGAACAAAGATAACATTTATGCTTTACATAGCGAGCCCCAAATGGTTACGTTTTTTTTATGAATAGTGCTCTGAAAAAGCTTGACGCTACCTTATGTTATAATTTATCTACTCGAAATAAGTACGCAATTAGTAATTAGTTCAAACATTGTGTAGGTGTAGAACTAAAGTTTTGAATCTTTCCTTCCCAAAGAAAGATAAAGCGTAGATATAATGAAGATTCGTAGGTAGGTACACTGCCACTCACTTGTATATAAAAATGTGATAAAATATACTAGATTATACGGAACTACTTTTCAATAAACAAAAAAGAAACAAACCAATGACATTACTCGACAGCTGTAAGCACAAGCAGCGATTTGTTTTGCTGCAATTTTATTATTGTTAGCCGAGAAATTAGGACACTACAAATTTTGTAAATATAACGTTGAAGTCTCGCTAAATAATGAAATGTATTGAAAAAGTTATTTAAAATGTGATGATACATACTTACATTTAAAGTATAGTAGGAGAAAGCATTCAATAAATTCATAGTAAAAGTATTAAGTGTATTAATTTACCTCTGAACTATGTACCTACTTACCTAGTTACATCTCAGCAGTCACTATGCTCACATGGACATGGGCAGTTCTGTCCGACAGTGCTGTTAAAATAGTGCATTACTGCAGACAAGAAGGGCTTGCCTGGTGAGTAGGTATAGACGGCAGACCGTAGGGAGGCCGGATAGTGATACGAAGCCGGCAAGCCCTTTTCACGGCTAAGGCATGTATAGTGCTTTTCTCAAACATACGCAATGAAATAAAAAAATATATAGTTCAGTTGTTTAACCTGTGCTTGAAAACAGACGCCATGTTTAAAAAAAAAAATTCCGGCCTAGGTCTTCAATTTTGTATGGAATTCCTTTACAGTTCTCTCGAGTCGTTCCGCCCGAAACGTGATACTTCGAAGCCTGTTATAACGCACGTTATGACGACATTTCATTGCATGTTTGAGCAAAAGGTATTACATTACTGCAGCTAGCTTTAGCTGCTAGGTATTACCGACCTTAGGGAGGCCGGATAGTAATACGAAGCCGGCAACCTTTTCACGGCTAACGCATGTATAGTGCTTTTCTCAAACATATGCAATGAAATAAAAAAATACACCACTCAAAAAAACATAATTCAGCTGTTTATCCCGTCCATGAACACAGACGCCATGTTTAAAAAAAAATTACTTCCCGGCCTAGGTCTCCAATTTTGTGTGAAATTCCTTTACAGTTCTCTTGAATTGTTCCGCCCGAAACGTGACACTTCGAAGCCTGTTTTAACGCACGTTATGACGATATTTCATTGAATGTTTGAGAAAAGTAATTTTTCTACAGGCAGTGTTGGGTTCCGTGGGAGCAGAGAAGTTCAATTGTGAATATGGAATCTGGCCCACACAAACTATGTCAAAGTCACTTTGATAATAAAATTGCAACAACTGAATATTAATAACTTTGTATGGTGGGTAGAAGGACATCTACCCTTTTTTTTTATTTAAGCTGTTTATTTCAGGAAAAAACAAATCTGAAATAATTCAGGAAAAAACGATTCAGTGTGACATTTTCTACTTAGCTTATCTTAAATTTAAAGATTGTGTGCTAAGGAATAGACCTTCCTACTTTTCACGTTAGTTTGACATGGTTCCATGGTGCGCCAGAAATCGTATTTTCTCGATTGAACAAGACAAAAGTAAACTTTTGTCGACTTCAGGAAAAATTACGCTAAGTGAGACTCGGGCGGGACCCTTAAGCCCTTCTATATACGCCTAGGGCAACAATCATAATTAAGTACTAATTATAGACACTAAAGAAACATTATATATTGGGTTGGATGAACTTTAACCACTTCAATCAAGAGAAAAAACCTACTGCAACCTTGTTTCTAATGAAATAAACATTACTTAGTTGTTTTTATGTTTTTCAATTTTTATTATAAATTTAGCAATACAAAAACACCTGAGAATGAATAATCAAAATATTATAGTATGAGTGAATTTATTGAATTCTTAATGAAATATTGACATTTTAAACCCAACATTACACATGGATGTCTAGTCTGTTCTGTGCCCACCCGCGGCCTGTGTCTAGTGACCATACCTGGAACAAGCATATATGTGATTAACACAAAATTATCAGTTTAAATGATATTATGGAAAGAAGACCATGCAATTACCAAGTAGAGTGCTCACAAAATTTGCCTCTAATGCCTGCCTGTTTAGAAATTGGAAAATCCAGGCAATAATCTCTAAATATATGACAATTAATAGGATATCTTGAAGGACAAAGATCTAAAATTTTTAAGTGTCACTAAGTTTTAATTTTAATATGGCCTTCATTTCGATGTACATTCATTATGGTTAATGATTCGTCTAGAACAAGTGATTGAATTATGTTATCAAGATGAGAAAAAAACTTACTTTTGGAACTCCCACTCTCTGTTGTCTAGAGGACAAACTTGCCGAGTTTTCAACCAACGCGAAATACAGTGGAAGTGGAATGCATGCTGTAATAAATAAATACAATATTAAATTTAGTCTCAAGTGTATAGAATGTATCCAATACTATACTACATAATAAGCAAATCTAATTTGAATTTGCAAGGAATTTAACCCTTTGACCGCCAAAGACGGCAAATCACGTCATCGGGAATTCGTGCCACTGACGCCAACGACGCCTATTGACGTCAAAATTTTCAACGGTGAAAAACATGCTAATTCAAACCACTATCTGTGTTTTTCAATCTCTGTTGATTTTGGGGCACTTTTTTTTTTTTGGTTTGGCGTCAGTGGCACGGTGAATTGCTTTGCCGCTTGGCGCTCAAAGGGTTAAAAATTACATACAATTTGAACCGTTTATGTATGTTATGGTAAAAATAGTTTTTTTACCAATGTTCTATGTAGTATTTTGAAGTTACATCTTGTCACCATGTATCAAAGTTTTAATTGCATGGGCACTGCAGTGACCGCTGATTGTTAAAGGGTTAAATTCAATCATTTTTAGCAGGAGGATCACATTATGCATTACCCAATGTAACAGTACCCCTGAGAACCAGGGCCCTCAATGTGGTTTTGTTTAGTATAGCCACAGGTCTACATTTTCTCTTTTTAATAGCGGCCTGGCTACATTACTGATATTGAATTCGTAAAGAAGAAAATTTGGTTCGCTTTTATTAACAAGGTAACTTACATTGCAGACACCCCAAGCTACTGTGCACTCTTCACTAGTGGCTGAAGCTTGGTTCGCTTGGCATTCTATGCACAGATCCATTATGTGATTGCGACAGATAGCACAGTTATCAACCACAATATCTGAAACACAAAGGCTTGTTAGACTCTGCTGAGATGACAATATAGGTTACGGTTGGAAAACGTAAACGTAAAGATTTATACGAACCCCAGGCCCACAAGGCAACTGCATTCCACTGAAATGAAAAACAGAAACAGTTCGTGAAATTGTTGCTTAAATAGAAAATGACAAAGAGGCAATGGGCACAATGATGCTGCGATTTACCTTTTTGACTTCGAATCGTTTTTTGTCCCCTTTACCGCTACTAGACGCAGCCATCTCTACTTCTTCCTCATCAACATCCATGGCGGAGGCCATTCTTTTTTACGAATACCGTAGTAACTTAGAAATAATGAATAAAAACTGAACAACAATTTGTATCTGACGGCGGTAGGGTTGTATAAACTTGCTTGGTTGTTTGAGGTTTCCTTAGGATATATATTTTTTTACCACAGATAAAAAGTGACGTACCTAAGATACAGAAGCAGACGTGTTCGAGTCATATTTTAAAACGAGTTCGTGAATAAAGCTAAATTTAACATCGACAGCGACCTCTATTTTGGATTATCAGAATGAAAGACTTGTTTTGTATTGCGCGCGAAGTTTGCGTACTAGGTATTATTAAACCGCGATGAGAAAGGGATTGGATATTACAGTTATTCCATATACAGACGTCAAAATGTATATAAAATGACAGTTGCTTTAAACCCGCTCCAGACCTTCCGATCCGATCCGTTTTATCGGAAGAAATGTCCTAACAATTGTACTACACAATATCCGATTTCTTCCGATAAATCAGACATTTAGGTGTTCGTGCCTTCGCTTGAACCACAGTTGAGATAACACCCTTGTAACTCAGCTTTATATCACTAGATTCCGTTGTTGCGTAACGCCATCTATCGTCTTTCCAAGGAACTACATTATGCCCGGCACGAGCGCCTGGCTGCTCACTCCTCAGTACGCTTTTGTAACTCAGCCAAGTAACACGTGCGCAAGTCTTTACGACGAAGAGATATTACAATAATATAATATATAGTGTTGGTAAGTATCTTGTTTTACTTACATCTAGCGACATTTATTCCGCTCGGTGCCAAGGCCCAGCGACGAGACGCAGTGACCTCTGATAGGCACCGTCACATTGTACCTGTCGGTACAAGTCGCACGTCGTCCCATGAGACGACGACCGTTGTCTTGCCAGTGCCAGACGACGTGTGCATGACCGCTAGTCGTCCCATGAGACGACTGTCGTTGCCTCGCTAGGCGATGTCTGCATTGTGGCATAAGACGAGGACCGTCCTCGCACCGGACGACACCTGCATTGTTGTCAGTCGAATAATGCGTAGTCTAGCAATGCAACGAATGGCATGCCATCTTGCAATACGATGAATCCTCGTCATTCCATGTCAGGATGAAATCAGAAAACACGTGTCGTCTAGTAAGACGACGCCTTGTCCGTGTAGTATCATGAGACGACATATTGAATAGATATTATTCGTTTACAATGAAATCATTGGTTACAGATTATGGCGAGTAAGTCAATAACAATGGGCGAGCTAGCCCAACAAATTCCGGAGGATGACGAAGACAAGCGTATCTTCTTGTCGATCTTGGAGATAATAAATAACTACTACCCTACCGGTTGGGAGGATTGGAAGGTGCTGGATCTGACCCACAAGGATATGTTTGGTGACAAACTGTCAGCAGTCACCGACAGCAAACTGCGGTTTGGCATTCCGACTATCGACCTCGTACGGGCATTCAACCCCGACGCCAAGGACCTCTCCGTGAGATTCTACCGGCACATTCGCAAGATATTGGTATCGTGGCCCCGTCGTATAAGGCCTTTATGGGACATATTCGAGAACCTAGAGTTGGCAACAAGCTGACGAATCGGGAAACAACTGCCAGGATGCTAGCAGAAGAAGACAGTACGAAACAACGAACTTGCAGCACACCTCGTTCAATGAGGTCTGGCCACAAAAAGACTCCTAGAGATCTACACCACCAAGACGAGACTAGGGAATACACTCCACCTCAGACCTCAAGAGGTCCTAAGCGCCGGAGTGAGGACAGGGGCAGTCCGCCCCCCCGAAAAGAAATACCATAAATCAGGGAAGTAACGAGCATCTCATGGCTGCTGTACTCCAGCAACAGATGGAGCTATTTAACAAGTTGATCGAAATGCAAACCGAACAAAATATAAAAATTGACAATCTTAAACAAACGACTACCAAAGCTCCATCCTTAGACGACTCATTCGAGTCAGTTCCTGACAGTACTAATGCCGATGTAGAAACATCGCCTCAACGCTCACCAGAACTCGATGACTACAGCAGCGACGACTGCGGTTCTCAAGGTGAATCAGAAGTCGAAGAAGTCACCGAGGAGAGCCTCAAGGAAGTTATTAAGAAGGCGGAACAACGACTAAAAGAAATCCAACTCACCAAAGCCTCTGGAAGTTCACCTAAGAAAAGTCACATCGCTGAAGCTTACAACTTCAAGCCCCATACGATTGAATCGGAGACCAACATCACAAAAGCGGATCCAGTTCTGGCGCAACAAGGAAAAGACTGTCAGAGGTTAGGAACGGATGGCTGGACCAAAATAAAATATAAAGAAGTACAAAAACAGTTTCAGGCCACGCCCGTATTTTCATCTCTGAAAGTCAGTAACTAATTTGCAGGAATCACCCCAAACTGGACATCCGTATCCATATTGGAAAAAATGGATTTGACTCTGGGCGCTATAACAAACGGCTTATTGCAACAAAGAAAAATATTCGATGAGCAGTGTAAAAAAATGTCACTAAAATTACAACAGAAAGTGGGAGAAGAATTCCTTGCGAGCAATTCGAAATTTCGAAAGAACTCTGATGACTTACTTCAGTATGTCTGCGGACGACGAGCAGAAATATCTACAGAATAAAAAATAAAGCGCTCCACGAAGTCCTTCATAGTATCCCGCCATCAAACTTACACTTGTTTCAAGAACCAGAGTTGTCACAGACAGTAAAAGATCAAGGTGGAATTCATAAGTTTTTTCCGTTTAAAAAACACTCCAAACCTCACCGGGCAAGCAGGACCGACGGCAGAGCCCCTCAAAAAACCGAATTCAATGATAAGAGAGAACAAACCCGACGAGGCAATTTCAAACAGGGAAACAGACACTTTGCTCCGAATACCGGTGGCTATGCCAGGAGGAATCCACCGCTTAGCAGGAATACGGGATCAGGGGGTCAAACCAAGTGGAAAGGACCTAAAAAGCAATGACTTCAAAGCAGGCCAACTGTTGTTCCATCTAGAGCAGTGGGAGAAACTGGGGACTCCGCGTGCAATTTTAAAAATATTGTCGGGTTACAGAGTTCCATTTCGAAGAAAGCCTCCTTTGGTAAGGTTGTCGACCTATCAAACCTCATTCAGGATACGGCCTTCCGAGGACATGAGAAAAGAAATTCAGGCGATGCTAGACAACGGCGCCATTCGAGAGAATCATCACGAAACGGGATTCCTCTCAACGATGTTTTTGAGGAAAAAGACCGATGGAACAAACAGGCCAATATTCAACCTAAAAAGGTTAAATCAGTTTGTACATGCCCCAGATTCAAACTTTTGAACCATCATCGGATACCAAACGTCCTAAACCCAAAGGACTATATGGTAAAAATAGACATCTCGCAAGCCTACTATCATGTGCCGATAGTACCAGCGCATTGCAGATTCCTGTCTTTAGCATACGAAGACAAAACCTACGAAATGACATGCCTTCCATTCGGCCTGTCAAGTGCACCACATGCCTTCTCAAAAATAACAAATTGGTTAGCACATTGGTTCAGACAAACAGCGAACATAAAGATGATAGTATACTTGGACGACTTCCTTGTAAGTCATTCAGATCCAGATAAATTGATAGAACAATCCATGTTTGTAAATTGTAGTGCAGAAGCTAGAAGATCTAGGCTGGACTATCAACAAAGCAAAATCTCAACTAGAGCCTACCCAGTGCCTCGAGTACTTAGGCATAACTTGGGACACGAATAAAAACGAAAAGTTACTTTCGGAGTCAAAAGTAAAACAGATTGCAGCATTAATCGGAAAATTTCTCACAGAAAAACAATGGAGTTGGTTGGATGCGAAAATCCTATTGGGAAAACTAAACTTCGCGACATTCACCGTTCCACTAGGAAGACTACATTGTCGCTGGCTGCAAATAGACTCGAACAGACTCCCAAAGTCAAAGCGTCACTCGCGTTATCCCATGTCAAACACAAGCCTTGCCGAACTCGAATGGTGGAGAAAAAACATATACAAAAGTACAACCCTACATCCAGTCAATCCAACTATATTCATTACCACCGATGGCACCGATGCAGCAGACTCAGGATGGGGTCCAATAGCGAACAATCAAAAAATATGGGGCAATTGGTCCCAATTGCAACAACGTTGGCATTGCAATCAAAAAGAGCTATGGGCACTCTAAGAGACCGTCAAACGTCTAAGACCATTATTAAGAGACAGAATGGTTGTTTGGCAGACAGACAATCGAACTGCGGCCGCTTATATAACCAAGCAGGGCGGCACGAAAACAAGGAGGCTCTTAGAAACCACTCTGAAGATTCTTCACCTATGCGATCAACACAATTGTTCCCTCATGGCTCGGTATATTCCAGGGCCGTACAACGGGTTGGCGGACAGCCTATCGAGGACAAAGAACCTGCCGGAATGGCATCTGAAGCCTTCAATAGTGAAATAAATATTTCAGCTCCTAGGCACTCCGGAGATAGACCTGTTTGCGTCGATGCGGTCTGCAGTGGTTCCAAACTATGTATCAGAGGACGCCACGGATGTGAAGAGCCAATACACCGACGCATTCAGCCGAAGTTGGCACTACAATCTAGGCTGGATATTTCCCCCTCCGGCTCTGATCCCGAGGGTGCTTCATCATCTACAACGATCAACAGGCGTTTATCTCCTAGTAGCACCAGATTGGAACAAAGCATTTTAGACGCAGGCGATAAAGAAATGCGCCACCAAACGGCCATGGAAGATTCCGAACCTGAATCAACATCTAGTAGACCTGGAAACTGGCCTTCCACCACCAGGAATACACAACCTAAATTTGCAGGTTTGGACTGTACGGGCTGGGCTACCGAGCTCTCTAACTGGGATGCCTCTGAAATAGAGTTGCTACAAGCTTCCTGGAGAAAATCCACCTTAAAGACGTACCGCCCAGCATGGCTCAGATGGTGCAGGTGGGCATCTGCAAACAATATTAAAGTCAATGATCCTGGACCGGCTGATTTAGCAAGATTTCTTTGCTATCTGTTCGACGTAGTAAAACTGGCTCCAAGCACTATTTTGGTCCACAAATCGGTGCCAACCCTCATAGAATTTTCAAAATAGCTTCACATCCAATAGTCTCTCACGTAATTAAAGGAATACTTTCAAAGAAACCAAAATGCAGAGCTCCTTTTTTATGGAAATTGGATGATTTGCTAAAATTCATGGAGTCTTACAACTTTGATCGTAACAGTTTATTCGCAGTCTCTCGTCACACCGGAATTTTATTGCTACTTGCATCAGGCAGAAGGGTCCACGATCTGACATTGTTAAGCATACTCCCCGGAAACTTTGAGCAGAAAGATGATGAGATAATTTTTTGGCCAAAATACGGATCAAAAACAGATAGTTCGTCATACAGACAATCAGGATGGTCCATCAAACGTATGCCAGAAATGAGATTCGATATAATCTATTGGGTTAAGCAAGTAATCTTGTCGCAAGAACGTCGTGCAACAAGGCAATTAGGAAACCTTTTTATTACTACTCGAGGAACAGCGGTGCAGTCATAGCGGGCTGGATAAAAACCCTGTTCAAAGAAGCGCATATATCGGCGTCAGGTCAGCAGGGAGCATCAGAGCGGGAGTAGCGACAGATAATTGGACGCATAGAAATATGGATTTAGACGAGGTTCTCAATAGAGGGAATTGGAGGTCGAAGAACACGTTCTTTAATCACTATTTTAGAGAAGTTAAGCCGATTACCGTGAGAAATAATAGCACTAACCTTAGCAGCTATTTTGAACCTGTTAATTAAGTTAATTATAATTGCAACTCTTATCAAAGACTGATTACTTAATAAGTCGAATTATGATTATTTTTTCTAAAATCATTCATTATTTTTCTTGGTATTCTATACTTAGGTAATATTAATTTAAATATTTCTTGTGAAGAAAATTTTGACTGTGATTGATTAACAAAGTAACCATTTGTTATATATTATTATTGCTAAAGACTGATTACCTACTTAACAAGTTGAATTATTTGCGATAAAAAGGATTAGCTTTGAAAGGAAGGCTACCTCCTTTGGTTTGTTTTATAGCCCATTATATAACATTACAACTTACACAGTTTTTCATTCTTATACTAAGTTATTACATGGTATACCTCTATGAAATTGACAATAGTCTTATCACAGTACGCCCGGCACGGCGCCGGCAGAGTTTAAACACGTCTCAACTGTGGTTCAAGCGAAGGCACGAACACCTAAATAGAACCGTTTTTCCCCCGAAGGGTAAAAAACGGATATTTAGGTTTCTGCCGTAGCTTGAACCACGCCTAAGGGCCTTGCCGGCACCAGGTACTGAGGAGCGAGCAGCCAGGCGCTCGTGCCGGGCATAATGTAGTTCCTTGGAAAGACGATAGATGGCGTTACGCAACAACGGAATCTAGTGATATAAAGCTGAGTTACAAGGGTGTTATCTCAACTGTGGTTCAAGCTACGGCAGAAACCTAAATATCCGTTTTTTACCCTTCGGGGGAAAAACGGTTCTAATTGTAAAGCCTGACCAGAAATATATGAGGATTGTCAAGAGGGCGCAATTTACAAGATTTATATGGCAACAATTTTGCAACCAATCGCAACACACTATAATGACCTCAGTTTAAATACCTGTCAGTTCCTATGGTAACCTCGTAATATTATTTTAATGGAATGCACTCTTTTGCCGACTGTTTTTTGTGTAGTAGACACGTGTACACTTTATTTATAATATCATGTTCACGACTGTGAATGGTTTTCGGCATTTTATTTGGGTATTTTTAAATATTTGTCTTTTAAAGAAACCAGCACGAATGACATTGACATTGTTGACAACCATCATAAAATCATTGCCAGTGTAAGAAATTAGTTCCAGTGAAATTCTGCAATATGGCGCATCCTCATATATTTCTGGTCAGGCTTTACTACACAATACATTATCCGATTGCTTCCGATAAATCGGGTTGGATCGGAAGGTCTGGAGCGGGTTTTAATCCCAATCTCATCGTGCCCTTTTTGTAATAAAATAATACAATACAACACAATAATACTTTATTGCACGACAACAAGAAATATGTTACATGAGAAATCTTAAATTAAACAATGGTATACAATTGTAGCGGCCAAGGTAATAGCGGAGCAGGGGGTGCTAAGAATCCCCGGACGAAATCCGGCTACCCATCCCCACGACGACTGGCCCTGGTAACACACAACATACGCACAATGAGGACTGATGAAAAGATTTGCGAGTTGGAAGAGGAACTGAGCAGGTTACACTGGGACATTTTAGGATTATGCGAAGTCCGTAGAGAGGGGGAGGACACCGTAACCCTGAAGTCTGGTAACCTGCTCTACTACCGGGAGGGCGCCCAACAGTCCCAAGGTGGTGTCGGGTTTCTCGTTCACAAGTCCCTCGTTAACAACATCACTACCATCGACAGTGTGTCGAGCAGGGTGGTATACCTAATACTCAGAATATCCAAAAGATATTCGTTGAAGGTCATTCAGGTATACGCACCGACCTCGTCACATTCTGATGAGGAAGTAGAGGCTATGTATGAGGACGTAAGTAGGGCCATACATACTTCCAAAACCTACTTCACTGTTGTTATGGGGGACTTCAATGCAAAGTTGGGCAAGAACAGCGGTGATGAGTTGAGAGTGGGACAATTTTGATACGGGCAACGGAACCCTAGGGGACAGAGGCTGGCCGACTTTCTAGAGAAAGAGGAACTCTTCATGATGAACTCTTTCTTCCAGAAGCCGCCTCACAGGAAATGGACCTGGATAAGTCCCGATGGTTCCACGAGAAACGAGATTGACTTCATCATGACCGACAAGAAACGGATTTTCAGTGATGTGTCTGTGATCAATAGGGTCAAGACCGGCAGTGATCATCGAATCGTAAGAGGCACACTGAATATCAATGTTAAATTGGAAAGGTCCAGTCTGATGAAGTCTACGCTCCGACCTACTCAGGCCCATATTCAAAACCCCGAGAGCTTTCAACTCGAGATCTCCAACCGCTTCGCTTGTCTGGAGAACTTTGTCTCAGTGGACGAGATCAACGACGGGCTAGTGGAAACTGTCCACACGGTAGGGTCTAAGTTTTTCAGACCCCGCCGTAAAGATAGACCTCAGAAATTGTCTGATCGAACCTTAAACCTCATGGCTGAACGACGCTCGCTACAGTTGCAGTCTCCCGATGACGCGAGGTCATATAGGCAGCTTAATAGACGTATATCGAAGTCCTTGCGACATGATCTGCGGCTCTTTAATACGAACCTTGTTAAAGAGACCATTGAGCAGAACAAAGGCTCCAAAGTGTTCGCAAAGGACAAGTCTATTGGACAAAGCCAGCTGACCAAGCTGAAACGGGAAGATGGCAGCATAGCGTCGACCAAAGCAGAGGTTCTAGGCGAGATCGAGAGGTTCTATGGTCAGTTATACACTTCAGTCGCAAAGCCCGTTGACAGCTTGGTAGGCGATCCAAGAGCCAAGCTGTCCCGACATTATACCGAAGATATCCCGGACATCAGTCTGTACGAGATTAGGATGGCCCTGAAGCACCTTAAGAACAACAAGGCGCCGGGCGAAGACGGAATCACCTCAGAGCTTCTGAGAGCGGGTGGAACACCGGTACTTAAGGTCCTCCAGAAGCTCTTTAATTCCGTCTTGTCCGAGGGCAAAACGCCTGAAGCATGGAATAGAGGCGAGGTGGTACTGTTCTTCAAGAAAGGTGATAAAACCCTATTGAAGAACTACAGGCCCATCACGCTTCTAAGCCATGTTTATAAGTTGTTTTCAAGGGTCATCACGAACCGTCTCGAACATAGACTTGATGACTTACAGCCTCCCGAACAAGCCGGTTTCCGAAGAAGCTATAGTACCATAGACCACATACATACGCTGCGACAAGTTATACAGAAGACTGAAGAGTATAACTTGCCATTATGCTTAGCGTTTGTGGACTATGAGAAAGCCTTCGATTCGGTGGAAACATGGGCGGTGCTCGAGTCACTTCAGCGATGCCATATTGACTATCGGTACATTGAAGTGTTGAAGTGTTTGTATAGTAACGCCACCATGTCGGTCCGAGTTCAGGAGCAGAGCACAAAGGCCATTCCATTGAGAAGAGGCGTAAGACAGGGGGACGTTGTGTCCCCGAAACTGTTTACGGCCGTTATGGAAGACGCCTTCAAGCTCCTGGAATGGCAAGGACTTGGCATCAACATCAATGGCGAATACATCACTCACCTTCGGTTTGCCGACGACATCGTAGTCATGGCAAAGTCGATGGAGGAACTCAGCATGATGCTCGATGACCTCAATCGAGTTTCTCAACGGGTGGGCTTAAAAATGAACATGGACAAGACGAAACTCATGTCAAATGCCAAGGTTGTGCCCATCCC
Organism: Apotomis betuletana; assembly: GCA_932273695.1. NCBI lineage: Eukaryota > Metazoa > Arthropoda > Insecta > Lepidoptera > Tortricidae > Apotomis > Apotomis betuletana. Next base: position 11,373,448 of record OW026303.1, read on the forward strand.
AGTCTCTGTTGAAAACTCGGTACTCGAAGTTGTTGACTCATACATCTACCTAGGACAAGTGGTCCAATTAGGTAGGTCCAACTTCGAGAAAGAGGTCAACCGCCGAATCCAACTCGGCTGGGCAGCGTTCGGGAAACTACGCAATGTCTTTTCGTCCGACATACCTCAGTGCCTCAAGACGAAAGTCTTCAACCAATGTGTGTTACCAGTGATGACTTACGGCACCGAAACGTGGTCTTTCACTATCGGCCTCATCTCAAAGCTCAAAGTCGCTCAACGTGCAATGGAGAGGGCTATGCTCGGGGTGTCTCTACGTGATCGAATCAGAAATGAGGAAATCCGTAGACGAACTAAAGTGACCGATATAGCTCACCGGATTAGCAAGTTGAAGTGGCAATGGGCAGGCCACATAGCACGCAGAGCAGATGGCCGATGGGGCCGAAAAGTGCTCGAGTGGAGACCTCGGACCAGCAAGCGCAGCGTAGGACGTCCACCTACAAGGTGGACAGATGACCTTATAAAGGTCGCCGGAAGGCGCTGGATGCAGGTCGCTTCCAACCGGTATATATGGAAGTCCAAAGGGGAGGCCTATGTTCAGCAGTGGACGTCCTATGGCTGAGATGATGATGATGATGATGAGACAATAGGCGGTCTTATCGCTAAAGAGCGATTTGATCCTGACAACTAGGATATGCTCGGGTAATATTGAATATTCTTAAACAATAATGCCAAGATTCAATAATTTTGATTTAATTTGATCTTTAGTCAATGCTATTTTTAATCTGGGCTAGTTTTATACATTTAAAGTTAGCCGCGAATAAAATGATGAATGGAGTGTTACAGTCTGACCAAAAAGGGTAGAAATTAAAAAGTGGCAATACTGTAGTGTCGTCTCCGTTTTTTTAGATTGATTAGAAAGGGACGACACTACGGTATTGCCACTTTTTAATTTCTACTCTTTTTGGTCATTCTGTAAGTGTTACTCTTACTGCCGGTTATTTATTAAATTATTACATAGGTGTTACTCAGATGTTTGAAATTCGAACTCCGGATCGTGCCGTCCCGCTCATTCTAATATTATTTGACACGACATCGAGAGAGATGACGCGGTACAAACTTAGAAATTCGAACTTCGGGATAGCCCTTCAAAAACATGTCGTAAAGTTGTTATTTCCTGGTAATCGCAACCATCATAATGACTATTTTCAGCCGCCTAAATCTCGCCGCCAGTGACCAGCAAGCCGTTTAGGCGTTTACACAGTGCTTTTTTTCAGTACCAGTCATTAGTGGCAGCTAGAGACGCGGGCGGGTGTCACTGGCGCCAAAAAATAGGCGCGTGTTCTCGTGCCAGTACTGGCATGCCGCGAAAAAATGGCGCGGAAAGTGTTTATACGGTGCCTTTTATAGGCGCCGTAATTAAGACGTCTCAAAATAGTCTTCGTCTAAATCAGCCTTATAGGATATTTTTATGATGAAGGATATTTAGCAAAAAAGAAAAAAAAACGACTAAAATAAACCGAAAAGCCTAAAATAGCCCGTCCATGTACAGAGTATTTCATTATTTTATTCAGATTATTTGTCGGTGCCAAACCACTCAACTATGAAGACACGTGCCATGCATGAAGCCTTTAATGATTACTATTTGGTTTTTACGAGTATTTTCGTTCGATAAAGAAGCTGACTTGAGGTTTCAAAAGCCACCGACTCAAATCAAATCTGTAAGTACTATTTTTGGCTTTTCAGTTTATTTTGAAGTCTATTTTTTTTTGCATGTAATGATTTAATAAAATACATATGTAGGTATAGCGGGGTGATCGGGGAGGTCTTGTTTGCATGCATCTCGTTTTATTAGTGCCTGCAATATTTGAGCGTTGCCCTCGATTTTCCTGGGATCTCATCATCAGATCCAGGGGGCCTACGATGGTTGCGTTTATCACGTGATAAACAAGTGAGAAAGCATCCGTCACTCACAATCGCATTTTGTTTGAACGTGACGGATGCTTTGTCACTTATTTATCGCGTGATAAACGCAACCATCATAGGCCTGACTTGGCGACGACGGGACCTTCTCAGCGGTACACTCAAAAGCATACAACTAACAGTCTTAACCTATCTATAATATTTAAAGAATTATCCCCTAACTCCTAACCATTAAGGAGTTGTACCTTCCATCATCAGCTCAGCATAATGAGATGATGACTAACAGACGCAAATACCTGAATAACTTTATAAACATATGAAAAACTTTTGCTAGTGCTTATAAAATTTGAGGGTTGTCCTCGGTTTCCCTTCTGGTGGCTTGTCTCATAATAATATCAGGTTTTTCTCTTCACCAAATGGTGATTTTCGAGTGTAAGCAGTGTAAGTGCTTGAACTACCTACTGTGATAAATAACGAAAACGCACTAGATGCGCCCATAATACCTACTGAGGAATTCCTTCGATTCCTTATGGGTCTCGTGATGATCTTCACCAAAATTTTATGGGACCAACTTGGAGGTGCCTACTCATGAACGAAAAAATATTTTTTTAAATCGACTTGACTGAGTTCTAAGATAACAAACAAAAAAAAAACAACCGAATTGAGAACTCCCCCTTTTTTGAAGTCGGTTAAAAATAAACATACTTAACTCATTAGTGAATGAAAGAGGTTTACTGTTTAAGCAACGTGATGATTTTTCATTTCAATTTGATCATAATCAGCATTATCGAGTTCTTTTTTTGTCTTATAAGAGTTCTTCCATATTTCGTAGAAACAGACAGTGGCTTGAAACCGGTAGCACACCAGGAGCGGCACCGACACGTGTGTGATCAGCGTCCAGGCCCACACGCCAAAAAACTCCATCTATAATAATAATAAAAAAAACTATTACAATCAACCTATTCAAGGTAAACATAAGAATACTATGTGTACCTCAATGAGCAGGGAACAGAGTTTATAAGCCTAAGAGCTTACAAATTAAGGGTTCCCAAATATATCGTGAAACCAACTGTACATACCAGGTCTGAAAAAATCATAGCCACATTCATGGCTTGTTTATTAGTGTATTTGAGCCTTGCCATATTTTCAAAGACTACATTTAGAGATGGGCGCTCATGAGTAGGTAAATACCCGATGAAGACCGGGTAAATACCCAATCTAGTACTACTACTACTGCCCGGTAGATTGGGTATTTACCCGGTATTTATCGGGTATTTACCCATGAGCGCCCTAACTACATTGCTAGCGACAAAGGCTAAAGTCAGTAATTTTTATAAATCTCTGATACATGCACTGGAAACATGCTACCAGCCTTCTGGGTACGTTGTTAACATACGGTGATATTGGGAAAACTTTCTATTTATAGTTTATTTTTAAATCTAGTCTTTAATTTAAATTTTACTTTAAGTTTTATTTTAAGGACTAGTCTTATTGGTTTTTATTTCAATCATTTTATGTACATATGACATAGGTAACTTTAATGTTTTTGTTTCTCTGAATGAACTCTATGAATAAAAAATAAAATAAGCCTTTAAGTCAAGCAAAGTATCTATAAAAACCATAAAATTAGTGGTGTGTAGAACGGCTAGACTAAAGATACGAGTAGCCGTTCAGTTCACACACGGAACTAGCTGGGTTGATAATGCACGCTGTTGTATGGGAACCTTGCACTTTGTGACTATGCGCTGAAACTTGGCACATTTGATCCTTAGGTGGTCTTGAGTGAATTCAGACCGGAATAGACGTCGAGAACCACCGCGCGTTTAGTGGGGGGGAGGGGGGGAAGTTCGACGCTGCCGCGCTTTAATTAATGCAACATTTCTCTAAAACTATACATAATATGGCATGTGATATATCATTTTCGGATAAATTAAGGCTAAGGAATCTATTTTTTGGACAAAAATAATGCACTTTCTAACTAAAAAAAATTAGTTAGAAAGTGCATTATTAAAGTAGAAAAAACTGAAAAACGTTATATGTGTTTTTTTATATAGTTGCCAATTATTTTAAAAGTATAACAGTAATCTCAAAACAAAAAATATAGTCGTAAAGCTAGACTTATGTAGTTTTTAAAAATATATAGTTTATTATATATAGCTGTTGATACATGGGAGATAATAAATAATATCAAGCGTAAGTCAGGGCGATCTCAATGCATGATCGTCCGTGAAGTAGGGTTTAGGTACTGTGTTAAGCAACATTTCTCTAGAACTATACATAATAGGGCATGTGATTTATAATTTTCGGTTAAATGAAGGATGAGAAATCTATTTTTTCATCAAAAATAATGCACTTTTTTAACAAAAAAGGTATTAAAAAGTGGGTTAAACTGAAAAATTACATTTGTGTTTTTACATAATTTCCAATCATTTTAAAAGTATAACAGAAATCTCAAAACAAAAAATATAAACATAAAGCTAAACTTATGTAGTTTCTAAAAATATATAGTTTATTATATATATCTGTTGATACATGGGAGATAATAAATAATATTGAGCGTAGGTCAGGGTGATCACAATGCATGATCGTCCGTGACGTAGGGTTTAGTTAATGTTTTAAACACACAAAAAGTGCATATATTTTATTGTTTATGTCTCTTAGTATTTTAAATGAAGCTACGCAATTGAAATTAATTTAGTGCAAGTCTGTCCATGTAGGCTCCCAGTTGTTTTTGACCTTCGTCCAACCCCAAGTAGTTACCCCAAGTGCGTGATAACTGACCCCCAAACGCCCACCTCTTGATAAATGCTGATACAAAGTGGCTTTGGTCGGTGGGAGGTGTTCTATCCTACTGGTCTATCTTGGTAAAAATATATATACGGCGCTCATTCACTGAAGTACATGAAGCTGATCTGAAATAATAATTATGATGTACAATATTCTTTTTTAAGTTTGAGATCCTATTATTCTATTTTATCAGTTTTAAAATCAGAAAAACTGACCTATCATATGATGTTAAGACCTATTTTTCGATGGAAGACATTATCTCCTCAATGCGTCGCTTGATCGCTAACTCGAAACCTACAGTAGGTCAGGAAAGGTTTCCATGCTTGAAAAGCACTTCTCTTTCCTTTACCATTGAACCAAGATACCGTATCACATCCGTGATGTGAATGCGTGAAAGAGGGTATCTTAATACTCTTGCTCTTGTGGCCCTGTAAATAAACAAATATGTATGAAACACCCGTATTTTCTTAATTTACTATGATCGAGGCTTCACGACTCATGATACTGTGGATACTGATATGTTGGTACTGAGAGTTACACATAATATGCAAGGTTTACCTCAGCTTGAGGAACTTTGGGTGCATATAGGAACAAGATAACATCACCAATATCTGTGCTATCATGATATCGCCACCACGATAGGTAAAAATGGTATATCTGGTCATAGTAAATTAAGAAAATACAGGTGTTTTATACAGATTTGTTTATTTATAGGGCCACAGAGAGCAAAATTATTACCCCTCTTTCACGCATTCACAGGATGTGACACGGTATCTTCGTTCAATGGTAAAGGAAAGAGAAGTGCTTTTGAAGCTTGGGAAACCTTTCCTCCATGACCTCTTCTTCTTCGTTGGTTTCACTCTCGGCAGAGTGGTCGTGGTCATCATTTCAGATATTGGTGATAGGCTTCACAACACGCCGCCATTCTTACCTGATAGCCGCCTTCTTCGTGCATTCGTGTAGTAACGATGATGCATTTATTGCAGCTTTTATTTAGTTTGTCCATTACATAGGTGATATTTTTCGTGGCCTGGTATCCTCAACCTTTCCGTGGACCAGAAGCGCTCAATAGCCTCCACCCCCCGGCGGCATACGTGGCCAAAGAAGGTGAAGGTACGAGACTGTACTAAAGACGATAAACGCTGCTTGATGCCAAGTTTTCGAAGTACAGAATCGTTGGTACGGAATTCAGTCCATAATACTCCAAGCATTCTCGTCCACAATCTCTAGGGCGTCTATCTTCTTCTCCTCAACTTCCTGCAGGGTCGACGTTTCTGCGGCGTACAGGAATATGGGGAATACAAGTGCCCGAACGAGCTGGTTTTTTGTGTCTTCGTGTTTGTTGCGATTCCTTCATATAGTATAAATATATAATTTGTTTGTTGTTAATTGTGCAATAAAAAAAATCTTATCTATCTTATACATATATTCCAGACCTAACTGTAGGTTTCAAGTCAGCAATCGAGGGCCGTATTGCGGAGGTAATAGCTGTTATCAAAAAATATGTCGTAACATTATATGATAGGTCAGTTTTTCTGCTTTTGAAAATAATATAATAGGATCTCAAAACTTAAACCAGAATATTGTATATCATAATTATTATTTCAGATCAGATTCGCGTACTTCAGTGAATGAGTGCCGTATAGCCCACTTTTAATATCTTTTTTGTTAAAAAAGTGCATTATTTTTGTTCAAAAAATAGATTCATCATCCTTCATTTAACCGAAAATTATAAATCACATGTCCTATTATGTATAGTTTTAGAGAAATCTTGCTTCGCACAGTACCTAAACCCTACTTCACGGACGATCATGCATTGAGATCACACTGACCTACGCTCAATATTATTTATTATCTCCCATGTATCAACAGATATATATAATAAACTATATATTTTTAGAAACTACATAAGTTTAGCTTTATGTTTATATATTTTGTTTTGAGATTTCTGTTATACTTTTAAAATGATTGGAAATTATGTAAAAACACAAATGTAATTTTTCAGTTTAACCCACTTTTTAATACCTTTTTTATTAAAAAAGTGCATTATTTTTGATAAAAAAATAGATTTCGCATCTTTCATTTAACCGAAAATTATAAATCACATGCCCTATTATGTATAGTTCTAGAGAAATGTTGCTTTACACAGTACCTAAACCCTACTTCACGGACGATCATGCATTGAGATCGCCCTGACTTACGCTTGATATTATTTATTATCTCCCATGTATCAACAGCTATATATAATAAACTATATATTTTTAAAAACTACATAAGTCTAGCTTTACGATTATATTTTATGTTTTGAGATTACTGTTATACTTTTAAAATAATTGGCAACTATATAAAAAAACACATATAACGTTTTTCAGTTTTTTCTACTTTTTCAATTTTTTTTAGTTAGAAAGTGCATTATTTTTGTCCAAAAAATAGATTCCTTAGCCTTAATTTATCAGAAAATGATATATCACATGCCATATTATGTATAGTTTTAGAGAAATGTTGCATTAATTAAAGCGCGGCAGCGTCGAACTTCCCCCCCTCCCCCCCACTAAACGCGCGGTGTCTATCGACGTCTACCGGTCTGAATTCACTCAAGACCACCTAAGGATCAACTGTGCCAAGTTTCAGCGCATAGTCACAAAGTGCAAGGTGTCGTGCACTAACACCCCAGCTAAACGTGCTGCTAAAGGTAATGTAAGGCTGCCTGTCCACTGGAGCGGAGATGTATAAATGGACCAATCACATTACTCAGATTTAAATGCACTCCTAATAAAGACGCAGCCTGATTGGTTTATTTTCTCCGCTCCGGTCAGGCAGCCTAAAAGTAGTTCTTTTCTGCTGCAAAAATGTGTATAAGTATAACTATGATGGTTATTGGCTACCGTTCTCAATTTACATGAGGGACCTCGGGATGACATTCTAAGGCGAGCCCCTTTTCAAAAGCAGTCCACCACTCAACATGATGATGATGAATGTGATGGCTACCTATTTTTGCCACAGAATAAAATTATACTGCCTGAAGATTTCACAATAATTGGAATTGGTAAATAAAACATTTACAAAGTATGAACGAACCTGGAGCGGATGAAACTCTGCTCTTGCATTCTTCACTCTATTGAGCAGCCAGAGTGCAAAGTTCCCCACGAGCAAGAATGTAACGAGTTGGCGGCCGGCGCGCTGACCGGCGTCCGCGCAGCGCCGCGACCACGCGTCTAGCACTAGCAGCGTTTGGCACGAGCTCTGGATCACGGCGCAGAGTGGAGAGAGTATTCTGAAAGGGAAAGAAGAAATAGCAGAGACTCCGACTATGCCCACAGGATTAATGCAACGCACGCATGCGCATTGACGGAGATAGATGTCGCAGGGAAAGGGAAGCAGAAAAGTAAATTGTATTAGAAAGCGAAGCAAAAAAGGAAACAAAAACAGACAGCATGGAAACTCTGACTTTAGGTTTTTAATGTTTATTTATTATACGTTCCCCAACATGTATAGTACCTACGAGTCGAATATTCCGAGGGGTTTTTTACTACATTTCGGTTTGTCGTACTCATGTCTGCTTGTTCCACGACGGTAAACATGGAAATAATACTCGTTCTAACCTCGTGTTTAATGCTTCGAGTCATAGCACGACACGTAAAACAAACTTTAGGTCAGGATCCTGAGTTTGATAAATATGATTGTCATAGACTTGGTTTTGATTTGAGCTGTGAATTTGGTTAGTATGTACCTAGTCGCCCTCCGGCCTTCAGAGTACCGTTGTATGAGGAAGCCGGCGCCAATGATCTGGAACAGGTAGTAGAGGTAGACACCGCACTGCGTGACCAGCAGCAACGCGTGTTCAAGCGGCATGGCGGCCGCGGCGCGCCGCAGCGGTAGCGTGCGCATGCGACGGATACATGCTGCTGAACCCAGCGCCATTAGGACGAACAGGATCGTCTCCCATACGTTTATCTGAAATGTAATTAGATTAATTCAGCAAATTTTAACGATAAAAAACGGTAAAAAAATCTAACCACGTGACGTGGCAATGATACACTTCTTAAGCGCGTAGAGGACCCCCGTCACCGCGTACCAGAAACGCGCGTTATCTGCCCGTTAAAACTTCATGTATAATATGCAATTGTGCATAGGGCCTAAATAGATTGGGTATATAGTAGGTACACTTATGTTTTTTTATCATATCTTTCATTCTTGTTTGTGACGCGATGTAAAAAAATTGGGCAAGTGCGAGTCCGACTCGCGCATGAAGGGTTCCGTACCCATAATCTATAACAAGTTTGTTGTATGGGAGCCCCCCTTAAATATTTATTTTATTTTATTTTTAGTATTTGTTGTTATAGCGGCAATAGAAATACATCGTCTGTGAAAATTTCAACTGTCTAGCTATCACCGTTCTTGAGATACAGCCTGGTGACCGACGGACGGACGGACGGACAGCGAAGTCTCAGTAATAGGGTCCCGTTTTTACCCTTTGGGTACGGAACCCTAAAAAGATGTCTTTTTATTATTTCTAGAATTAATGTATGTACCTATACCTCATTTGCATTCCTACATCAACAACCAGTTACAACTACATTTATGAACACAAATAATGTTGGCAAACCCTAGCCAACTTCACAGATAGTTACTTACGAAACATATGTACCTAAACGTAAACCGCCTTTTATCTGGAAGTAGGTCGCTTAGGTTGGATTCAACCAAACTGAAATAAGACTGGGGAATTCAGAGACAAAATGCCCTATAGACTTGATATTATTTTTTAAAACAAACTGAATTTATGTCGGTTAAATCAAGTCTTAGACCATTTAATTTAATGTTTAGTTTATTCCCTTTTGAAAAATAAGTCATCTGGGAAATATAAATATCCTACTTACTTAGATTGTAGTAGGGTAGCTACGCTAAGTACCTACACCTTTTTTCAACTAGTTGTAGTGTAAGTCTATGGTATCGGGTACTTTAGAGGTACCTGAGTGATAAAGTGTGCATAAGTTGCAGAAACGTTTGATATGCAGTCATGAGTAATAATAACAGTTATATTTTGTAGAGAAATTTCATATTTAACTATACTCGCAAACATTACAGGCCCGGACATAGAGGACCAGGGCCCCTAGGTACTTGGCATTTGGGACCCCCTCCCGTATCTCAAAATGCTTTTCAGCAAATTAAATAGTAGGTAGTAGTATTTTAAGTGATAAATATGGGGAACATAAAGTATGGTCCAAGTCCTACTTCTGGGACAGGGGCCCCTAGACTGGCTGGGCCCCTAGGCTCGGGCCTTGTGGTCCTAGGGGTAAATACGGCACTGCTTGCAAATGTTAACAAACTTAAGTAACATATGTACACGAGAATTGCAGACGCTTCCCCAGACTGTGTTACCTCCATTTGATCTGTGATAAACATAGGTAATGTTAGGTGAAGGTGTTGTGGTGGCATTTTATGAGGAAAAAAAATATATATATTAGTAAATATATATTAAGGGACAATCATACACAAATCGACCTAGTCCCAAACTAAGCAAAGCTTGTACTATGGGTACTAGACGACGATATACATAATATATAAATACATATATAGATAACATCCATGACCCAAGAACAAATATTTTCCCCGGCCGGGATTCGAACCCGGGACCGCCGACTCAGTAGGCAGGTGTCTACAAACCGAGCCAAACGCGACGTCGTCGTCGTAGGAAGGATTCTATCTTTCAGTGAGCATGTTTTTCTTTTAATTTCAGTAAAAGGTACTTTACTTGTAGTAAGGCGAGTTCCACATGTTTCTGATACTGGAAGAGTCTGTTAAACTGCATGAGGCTGACGATGATGCCGGCCGGCACAGACTCGCCCATCAACAAGCTACTCTTGTGGACGATCCCGCAGTCCACTAAGGAGTGGTTGTTGGACTTCATGCGGAGGAACGCGTACAGCAGTGGACGTCATTAGCTGCTGATGTATGGTACCTGTAGTAGCGCGAGCTCGACGTGTTGCTGGTTCTGGAACAGTCCATTGAACAGCATGAGGCTGACGATGGTGCCGGCCAGCACGGCCACGCCCATGAACAAGCCCTTGTGGGCGTTCCCGCAGTCCACCGAGAAGTGGTTGTTGGACTTTACGCGGAGAAGTGTTTTTATATCCTTGCTAAGTTGCGGGTTTAGCGACGATGCTTTCACTGATTTCTAGAAAATAAGATACGGTACAAATGTAATTGAGAGAAAGCAAGAGCATAGGCGAGGGTAACTTTTATTTATGAGGCGTAGACCTTAAATTTATTTTACTCCAACGTATTAAGAGCATGTAGGTTGATTGATGATTGTATGTAGGTATCATTTACCTAACAAACAACAATAACAAACTGCTGTATAATTTTAATTGCAGATATTGATCACCTCTCCGAAAGAAAATTTCTATTTTAATGTTTATTTTCCTCATTTGTTTGCATTTGGGAAAACTTAAGAGGCCTTATTCCTTTTAAAATGCTGATTGTTTTAGACATTTTTCTCTATAATCAAACATGTTTCTTAACATATTATTGATGTTACTACCTAGAACAGGGCTATTGGGATTTACTGGTATATATTTGAAACCTACAATTTGAATTTTTCATTGATAACTTTTGTTTCAAAAACTACTCGAAATTGACAAAATTCACGCGGAAAATTTGGTTTTCACCTCACCACCTCAAACATGGCGATTTTGCTGTCAGATAACAGTGAACAAAATGCGATTTTGTTTCGAGCGTGAGTAGAAAGTAGCTTTTTAATTTTTTCAATATCTGACCACGAATTGACATTCTTCAGCCAAAGGTTAATTATAAAATTCTAATCATTTGAATCTCGATGCACTCTGTTTCTTTCATATGTATATAAAAGAGAGGGATAGAAACTTATCAATTTGAAATTCGATTTTCGAATCCGACCTCGATTGAGAACAGTTCGGATACGCGTTATACCAAAAAATTCATTAAAAACACCCGAAAAAGTTTTAATTGCAACGTATTTTTTTTTCTTTATTATATTTTTATTTAACGACCGAAAATTCAAATGATTGTGCCTTTTATATAAAACAATTGATCATTGCTCAAATATAATAAGATTTTTCACCTTATTACTTATTGTAAATTATATTTACTTATTGTAAAATATAATTTATAATTTCGCCATTTATCATAGATGCATATTCGAAACGTACCTTAAAAAATATCGAGTTCATATTGTAATTGTTATTTTCTTTTGCATATATTTTGTTTGGTGTTTTAGGAGTAAAAATATTAATCAATGTATAAACAAAATCTCGTGATATAATAATGTATTTGTAAATAAACACGTCATGTATCTGCTAAATCTTCCAATTTGATCAAATAATGGCAATAACCGTGTTGGTTGGTTGATTATAATTTCAATTAAATTATATCGTTATTCCTTTTTAAGCAGCACTTATCTATTTTCTGATTAATAATATAATTGAAATCAGCAACAAAGACTATAAACATACGTTGGAAGAAAAAACACAAAATGTCCCATATGTTCTCGCTGATGAGGTGAAAAGTTGTGTGTGCTACACGAGAGCAAAGTTTTTTGCATCTCGTGCTGTTGAGTCCCTCGCTACACTCAGGATTCTAACATAGAATCACTCGCTACGCTCGTGATTCAAACGTAGAATCCTTCGCTTGCTCGGGACTCAAAATCAGCACTCATAACAAAAAACAACTTTGCTCTCTTGTTGCACAAATAACTATTTTCAACTTATTTTCGACTACACGCAATGTAAGCATGAAATAGCTATGTTACTACCTAGAACTCGGGAAAAAGTAGTATTTACTTCAAAAAGTTGGTGGAAATTATCAATATTATGTGTCATAATATGAAAAAAATAAATTTTAAAAGGAATAAGGCCTTTACGTAAGGCGTTTGTTTTAAGGCATTGACGTAGTCTGACGAAATTAATTAATTAACCTTTAGTTTCCCAAAAAACCGACCGTCAATAGCAGAATATATCAAGTTAGGGTTAAAGCGCAATTTAAAACGAATCGCCTTACCTAAGTAGTAATAACAGTGTATTTTTGATATAACCTCAAACTTTACAAGTTCTTAGCATAGGCCCTAATGAATATGGTTCTCTAAAATTAATTAAAATATATGTTTTTTTTCCTTATAAAATAATTCATTACGCAATGTAACTCGCTAACTGTCGATAAATAGTTATTTGTGAAACAAGAGAGCAAAGTTGTTTTTTGTTGCGTGCTGATTTTGGGTCCCGAGCAAGCGAAGGATTCTACATTTGAATCACGAGCGTAGCGAGTGTTTCTATGTTAGAATCCTGAGTGTAGCGAGGGACTCAACAGCACGAGATGCAAAAAAAACTTTGCTCTCGTGTAGCACACACAACTTTTCACCTCATCAGCGAGAACATATTCGACATTTTGTGCTTTTTCTTCCAACGTATGTGTATAGTCTGTTGCTGATTTCAATAAAATTATTAATCAGAAAATAGATAAGTGCTGCTTAAAAAGGAATAACAATATAATTTAATTGAAATTACCAAAAAACCAACCAACGCGGTTATTGTCATTATTTGATCAAATTGGAAGATTTAGCAGATACCTACCTACATGACGTGTTTGTTTATAAATACATATTATATTACGAGATTTTGTTTATAAATTGATTAATATTTTTACTCGTAAAACACCAAACAAAATAAATGCAAAAGAAAATAACATTTACCATATGAACTCGATATTTTTTAAGGTACGTTTCGAATATGCATCTATGATAAATAAATGGTGAAATTATAAATTATTATTATATTTACAATAAGTAATTAGTTGAAAAATCTTATTTTATTTGAGCACTGATCTATTGTATTATATAAAGGGCACAATAATTTTAGTATTCGGTCGTTAAATAAAAATATAATAAAGAAAAAAAAATATGTTGCAATTAAAACTTTTTCGAGTGTTTTTAATGAATTTTTTGGCATAACGCGTATCCGAACTGTTCTCAATCGAGGTCGGATTCGAAAATCGAATTTCAATTTGATAAGTTTCTATCCCTCTTTTTTATATATTTATGAAAGAAACAGAGTGCATCGAGATTCAAATGATTAGAATTTTATAATTAACCTTTGGCTGAAGAATGACAATTCGTGGTCAGATATTGAAAAAATTAAAAAGCTACTTTCTACTCACGCTCGAAGCAAAATCGCATTTTGCTCACTGTTATCTGACAGCAAAATCGCCATGTTTGAGCTGGTGAGGTGAAAAGTAAATGTGTCAAGTAAGTGTACGCAATACATTGCAGCTAAGTTGTCAAATAATAATTACAATCTGGTAGTTAACAATAAATTAACAATTTGTTTAAATATCGGTTCATAGCACTGAAATCTACGTCTGGTTACAGTTTATGGCTATATCAACAATACACGCTGTATATATGAGTAAATATCTACCTACCGATCCCGGAACTGTGCAGATATCATTCCAAATGACGACAATGATTATAGAGCAGAGCAAACTGTATTCGACCCCACACGACCTCAAGTAGGGGTTCACATTCTTTATCAATGGCGTAATCATATCTGAGACGTTGCACTGCCAGGTCTCATTCACGATCGTAATGTTCGGGAACGTTCCATTATTTTTGAAATGCTGCTCTATGAAAGTAACGTTATCTAACTGGTCGGCTATGACCAGTTTAGAAGGGCCGCTTATATTGCCGTATCGGAGCAGAGGCGGCCGGTTGTATGCGACAGCAATTATGTCGTCCCTCGTCTCCTGAATGACGACGTTCAGCCATTCACACACGTTCGTAGCGATTAAGTGCATTAGCCCGAACCTGTCCAGCACTACGCCCCGCATTGGGTCCAGAATCTGCGATGAAAAAGTTAAACGGTTCTCATTGTCATTGCTTTACTAAGTATCGTAGTCTGTCTATAATACATAAATAGAACAGTAGGTACTTAGGGTAAGTACTACTACTGTGAGTTTACACAGTTCGTGATAAATGCATTTTCATTGCAAATGATTAACCCCAGTAAAGCCATAAAAAATAAATGCCAATCGATTTCCAACCATAGACTTATTTATCTCGTTCCTAAAACATTATTCTTAAACGGTATTCAATTATTTTAAAGTGGCCATCAGTGATAAACTTTCAATTTGACCTGCGTATCCCAACGTCGTGTTTTATAATATAATGCGTCGATGTTTTTCAGAAATGGTCGCACTATTCTGTGGTTTGTATACCAACTACATATTCATGCGGTTTAAATTGTAGGTAGGTAACAATGGTTGTCAAACTCGGAACAGTTTTCAGTATAGCATGTTGTTTGTGTAAATATTAGCACCCAGAGTGTGCATGTTATACGTGATACGTGACCTCTCCATTAGAGCGGAATTTGTGTAACAAAGAAAATCAACACTTTTAGGAGTTGATGACTCTATTTATAAAAATACAAAGAAATTGTTTATTAGAGTAAAGAAATCTAAAAACAAGGATATACAAAAGTATAGATATTTTTGTCTATAGATACTTTTAATATAGAAGTATATTAGATACTTTTGTCTATAGATTGTACTTTTTGGTGACGAAAGTAAAAGGCTAGAGTAGAACTATGGAGTGTAAAAGGGAGGAGCGGCATCTTCATATATCCAAAAGTGTTTGAATGGTGTTAAATTGTCAAAAAAAACAAATACTTAGTGTTTAGTTTAAACTAACTTCATTAATTTATTATCACAAAACCCAAAACTATTATTTTTACTTGATTATACCGACTAGATTTAAAATATTAAAAAAATGTGAAAACAGCTTCATCTAAGAATCGGCCACTACATGACGTCACCTTGTAGAAAATTTGACACATAACACACAAAAGTAACAGTGGTACAATTTGCATACCTACTAAAGCCTCCCCTTAGTAGTGTAGGATAATATGAAGATAATCTGGATTTGGAACTTACATCGGTGTAAGAGAATATGAATATAGTCTGGGCCACCATGAACAGTATCCGGAGCGCCGGCTTGATGGCAACGATGAGGAGTTGACAGTCTCCTATCAGATCGAAGTAACCGCCAATCTGGAGGCAGGAGTAGATGATGGATCCCACGGAAAACCCAGCCACACCCATGTGCAGGTAGAAGCTGCCGTACCGAGTCCGGGGCGCGTTCTCTATGGCGATGTGACAATATTAGTACCTGTTTCGGCTAAGCCTGCATAGGTTTTGGGTAATTGGGTATGCAAAGCCCCATAATAAAATAAAAATCACGGACAACCTAACACAAATCGATCTAGTCCCACAATAAGCTCTAGTTAGTCTTGTGTTATGGTCACTAGGTAATCATATACATACTTAAATAAATAAATATATATTTAAAAACATCAATGACCCAGGAATAAATATTCCATTTCATCACACAAATATTTGCCCTTGTTGGGATTTGAACCCATGCTTCTGTTAGCTATTGTATTTTCAACGGATGGTGATGTTTCTACATTTTACTATGCTGGTATTATTACGTACAGTTAGCGTGGGTGGACGAACTCTACACGTGTGAATACTATATTTATGTCGCGCTGCCGACGATTTTACCTACCTATCAAACACAAGGCATTTTCAAGAATTTGGCACTATGCGGCCAGTCGGCCACTGTTCTATTTACAGGTATACAAAAATTATGATTATGCAAGAAGCACTAATTAATTATTTTAATCATAAATACTAAGTAAACGTGTATAGTTTATCGTGTAGTTGTTGAATGTTGGCTTATTCGTTTGTCGGTTTCATAAGCCAATAGACAGTTTCGATCACCTTTTACCTCTTTGATGACACGGTTGGTGCAGCGGCAGTGCAGCAGCTACGGCAAGGGTAAATGTTTGTGTGATGAACTCGAATATATGTTTTCTATGTATTGAAGAAAAGAAGAAGAAGAAATTTCTATACAGAAGCAGGACTTGCATCATAATAATGTTCTTCTTATAGGGGAGGGGGCCTCAACTGCCAAGTACCTAGGGGCCCTGGCCCTCCAAGTCCGGCATATAAGTATACGATATCCATATATCGTCGTCTAATACACAAAACACAAGCGTAATTTATGACTAGGTCGATTTGTGAGGTTTTCCGATATTGTTTTGATTCATTTATTTTCCGACGGCTAACTACTTCATAATAAAAATCACGCCAGATCCTTTAAACAGTCTACGGACAAACGGAACAAAAATAACAAAATGTAGAGCACATGTAATCAACGAGTTATTTGGCTCGTGACTTCATTATTGCTAGTCAATACAACAGCATGAAACTATTAGCATGATTAGGTGTATTATTTGAAGCGCTATTCTAATTGACTAGTACTAAAGCTACATTAGCGTAGTGATTTAACAAATGAACAGTAGGTAGGTACATATATCCTTCAGCTACTGAAACTGAACAATACACTTTGCTGCCTGCATAACGTATTATCCTCGTTAGATTTGTGGTGAAAAAAAATTGTATTCTTACCATCTCTATCCTTTTTTGCCATTTTTAAGTGAAAGAATGTGTATGCCAAAAACAGCATGCTCACAATGTATAATAGGGTGGGCTGATCATGTATGAAGAAATATTTTTTCTCGAATATCGTAACGTAAGAGGTGTCAAAAGTTGCGGCTTGTAATGCCGATTTTAATGATATAATTATTTTTAAATAAATTAAATATCTTGAGCCCTCTACCGTCCGTCAAAGAATTTACTTTAACCCTTTTTTCCATTCATATTCAGTCCCTCATTACAATGGATATAGATGCAGTTATGAATGTTTTTTAGCACTAATATATAAATAAAAGCATGTTTATTTTTAAAAGTTCTGAAATTTACTGTCATTTTGTACGTTAATCGTAAAATATATGTCTTAAAATAGGCAGAAATATTTCAGGTTTGCACAAATTGGAACTTTTTTTTTATCAAATTTAGGCATCGTTGTACGAGATTTTAGCGTATTTTTAACTAAACCATCTCTAGCAGAGTGTCCAATAACACTTTTAGAAGCTTCAGTCACTAGTTTCGAGGCTTCGGTATAGCACGGAAATCCCCAGAGCGGAGGTAGGTTTCATTCTACCGTCATTTGCAATTCTTCAATGTTTTCGTTATTGTAATGTGAAAGAGCTGGAACCTATTTTGCCAATGCACAAAATAATATAATCTTCCACTAATAAAATAAAATAGGTAATAATAAATAAATAAAAATGTGGTGGCGGCTGTAAAGGGCGCGTTCTTTGGGATGCGCCGCTTGAAATTCTGGCTCAAACAATCTGTTCGACGGCAAGCTTCTCAACGTGACTCTTTGGGACTCTTATAACATGACTAGCAATAGATTTACTGATTGTCCAAATAAGAAATTATCTGTATCACTGAATCAATAGCATTATTTCATGTTTTAAGGTAGGTCTCGAGAAAATTTTATCAACATGAAACGGTGACGTACCTACTCTATCTTTCAATGGCGGTTTAACTTTCATCGAAAACCATACGGGAGCGTAAACAGTCATAATGTATTATTGCATTATAGCTTTTAAATTCTTAGATGGTCTATTTGTACTAACGTAGAGTTTTAGCGTACGATTGGCAAAGGCAAACTAACCTTAAATGTGTAATTTTCCCTGGTTGAGGATTTGCTAATTCCTGTGTACAAATACGTGGTGATACAGTTTAAAAATCTCCTACAGGTAGTTTGATCTATGCCCAGTTTATTTATAATCTTCTCATCCAAGTTCGGCATATTTCCAGTGACTGGTTGATACGTTATGACATCTATTTTCTGATACAGGGAAAGCTTTTTGCCTTTAGGACCCAAAAGGACCAAGGGCCTAGTTTACCCATCTAATTTTGCGAAAAGTTGTCTCAACGGTAGCTCATAAGCATGTAGCAAGCATACAGCGCATTGCATTGGTCTACCTAGATGTGTCTCCAGAAGATATTGTATGACGCCACCCTTCCAACTTGTGTTTGTGGCAGTACAGTCACAGGCTCACAGCTAATATATTTTATGTCATTTATATGACACTCTATAAAAATATCGGAGTTGGAAGGTTGTTTCTCATGTCTTTTTAATAATATAAACTTAATAACATCAGCTATTGTCGGAAGCTGCTTGCGATTGAGCTCTACAAATGATCCAAACATGGGGCAGACGGTTTCACTTCGTCGTTCCCCAGCGAATCCAAACAAGGATTCCGTACTAATTTTTCTTCAATATCCAGCACTATTGTTATGGTAAAATCTTACAAATTTACGTCAAATACCATATTTATGATCAAAACTCTGTCTCATTGCAACCAACGATACTTATCGGTTCCCCAGTTTAAAGTAAAATGACGAATCTTAACAAGCGATTTTGAGGCACAAATCGCGTTCGAGCGTGTGTAGTTCAAAATTCATTATCAGGATAAAACTTACTTTATTATAACCAAATCACTAAATAGAATAATAGAGAGAGTAGAAAAAATCATCAAATGTTGAAAAATATTTGTTTTATACATAAAACACGTAAGTAATTTTCAACCGGTTTTTTATTTTATTTTTTATTTCAAACTTTAGTAGAGGGCTCAATATAATATATAAGATTTTTTATTTTATTTTTCATAGAATACGCTATTTTTTCCGCAACTTTTGAGGGGTCTTACGATGCGAGTTTCGAAAAATATTAAAATCGGCCCACCCTAATGTATAAGTATATTGTGTAAATCTGAAACAAGATATTATTGTTTGAATATAAATATACCTACCGGAAAAGTGCGAGTCGGACTCGCGCGCGAAGGGTTCGATACCACCAATTTTTTTTTGTAAGTATTTGATGTTATAAAGGCCACAGTTATGTACTTTATGACAATTTCAATTATATACCTATTATCATTCAACTGTTAGAGAAAAATAAGCAGGAATTCCTGCTTTACTTTATTTATATGGGGACCCCTTTATATTTTGATTTCGGTAAGTATTTGTTGTTATAGCAGCAATAGCAATAGTAAGAGGTGTAGGTAGAGATATGAAATAATGAGTATTATTTCATATCTCTACCTACAACCTCTTACGTTTGGAAAGTTACATCCCTGTAACAGCCGGGTAGTAATAGAGCCCCGCAACCTTGGGTAAGGAACCTTAAATATTGCAATATGGCATTTCGACATCAAAATTAAATGAAAATTATACCTTGAGTATAGTTTGACATCATCAGCATCACTTAACAATAAAAAGGTGACAAACGCGTAGGTAATAGGGGGATTATGAGCCTGTATAACCAGGCACTAAGTTGTTGACAAAATTACCACCTTTTGATCAGCTTTTTTTTGAACTTTTCTTTATCTGTTCATAATTGATTAGTCGCAGATCAGTGTTTGTGGTTGCGTTTATCACGTGATAAATAAGTGACAAAGCATCCGTCACTCATACTCGCATTTCGTCAAAACGTGACGGATGCTTGTCACTTATTTATCACGTGATAAAAGCAACCATTATAGGCCCCATGGTCAGTCATGGCAAGCGCGTTACATCAGGTAAGCACACCCATCATAAAATATCGAAAAGTACACCTACAGATGTTATACAATCACTTAACTATAACTATGTACATTTTTTTTGCAATCGACTCCTATGTACTAACGCCATACAATTAACTTAGTTGCCTGGTTGTAGTATAACATAACACTTGTCGATATTTTTACGACAGATGCGCTTATCCCGTGTGGCGTTCATGGCCAAACTGACTTAGTTATTCTAAATAGGGATATAGGTTTGTTAGGATACTTACATCTGATGTGAAATTAGTATAAAGCTCATTCTGAATAGTGCTAGTGACCGGCAGCGCGACTCCTAATACTATTAACAGTTTTGCATAAAACGCTGACAGCACCACCGTCATAGATTCGCTAAAACAAAATGATATATTGCTTCAATTAACGGAATTATCTGAAACACAATAGCTAATGAATATATTAGTTAGAATTGCTTACTCGAATAATTAATTTGGCACACTGACAACTTTAATTATGATGATTAACAAATTAGTTTTCATAAACATTTTAAATAAGGCTCCACCAGAGTGACGTCTCTTGTTGGCTTAAATCGACGCGAATTCGGTTGTTTGTTTGTTGTCCCGTCGTTCAAAGACGGTAGGGTAGGTATAAGTTTATTGAAGACACTTAAATTCTATTTCTTTTTCGACAGTGCTTGCTACAAGGATCTTCAAACTGCAGCTCCAGCAAACAGATATGTCGAAAATTTAAAAAAAGATTTTGTAAAAACTATGTCAAGGATAAAATTTAAGAGCTGATTTGGATAGTTATCCGGATTTTTGAACCTAACCTTATTGATTAGCAGCGGCTGTTAATAGGTATTTATTTTTTTCTTATTTTTAAACAGTATGCCTATATCCCTATTGATGTCAACAAAAACTATATTGAGAAGCAGTTTTCAGTTATGGAATATTACAATAAGTTGTCTTCAAAAAACTCTACCTACAAGAAAGAAGATTGACTATGCGTGTTACAACACCTTGAACTATGTCTGTATCATGTTAGGGTATTGTAAAAAAATGTTTAAGGTCTATAATGGCCTCAACATATGCACTATTTAGATTTCTTCGATTATTTTCTTTAATTGATTCCTTTGGGTAACAACTAGCATAGGATTTATATGGATAACTTTCGTTACCACAGGAGAAATAAATTATTAATTACATAGAATAATTATCGGTTAAATTAAAAATAAAAACAAATGCTGTTGAAGTTAACAGTTTTCCCTTTTTTGATGGCATTTCATGAAGACATTGGATGCGATACAGCTACCTAATAATAAAATGTTTTTGTATTTTCCATTTCATTTCATAACGGCATTCAGAGAACAGCAGCTTTTGTAATCTATTAAAAGATCAAGGTTTTGTAAAATTTGCGCGCTTGAATATAGGACGATTTTCCGAACTCAAATATTATTTATAGGCAAACAATATTCTATGAGGAATATATTCAGTTGCATGCTTACTTAATATAAAACTTATTTACTAGTAAGTCACCATACAACCGTCTGGTGGGGTGGATATAACGTGATTGGATTTA
Organism: Apotomis betuletana; assembly: GCA_932273695.1. Lineage (NCBI taxonomy): Eukaryota > Metazoa > Arthropoda > Insecta > Lepidoptera > Tortricidae > Apotomis > Apotomis betuletana. Next base: position 11,395,236 of record OW026303.1, read on the forward strand.
GATATTTCAGATCATTAGTCATATGGACACACAACGGTCATTTTGATATAATGTTTCGACGGGTTATATGTTATAATGTAGATTTTAGGCGATGGAGCAAGGCAACCAGATCAATAAGGTTTGGGTTATGATTTATGATAGTTTTAAATTAATGTTCTCACCAAAAGAGAATGCGCTCCATTTTAGCATGGAGGACAAGTTGTTGTTCATACGACTCATTCACGGATAAAGTTGCCAGTCACGTATGCCTGTGGCGTGGAGTGCAGCATCAGCACTGGAACTGTGGCTAGAGGGTAGGACGAACCTTAACATGGGTAAGTGGGGAATAGATTCGTGAGAGAGATCGTGTGGGAATGGGATCTGCTATGCCTTGGAGGGTAAATATGCCCTAAAGTTATGTTTGCAGGGCAGCTTTCATTTACTCCTGCTAGTCCTGCTGGTAAACGGAGGATTGATACTGAACAACTGTTATGTGGACGGCACTTAGGCACCGAATCCCGACAAGCTGGTCAGAAACGTTTGAGTCACGCCATTGGTCACGAATAAATAATTACAAATGACTGATCAATAGACGTACTCGCCGTGTGAGAGCGGGGTCCGCTGCGGCTTGGAGGGCAGAGGGTCTGCGCTAGAGCTGTGGCTGCATGGTGGAACCACGCTCAGTCGCTCAACCGTGGGAGCGAGTGTGGCGGGTGTTCTCTGAAAATAACAGCTATAAGTAGAAAATACAGCATTTAAGATAATTATACCTATTTTACAGACAGAGTTCGTAGGATAGGTTGCATAATTGTTTTAGCAGGTAAACAAAAGTAGGAATCCTAGACACATTTTGATTTTTTTACAAATATGGGTGTAGACTAATGTTGAATTTTACGAGATGCTATAATTCTAGACATACATAAGCTCAATAGGTATGTCATGAAATAAAGAAAAAAATAGTAGAGCTTTGAATTATGCGACTTTAAACATCAAAGGTACGCAAATTTTAGTTCACTGAGTTTAAAAATTTCAACAAATAAAAGGACCGACTTCAAAAATACTGATAAGGCCAAAAATAACCCGTTCATGTACAGATTACATTTGAATCACTTTTTGAAGTCGGTGCCAAACCACTCAATTATTACTATGAAAAAAGATGCCGCGCATAAAGCCTTTAATGATTACCATTTGGTATTTACGGGTATTTTTGTTCGATATTTATATATTACAGTTTTCGTGAGGTTTTTGCTTTTTAGTGATTAAAATATGAGATTATTAAAATCAAAATCAACTTGGAGATGCCTATTCTTGAACGAAAAAAGCATTTTTCAAATCGACTTACGATCCGTGAATTAAATAACACTGGTTGATTCCTCAGTACTAACTGGTGGCTTGTGTCTTCATTATCAGTTTCTCTTCACCAAATGATGATTTTCGAGCGTAAACGCTTGAACTATTGTAATAAATACCGAACTCGCCATAGATGTGCCCATAATATTTCAGGAATTCCTTCGATTCCTCATGGAATCATCAGATCTTCACCAAAATTTTATGGGAACAACTTGGAGATGTCTACTCATGAACCAAAAAATAATTTTCCAAATCGACTCATAAATGACGGAGTTCTGAGATAACAACATTAAAAATAATAATTTAATAAAAACAACCGAATTGAGAACCCCTCCTTTTTGAAGTTGGTTAAATAATAGTAGTTTATGTGGCTGTACATAATGAAGGGTATTAAACACGAGTGTGGGTTTATGAAACGCGCCGAAGGCAAGTTTCATAATAGCATCACACGAGTGTTTTAATACCTAATTATGTACAGTTACATACACTACTTTATCTAGCCACATATCATAGGCCTCCATGATGCATTCAGGAGTCGCACATTACGACAAATATTACCCGGTAATGGCGGTAATAAAGTTTCCTGACAGCTGTCATAGTTTTTTTTAATTCAGAGACAAACTAGATTTGGTCCCAACTATCATATCGTTCGATATCTTACTTACGTGCGACATTTGTCAAATTTGATGCAAATTGACAATTCATTTCGAACTAAACGTCATCTCGGCTGATATTAGAATAGAGGTCAAATCAAATTTCTTTGTTTTTCAAAGATGTTCGAAATTTGAATAAATAATATTATCGAAATCGATGTTATTATTTAGCAATAATAATATTTTCACAGATAAGAAATTTGTTCTAATAAAACAATCTATTTTTATGGTGGTCATAATGTGCGGTTCTTGAACGCATCATGGAGGGTTTTATGATATTTGGATAGATAAAATACATTAAAAATCATTTATCCAGTAGCTTAAAACTATTTCACAAAATTTTACAAGGTTTAATATAATAATAAGCAATTTGACCTTGTTATCAGAATCCTCATAATACATCAATACAATACGAGGGTTGTTTGATAAATACACGTTTTAAAAAGTTATTCTTGTTACTGGCTCAAATTATGTATACGAACTTTTTGGCCGTGTTCAGACACGGCGGGAACCGCGCGATTATAGAATCGTAATATTCAGACATAACCGCGCGGTTAATGTCTGAACGATTACTTACTAACTCATATAAATAAGACCCGCGCGATTTCCGCGCGATTCTATAATCGCGCGGTTCCCGCCGTAGTGTGAACCGGGGCTTTAGGCATCCTTTATGGACTAGAAAAAAAAAAATATACAGCGTTCTTTTGTTTTTTTTTCTTTTAACGGCTCTTTACGACGGAGTTCGCGTTGTTATTGCAATAATGGAGAAAGAGCAGTATCGTTCTGTAATTCGTTGTCTGTTTTTGGAAGGAAATTCTTGTGATGAAATAAAAGTACGCATGCAAGCTGTTTACAATGATCATACTCCTTCTATGACAACCATTAGATATTGGTACAATGAATTTAAACGAGGCAGAACGTCCATCTTTGATGAAGATCGCCCAGGACGTCCTGTTGAGGTGACCACAGGTGATATGGTAAAAAAAATTGAGAATATTGTATTAAGCGATCGCCGAATAAAACTTAGAGAAATTGTCGACATTGTAAATGTTTCGATTGAACGCGTGCAGTACATTTTAGAACACAAATTAGGCATGAAGAAGGTTTCGGCGAGGTGGGTGCCGCGTTTGCTCACCGAGGAACAAAACCTCACCCGGAAGCAAATTTCAAGGCACTGTTTAGATAAGTACGAAAGTAGTCCGGGTGAGTTCCTTGGGCGTTTTGTGACTGTTGATGAAACGTGGATACACCACTATACCCCAGAAAGTAAAGAACAGTCTAAACAGTGGATTTTGCCGGGGGAATCAGCTCCAAAGAAGGCGAAGACCGTTCCATCGGCCGGAAAGGTCATGGCAACTGTTTTTTGGGACTCGCAGGGAATCTTCCATACTGATTATTTACAAAAAGGAAGAACGATAACCGGGCAATATTACGCTAATTTATTGCAAGAATTTGATACAATTTTGAAAAAAAAGAGACCACATCTAAATAAGAAAAAAGTTCTCTTTCATCATGATAATGCACCAGCTCACTCTTCAAGAATCGCAGACTCCAAATTAAAGCAATTACATTATGAATTGCTGCCTCATCCGCCCTATTCCCCAGACCTGGCTCCCTGTGACTTCTTCCTATTCCCAAATTTAAAAAAATGGCTCGGTGGAAAGAAATTTTCGTCCAATGAAGAGGTCATTGCCGCCACGGAGGCCTATTTTCACGACTTTCCGAAATCTTATTTTTTAGACGGCTTATTAAAGCTAGAACACCGTTGGAACAAGTGTATAGAGTTGGAAGGTGACTATGTAGAAAAATAAATATACACGTATACAAACCTTTGTTGTTTTTTTCTAAACACGGGTATTTATCAAACAACCCTCGTAATTGTATAACAACCATACAATATACATGGTTGTGAAAAAGTGCGTTGTACGCTTAAGTGCGTTTAAGTACCTACACTTAAACGCACTTTTTCACGGTCTTCATGGCAATTTAGTTATTTTTCGTTACGTTAATGGGTGCGTTTTCAGGACTCCGTAAGTTGTCCTAAGTCCAAGTCCAATTGCCAGGAACGGCCAGACATGTTTCGAACTCGTAGAGCTCTTCATCAGGGACTGTGCTACCCGTACAGTCGCGCGGTAACTTTGTCCATTTCACGTGAGTGTAAACCGCTTAATACAATATTTCGAAAGTTTTAATAACATTACTCGGTGAGAATCTCGAACTTTAACAGGTTTTTTTTACTATTATTTAGTTCCATAAATACATTTGATGCCAATAAAAAATAGGATCGATTAACATCTTCACAAAAAAAATCTTAAATTTTTTTGTACCTACTGGCGGAAATAAAATTAAATAGATGGATAATTCCTGTGTAGTCCGTAGGTTCCGAAGTGCAGTTGTGAACTTGTTAATAGTTTTGAAGGTTCTCAATTGGTATCTATAAAAATTGATCATCGATCTTTTAGGAATCCATCAATTTCAAAGAATATGTCTTTAGCATACGTCTATGAAAATGCACGGAGAAGCCCTAACCCAACAGTGGATAGATACGGGCTGATGATGATACGTCTGTAAAAAAATCAATTTTGCCTATTTATATGGTACACCCAAAATATATTTGTTTTATTGAACATATTTTTGGCTCTTGAATTATTCAGTGTTTTATCAATCATCAATATGTACATACCAGTGATATTTTACAACATAATAATTTGCTAGTAAAATATCATTGCGTTTTACCTGGCAAAATAATAAATAAACCGTCGACCCAAACTGCTTTATGTGTAATTATTTTGTGAAAGTAAGTACTAGTAGATTTTATTTATTGCCCTTTAGGGTAGAGAGTTCCACTGGTTCGTAGCTCATCATCATCTGGTCAATATTTAACCACGAAAAATGAATATGAATTGGGAATATTGAATTTAAAGCATGGTTTAATACACTTTATGCATTGTGTGTGACAACCATATTTCAAAATAATTTCATCGTTACATTAACAGTATAAGATCTGGCTGATAAAAAAAACGCCAACAAGTACACTCTGTCAGTATGTACAGAAGGACGAACAAATGATCCAGTTCTTAGTTCGTTCTTCGAATTCACTTAAGAGCCGATTGTTCAATCACCAGATAAATTTATCTGCCAGTTAAAATTATTGCTATCCTTTTCTCCCGTCATATAAAAGAAAAGTGACAGCCAACATTTATCAGACAGATATATGTTTTATCGGGTGATTGAACAATCGGCCCTAAAGCAAATAAAGGTAATATTCAGTGGTCGGATTAGGGTGTGCAATTTGCCGGGACTTCGTAACGTAATATTAATATGGGTATTACTTAATCCCGGGATTATAATCGTAAATCATAAAAAAAATGTGTTTCGTTTCAAAATATTACTCAGTTTTGTTAAAAGGATAGATAAGTACTTATAATATACAGGCATCAATAATAATGTTTTTTTACTCCCGTACTATCTGTCACTTATATAGTCACCAACTATAATATAAAGATTGCTAAAGCCTTGGAAAAGTCTATAAGTCTATTGCCCAAAAACGCACACTCACTGCTAAACGATGTTATAATGTCACCAAAATCTGAATTTCCAGGAATCCCGGGTCATATCCATATTAAGTATAGCATTCAAGGTCGTTCACCCCAAATTGCACACACTAATCCGAAGACTGGAAGGTAATATTAAGAAGAAAGCAGAATCAGTATGTAACCAATAGTTTCATTATTTAGCGCATGGATAGTACTTACTACGAATTAGGCATCAGCGGCCCGTCTGCCGATATAAAGTAACAAGTCGTTTTGTTTGCCGGTGCTTATCGTTTAATAGTGGGTTTAATGAGGCGGCGCGACTCACCTTTCATCCTCAGGCACGGCGAGGAGCGGTTCCGACCTCTCCCGCCACTCCTTAGCTGCATTTTGATTGGATTTCTCTTTATTTTTCGCCATAGACCGCCGGGCGTAGATTCAATTTTTATCGCATCCGGTTTTCCAGATCACGCGTCGCCTCTCGATTGAACCAATTAACAGGAATCGATTTTAATTACTTAGGGTTTAAACAGTGCGCGCTGTTGGCTCTGGCGTTTGGCACTCACTGCTCGTGCGACTAATGCCTTACGCGTACTAAACGATACATATGTAAGTCAATAAGCTATATTTTAACAGGTCGCAGTAATCGCAGTTACATGCGAATTTCAGTGACCATTTCATAGCGTGTTTTTAGGGTTCCGTACCCAAAGGGTAAAAACGGGACCCTATTACTGAGACTTCGCTGTCCGTCCGTCCGTCCGTCCGTCCGTCCGTCCGTCCGTCCGTCCGTCTGTCACCAGGCTGTATCTCAACAACGGTGATAGCTAGATAGTTGAAATTTTCACAGATGATGTATTTCTATTGCCGCTATAACAACAAATACTAAAAATAAAATAAAATAAATATTTAAGGGGGGCTCCCATACAACAAACTTGTTATAGATTATATATATGTATAGGTACGGAACCCTTCATGCGCGAGTCGGGCTCGCACTTGCCCAATTTTTTTTTATTTAATAGGTAAATTTAAGTTAATTTAACGTCTACATTAAAAAGTGTATAAATTGTCACTTTTAGCACCACAAATAATAGAACACGCAATGAAATGGTCACTTTCATTACATTTACGTGGAATTGGCCAGCTGGTCATTATTGTTGAAAATGATCCACAATTAACTGAGAATTAAGAATCAATTAGGCTACATGGTACTTCGGCAAATTGGATAGTTTTCCGTTAATGATGATAACATTAACATTATACGGTTTAATTCTATCAAAATATGCTGTTCACTTTAGCTAATTATTTGCATTATGTAAGTTGCATTTTGTAGCTTTTAGAGCAGGCTAGAAATGTTACGTTTTGAAATTAAGTAAGTCAATATCGTGAAACAGAGCTTTTGTTCATATAAATAATGTCAGAGCCAATAGGTATATTGAAATTCTCGAGATTTAAAATCAAACTGATACCAAAGAGATCTATTATGTTTCTGTTGTTTAGGCCCGTACTCTAACCTACATAAGTAAGTAGTAACAATTAAAATGTTGGATGATTGAAAGTGCATTTTGACCTAACGAGCGAAGCGTCTCTGCTTCAGCTTCGGCGAAAGTTATTTCGTTTGTTAATAAATTTATCCGTCTGTCTGTCTGTCACCAGGCTGTATCTCATGAACCGTGACAGTTGAAATTTTCACAGATGATGTATTTCTGTTGCCGCTATAACAACAAATACTATGTAAGAACAGAATAACAATTATGCAGCACAATGTTTTTTTTTATTATTATTATTATATATTGTTATTGAAAAAAACAGAGTTTTCTCTAACGTGCAGTCTAGTAGGTAAATCAATAACATTAAACTAAATAACATAATGTTCATATTATATTCTTCCCCGATAGTAGACGTTATTTGAATTCTGAATCTACGATTAGTTTATTTTAACGTATAGTTTTTTTTATACATCATTTTTTAAAACCTCATGGTGACATTTGGCTAAATGCCAAAGGTTTTAAAAAATTATATCTGAAAAAAAGGGAACATTATTTAACTGCAAATTTTAAGGCTACCAGTTCGAAGCTCCACTCGTTTTTAAAATTACAAAATTATTAAAAATACGAGATTTATTTTAATTAAGGTACTATTTGTATATTTCAATGTATAGGCACTTTAGGAAGGTTGATTTAGTAGCTTGCGCTGTAAGCTTCCGGAAAACATTACTAGGTAACGTAATCCTTCTTTGAAGTTTTATTAAAAAAGAAAGAAAACAGTTTTGTTTTTTAACGCAATGGATGCGATATTTCATGCAAGTTGATTTTAAAATATAATTCATTTTATGTTAGCATTGTCAATCATGAAATCTGAAAGGCAAAATTTTGTAAAATAAATAGGAAAATTGTGAAGATACCTACTATCGTGTTTTAACACCTTCACTACGGCATCGGGTCTTTAAGACCCGATACAAGTATGGCTAATTGAAAGTTAACTTAATTCCGTAGCGAACGTTCGCGTTGGTATCGATTTTGTATATGTATCAGGAATAATTAAAACCGAATCTATGAAGTGTTTAAATAGCAAAGGTGTAGAGAGTTTGTAACAGTTTTCGTGTGAAATGCAAAATCACGTGTCGGATAACATCCCGAATGTCCCGATCGAACTCAAGACTTGAGATACGCAATTACTTTAGAGTGTTTCTCTTACGCCAGCTGGCCTTACGTTACGTCTATTTTTACTATAAAGGTAGTTGCAGCGAGGGGGGTGAGCGGGTGAGGGGGGAGCGTATGCTCGTTAGGAGGGCCGTCTGAAAGTGACACCGGCCACGCTAATTACCTGTAAGGACAACATCTTCTAGCCGCGAACTGGATTATATCGTAGCCTCGCCCGCGGCACCGCTATGGAGCTAGAGTGCCTATGTATTTGTACGTAGCTACAGTCAACAAATAGTCTGCAACATCTAAATTGTCAAATATATCGGCATTATAATAACTTTACGCTTAGAATACCAAGTAAGCTGAAACATATTACATTTGTTTGTGTACTGCGTCTTTAATTTAAGATTACCAAGTATCGATCAGAATACCTTTCTCATCCCGCCAAACCAGGTAGGCGGATTTTAACTAGTTTTGGACAATTACTAATATGCAAGTTTGTGTTGGAGTTATGAAATTTGCATTTACAAAAATCGCAATTCAAGGATTTGACTTGTTTTCGCAATATTTTGGTGATTTCCGTATTTAGGTTGCAACTGCGTAAAAGGAAGTTCCTTATTTATGATCGTATTTGTTTGGGTAACTAGCCAATCGAAATTAATTTGAAACATATACCTAATCAGTCCTAATGACAATGCTACGAACTTTTCTAGCCTAACTTAGGCAGTTTTCTAAATTTTTCCATTTCATTTTTCTATGAGATCAGACCATAATTCCCGTTTCGTAGCCGGCTTTGAATTGGGATGTATTTTCCCATTTTGAATCCAGTTACCAAATTTGGCTACAAAATGCTGCAAGGAAAGGATTATCATTTCGTAGCCAAGTTCGAATAGGAATATTTTTCCCATTTTGGAGCCAGCCGCTAAATCTGGCTACGAAATTGCAGGATTTCCGTTGAGTAGCCAGCTTCGAATTGGGAATCGTTTCCCATTTTGGACCCAGTTACTAAAGTTGGCTACAAAATGGGATTAAAGGAACGGGGCAGGGCTCAAAATACCGGTAGTGTAGGGCTGTTAGGGCCGCCCGGAAAATCACCTCCTGACAGTGCACACCGTGTCCAGGTGCCTTCTGTTATATCTCACCCTTGATCTAGCTATCTAATGAGAGGTTTGGTCGAGATTCTTCGCAGTATATCGTGTCTTGCCTTCCAAGCTGATGCTGGCCTATAACTTATACTTAGATATACTTATATAGATTAATATATATGTATGTACTTTAATAGGTATTTTACTATATATTTATCGATAGATATACTTATATAGATAAATATATACTTTAATAAGGTTGTATATCGTCGTCTAATACCCATAACACAAGCCTTCTTGAACTTAATTTGGGACTAGATCGATTTGTGCGAGGTTGTTTGATATTTATTTATTATTTATTACACCTCTATAATTATGTTAATGTAATTCCTATTGCTTGTATTTTGCATATGTATGTTAGTTATATATATGTATATCTAGAGCTAGCTAAGGCTAGAGTTGCCTGAATATAAATGTTTTGATTTGTTTTTTTTTTTATAATACTTATTTTCTCACCGGCTGTGTCGTAACTTGCGCTCCAGGCTGGTGCTGGTCTGCTTCACAGGGTGGTAATGGTGGTGCAGCCCGTGGTCGTAGTGATGGTGGTGGCCATCATAGTGAGGCAGTGACGATTTGCGTCTTAGCTCCGATACGGCGATCCTAATTCAATGGCTATTGTAACATAGTTATATTGATACGATTACCAACGAAATTACGGATTCTTTAATATTCTTAATGTGACTTTATTCTTTCTAATTGGTATACTATTCGGAAATAGAAGTGTGTTCCTTGGTTTCCCGTCCTTTCTTGATGGATTTAACTTATGTCATTAAAAGATTCAATAGGCTAGGCCTATTCATGTACAAAAATAGATACGTTCACTATGTACACGTAGGATTTGTTGCTAGTAGTGTATGTAGGTACACTATGAAAATTCTTGCTATGTGTTTAGTAGAAGTTAACTAAAATGTAGTACAATAAGCTAATATATTAAATAAAATACATGTAATAGAAAACAAAAATCCACACTATGTTCTCACCATTCAACATCTTCTTCGATGACGTCTTCCATACCGCTATACTGCACATGTACTGATAATGGTCTATTTATTTTATCTCGATTAAATTGTTTGAAATTGTTTCCTGTACCATTTTTACGTTGCATTTTCGGCGAGAACAAAACATTGCTGCTGAATTATCTGACAGTATCTGAGATGGCTTTTGCTTATCTGAGGATTAGCTTCGGAGATACCCATGACGGCGCAGCGATGTCCTCAGTGGTTATAACGGTTATAATTATAATACTAACATCGGTGACGTCATCGTCGTCTTTTATTTACTTAAAGTGTATGTGGTTCCATGTGATACTGCCGGGTTTACTAGTGATTTCTACTTAATGATATAGATGCCTATGATGATTACGTTTATCACATGATAAATAAGTGAAAAAGCATCTGTCAGTCACACACGCATTTTGTCAAAACGTGACGGATGCTTTGTCGCTTATTTAATGTGTGATAAAAGCAACCATCATAGGCCCACTGAAGTCAAGCACACAAAAAATAAGCAACATCTTAACATCAACATCTGGTGGTAACATCTTAAATCAGATAATGTCACACACAAAGGTTGTAGGTACATATGTATGGGACTTAGGGACTAAGAGATGAACACTAAGAAAAATTATCCGAAACTCGTTTCATGTCGTCAATGCAAGTCTGTATGAATAGCTCCTACCTAGCTCTATTCAGACCAGATTAATTCAGTAACCGTAACGTTATCAGACCAGTCCATTGATGCCTTATTGGGTTATTAAATGGAAGTGGTACATAATAGACATAATTATCGTGGCTGTCCAGTAAGTAAACAATTAGCCGGACATCGTAGATTGCGCCGGGCCACGACAAAGGGAAGCGTTAATTGAGAAGGCACGGTGCACAGGCCTCGCATGCAGCTAGCTTCACGTAGGACGAAAATTACACGTTTACGTCCTTAGTCGAAAAAATAATTTATAATGTAATAATAATTTGACTATGCGTTTGGCAGTTTGTAGAGCACCTGCCTACTGAGCCGGCGGTCCCGGGTTCGAATCCCGGCCAAGGAAAATATTTGGGTGATGAACTTGAATATTTGTGCTTGTTCGAATAGTTGTATTTAAGTATATGTTTATCTATATCAGTAACATTAAAAAACCTATTAATGTAATTGTATAATTATTTCAAAACTGTATTATAATTGTAATGTTACTTATATCGACATTCATTATTATTAATATACCTTACATTAATTTTACAAGTTTAATAAATTGAGTATACAGAGGCCAGAATTATCGTGGCACTTTTGAACTGTCATAGGGACTTCTCATTTATCGACTTCCGATATACATATATCATATCGATACATATTATAGAAAATAACAATATTAAAGAAAATTAAAAGCAGAGCTAAATAACAGGCGGTCTTATAGCTAAAATGAATTTTGAGTAAGTAGGTAGTTGAAAATGTGATAAAAGACCATGAAAAGTTAATAGTTAACAATGTCACATTCAATCAGTTAAATGCTAAAACTACCCACAACGATGCAAGAAAAGTTATAAGTTAATTTGAGAAAAGAACGAAGGATATCAATCCTATTTTGAAATTGGTTGTTGACATACAGTTGTAGTTGGCTACTGTCATTTTTATTTTATAAATTATAATGCGTAGGTACTGGGTGATGAACCCCTAGCACCCCTAATCACGACAAAAAAATCACCCAGTATATTTGTTGGATGCACCTTATTGCCATATGAATACTGTTTTTAAAATAGCATTCATATTCGCGATATAAATTATGAATTATAAATTCCACAAAAAATACCATAACATACAACATAATAATTATATACCTACTCGTATACATTACATTCATGTATAATGTAGGTACATTCCTTCTCCCGATATCTTTTCCTTCTTCTTAGGTAAGAAAAGTAGTAAAGTATAGGACCATTGATAACCTTACAATAATAATTTAAATAAGATAATTTTTTCACTATTATTATTTATCATTCTGCTATACATTAAGATACAGGGGTTTATTCTTAAAACAGTTCTTCCAAATCTCAAAAAGGCAGATAGTGGAGTGGAATCGGTAGAAAATGGCCAGCGGCATAGACACGTGGGTGATGATCGTCCAGGCCCAAGGCCCGTAGAAGTCTAGGTGAGCCGGCCTGAACTCGGCACGATTCTGCAAATAAACAAAAATATTATGTCAAGATACTAAATTGTTATATTTTCACGTGAACTACATGCAAAGTTTCATTTCTATACGACAACTAAAACTACCTAATAGGGTAAAATTAACTTCCAAGATTCGATATTTTTTTTTTGTTACAAACTAACTAACTAACAAACTTTGAAGTGAAATTAATAAAAGCGTGTTAAAAACTCCCTGCTATTTGATGCATTAACCTAATTAAATCGCATCATTTCATTTAGAGCGCGATGCGGTGTGGTGTGTATGATATTGACATTGACTATTGTGCGGGTAACACAGACCACACAACGCTAATTAGGCACGTGCTCTGAAATGTCGTAGGGGTAGCGGTAATACATAATGGCATGTTGATCAGAATTTTCAGTTCGTTGGATAGTCAATTTGACTTACTTCCTTTGGCCTAAATATTTCCCAAACGACCGATTTATAGTTTGGGGTCCTCGTCTATCGCTTTATGTATTTTTTGACAATGTCTCTATTCTATTTTATTCGCAACGCTAAACCATTGAGGAAGCTGCCAGTTGTTTGGCCTCATATGGCGTAAAGTTATAGTTAATAGGATAGGATAAAGTCTATACTAATAATCATTTAAAAGGATATTCGCATAAACCGAAGGCAACAATATAAGTTAGTGACAGTTTAGCTTAACACCTCAGCTTAACCAAGAATGCCAAGCTGCTCGTACTCTTGTGGCACGGATATATCCCATTAGCGGGTTATACTCCCACACAGAGTCCGATTGTAGCACACATTATGTATAAGAGTTTATACAGCGCTTATATACACAGCTGAAATAAGCCGTATAACTGCTGTATAAGCTCTTATGCAGCCTGTGTGCTACGTGGGTGGTAGCGGGGCTAAACAGCCCTGATACAGTTCAAGTAACGTCTAAAAAAAAAAATTGGGCAATTGCGAGTCCGACTCGCGCTGAAGGGTTCCGTACCATAATCTATAACAAGTTTGTTGTATGGGAGCCCCCCTTAAATATTTATTTTATTTTATTTTTAGTATTTGTTCTTATAGCGGCAACAGAAATACATCATCTGTGAAAATTTCAACTGTCTAGCTATCACCGTTCTTGAGATACAGCCCGGTGACAGACGGCCGGACAGCGAAGTCTTAGTAATAAGGTCCCGTTTTTACCCTTTGGGTACGGAACCCTAAAAACATGCTTGTCAGTCATCTGACGCGTGAGCTACAACGTTACGCATATCGCGTGAAATTAGGCATTACATTCCGTCAAAGCGCTCTCTTTGTTTTTTAGGGTTCCGTACCCAAAGGGTAAAAACGGGACCCTATTACTGAGACTTTGCTGTCCGTCCGTCCGTCCGTCCGTCCGTCCGTCCGTCCGTCCGTCCGTCCGTCCGTCCGTCCGTCTGTCACCAGGCTGTATCTCAAGAACGGTGATAGCTAGACAGTTGAAATTTTCACAGATGATGTATTTCTATTGCCGCTATAACAACAAATACTAAAAATAAAATAAAATAAATATTTAAGGGGGGCTCCCATACAACAACCTTGTTATAGATTATATATATGTACCTATAGGTACGGAACCCTTCATGCGCGAGTCGGGCTCGCACTTGCCCAATTTTTAAATACTCAGCGCATTCACTATACTTCTAGGATATGCGTTTACACAAAATTGTTAGAATGGCGAGAGAGATCAATTGAATAACCTACGACATTTAATGATTATTGGTACAAACCTTTTCGAGTGTGTTGATGGCCCACATGGCCATATTGGCGACGAGCAGGAAGGTGACCAACTGTCGGCCTGGTTTGTCTCGACGTTGCTCCGACGTGGTGCTTCGTCTCCACCATGCGTCGATGATGAAGAGAGATTGCAGTATTGTCTGTAAGCACCAGGTTTGATTTGTGAACAAAGAATATTCAATAACGAATGAATTCCCGACTCCAATCGATCTTATATATTTACGGAAACATTTCAAATTCCATAAAATATCGTCTAGCAGAATATTAAAGTTAAACAGCGGATTTGACAACTTGCCTTTTTAAATATTTCAGTCTCTTTTTGACAAATCAAAGAACTGACAAACAGAGCTGCAAGTAACCAAAGTTATGTAAAATTAATTTTGGTTACTACTAGCACTATTTGGCTATTTCTCAAGTAGTTAAACTGGTTGAGCCATTTATTTCTTTCAGTGCGTTGCTGTTGCGTTTGGTAAGCGTGTGATGGTAGCCGATGCGGCTGAACATGCAGTATACACGTCGTATATGTCGGATTGTGCCAGAACCAACAATAACGTATGGGTTCATACATAGGAATATCAATAAAGGCAAGCTAAATGTGTCCAGTACAGTTACCTGGTTTAGCGATAATAATTCTGAGAAGAACCCCGTAAGGCCGGTGCTGTTGCCCTTCGACAGCGTGTGATGGCAGCCGATCAAGCTGAACATGCAGTACACGAACATGCCGGACTGTGCCAGGATCAGTAGCGACGTGTCCAGTTGTAGTATAGCTAAAAACAAGTTCATGTTAAAAATTACAAGTTTTACACAAAATACGGTACATATTCTGTATTTACTCTAAAATAACTATTGCTATCCACATCTATCAAGCAAGCCCAAAGTCAATTAATGGGGGCCCAAAATCAATAAAGTGGTTACGTTACAAAATTCCATGGCCACCTTCCGACTCATCACTTCTGCGGCGTCATTTGATTGCATTGTTATCCTAACAATGCAATGTTAACTTTATCAAATACTGATAAGTCGGTTAAAATAAACTTGTAATGTTTAATTACAGTATTAGTAAGTAAAAACTGAAGGTATAATAGACAAGCAGAGTTCGCTTCAGAAAGGATGCTATTTTATGAATAACTATAATGAATAATTGGATTTAAATCCTTTGATGAATACGGTACGATTATCATCATCAGTATCTAAGCCAAGGGACGTGCATGCATTCAATGCTTTCCTCGTCCCTTGCAATATCGTGGGCGTATCGCCATTTACCTCGAGATTTTCGTTTGTAGGGAAGAACTCTCATCTGTTTAATCGCAGCGAGACACACTGCTATGGTTAATGTGTATAAGATCAGCTCACATATATTTACTTGAAATATGGCGTCCTGCAGAAAAATAACAATTGTTATCAAATATAATCATAATGTGTAAAGATAACCCTGTAATCAGGATAAATATATCTGAAAGAACAAGGACTTTAACCCTTTAACACTGCCTTTAACACACGAGTTGCCTGCACGTAGATGCGCGCTCGACATTATCTAGTACTGCGCATGTGCAAAAAGCATTTTTTCAACGGTTGTCTTATTTCAAAATGGCACTAGGGCAAGTACATTCAGCCAAATGTATTTAATGAATAAGTATTTAAAATGAGTTTAAGTTGCTGTTGTTAGATAAGAACCGCATGAAATTTCGTTAGGTACTTTTTGAGATTACCGCGGACATACAGACGGAGAGACAGACAGACGCGGCGGGGACTTTGTTTCATAAAGTGTATATAGTGATTGTCGGAAAGTACATGACAAATGCTTCATCATTTATTTATTTCCACCAATAGATAAAGAGACTCGCTGGTAGAGTTACAAACCGTAATCAATTATAAGTACAAAATAATTACGTTGATTGTGGCAGGGTTGTTGTTAAGTACGAAGAACATAATGAGAGATATGATAGTGAGCACGATGACCAGGATCCCAGAGAACAGGCCGCGGTGTGCGTGCGAGCAGTCCACTGAGAAATGGTGTAGCGCCGCCCGGCTGCCGTATGGGGAGCCCACGCCCAACATACCCGCTGAAAATATTTAAAAAAATTAAAAAAGTTTTATAAAAAAAGCACCCCAGAAAAAAATGTATTGGCGATTGTAAATTCTTGCAATAAGTTTCGTTGCAAAAACAATCAAAAGAGTTCAAACGTACCCGCTGAATATACAGGGTTGGGCAGATTAAGTGTCCTACTTTAAAATATCCATAAAATTAAAACAACTCTCCAGATTAAAAAAAAGTATTTATGTATTTAGTTTAAACATAGACCATAAATAAAAAAATTAATTCATAAGTTCGAATCTCTCTCCATTTGCTTTAATTACCTTACGCATTCTCCCATAGAAGGAATTACACGCGGCACGCACTACCTCATCTGGAATATCGTCCCATATCTTCTCCAACCGATGCTTGAATGAATTTAAATTCATGCCCTGCGTGCTCCCAATCTTACTCAGCATAAATCCCCATATTGAAAAATCCAACGGATTCAAGTCGGGTGAAGATGAGGGCCATTCTTCCCAAGGTATAAAATCTGTCAAATTCGTTCGACACCAGTCTTGAGTGCGTTTGGCTTTGTGAGATGGGGCACTGTCTTGCTGGAAACAAAAATAATCATTTCCATATAACTTTCGGGCATTTTCCAGCAAATGACCCTGCAATACGTTCTGAATATAGTACTCTTGGTTGATTTTGACTCCTCGATCAATGAACAGCAGTGGTAACTTGCCTCTAGGCGATATCGCACCCCACAACATGACAGCAGACGCACTTTGAAATCGTTGTACAGCTAATTTGTCCACTGGTATGTCCCTCAACGATACGCCCCATACACACGATAATTCTGTTGATAGTGGCTATCCTGTAATTGAAACATTTTTTCGTCGGAAAAAATTATGTCATCGCCCTCGTGCCATGCTAGTATCTCTTTACATTTTTTCACTCTAGCTTTTTTCTGGGCTTCCGTTAATCCGTGAATTTTTTGTTTCTTGTAGGCCTTTAACTAATCCAAGATCGGTCGGGATATTTTCATATCTTTCGCGAGTTTACTTGCACTAAATAATACGCTCACGAACATTTTTGATTACTTTTTTGACGCGAACAGATGGTTTACGTCCAGGTTTGGGCCTGATTCGTGAAGAACCTGTTTCCTTGAATCGCTTGATGGTCCGCGATATGAACATTATATTGATATTTAAATGTTTCAGTTTCCTTAATGTCTCGCACGGGCGAAATTTCTTCTTGTACAAATCGACAACAAGCTCACGTTTCGCGTCCATTGTTGAAAACAAAACAAAAACGAAAAAAATCAAGATAAAGTCTAGAAATCATAAAAACTAATAAATTATTTATTTAAAAACATATATACACGGTAACAAAAGGTCCATTACGTTAGAAAAAAAATAAGATGTACGACTAGGACACTTAATGTGCCCAACCCTGTATAAAAACAAAATTAAGTTTTATAAAACTAACACCTGAGAAAAAATTATTGGCTACTGTAAAATCTTACAATAAGTTTAGTTGCAAAAGCAATGCAAGCCCAAATTCGATGGAGTTACTCAGTTTTATTACAGAGTCTCCTAATCCTTACAGGCTACATCATCAGATGTGCTCCATGGCATAATAATGTTGCATTTATAATGGAAATTGGGACAAAAAAAAAAAAAAATCCCAACTCTATAATATAATGCATACCAGTAGTTGGCTAGGTAGTAAAGATACGAAGGCGATGTAGAGCAGATTATTTGATTGGAAAAAACGCGAGCAAATTAAAGAAGATCTTATTGAATGGAAGTACCTAACTAAAATAATTGCTAAGATCACGAGGTATTTGTAAGGTATTATACAGGAGAAGACAAAAATTGGATTACCAAACTGTTGTAGAATTTTCTCAGGGGTCACTGAATTATTCCGTGATTTATTTTTCGGATGAATGTGAAATTTCTTCTCGAAGTCTTCAGGGGTGCATTTTACCTAGAATTAAACGTTCCTTAACATTCCGTAAGTATAATTGTAAAAGTATTGTCACTCGTGTCACTAAGTATAAATGAGATAGTATTTTTTTAGTACTGATGGGCTTAATCCATACTAATATTATAAATGCGAAAGTGTGTCTGTCTGTCTGTCTGTCTGTCTGTTATCTCTTCACGCTTAAACCGCTGAACCGACTTCGATGAAATTTGGTATGGAGATAGTTTGAGACCCGGGAAAGGACATAGGATACTTTTCATCCCGAATAAATTTAGTGTTCCCATAGGATGAGCGGGTAACACCGCGGGCACAGCTAATATATATATAAAACATAAGTAAGGCTATTAAAAAATTACCTCTTTCCACATTTCATACAAAATTACAGCCACTATTAGTGAATATTCGATTGTGCAGGGAAATAAAAAGGGTGATGCATTTTGCAGCAACGCTCCCATAATATTAGCCCTTCTGCAGGGTATCCCCACTGTCTCATTGTGAGTGCCGTTCCCATGTGCTACCATTACATGCTCCAGGTGGTGTATCTCATGCTTTGTTTCTTCCACCAGCACGTACAACCATTCGCATAGATTAGTAGCTATCATGTGCATAAAACCAAACCGTTGTATCATTTTGTAGCTACCAGATTCGATTTCTTTGCTTGTGAGGAATATGAACTGCATTTGTAGCAAAGTTAGCGCCATGCGGAGACCTGGCGTGAGGACTGACAGTACGGTTCGGCAATCATCGGTCATCTCGAAGTATTCTCCGAATTCCAAACCACTGTACACCATGGAGCCGATTCCAAATGCTGTGGAACATTGTCATGTTTAAGAAATGCTCATAGATCTGTACTGCTATGTTCTGCTAACGCACAATCGTTTTTTTTTAATTAGGTGATAAAGCGTGCGTTTATATGAAGAGTCATAGCTTTGCAGGTTACAAAATGATTAATAAAACACGTCAATAATCTAAGTTAGTAGTTGTCGATTTACCGATAGCACCAAGCCTCAAGTAAAAACTGCCGTAGCGCGATATGGTTTCCTTATGTTTCGGCTTTTCACTTGTCCCAGGTTTAACGTTTTTGTCTTTCTCCTCAGTTTCCTCTGGAAAATGTAAAACTTATTATGTCAGGAACATTTAATTACATCAGTAGTCATTAAAGAACATGTGTGGAGGTTTTTTGTAAAACATTTATGCGGATATAATCGCCGAGAACGCCAGTAGAATGCAAACTAAAGAAGGTAATATTCATTGCGGCTGTAATTATGCAAACAAGATGTGATTTTAATGTCGCATTTTGTTAAACTAATGCGGATAATTACTTAAGCGCTTATTTTCTTTTCTCCTAAATAATAGCAAAGCTTCCGAGATTCATTCAATATAAGAATTCTAAACACACTCACCATATTCATGAATAATCGTACTGACTGCTTTCTGACGCATTAGGTTAGCGTATTGAAATACGATGAAAATAACTGACACTAGATAGAGATATAAATAGAATCCCTGTGAACAGATAAATTAAAATATTTAGAGACGATACCCATTTGATAATCAAATAATTGTATTTCTTATTCAGTTTGCTTATAACCTGATAATATGCATCTGGAACTCCGATGGCGATGACTTCAGTAACAGGAAATGCGAGTCCTAGTACTACAAGCAGTTTGGCGTACAGCGCGGACAGGGCTTTACTCAAAGCCTCGCTGTAAAACGGAAAAGTGCATTAGTCTCACAGACACATCAACCTACATAGCCCGACACTAATTAATTGGTCTCAGTTTCATGTTAACACATTTTGTGATTCATCTCAGTTTTTGTAGCATCATTATCATACATGTTCGGTTTTGTTTCACGGTAGATTAAGCGTGTAATTCTAACGCTCTACGTATTTTATAGGCCACTGCGCTTGGGGTAAAACAAAATATAGGTACCTACATAATTGTATTCCTGTGAAATTCATTTTCATTAAGTGAATATGGTTTCATTTCCATATTTTATAACGTTCTGGTTGGAAAGTTTGCGGTGCTTTGTGGAGCTGTCTATTAATACATAAAGGGTGTGCTTTTCAATGGTGTTGACGTCGTAGGTAGGTGTCGGTATTGTGGGTGACATTATATGGCGGTGCGCCGCTAACCGAGCGCTGTTTATAACATTGTGGTAGTCAATTTCAAAAGTAAAGACATTGAATGCTTACAGCTCATTGAGGAAGAATGCTGGCAGAATTTGTTTAAATCATCTATGTTCCAATATGTATGTAGTAGTAGATAACTTGAATAAATTAGATGATGAATAATTTAAGTTTGTTTGATCAGTAGGTGGTATTGGTAGGTAATTTAGGATTAGTTTTACCAATCATGCCTGTGGCGCGTAGATAATCCCATTAGCGGGTAGTGAGGGCTAAACAGCCCCGATACAGTTTAAGTCATGTAAAAAAAGGATTAGTTTTGCTTGAATTGTGCACAAGTCATTGGAATGCTGTAGGGAATCCTAGTTTGGAACTTAGCTCAATCAGTATGGTTAGGTTACTTAAAAACATGTGAATAGCGGGAAATTTACTCATCCTATACAGCGTGTATATTTGATATAACCGCCAACTTTACGGCACTTATTAATATATTGATCCGTAAAAAAAACGAACTTTTTTTTTTATATAAAATAATTCAGCACGCAATGTATTTGTTTGTTGTTGTTTATTGACACTTAAGATCGTGATGTCACAACTGTCCGACAGTGTACGCCATACATTGCTTCTCAGAAATTTTTCAAAAATTAATTACGCTATATGGCAGTTAACGCTAAATTAATAATTGTTAATTATATCAGATTATAGCACTAAAATGTACGTCTGGCCAAGGAGGTTTCACTCCGCTGAAGTGTCAAAAATTATACCTACTAATTTCGGGTCACAATTGTGACCCGGCCCGCCCATCATCCCGCCTTTATTCGGCTAGGGTAGGCACGTTCGAAGCGAAGACAACGCATCGATTACGTTTTTATTATTTACATATTATTGTGATTTTTTATTATTTTTAACCGACTTTAAAAAAGAAGAGATTCAGTGTTCGCTGCATTGAATCGTTTTGAACGTAAGTTCACCGATTATCTCCGTAAAGTGTAAATATATATATTTTTTTATTAGTAAGAGAATACGGTTACTGCTACGGTTTTTCCATTGACATTAAGTCATGCATGATGGAACATTTACCTACTAGATCTCGGGACTAGTTCAACGTAGACAAGTGTGGTTTTTCTGCTCACTTTACTGAACATTCACAGCCAGTATGTGGCAGTATCATAAAATTGACCTGATGATGGACCCTGGAAATAGGGACTGGATCTCAAGATTGGTTCAACGCAGACATGTGCGGTTTTTACATTTCGATTCACCACAATGAACATTTGGACTCAGTATCATAAAATTGACCTGATGATGGATCATGGAAATACCTACTGGATCTCAGGACTGGTTCCACATGAGTAAAGAAACGGAACAGAGACTAAGCTTCATACAACCGCACTGCGATAGGTACACTACTACAAACGCAATGTGCGTGTGGACGTGTCCACAAACTCCACATCACGTACACGAACAAGAGATTTAGACCGCATTGCTGCGTTTAGCGCACAGGGTGCGCGCCGTGTCTTGTTCGACTTCGCTTATGAATGTGGAAAATTAGCGAACCAAAATTAAATTCAAAATGGCGAATGGCTTTTTTCAAAATTTCAAATTGGTGCTAGGGGCTGAAACTCGGTATCGGGGGGCATTTGGGGCTCACAAATATGAATCTGAAATCGGTGTCCGAAAATTCAAAGTCGGAAAATATCGAAATAACAAGATTTGTATGGAGATTTTTTTTAAGGGTTCCGTATCTCGTAAACGGCTGGAAATGGGTAGAAGGTGCTCGAGCGAATGGCATAGGGGACCCCCACCCGAGTACAGTCGTGAAAAAAAACAAACAAAATGGCGACTTTTTTTTTTATTTCAAATTAGTCCTATCCCCCGATACCGAGTTTTAACCCCCTAGGGCTTTTGGGTCATCCGAGTCAGAATATGAAATTGTATTATCAAAATTCGCTCAACTTCGGAAAATATCGAACAGACAAAATGTACTTCCACTGTACTGATAATCCCAGAACATAAAGGGCCGCTAAAAACGGGCGTATTTCTATGTCTGCAAATATAAACCATAATAGTTATTTGTTATGCAAGGCTGCAAAGTTGTTATTTGGCGCGAGTGTTGAAATTGAAAGCTGAGCAAGCGAAGGAATCTAAGATTGAACCATGAGCGAAGCGAATGGTTCAAAGATAGATTCCTGAGCGTAGCGAGGCTTTCAAGACACGAGAAGCTAAATAATTTTGCAGCCATGCGGAACACACAATTTTTCACCTCACTACAGCGAGGAAAATGCAAGATTCAAGAAAAACAATTAAAACATAAAAATAATCATATTTAATTTTGCCTTCTATTTAACACATCAAATTTAAAACATAAGATACTCAAATCCAAACCAAATAAATACGAGAGAAGCACACATATTAAAAATTAAAAGTAATATGGCCGTAATTTGTATTATCGTCGTGTATATTTTATCGTTGAGTTTTTCTTAAGCACTGTTATATTATATTTGTATTTGAAACTAGTTGACACATTCGTTGTGAATGTGGGAGAATGGCATTCTGGGAAGGATTAGTTGGCCACTCGGAAGTATTTTCCATAACACTTGCTTTGGAAGTTATTGAACGATATGGGATCAGAATAAGATTATTTCGGCTGTATCTTCTTTAAAAACGCCAATAGTTTCGGTAAATTACTTATCGTCTCCAAATATTTATAACAAATCCTTTTTCGTTTTAATGCAGGCTATATATAAGCATGAATAAATACTCCAAATTGGGCTTAACTTTCTTGTTTTTGATATTTCTATAAAGTAAGACAACAGTATGTATTATCCACAGAACAAAAATTTAGGTTGTTTACGTAAATTGTGAAAACTTCCAACTTTTTTTTTTTTTTTTTTTCTCGGGTGCGTTTAGAAATTACACTCTTATGTTCCAACTTTTATAACAAATAAATATTAAAATTTGTGTTGTATTTAATATATTTACTAGTCAAAATATGTAAATGAAAGTGAAATACTTACTTTTAATATATAAACATATTCAACATAAAATAAAGTGTAGAAAAAATAAAACCTTAAAAATCTGTAAGCACAAACCAGGTTTCTGAACGTGGTATTGTGGGTTATTTTTTTAAGAAGTATTCAGACGTACAGTATATGATTTTAGCCGGCCTGACCAGAACGCCCTTTATTAGCGTGCGTTGATTGGTTATTCGAAGATTTATCGACTGATGAAATCAGTCACGCGTTGAAGGAGTCTTAAATATAAAAAAGTTACATGCACCACAGAGAATCAAAATCGTCGTGTTCGAAATTCAAATGACTTTTGCACGCTAGCGGATAAAATAGACTTTTGCACGCAGATTTCGCCCTATAAACGGAGGTTTTCCGAGCGAGTGAGGTGAAAACAGTATTGTCATTGATCGTCGTCGATTGAATCAATCATTGATGTCAAGTGTGCATAAAAATGAAATGTTCGGTAAACGGGTGTAAAACCAATAACAAAATAAATAAAAATGTTTCATTCCACAAACTTCCAAAGGCTAAAATAAAAATTTAAAAAATGCATTTACATAATATAAACACATTCTCTACTTGCTCATCAAAGTGAATCAGAAGACGAAAACTGCACGTGACTGCGTTGAACCCGTCCTGAGATCTAGTAAGCACTTCCAGGATACAAAATCCGGTCAATTTTATAATACTGGATCTATAGCTAATCAAAATGGTTCGAAAAGCAAAAAACCGCACATGTTTACGTTAAACCAATCCAAAAATCCAGTAGGCACTCTTAGAGCCCATCATTATAAAGATCGCGCTAGGTCCCTCTTATTTTGAACGTATTTTGTTAAAAGTAGCTTTTAAAATAATTACAAACAGAGAAGTACCTAGTTTCCCTTTTGCTAATGTAGGCAACCCTAGGAGTATGACACGCCCCAAAGAAGCTAGAACCAACAGCGTCGTGCGTCATTAAAAATGGCCAATCAGATACGAGTAGGCTTTTGCAAAAGCGGCAGATAACAAAAGAGTGCGGTTTCTGTAGTGTCTTTATTCTGTGGTCTGGCTCCAATTTTCGGTTATATCACATATACACGCTGTATACGCAAAAAGCTATACTTAGAAAATCAAATTGAGGGCATTTGTATAATAAACGTTTCAATCACCCTCATTTCTGTTTCTGTCACGTTGCCATCGGATTGATATTGAGGGCTGCTTTTTTAGTTGTTTTGTAGGAGGTCGATGACTCCAGCCAAACGGAATCGACAATAACACGAAGATTAACCTATGAAATTTCCATGCTAGTGTGAAAATATTTCGTCGAGTGAGTGAGTCGCGATGGGTCTACAGGCAGTGCGGTTGCGGTGGCGGCGGCCTCGTCCCGTGAGACGGGCCGCGTGCCACTGCCACTGCCAGGTGGCGCATACGCCTTGATTTATGTTCATATTTCTGGCCGAGCGAGCGATGTGAGCGAAGCGTCTCCGTTTCAGCTAGGCCAATAAGTATTATGCCAAATGTTCGAATGTCCGGCTGTTCTCGCCTACAGGTTGCATTTCGCAACCGACTCTCGTGAAATTTTGTGATCAATTATTGTGATTTTTTTTGTCGAGTAAATTTTTCGATATTTTTCAAAGTGGCGGAGATATGGGGGTTTGATCTAAAATTCACAGAGCCACTAGTTTTTAGCGTTTGTGCAACTTAAATTTGAGAGACAGATATTTAAAATTAATAAATATCTGTTCTAAGTTTTTAATAACTAAATTTTAATCTTACACAAGGCGCCTTAGTCCTAAACTAAGCAATAAGCTTTTACTGTACCATATCATTAAAGATTCATTGATCATCAGATTCATCATGAAAGATAGTGGCGACAGAAGATCAACAGAAAGTCACGTCATTACTGTAATGTTGTATGATATCAGTGACTAAAGATGATAAACAAGATAACTAGTAGCAGATAGCGGACTGATGATAATTTCCGTTATCAGTCGGTGCAGCCATTTGATTAGGAATGCATCTAGCAGCTATTTCATGTACCAGGCTTGTACTATTTAAAAAAATCCATATGTATTTTAACGTACCTTCTTACCTATTATAAAGAATGACAGTCGTTTTATCTCAATAGTCTTGTATAATTTTTGGAAGACATTAAATTAAAAAAAAATCGATACACGATACAGTAAGAATCTACAAACTACATGGTCATAAATTTTTTGCTATGGTTTTTCCATAATATTTTTAAATAGATAATGTGACGGTTCACTGAAAGGATCTTTTAAAAATAAATACTGTCGATGGTCGGTACTTATCTTTTGGTTGTTTTGCCCTCACTACGAGTGAGTCGAACTTTGTGTGGGACTTGGGAGTATAACCCGCTAATGGGATTATCTCCGCGCCACAAGAGTGAACTTATCAATGTCAAACAAAACCATGGTTAAGAAAAAATAATGACGTGCGGTTTGTAAATCCTTAAAGCAAGGACAAACGAAGTAAAATATAATTTTCAACACACTTGCTCGTAAAGTGGTCCATATTAAACTGTTTCTATGGCCATAAAGTATCCTATAAAACACGCGTGCTTTTGACTTTTCTATTACGCACTAGTGTCTTTTACTTTACAGTTTTTTTTTAAATTTCAACAAAGAGTTTTTACTTTTATATAATAAGCAAAATTTTTGTGAATAAAGTAATTGTGATGCATTAAACGCAATAATTAAAAATAATTTTCATGAAATTATTTAATTTTGTCATATAATTGACACTAATTTGCATTAGGAATAATTAAATATAAATATTATTATATTTTTAATATTTGGCTGTTTGACGGTTTCGTCATTGCTTCCATTTTGCACCTGCGCGCGCATAACTATTTCAACCAATGGAAGGCGTGTAAAAAATAAATCTCCGCGCCATTTTGCTTTGCATGAAATTTGTTTATTCGAGTTTATCGCTGTACTTAGTTTGTGACTGATTAGATTTACAAAAATGTCGAGTTCTAGTAATGAAGAAGATTTTAGATGTGGAATTGATGCCTCCGGAAATACTTAATGATGCAAAAAATGCTACTGACAGCCTCTTGCCATTGAAATCTAATGCAAAGTATCCAATAGCCTATGAAAATTTTATTCATTGGAAATCCAGCAAAAAAGCCCATTTGTTCTAGGAAAACGTATTTTTAGCTTATTATTATGAGCTAGCAAATAAATATAAGCCCACCTCGCTGTGGTCTATCTACTCCATGTTAAAAAGCACTGTTCGGAACAAAAATAGTATTGACATAAAAACAATCTGATTGTGGTCTTGAAGAGGCGCTCAGATGGTTACAGAAGTAAAAAATTTAAAGTATTGTCCTCAAAGGACATCGAAAAGTTTCTGAAAGACGAACCGGATAGCCAGTACCTAGCAAAAAAGGTCAGTTGAAATTGTTATTTTAATTTAAATACCTACGAAATTTCTGTACTTACACTGAAAGATTATGTTTATAAAAAATTAAAACGACTACTCATGAGG
The DNA here is from genome assembly GCA_932273695.1 of Apotomis betuletana. Taxonomy (NCBI): domain Eukaryota; kingdom Metazoa; phylum Arthropoda; class Insecta; order Lepidoptera; family Tortricidae; genus Apotomis; species Apotomis betuletana. The sequence continues at coordinate 11,422,087 of OW026303.1, forward strand.
CTACTCATCTACTCAACTATTTTATATATGTTATATATCTATGTAGGTAAGTGTGTATGTATTGTTTGGCAAGCCATGTCAAATCTAAACGACTAGACTGATTTCAAATATTTTTGTTACAAAAATAACTGGACATCCGCCCAGACATGCTTAGGTAATTTGCAGGCAGTAGTAACTAAATATGTATTTTATTTACTTTCAGGTCTCGTTAATATTCGGTATTACTGGAGCATGTAGACGTCAGGAACGTGAGTAATATTGCTACAAAAGACATAGAAAATCACGGCAAAATGCTGTTAGTAAAAATTACTAACACTAAAAACATAATACCACGATCATTCAAAATTCACATTCATAGTTAAAAAAATACGAAAATTTACGTTCAACGAAGGCTAAAACATACTGTACAAATGCGATCGAAATCCACTGTGTATCATTTCAATAACTGTACTTTCACAATTTGTTTTAAAAATTAAATATTTCATTTATAAACGGGTGTTTTTTTCCTCGCAAGTGTGTTGAAAAACGTCGTATGAAACTCGTGTGCATTTGGTCATTACACTCTCGGCTCTATTACGCCCTCGCCTACGGCTCGGGCTGCAAATCCGCCTCGACTGTAATGACCAACTTAGCACACTTGTATCATAATGTACTATTAATGGTCTTCCATAAATTGTACCCAGCCGATTGTGATTCTGTATTTCAATAACTGCCTATATAACGTTTCTATTAGGTACTATCATCGTTCACTTTTGCTGTCACCTTTAAGAGACATTTGTTAAATTAAATCATCTAGTTGAAAAACACATCTTTCTTGGCTGTAATACTACTCCACACACTCCGCACGGCACTGCGTGTTCGAGCATAGCGTCAATGCCTGCGATGGTCTTCTGAACGTTGCGATGATCGCTGATGGTCGTCTAAGGAGAATAAGGATTGATCTGCAATGCTCACTGTCCCATGATCTCTGCTGCCGAAGGCGGATGCTCATGGATGGTGGAAGCCATAGATGCGCGGGAGTGTGGCGACAGCTCGGACAGGAAGCGGCGCTGCGTGGCCGCGCATAATGCCAGCGCCTGCGACGGACGCCGGAACGCTGCGATGATCGCAGATGGTCGTCTAAGGAGAATAAGAATTAATTATTTTCAAGCTGAGGATGCGATAGAAACAAAAGGTAATCTAAGGCACCTAAGCACTTCAAGACGAGTATATAATAGTTGAATAATGGTTTGATTTGGAATACATACACATTTCACTCGACTAGGTATATTCTTTCACTCCGAAAAATTTAGCAAAGATCTTAAATAAAAAAAAGGGTCTCTACTCTGTTGGAGGATTGCTGTACGTGGGCTGAAGAACCCTAGTTCTTATCAATCCTTTTTATATTTCGATCCCTTTCCCTTTCCGAGCAATCCCTTTTTTTATTTAAGATCTTTGCTAAATTTGTCGGAGTGAAAGAATATACCTAGTCGAGTAGCCTGATGGAGATCTTGGGACACGGCACCGACGGTAGTAGCTACGCTGGTGATGCCGTGGTTGGGAACTGTCAATCAAACGGGGATCTCCAGTCTTTTGAAGGATTGCTGGACTTGGACTGAAGAACCCTAATAGCTTGATGGAGTTTTTGGTATACGGCACCGACGGTAGTAGCCCCGCCGGCGATGCCGGGCTTGGGAACTGCCTCTAGATGTCTGAAAATGAGTGATTGAACATGTGTCTGAATATGAATTACTATCGCGTAGTGTTCTGGATAGGTACTGTACCTTGTGTTGAGATTAGCAGCTAGCTTGGCGTCGATGTCGCTGGACATCCTTCGGCTGTTGGGTTGTGAATGGGCGGAGACGAGGGGTTCGGACGCCGGGTTGAGCATGGCGTGTGTCCGCTCTCGTAGTCGCTGGATGTCCGAATACGATGATTCGTCGCTGTGTCAATAGGTAAGTATATTCATTTATATTTTCTAGAATGACGAAAAACTATTGGCTTGTTCTTGGATGGATGACCCCTGATACAGATTTATTCAGTCGTTTCAATAAGTTATGTAAAACATTTATCAGATATGTGTATACGATTGTTAACTGGAAGAGATCCCTTAACCTCTCGTATGCGGATGTCAAAAATGATTAATGTAATAGTGACTTTCAACTTAAAGCATTAGGGTATTATTGCTTAGGAGCAGATCTGCACCTAAGCATACGAGAGGTTAATGGAATACGTTCGCCTTTGGACATGCTTATTCTTTTCTTGTTTCTGTGTAGGTACAAATAATGAATAAGTAAACGCATCGTACGCAAACGTAATAAAATAACATCTTAAAGGTAATCTCGTTTTAAGTTTTAGAAAACTATTTAGAGTTCAGGCCTTAAAGATTTAACATATAGTTAGATATTTAAAATAATAAAATCGCAGTGAATGTGATCGACGGAATAGACCCGACGGCAGACAGCGGCGCCGCCTACAAAGCGCTCCATCAAACGTCATAAATATTCCCCAAGTTTGCACCCCGACGCGAAATGTGAAATTCGCGAAAATATTCATGTCAATTTTAACTAGTGCGTTGAATATAATAAAACTATATTACTGCTTTTGTTGGTGTATTAGAACAATGTAAATAGATAAATAAGAATGCGCTGATTTTATATTCGAAGTATGTTGTATCAAGTTATATTGTATTTTGTCATCTATCAAGTTACGTATAAAATATATTTAAATATATGTGAAGTTTTGTATTTATCTATTTGCGCTGAAAGAAAGAGATATTTATGAAAATAATGCATGAAATATTACAGCAGAAGCCTGTAAATTGAATATTTAAAGGTTCGTATGCTGAAGCATCGAACTACTTCAGCGGAATAGCTTTGAGCACAAAATCTTCAAAATATGCATCTGTCCGTCGGAAATGTCTTTCTGAGCTTTCTATCCTTACCTCGCCACACTACTTTGAATATCAAATCATAATATAAGTATTTGAACCTATTTTATTCTTCCCTCTGTCGAATCCTAGTATGTTAGCGTAAGTCAGATTTTAAATCATATCTCGTAAGTTAAGATGGAGCTTAAGAGATAAAAGTGCGCGATTAATACAAAGGGGTGCAATTTAAAAAGAAACTTTAATTAAACGGTTTGATATCTCGGGCGTATTTATGACGGCTGGTAGCGGCACGCCACTGTCTACCACCACGACATTTCATTTCCACGTTTTGAAATAAAAAGAATGGCGCTATCCGGAATCTAACAATGAACACTGCCTTTGCTAGCCGTGTATGAATAGCTATGCTATAGGTTTTATGCATTTCTGTTAATTAAATACAACGTTAATTTATATTTTTTATTTACTTTATGATGATTTTCTTTTGTCTGTGAATCAATAAATTAAATGTTAGCACTAGCCTGCTAACATTTACCTTGCTGCTAACGTTTATAATAAATAGGTACACCAGCTTCCATTATAGTTCCGGTTTCCAACTCACTCGTTGTTATGGAAAGAATATAATCCCTATTTAGGTTGGAGTAGAATATATAGGTAATGTAGTGTAGCGTGGAGTGGAATATTACAGAGATATACTTACATATTTTACATTTTCTGAATAGTTCAAAGTACATTTAACGTCACTATGGCAAATATTAAAATTTCAAATCGTTACTCAATAGTTAGAATTAGAACCCCGTAATATTATACCAACGACATGTAGTCAGCTCAGCTACCTCAGTGTAATTAAGACCATTTATTATTAGGTATCACCTGGAATATGAATTACTTTGGACTGTAAGTTATTATATTTCTACGATACTTGATACCAGCGATAAAAGATAGAACGCGCTCAGCGGTCAGAACTCACGCTGATAGACGAACCCGCGGTCATTTTACTGTAGTTGTCATCCATTCCATAGTTACTTGAAACAGACTTCTAAAGATGGTTTTCCACCGGCGAGGCGAGGCGGGGCGTGGATGGGCGAGAATTGAAATTAGTACGGCAAATTTTCAATCCCCGCCTAGCGCATCTTTGGTGGAAATAGTAAGGCGAGGCGGGGATGTGCGTGGCTTGAATTGAAATATTTGTTTGTGTAAAAATGAACCTTATTGCTTTTAATATACGGTAGAGATTAAATCTTATTTTTCCACCGGCGGAGCGGGAAGCGGAGTGGCGAGGCGTGGAGAGACGAGACGGGGCGGGAATTTTAAATTGTATTGCATTTTTTTAATCCCCTCCCAGCGCATCTTCGGTTGGTGGAAATAGTAGGAATTGGCGAGGATGTGCGGTGCGGTACATGAATTTAAATATTTGTTGGTACAATATTAGATTGTTTTAGATACCCGATTAAGGATATAAATGTGAATTGATTTATTTGATAGTAAGGTGGTTTTGTGGTAATAAAAAAATCATTAAGAGCACATTCTCGTTAAAAAAAAGATTGTTTGAAATAAATATTTTAAATTTTAAATAGTATTTTTTCTTACCTTATACAAACAACTAGTTTTTCCATTGTACAGACAGATTTTCTGTAGTTGGTATCTTTATTTTTAATGTGGGTTTCAATCATGGCATGTACCTCATACAACCTTTGTTTTGACATTCTAAAGGTAGTTTCAAAACTTTGGTCATCTAGAGTCATAAACAAAGTGTGAAACTCCCCATGCTCATTATGATATTTTATATGATTTCGAATCCAGTAACGGTGAGTTCGTTTTTTTGAAAGCACTATGAGATTATTTCTTGTTGCATTATCCTCATCCGATTCTTCTTCCATTAACATATTTAATAATACTAATTCACGAGACATGATACAGCAATCACGTGTGTATTCACTGCGAACTTAACAGCACTACATCTACGTCCAAGCCTACAGTCTACGGCGCGGCGGTCGCGCGGTAGGTCTTCGCACATTATAATAACTCAACGGCGACTCGATTCTATGTCAAATATTGAAATTTAAGCCCTATGTCATATTTACTAGATTTAATTTCAAAAAATGATATTAGTAGTGGACGATGAGTGGACGACGCGTCGTACATTTTTTGAAATTAAACCTAGTAAGTATGACATAGGGCTTAAAGTGCGAAGACCTTAATGTCAACCGCGAGCTCGGTCAGGCACGCGAGGGCTCACGCGGGCTCGCGATAGCTATTAATGTCAATTTTTAGTGGAAAAGGGCCAGCGCGATTTCAATTCCCGCCCCGCCACGTCCCGCCACGCCCCGCCTCGCCTCGCCGGTGGAAAACCACCTTAATACCGTGCGTACATGGTCGGCCGCCCCGCCCGAGCGAGTGGTGCGAGTAATCGCCCGTCGTACTTGAACACTCGCTTATAGCCGAGCGACAAAACTACCGGAACTACACACTCGCTTCTCGCCAACTCGTTTCTAGTTCTAATCGCTTCTCGCTCATCCTCGGCGGTGGGACCAGTGCCTTACTTACCTGTCATTGTCATTGTCGTTCTCCTCGTGCACGGTGTCCATGTCTGTGACGGTGACGGTGACGCTGGGACGCTCGCTGGGCTCGGCCAGTGGACCGCGTCTTCCTGGACTCATCTAAACATACACGAATTAGAACTGGGTAATTACCATAGAAAATAAAGTGAAGGAATTTAACATTTTCACGGACTACGGGCCGAGAGACGTAAATTGAGTCTCGTGATACGGAACCACGTCTGTAGACGGTGGCTTATTTATTATATCTTCGGAAAACAGCCACTCCGTCTACAGCTGAACATTTTTCATAGTTTTTTTTTATAAAAGGCAAATGTCTTGTGAACTGTTTTGTATCATTTACCTTTGTGTCAATATTTATAAAAATAAAAATGTGGTATTTCCACATTAAAAACAGAATCGATAAAAAGATACTATAACAACATATTTTTGTAACAGTTTTTTCTGTTAGTCCATTGAATAAAAAGTTCTAGAGTGCGTGAGTTAGTAACGTAAGATGTTTCTTCGGAAACATGTCAAGAGTCCCTAGGTAATAAACATACTAAAACCCCGGGACACTAGGAGGAGCCCCGGAGTGGGGGGAGGGGGGGAAAGGGTCCATTTTTTCATTTTTCGCTTAAATCTCAAAAACGGTACATGTTAGAGAAAAACTTTCAAGGAAAAGTTGAAAGGCCATAAAATTATCTACAAGTTGTACCTAAATAATTTTTTCCTATATCCTACCGTTTCTGAGTTACACGCATTAAAAAATGATTTTGGCTCAAACAATTTCCCCATACTACATACCCATGTTTATCACATCAATCGATCAAAAAATATTTCTTTCTTCCAAAAAACTCAAATGTGCAACTTGTGACCGGTACTGATAGATTGCTCTTAATTAGGTCTATAATTGGTAAAGTAAACACATTCCTCCATGGAAGCCTTTAGGAGGAATCGATTGTCAAAATATTACCTATATTAGGGTAGTTTGAGTTACTGAACTTGATCTTTTTATTTTTTCTTCCAAAAAATCTCAAAAGTGCAACTTGTGACCGGTACAGATAGATTGCTCATAATTAGGTCTATCATTGATAAAAAAAAACACATTCCTCCATGGAAGCCTTTAGGAGGAATTGATTGTCAAAATATTATATTAGGGTTTTCGAATTTTTCACCTTTCATGGGATGTAGCTCGAAAACGGCTGCGAATAGAAAAAAAATATTTAGGTACAACTTGTAGATAATTTTATGGCCTTTCAACTTTTCCTTGAAAGTTTTTCTCTAACATGTACCGTTTTTGAGATTTAAGCGAAAAATGAAAAAATGGACCCTTTCCCCCCCTCCCCCCACTCCGGGGCTCCTCCTAGTGTCCCGGGGTTTTAGTATGTTTATTACCTAGGGACTCTTGACATGTTTCCGAAGAAACATCTTACGTTACTAACTCACGCACTCTAGACCCCCCTTGGAGGGACTCATTCAATGGACTATGTGCCGCAGCATGCAATTTAAAATGGTTTAGTGTCGGTGAATGTGTATATAGATATTTAACTCAATCGTTAAAATTTTTTTTGTAGGGAAGACAGCGGCCACCACAGACAAAATAAATTACACCTAGATTTCTGGGTAATTTGCACAAATGTGATTTTGACATGTAAGTAAAAAATATGTTTTTCCCAGTCTACCCCGTAAAAGCAAAGCTGTAAAGCTTTCGGTAGGTACATCGCGAATTCAAAACGAATTAATATACTACGCGATGTAAGCCATTTAGATGTGCGACTATTGCTGAAACCAAAGATAATATATAATACGGAACAATTTAATTTTACATAATTACAACTACTCTTCTTCTTTATTTAAATAAAGCGTGGTTTAGTTCAAATTTCAGTATGTCGCTTTGCAGCTCGTATAACTAGATGTGACGACATGGTTGTCTATTGTTTGACCGAAATTTATATGCAATAATATTGATTTGCTCAAATTTCCCTTACCCGAATTTCATTTGCCCGAATGTTTCGTTTCCTAGAAAAGTCATTTGACATACTTGTATTCCCGAATATTATATGCCATAATGATACGTATGCCATACGTATTGTTTTCCATAGTATTAAGTGCCATAATATTGTTTGATAGAATATTTAAACGCCATACTAAATATTGTTTCTGTGCGAATCCAACCTGGCTATGCATTTGACATTGTCTAAAATTGTGTTTTTTTTTTTTCTAGTAATTTCTAGCATTTTGATATAATAATCGTCTATTTACAATGTACACATGCAAGCAAGCATTTTGACTATAAATATATTGTGGCCACGTATGTACATAGACACTATGTACTAAGTTAACTTACAATATTGTTTTGTGTTGCTACTCTATCGCATTGGGAAACTGTAATGATAGATGTAATGTTGTTATAAATAAAAAAAAAAAAAAAAAATATATAAATAAAAAATGGTCACAATACAAACCTAACCTAAAGTTTTCGGTTATGGTCGAATGTCGTACGTCCTTTCATCGTAGTTCTTCTAAAACTGTAAATTAGGCTAGGATTTGTATTTTGAAGCAAACATTCTGACGCTCCGCTCGCTTCGCTCGCTCCGCTATACGGGTCACAACACAAACCTAACCTAACCTATAGTTTTCGGTTTTAGATCCATGTACTATTTGGTAGCAGTTCTTCTAAAACTAGGTTAGGTTGTAAATTAGGAAACTGTCAATTAGATTAGGATTTGTATTTTGAAGCAAACATTCTGACGCTCCGCTCGCTCCGCTATACGGGTCACAAAACAAACCTAACCTAACCTATAGTTTTCGGTTTTAGATCCATGTACTATTTGGTAGCAGTTCTTCTAAAACTATGTTAGATTGTAAATTAGGAAACTGTAAATTAGATTAGGATTTGTATTTTGAAGCAAACATTCTGACGCTCCGCTATACGGGTCACAAAACAAACCTAACCTAACCTATAGTTTTCGGATTTAGATCCATGTACTATTTGGTAGCAGTTCTTCTAAAACTAGGTTAGATTGTAAATTAGGAAACTGTAAATTAGATTAGGATTTGTATTTTGAAGCAAACATTCTGACGCTCCGCTCGCTTCGCTCGCTCCGCTATACGGGTCACAAAACAAACCTAACCTAACCTATAGTTTTCGGTTTTAGATCCATGTACTATTTGGTAGCAGTTCTTCTAAAACTAGATTAGATTGGGTTTGTATTTTGACGCTCCGCTATACGGGGTCATAAAACAAACCTAACCTAACCTACAGATGTCGGTTTTCGACCTATGTTCCATTTGGATAGCATATGAAATTATAGCATGTGACAATTATGGATTACAATCTTTATGGAAAATGTGATTATTGGAATTAATATTATGGGAAACAAAGATTCGGGCATAGGATTAATATGGCAAACAATGATTATGGGAAACATAATTATAAGAAACAAGATTCGGACAATTGAATATTATGGCAGACGAAATTCGGGCATATGAAATTCGGGCAAGTGAAGGTATACCGTGACGACATAGGCACCGAATACAAACTTTAGAGTCATCTATCTATATGTAGGTATACAATATATCACCCATCCAGCCGACCCTTAAATTATAAAATAATCGATAAACCGGTGTTGAAACGTATTTTATCCTACGGCTTGGCCATTGGATATTTAGGTATCATTAATTGCAAATTTGTTGGCCAATTAAATCGCGTTTCGACCGCAAACTGCGATACACTAATTAAGTACCTACTAATCCGAAATCGACCGATCGTCGATCCGAATCGAATCGACGACGACCTCGGCTAACGATAGTACGGCCAACCGACGTAGGCTATCACTAGTAACCTACAACACGCGCACGCTGAGGACGGACGAAAAGGTCACAGAGCTGGAAAAGGAGGTCAGCGGGATGCGCTGGGATATCATGGGGTTATCTGAAGTCCGAAGAGAGGGAGAGGACACGATAGGCCTGAAATCCGGTAACCTGCTGTACTACCGGGAGGGCGACCAGCAGTCCCAGGGTGGTGTCGGGTTTATCGTCCACAAGTCTCTCGTTAACAACATAGTGACAATTTCGAGTGTGTCGAGCAGGGTTGCATACCTGATACTCAGAGTATCTAAAAGATATTCGTTGAAGGTTATTCAAGTATACGCGCCGACCTCATCGCACCCGGATGAGGAGGTGGAGGCCATGTATGAGGACGTCAGTAGGGCCATACATGCTTCCAAATCACACTTCACTGTTGTTATGGGAGACTTCAACGCAAAGCTGGGTATCAGAGGCGATAACGAGCTGAGAGTGGGGCAATTTGGATATGGGCAACGGAACCGAAGGGGCCAGAGGCTGGCCGAATTTCTGGAGAAGGAAGGACTCTTCATGATGAACTCCTTCTTCAAGAAGCCGCCTCAGAGAAAATGGACCTGGATGAGTCCCGACGGTTCCACGAGAAATGAGATAGACTTCATTCTGGTCACAAAGAGGCAAATATTCAATGATGTCTCAGTGATCAACGGTGAAAACCGGTAGCGATCACCGAATGGTAAGAGGGACATTGAATATTAATGTCCGCCTAGAAAGGTCTCGCCTAATGAAGTCTACGCTCCGACCAACTACAGCCCACATACAAAACCCGGAAGACTTTTCAGCTGGAGTTAACAAATCGCTTCGCTTGCCTGGATGATTGCGTTGCCGTGGACGATATAAATAATAGGTTGGTAGAAACTGTCCACGAGGTGGGGAAGAAATTTTACAGACCCCGCCGCAAAGATATACCCCAAAAACTATCCGATTATACCCTCAACCTCATGGCTGAACGACGCTTAATGACGCTGCAGACTTCTGAAGACGCTGAAGCATACAGGCAGCTCAATAGACAGATCCATAGGTCCATGCGACACGATATCCGTTCCTTTAATACCAACCATATTAAAGAAACGATAGCGCGGAACTCGGGCTCAAAAGTGTTTGCCAGGGACCTGTCTATGGGCCAAAGCCAGTTAACGAAGCTGAAGACAGAAGGCGGCAGTGTAGCGTCGACGAAGCCATAGGTGTTGAGGGAGATCGAAAGGTTCTATGGGCAGTTATATACCTCAGTTGCCAAACCTATTGATAACTTGGCCAAAGACCCGAGAGCCAAGCTGACCCGGCACTATACCGAAGATATCCCGGACATCAGCCTGTACGAGATTAGAATGGCCCTAAAACAGCTCAAGAATAACAAGGCGCCGGGTGATGACGGAATCACTTCAGAGCTTCTGAAAGCGGGTGGAACACCGGTACTTAAGGTCCTTCAGAAGCTCTTCAATTCCGTATTGCTCGAGGGCATCACGCCAGAGGCATGGAACAGGAGTGTGGTGGTGCTTTTCTTTAAGAAAGGTGATAAAACACTGCTCAAGAATTATAGACCCATCTCGCTTCTGAGCCGTGTCTACAAGCTCTTTTCTAGGGTCATCACGAATCGTCTCTCAAGCAGGTTCGATGAATTCCAGCCTCCCGAACAAGCCGGGGTTCGAAATGGCTTCAGTACCACATACACACGCTGCGGCAAGTTATACAGAAAACCGAAGAGTATAATCTGCCACTCTGCTTAGCGTTTGTGGACTATGAGAAGGCCTTTGATTCCGTCGAGACATGGGCAGTACTACAGTCCCTCCAGCGATGCCGAATTGACCATCAGTATGTCGAGGTGCTCAGGAGTGTGTACAACAACGCCACTATGTCAGTCCGAGTACAAGACCAGTGTACGGAGGCGATTCCATTGCAGAGAGGTGTGAGACAAAGGAGATGTAATATCTCCGAAGCTCTTCACCAACACAATGGAAGACGCCTTCAAGCTCTTGGAATGGCAAGGACTTGGCATCAACATAAATGGCGAGTACATCACGCACCTTCGGTTTGCTGACGATATCGTGGTCATGGCGGAGACGCTGGAGGATCTCGGTATAATGCTGGACGATCTCAACCGAGTATCCCAACAGGTAGGCCTTAAGATGAACATGGACAAGACGAAGATCATGTCGAATGTCCATGTAGCACCCACCCTAGTATTGGTTGGGAACTCGGTCCTCGAAGTTGTCGACGAATACGTCTATCTGGGTCAGACGATCCAATTAGGCAGGTCCAACTTCGAGAAAGAGATCAATCGACGGATTCAACTCGGATGGGCAGCGTTCGGGAAACTGCGAAGTGTCTTCTCGTCCAAGATACCTCAGTGCTTGAAGACAAAAGTCTTTAACCAGTGCGTATTACCGGTGATGACCAACGGAGCCGAGACGTGGTCTCTAACTATGGGCCTCTTAAGGAAGCTCAGAGTCACTCAGCGAGCTATGGAAAGGGCTATGCTCGGGATCTCTCTACGTGATCGAATCAGGAATGATGAGATTCGTAGACGAACTAACGTCACCGACATAGCAAACAGGGTTAGCAAACTGAAGTGGCAATGGGCAGGGCACATAGCTCGAAGAACCGATGGCCGTTGGGGCAGAAAGGTTCTCGAGTGGAGACCACGTATCGGCAAGCGCAGCGTAGGAAGGCCACCCGCAAGGTGGTCGGATGACCTGGTCAGGGTTGCGGGGACACGCTGGATGCGGGTCGCTTCTATCCGGCCCATGTGGAAGTCAATTGAGGAGGCCTGTGTCCAGCAGTGGACGTCCTATGGCTGAAATGATGAATCCGAAATCGAAGATAAAAATATATAGGTACATTAGGTACCTACTATGAGCTGCAGAATTGCATTGCCAATCTATGAATGAATTCATTCATAAATTGGTGCAGCCCATACTACGTAAGATCGGTAATCACTTAGACATTTCTTATGAAAAGATGTTACGGAGAGTTCCGAACCTAGGATCTAGGGGTCATACCTACTGATTGATGTGGTGCATTGCCACATAACAGCCGGTCTAAAATTATCTCCTTTACTGCACTATTGATAAATGACAATCGTAATTTTTGACAAAGATTTGAGTGCGAGATGGATAGATGCTTTATCGTTTATTTATCACGTAGTTCGTGTCTTTAGCCTTTCCGTTCACTAACTTTAGCTTTCCGGTAATTCATATACTGTACAGATAGTGTCGGAGAGAGTTCCCAGCGGATTATGCAGCGCTTCGCCGACGCATCGGCTTAACGACCGCTGGTCCCTTACCAGCTGCCGTGCTAGAGATATAAATAAGGGGAACTTTATAAAATCCCGTTTGGTAAAATTAAGCCTGTAGTCTCCAGTGTTGACTTTATATAGCCATTCATAATTTTACGTACGTGTGTATATATACATATATATAGATATTATAAAATCCAGAATATAAACTACTCAACCAGGATTATTTAATGTATATCGGGGCGTTATGCCTTAAACAATAAGATTAAACGTAGTCGATTTAATTTCATCACTTTGTAAATGTTAACGTTAATATTCTTTGCGCTTTAAAAACGAAGCAAAATAAGTTTGTATAATCAACTAACCTGTCTATTAAATACCGGGTAGATTTTTTCCTGGAATATTTTCTCATTGCCCAGATTGCCCTAATCTTCAGCACGATACTGTAGCGCTCAGCGTAATTGAATTGACACGGCACATCCAAATTGCTTCCAGCTAAGGTTTTTTTATTTTATTTTCCTATTATGTTTGCCTTTTAACTTTAACGTATACGCAGGAAAACGTTTTTATTGGATGCTGGTAAATTATAACGAGAAACAGTATGACGCGCTGCCTGGGCTGCAGCGTAGACTATGAGAGTAACACAGACGATTTTGTTTACCAAGATAAGGGTATCAAAAACGTTAACCGAACATAGTACACGCTTAAACCTTAATCCTTTAATATCCTATTTACATAGTGGCTTAAGATGCTTCAGCATGTCAATATACCGATAAATAGGTAGGTACATCACAGAAATTTATACCAAGAGGGTTGATAAAAATAATTCAAACGTCACGAAATTACAATTTGTTGCGTAAAAGCACCAAATCACTTAGTTCTTTAGTCACGGTATCTTAGGTAAATATTTGAACAATTCACTCACAGGCTCATCGTGGTGACCAGTTCGCGTCTGGTCGAGGTATGAGACGTGACGCGGGATAGTCATGATCATGACTCGTCACAAGGTGCGACAGGTTTTACAGGTACTTTAATATGATGCAAAAGTCCGAGACACGGTGGTCACGGTAGCTCTATACCACTCTGAATGTAGAATGTAACTGTACGCCTTTGCCTTCACTGCTGTGAATAACTCATTGTCTACGTAGCCTGGCTAATGGTACGAAATATTGAAAAATTATGGTAATTATTATATTGTGTCCTCGGAAGCAACTTGTGATTGAACACAAAAACAAACAGAGTATCTCAAAGTTACACGGCTGCCACGAACAATATACTCAATACTGAAATCTATTATTTAGGTAATTTACGCTAGGTGTACATAATAATTATTACAAGCTTTTATTTAACTTGCATTATATGTTTATTCGGGTGAAATCTTGCAACTCAATTTTGGAGCAGATATCGTCAACCGATTGAGCTGAAATTTTGCATACTTAACTTTGATGACAATACAATAATATGGTACCATGGGGCTGATCTGATGATCGAGCCGGAAGGTGGCCATAGGAACTCTATAGTAGAAAAAGCAATCCTACCGAGCTTGGGCTCTTTAGAATCGTCTCAGTGAGCATTTGATGGATATCCAAAGAAAAGTACAGTCGGCTATAAAAGCTTGCCACTTAAATGTAATTTTTGACAGAAACTTATTTTATACCTTAGATGTTTAACTTCACATTACATTCAGGTACTTTAAATGTGAACAGGCATACAAACACAGTCATTTCTGAACAAAGTAAGCACATTAAGAACGGGTAATACACTCTAATATCCATCAAACTAAAACAAAAAACACAACTGAAAGTTGTTGTAACATAATTGGCTTATTAAAATGTACATTTACGATGTAACAAATGTTTACGTCAATTGGGCCTTAGCGTTTTCCGCTTTGTGTTCTTTATTTTTAGATTCTTAAATGAAATGCGCATTTACATCAATACTGTAGGTACTTAAAATCATTGAATAAAAATAACAAAGGACCTCTATATGTGGTTAAATGAAATGTTAATATACCGTCTGGAATAAAGAGTAAGATCGTCGTTTGTTTGTCTTGAGTCCGCCGTCGGGCGGTCCGCTCTAAGGTTGTTAGGTTGTTGAATAAGTTTCTGAATTAAGAGAACTGAAAGTTTTCTCATCTCGAGATTACAGCAAAGTGTTTACCGTTTGGTTGTAGGATGCGGCCCGCGCGGCCGCGACTTTTTATCGTCCGTATATTTCGATACGGTTATGTTTATTCTTCCCAGGTTTAGGTTTTCTTATTCAAATAAAGGTTGTGTTGTAATAGGCATATGCCTATATTTATGATATTACTAGCTGCGCCGCACGGTGTTACCCGCTCATCCCACGGGAACACTAAATTTTTGGGATAAAAAGTAGCGTATGTGTTAATCCAGGGTGTCTGGTACCTTCATACCAAAATTGGTCCTGCCGTTAGAGCGTGAAGAAGTTACAAACCAACACATAAACGCACACAAACACACTCAAAAACTTTCGCGTTTATAATATTAGTGTGATTATAATTGACACCACGAGCGTGTAAGAGAGAATAACGTACGTGAATTACGACTTTTACAGTGAACGATGGTACACTGCTCTGTCTTTTGATTTTGTTCGGGTATTTTGGCATGCGATCGTAGCCAGTCGCACGCATCAGTCGCTTCGCCACGCCCCACGGCTAATAGCGACGCATTTTACTCAAACAACCAATGGAAACAGTGTAGACAAATTTCTCGAGTCGAAGATAAACGAAAGAATAATCGGTAGCGTTTTATGTTACACTGCAGTAAAACAGATTGTAGAATAAATTTCTTGGTTCCGGCTTTATATCAATACGGATATCTGTCGATGTCACATTCCTTGTGTCTTTATGTTTGTCGTTGAGCTCAAGTCGACTCGCGGTACATCCCTAGCGCGAGCTTCCCGGTATTTTCATAAAATATTTGCGCGAGTGTATCGCACCTGATGTCTGCAGTGTCGCTGCACTACAAACTCTGATTAACGTAAACAAAAGGCTGCCATCAAATTTAGAAGGGTTCAACATGTATTCACTCAAAGACTCCTGGGTCTAAATTCGACGTTTAAATTTGACATATCTCCGTGATTTCTCCTCCACTTTTCAACATGGGATATATACTATAATTTTTTTACCGTAATGACTAATGACATTTGACATTACTCATTTGACATTACTCTATTTTGATGGGCGTATAGATCGGTTCTTTCACGAAGGCGCGTGCTTTGGTTCGTAATGTGCTATTCAAGTTTAGGTTTGGAAACGATTCACGACTTCCTAACTGAACTGTTTTCCATGTATTTTTTTTTCATATCTCCTTCATAATGTCAACTCGTGAATTTAACTCGAATAGCAAAACAGGATACATTTGCAATATAATGCCATGATAAAGCTTAATTGCTAATATAACAAAGCTCCGTCAAATATTAGCGCCCCGATATTGATAGGTATTACATATTCAAATATATTAGGGCGGATCACTCAATGTGTGAAAACATATTTTTTTCAAGGTTTTTGATAACGATGGGTGCGATTTTGATGCCTCTTGTGGAGGCTATACTTAGAAAAATAATGAAAAAAAAAAACAAGTATTGGTAAGTGCCTCCACAAAGCCATTGAAAGTAATGAAAAATACATTTAAAAAAGGTGTTTTGGAACCTAACTATTTGGTACTATATTGGTCATGTATATTATTGTATATTGTTATTATTTACTTTTTATTAGTTTTTCATATACTTAATTAGATCTGTTTTTAACCCCCGACGAAAAAGAGGGGTGTTATAAGTTTAACATGTGTATCTGTGTATCTGTCTGTGGCATCGTAGCGCCCAAGCGGATGGACCAATTTAAGTGCGGTTTTTTTTAATCGAAAGACTTTTCCGTCGAGATGGTTATTAGCTATGTTTGGTGGAAATAGGACCAGTAGTTTCCAAGATATTCAGCTTTAATTGGAACAAGTGACGAGATCTCAGCTAATAATGAAGTCAATAATTCGAAATATTGGCTATATGTTAAGTTTTATTAGCATTTTCTATATGACTCACTAATTGAGGGTCTCATGACATGATGACCAGGTAGTTGTTAATGGATCTCAGCTAATATTGAAGCTAAGGATTCCAAATTTTGGTTAAATGTTAAGTTGTATTAGTTGTATTATTAAGTGTATTAGGTGAGCGGTGGTAGCCTAGTGGTTAGGGCATGCGACTTTCAATCCGGAGGTCGCGGGTTCGAACCCGGCCCGTACCAATGAGTTTTTCGGAACTTATGTACGGAATCTCATTTGATAATTACCACTCGCTTTTCGGTGAAGGAAAACATCGTGAGGAAACCACCTAAGCCCAATAAGGCCTAGTTTCCCCTCTGGGTTGGAAGGTCAGATGGCAGTCGCTTGCGTAAAAACTAGTGCCTACGCCACATCTTGGGATTTAGGTAGCCGACCCCGATTGAGAATTCATTCTCAAAAAATGGGACAAAGGCTAGGAGGATGATGATGTTAAGTTGTATTAGCATTTTCTATATCACTCAATAAATGAAGGTCTCATGATGACCAGCTAGTTGTTAATGGATTTCAGCCAATATTGAAGCCAAGAATTCAAAATTTTGGATAAATGATAAGTTTTATTAGCATTTTATGTATCACTCAATAAATGAAGGTCTCATGATGACCAGCTAGTTGTTAATGGATTTCAGCTAATATTGAAGCCAAGGATTCCAAATTTTGGTTAAATGTTAAGTATTATGCATTTTCTATATGACTTTTTAAAAGAAGGCCTCATGATGACCAGGTAGTTGTTAATGGATCTGAGCCCATATTGAAACTAAGGATTGTAAATTTTGGTTAAATGGTAAGTATTATTAGCATTTTCTGTTGGTATCACTCAATAAATGAAGGTCTCATGATGACCAGCTAGTTCATGGATTTCAGCCAATATTAAAGCCAAGGATTCCAAACTTTTGGTTAAATGTTAAGTTTTATTAGCGTAATCAACAGATTAATAATTTTTTGACAGTACAATAATTTGGTACCATGGAGCTGAAGATGGCCGTAGGAACTCCTAAACAGCACAAGATAAACCCATGGTGTTTGGGCTCGTCTGTTTGTTCTTGATGAGCAATTAACATTTGTGTAAGAAAGTACAGTCAATAATAAAACCGAGTCTCAAAAAAACTTTCTTGACAAACAAAACTCATTATAATTTCTGTCACAGTACTCTATTTTTAAGTTTCGGAATTCTGCTAAAGCTGAATTGTTATTAGGACTATTGAACAGGTTCTTTTGATTGAGGTCACAAATAGCAACACCCTGCAAAATTTTAACGCGACTAAATGACACGTAAGGTTTAGCAAAAGTACTCTTGCCTAAGTGAATAACAGCTTTTTAGGATTTTGTAGTTTGTGTCAGTCTGTCCACAGCTTAGCTCAGAGACATAGTGGTTGAATACATTTTTAAAAACATTTTTTTGGGTACCTTCCCTATACATAACAAAAGTGGGGATGTTTATCCCATGGTGTGGGGTATCGATGATTAGGTCTCTCAAAACTAAGTCAAGTTACCTAGCACCAACTGCAATTTTTATGGAGCTAAGTAAGCCACCCGTACCTACTATTTGGATCATGTAGAATAGAAACCTGGTTCTGTTTTAGGCCATAAGTAGCAGGTTCTTGCGACTCATGCAGTGCATTTAAAGTATATATTTTCATTGTCTTGGCTAATAACTTCGCCATTTTGCCATTATAAGCATTAACTAGTCTGACTTTAACGATTTTTTCCCAGAATGTTGCTTAAGGCTATTGAAATCAAATTATATCGTAACTTCAATCTTAGAGAAGACGGCATTCATTACCACTGGCTTGGGATCCTGTTGTACCTACATATAGTCAAGGATCAAGCTCGACGAAAGATTGGAAACCCTGGACCTTAAATGGTGTAAAACAAAAATAGTGTCAAAAGAAGAAAAATCCGGGACGAAACTTCTGTTTGTTTAAAAAAAAAAAAATTATAAAATATAAAAACCCCCGACATGACCACCAATAAAAAGAAAGAAATAAAATCTACGAAATGTGCCTATACAATGAACAGTAGAAAAAGAACCCAAGCTTCGTTGCGGGGGACCGCTAAGTACCTAAATGAAATTCCCCATTATTAAATTATTTTTTTTAACATTTTTAACGTCATTTGAAACATAGAGCACCAAATCCGCACCCATCGTTAGAGGATTTCTTAAGTTTAGAAAAATTATCCGCCCTAATATATATGTGTTATTATTGGGAACAATTTAAACGCTCACCAAAATGGCTTTTATACCCCAAAACTAAATTCCAAATAAAATGAATTGCCTCCATTTAATATAAACTACGCTATGCAGTGCTCCCCAAATTAAATCATTTTGTATTCCAAAATCGATATACATTACACCAGAATAATTTTATGTTGAGTCAGTATATCTTTTTGCTTCCCAAAATGGATTTTATGCTCACCAAATATTGTTTTCATAAAACATCAAAATTATTACCGTAAAGTCGGGTTACATGACCCTTTTTTCTTGTATTTTTTTTATATACTTCTAGATCATTACGTTTCTATTCTTGATCTGCATGTTTAGTTACGGTTAGGTGCATCTTAAGGATACGTCGGATAATTAAAAGTAAAAAAAAGTTCAAAAAAAACCTTCTGTGTATTTTTTATTTTTTCATTTTTGGGCCAAAGTTGATCTTAGATGCGGGTAAGTTTAACTTTATACTTATTTTCATACAGAAAGTCCCACTATTAATCTAAACAACAAAGAAACCTCTTTGAGGTAGGCTAGCAAATGAAACGAATCAATTTTTGATGCAATATTTGACATTTATTTCAGCAAAAATCACACAAAAATAACTTTTTCAAGTCTGATATAGAATAAAAGTTGTTAAAATTTTAACAAAACCTTAATTAACAGTCTGTTAATGAGAATCATCATTAGAATTAGTCAACATATAATAATCATCCTTATTAGTAGCAAGAATATGGTAATATTTTACCTTTAAGTAAAAAAAAAGTACAAAATCTCAGTCACAATCAATCAATGGGTATTACTTGTAGCGATCCATTTCAGGGACGGAGAAGCAGCCCTTTTTAATAAATTTTGGGATAGCAATTTTTTGGACTATATTTTTCCAGGTGTACAACTGCTCATCTATAATATTAGGCCATCGCCAGTATTCCTTACCCTTCTTCATGCATCTCACAAGGACTGCCGCCTCGGATGGTGAAGATGTTACTTGTCCAGGATAGTAGCTTTGCTCCCACTTGACAATGACGTGGCCACCAGAATCTAAATGTCGAGGAGCGGTGCTTATTGCAGGAGTTTTTGCTACTATACGCGTATTTTTTTTATTATCTCTCTCAGATTTTGCACTTTTGCCCGCGGGGTAAAGTTCCCCGAAATGGGGGACAATGTTTACTATGATTTTACTAACGAACTTTATGTTTCTAAGAAAAGGCTAAATAAGTTTTTATTGTAAGTGCAGTATTCTCAAAGACATGCTTTATATCAAGATATAGGTATTAGTAAGCTAACTTACCTTATTTCGCTGTTTTAACCAAAAGTTTGCAGACATCATTTATGCTCGTACGTCTCACCTCACGCGTGATCGCTACTGACAAGTTAAAACCTGCGCAGCGCAAGCAACTTGGAAACGGTACCGCGTCGCGAGTAGGTAGTGCCATCTATGATTTTAAAGTGTAACTGCTTCGATCGGACGTCTATTGGCTTTGTGGCGGGATGTTAAATCCTTTTAATTTTTTGGGACAATCTTTACCCTTAGGGCTAAAGAAACCCGGTTTTACGGTACCAAAAATATCTTTTTGCTTCCCAATATGGATTTTTTGCTCACCAAAATGGATTTTTTGCTCACCAAATATTGTTTTCATAAATTAGTGTTTCAGCAAGGTATCCATCTAATCCTGATCACCTTTCAGAGCAGATCCGACTCGGCTGGGTTAGGTTAGGTTAGTTTTTTTTTTATATCCCTAGAAAACGCTCCATAATGTGCGGTAGTCATTATTAGCTATGCTATATCAATTTGAAATTTTCTCCATACAAATCGTTTTTTTTTCGATATTTACCGAATTTGACCGAATTTCGGACAAGATTTCAGATTCATATTTTTGAGCCCCGAGAGCCCCCCGATACCGAGTTTTAGCCGCCTAGCACCAATTTGAAATATTGAATAGTTTTTTTTTCGATATTTTCCGAATTTGACCGAATTTTCGGACAGATTTCAGATTCATATTTTTGAGCCCCGAGAGCCCCCCGATACCGAGTTTTAGCCGCCTAGCACCAATTTGAAATTTTGGTGAAAAAAGCCCTTTTGGTGAGCATTTAGTTTTTTGCCTCAGCAAAAATGACTAAAATGGAAGTAATAATATAAAATATTGGTGACATCCATTTGACAATAATATAGATTATTTGGTCTGAAATTAACTTTTTAGGTGTTCATATATTTTTATAGCATGTAAGAAAATAGTTATTTACGATACAAGTGTGGAAGGTAGGTGATTTCAGAAGAGTGTGATTTTTAGTCACGAGCGAGGTACGAGCGAGTGATTAAACAAACACGAGTCGGAAATCATCTTACACACGAGTTCCGTACAAAACTTTACTATGCATGTACGAGAAAATAGAAAATACTTTAATACTCACAAAGACTGTTTACATTGGAAAAAAAGTGTTTTGATTTGATTTATCCAACAAGAAGCCGTCGTTGACATTTTTTACTTCTTCAATAACATTTTACGGGTTTAAACTCATGATTCGTCCCTTTATCTCGCCATTATTGCAGCAGATTTGCACAAAACAACTTCAAAATAAACTAGACATCAATAAAAAATGGCGGAGTTATTTGAAAACCGCGCTCGACATATCTACTACTGCGCATGTGCAAAAGTATTTTTTTAATATTCGTCTTATGTCAAAATGGCACAAGCGCGTGTACATTCAGCCAAATTTATTTAATGAATAACGATTTAAAGTTCGTTTATTAATCAAATTTTATATCTAATGTAATTTATGACGTGTTAAATGAATTAATTAATGAAATATTGGTTTTATTGTACTTTTATACGTGATAATAATCGGTATTTGACTTATTTATCAAACTTTTTGTATATAATAAAACCTCTTTGCGTCAGGCTGTCAGATACGGCTAGAAATTTAAAAAAAATTGAAAAGTAAAAAGCACTAGTGCGGAAAAGTAGTACTTTCCGCACAGTTTGAATGCCTAGAATACGCTCTTTTCGAGCACATGTATTGTAAAGAATTATTTGCTTTATTTATAGAATAGTTTGGGATACACTATTTGGTGAGCATTCATCCGTTTTGGTAAGCATTAAGAATTTATTGGTAGTAATTTATCAACATATTTGGTAGGCTTTTAATCATATTTGGTAGGCGTTTAAACACAAGCCGTTATTATTTATGTAAAGCGATAGAGTTCGAGACATCGAATTTTTCAAATAAATACTTTAAATAAGGAGCTTACAAATGAAGTAAGTCTAAAAGTATTGGAGACATGATATTACTCGCCTCTGGGAGTATATTTAGGTATAAATCATTTAAAAGTTCATGTTAATTTTGAGGGAAAATTAGGGAAACAACTTTTAATGAGATAATCAGTAATAGCGTATAAAGGCTTCCTTTATATTTAAAGTTGACTGTTTTCATGTAATGTAATGTCTCTAAAAGTATTGGTATTTAACTTGTAAACACCTTATATACATAAGTACAGTCTGACCAAAAAGAGTAGAAATTAAAAAGTGGCAATACTGTAGTGTCGTCTCCGTTTTTTAGATTGATTAGAAAGGGACGACACTACGGTATTGTCACTTTTTAATTTCTACTCTTTTTGGTCAGTCTGTAGATGATGCCATTTTATAATATGAACTTAAGAGGCTTTATTCCTTTTAAAATGCTGATTGTTTTAGACATTTTTCTCTATAATCAAACATGTTTCTTAACATATTATTGATGTTACTACCTAGAACAGGGCTATTGGGATTTACTGGTATATATTTGAAACCTAAAATTTGAATTTTTCATTGATAACTTGTTTCAAAAACTACTCGAAATTGACAAAATTCACGCGGAAAATTTGGTTTTTCAACTTATTTTCGACTACAACTTATTTTCGACAATGTAAGCATGAAATAGCTACATATGTTACTACCTAGAACTCGGGAAAAAGTAGTATTTACTTCAAAAAGTTGGTGGAAATTATCAATATTATGTGTCATAATATGAAAAAAATAAATTTTAAAAGGAATAAGGCCTCTTAAACGAAAACGGAAACACTTTATTCTAGTGTGACGGCGTGCTAACGTAACTAATGGAGCGCGAATCCGACTCTCCCTTGGCAGTACCGTACGCAAAGGGTAAAAACGGTGTCCGTCCGTCACCAGGCTGGATCTCTTGGACCGTGATAGTTAGACAGTTGACATTTTCACAGATGATGAATGATGATGATGTATTTTTGTCGCCGCTTTATAGTGCGTACTAAACAAGTACTAAAAACAGAATAAAATAAATATTTATGTAGGAACTATGCAACAAACGCGATGTTTTTGGCGTTTTTTTATTTGATGGCACGGAACCTGGCACTTGGCCGGTTTTTATCATAAATAGCGGAAAAAGTCACACTATGTTGTTTGCTTACTTCAAGCAACTGTAAACATATCTTATTATATTCTAAATATTTAACCCTAGAAAAGTAATTGATTCTAGTTTTAAATCGTCATTTTCTGTGCACATTAAAAAGACGTAAAGTGATCGTAACACCAGGTAGGTTTATCTATCGTGAGTGCACATGCACTCACCATTAAAGAGGCCATAATGAGAACCACACCACGTCCACTATTCACGCATTGAGTACTCACACAATTAAGAGAATCTTATCACTGCTCCATTTCCCGTACTATCAGTTTACTTTAAGTTTGCACCTGATAACTATCGCATCCGATACAAATGAGGTCCAAACTTAACGTAAGCCGATTATTCAAATCGAGGTTATTTCTCGTCTGTTTCTTCCTCCAAAACTAAACCAATCATTGCAAAATTTTTAAAAATTAAGGGAAGGGTGGGAATTAAATGTTCTGTGACGGGTAGTTTCGATTTTGCGCAAATTATTATACAGCCTGTTACTAATTAAGTGAATAAAGGATTTTGACCTTACAAACGGTCCGGTAGTTTTGAATTTTTGATATGTTGTCTAGGATGGTTAGTCAGTGTTTAAAATGCAAAATGCACAATTCCCCCCCCTCCGCGCCCGCCGCCATATTGAAAAAACCGGCACTTTCTTCATATTTTTGCTCATATCTTCCTTTAGGAGCATTTTAGCTAGAAGAAAGCTTCGACAATGTTATAGAGAGTTAAATTTACTACATTTTCCATTTTATATTTTGTTTCTAGAACAGATAGTTACGGAGATATGCACATTTAAAAAAACTTAAGAAATTGCAATTTTCAACTCAAAAACAAACTTCTGGATTATATCTTCGTTTAGGAGCATTTTAGCTAGAACAGTGCTTGGGCAATTTTGTAGAGAATTAAATTTACTATAATTTACATTTCAAATTTTGTTTCTAGGACAGATAATTATGGAGATATGTAAAAAATAAAGTTACATTTTCCGAAAATGTATGTAAAAATGGACATGAGTTTTATAAGCAATTATATTTCCTACATGTTTTAATTTGTCCTAGACTAGTCCGTAACTGAATGACAGCGTTCTAAACTAAGAATTTTGAGAAATTTTCGGAAAATTCGACTTTTCCTTTTTTTTAAATGTGCATATCTCCGTAACTAACCGTCCTTGAAACAAAATTTGAAGTGTAAATTATAGTAAATTTAATTCTCTACAACATTGCCCAAGCTTTGTTGTAGCTAAAATGCTTCTAAACGAAGATATAATCCAGAAGTTTGTTTTTCAGTAGGAAATTGGGATTTTTTACGTTTTTTTAAATGTAGATATCTCCGTAACTATCTGTCCTAGAAAAACAATATAAAATGGAAAATGTAGTAAATTTAACTCTCTATAACATTGTGGAAGCTTTCTTCTAGCTAAAATGCTCCTAAAGGAAGATATGAGCAAAAATATGAAGAAAGTGCCGGTTTTTTCAATATGGCGGCGGGCGCGGAGGGGGGGGAATTGTGCATTTTGCATTTTAAACACTGACTAACCATCCTAGACAACATATCAAAAATTCAAAACTACCGGACCGTTTGTAAGGTCACACATAGTACTTTAGTCTCTATTCACCGTATTATACGGGCGTTTATTAAAACTGATAATAATATGATCCATTAGTAATTGTTTGCATGTATTAGCTAATCATAATTATGTGAATTAACTGCACAATTAAATTTCTTAAATCCGCACATTCAATGTAGTGGGTGTACAGCGTAGGTAATTGACGTTACTCATATCACGCTGTCATTTAACACTCACTTGTCAATTTACTTTACTGTACATTACTGGCAATTAAAATTTAGTTAGAAAGTTAATAAAGCCTGAATTTAAGTTAATTAATTAAATTAAGGTCATGGATACGTTAAAGATCTATGTTACTTTACTCTACTTTAAGAAAAGCCTACTTGGCGGTAACACACTGTAGAATTTGTGTACCCAGCGTCGGTATTAGCCAAAATTCCGCAGCACTCGGGCACCTAGTACACAAATTCTTAACAATTTGCGCAAAAATCTAAACGCTCCGACGCAGAACATTTTCTTCCTATTCAAATCTTAAAATTTTGTAAAAAATTATTAAATAATGACACAAAGGTAAATTAAGAAAGAAAAATTTAATGCGATCCAATACAATCTAAGCAGGGCTTAAACCTGCGACCTCTGCGTTACCGACGCATTGCTCTCCCAACTGAGCTATTAGATCGCTACGTCAATCACACCAAATCTTTCATTCCATAATTCATACGCTACTGGAGCGCCCTCTGCGTCATATGTGTGAAATGCTTATGCGCATTAGCCATACCCTAGGATTGTGTCATTATTTATAAAAATAAAAATGTGGTATTTCCACATAAAAATAGAATCGATAAAAAAGATTCTATAAAAATATTTAAAATTGATTAAGATTATAAACAAGAATGAAACCTCGATTTGTATTGAAAAATTAGCAGTGGTATATTCTCTTGAAACGTACCAAAAGATGCCCGTAGCTTCCTTTGCGGGGACGAAAAAGGGATTACTAATGTTTGGCAAAAAACGTTCCCCAATACTTTGGATTACGTTCACATCGCAAACTTTGTTTCCCAAATTTTCATTTGGCAAAAACTCAATTGTCAAAACTACTTTTCTCAAACATCCAATGAAATATTGTCTTTTCTCAAAAATTGCATGTAATGTTGCCTTACCATCGCTAGATAGACTACAGTAAGTGGAACATACCGAAGACTTTTTAGAAGTGTCCAGTAAACAGCGAGATTTTAAATTTGGAATCAATATTTGTCCAGTAAGTAAGTATGTGATTCCTATTACGTATCAAGATATTTGAATATCGAAACACGATTTACATCGTCACCGACCTATAAAAAAACTAAGGATGTGAAGGCGATGAGGTCGTATATATATGTAAAAAGGATGCATTCCACAAATTGTTTTAATTATAAGTACAGTGCGAGAGCAAATTGTAGAAATTAAAAAGTGGCGTCCCTTTTTCATAGATTAAATAGAAAGAGACGACATTGCAGTATACACTTGCAATTTACACTAAGAGCAAATGTAAAATAAAAAGAGGTTAGTACTATTGGCAGTATAAACGTAACTCAAGATGCATATTTAAAAAAAAATAAGTAGCGACAAGGTTTAGTGCGGAAGTTTGTATGCAGCGTTTAGTTCATAATTGTGCTGTGTAAAATGACAATGATATTTCGGAATTCCTTCCTTTTTTGTGTCGTTTAGAAAAAACCTCGCAGTTAAAATTGAAGGTAAGCTTTATGATATGAAAATTAGTTAGAAAATACAACAATGTATAACAATAATTAAATTTTATCTTTAAGACTTAGATTTGTAAGACAGTGCAAATAATTAAACGCAGTATTTATAAAAAAAGAAATTAAGGCGGGATTTAAATTAAAAGACAAAAATTTCAAATTTGTTTGTGTGATCTATTACAATAATCCAGCAAAAATGAGTTCAGACGAATCTGATTCCGAATAGACGGCACTCCTCCATACTTAAAAGCGGAGGCAGAGTTAGCTAAAATAATTTACTTCCGACTAAATCCAAGGAGATATAAAAAAATACAAGAGATTCATTAAATGGAAGGAAGAAAATCAAGTTAATAGTTGATCAGATAATGTGTGATAAGGTCTGAATATTTCAACAATCTTTCTGAGACAATCGGATGGCTACAAAGGAAAGAAATCACAAATATTCAGCAGCAAAATATAGAAAAGTTCTTAAATCATGCTCTAGATGATAAACAGTTTGGCGATGAAGGTAAATAAATGCTGCCACTATTTGATAACGATATAACTATATCTTTTATCCAAGTATAAACTCATAATTATTTTTGTTATAGGTTGTTATCGTGGGAGTTAATGGTGCTTGCGACGACGAATATCAGAATGTGTAATAATAAAAATGGGATATAACAAAAATATTCATTGGAAAATGGCCGAATATGAATGTCACCTATAAAATATAATTTTAATCTAATTTTCTTGTTGAATTTTTGAGAAAAGCACTATACTTGCTTCGACCGTAAGAGCCATCCTGGCCTCGTATTATATCCGGACCTCGCCTACGGCTCGGTCCGTCTAATTCCAACTCGGCCAGTATGGCTTACTTACTGGTCTCTGCCGTAATGTACTATTACGTTCCTTAAAATAGGCTCGGAAGTATCGCTTTTTGGGCGCAACAACTCGAGAGGACTGTAAAGGGATTTCATACTGCTTTTCAGGCCTAGGCCTGCAAAGTAACTTTTTTTTGGTTTCAACAACAAGGTCATTCACACAGCTGGCTGGTTTGACAAAAAGCAGGTTTTGTTTTTAAAGGTTGGTTGTTAGTTGTTAGACACTTGTGGAAAAAAAAATTCAATGTCGACTTTTTTTTTTTTTTAATTTCAAATTGGTGCTAGGCGGCTAAAACTCGGTATCGGGGGGCTCTCGGGGCTCAAAAATATGAATCTGAAATCTTGTCCGAAAATTCGGTCAAATTCGGAAAATATCGGACAAACAATATTAAGTGTTATTCTTTGAAGTATATTTTTTTATCTCATTGTATGTTTGAGAAAAGCACTATATATGCCTCGTCATGAAAACGGATTCCCGGCCTCGTATCACTATCCGGCCTCGCTCGCACGCTCGCTCGGCCGTATATACCTACTTGGCCGGAAATCCTCATTTTCCCGGCCTCTGATGTAATGTACTATATCGCAAATTTTATAGTCGGCAAACCTCTTTTTTTGGCAAATGATAGTTTAGCAAATAATTACATGGTCAAGGTCTATTTTCCCAAAAAAAAAATTATTAATGGAGAGCCAACAGGTCACAATGCAAACCTAACCTAACCTACAGTTTTCGGTTTTGGGACCCATTTTGACGCTAAGGTCGCTTCGCTCGCTCCGCTATACATGGTCACAAAACAAACCTAACCTAACCTACAGTTTTCGGTTTTGGGACCCATTTTGACCCACTACTACCACCCCCATCGTTATTTATCTAAGTCCTAAAAATTGTGTCCATTTAGGAGCCAATATCTCGGTAATTATCAAGTTTAGAAAAGATGGCCATAAGAAACATTTGCTTAATAAAATCTTGACGAAGTGAAACTTTGCCAAATGATATTTTGACCAAATGAATAAGTTGCGAAATGTAACTTTGCTAAAGATTTGTTTGGGAAATGAAACTATTGCGATAAGTTATTTGGGAAGTCATATTTGGGAAACATAATTTGCCAAACGGAAGTACACCAGTTTCGCCATGTCCGTCTGTTCGTCTGTCCGTCCGCGGCTTAGCTCCGTGATCATTAGTACTAGAAAGCTGAAATTTGGTATGAGTATGTGTATGTATAACGCCGACAGAACGGTAAAATAAAAATATTTTTTTTTTATTTTTTTTCGGGTACCTCTCGAACACCTAAAGTGGGGGTGAATTTTTTTTCTTTTCAACACTGGTGTGTGGGGTGTCGTTGAATAGGTCTTGTAAAAATAATAGGGGTTTTTAACGTTATTTTTTGATAAAGTCAGCAGTTTTGTATATATTCGCTCCGAAAACCAAAAAAATTGTGTCCTCTTACTTTTCAACCACGGGTCAAAAAAAATCGGAAAAAATCATGTAAATTAGGCCTTATAAGTACTTTCAATGAAAACTATAGTGAACAAAATCGGTCGAGCCGTTTTTGAGTTATCGCCAAATTTCATATTTTATAAGGACTTAAGTTGACTTCCAAAAGGTAATAAGTGATTAGTTTCTAGGGCGTTTACGACCTTTTTATAGAGCTTAAAATCTTTCTTAACTTAAACCTCAGGCTTAAAACAGCAGTTTATTGTGAAGGATGAGCAACTACGGCACCCTACATTGAGCGTGGCCCGACATGCTCTTGGCCGGTTTTTGATGTTCAACTATCTCTATACTAAAAAAATACAAAATATATTGAGCCATCTTGACGTGACTTGGCTATAACGAATGGCTCGTGACTTTAATTCCACATACGTCTCTTTGATATCACGGAGATCTCCGAAGTGGCGATATACCCATTTCGCGAACCCTGTCGCGTTTAGTTTGTGCCTCATTTGACGATATCGATATCAAAGTACCCCACCCAGCACAGCATTGACTTTCGATTTGGACCGCTATGAAAAAAGTCAAAAACAGTACAAGATGGAGTCGAATAGTGAAGTAGTAGATGCCACCAAAACCTTTTAAGACGGACTCAACCTCCAGCTATAAAAATTATGACTTTAGAAGAATCTGATATTGTATGTTGAGAGGCTTTATTCCTTTTAAACGGACAGATAATTTTACAACGACGTATTATTGTAGATTGGTATACTCGTAGATGTAAAGTAGTTGAGATACAGCACTTGTTAGCACTTGGCCTGTCGTGATCTACATCAATTTGCGACTGTTCAACGGTGTAAACCATTCGCGTGTTTTATATATTAATGCAATGGTCGTTCAAATAAACATCGAAACAACGTTAATGGTTTTATCGAGGTATCAATTCTCAGGAATGGTAGTGTACTTAATTTGGACCGTATAGCTTTTGGCCCTGTTCTTATATTTAAAGGCATAAATAACGAGGATTTAATATTATTTGTCTAAGGTACGTCATAAAGGGAATAAATCAAAATTTTCAATTTGACATTATAATATTGCATTCATATGGCTAAAACAATGGTTAGTTGGCAAAAGTAAGATGGTGCACTAGTCCAGACTGACCTTAGTAAGTTTTTTTTATAGCTAAATAATTAGGATAATTTAGCCCAACAATTCATCATTGCCCATCCATTAACAAAGTCGTTAGTTAGCTGGGTAGCCCTCAAATGGCTGTAGAGTACTTTTTATCCGACTACAGTAAGTATATCAAAAGAGAGGGGTTGACTTCGTCCTCACGAAGTAACAAAGTTGCGAGTACTTTCTAGATAAAGTTAAATTTTCTCAAATGTTTGCACTAAACTCAAATGCAAAGTGGTGCATTAATATTCTCAAGTTTTAGCATTGAAAACAAAAATCATATTATTATCCTGTTTTTACCGCTTAATTCTTTCTTTTATTGAGATTCTTTTAGAAATGAGGTAGATATAGAATAGAATAGAATATTCTTTATTGCACACCTCAACAGGAAATAAATACAAACAAATTACAATTAACATTCAAGAGAGGTAAATAACAGGCGGTCTTATCGCTAAAGAGCGATCTCTTCCAAACAACCTTTGGGTAGCGAAATTAAATAAAAACGAGGTACCTAATTTGTTTTTATTGCAAAATTTTGAGAGAAAACAATTTTTAAAGGATGATGAATTTTATTTATGCATTATTGCTCAGGCACGTATTTACGATTTAATTAGGCACTTGCACGAGTTGCACGTACCTAAATAGCTTTGTGAAAATTATATTACAATAGGTATTGACTGCG
Organism: Apotomis betuletana; assembly: GCA_932273695.1. NCBI lineage: Eukaryota > Metazoa > Arthropoda > Insecta > Lepidoptera > Tortricidae > Apotomis > Apotomis betuletana. The sequence continues at coordinate 11,452,737 of OW026303.1, forward strand.
AAAAACTTAAGTTAACATTAAATCAAATAATATTTAGTTTACCAAGTTAGAAATATTATTAAAGCATTCCATTTAATTGCCTCATAAATGGATACGGAACCCTAAACTTCTGACGCGACTTTCTCGATAAACTCTAAAAAAATATTTCAATCGTGAGTGTTGTCTTATGCAACATTGTATGAAATACTTATGTTTTTTTTTTTTTTTTTTTTTTTTAATAAATATAAATATTAAGGGACAATCTTACACAAATCGACCTAGTCCCAAACTAAGCAAAGCTTGTACTATGGGTACTAGACGACGATATACATAATATATAAATACATACATAGATAACATCCATGACCCAAGAACAAATATTTGCACAAATATTTGCCCCGGCCGGGATTCGAACCCGGGACCGCCGACTCAGTAGGCAGGTGTCTACCAACCGAGCCAAACGCGTCGTCAAAGTGTTTAGTCGATATTTAGACATTTATATCAATGTTTTATATTAGAGAGAATAAAACTCACCTTGTTCACAAGTCCTGTAATCAGTTGCGCTGAATATTTCAACAATGACTTGAGACGTCGTCAATGTATATGTAACATAGGTTTGAACGCGTTTCCCATCTCTGGTACTCTAGTACCTACTGAATTCCGCGATCGCCGAAACCAGGTAGTGATGTGTTAATTGCGAATAAAGTTTGCGCACGATTTGCGCGATCACGCTACGCGGGAACACCAGAGGGAATGCGCATGCAACTTTAAATTTAAATTATTCATAAATAGTATTTTATTTGGGTTTCACATGATCTATATTTAAACTAATATCACTTATGAAAGAGTAAGGTGAATACGTGTCTGTTAGTGTTCCTTCCTCGTACATATGTGTTACTCACGCCACGCAGGAGGATCTAGATATGTTTGCATGTAAAGGCATTTATCACACAATAGGTAAATAAAAAGTAAATAAGGTATTATGCGAATTGAAGTTGGTTTACATTTCACGTGATGGTAAAACGTGATAGCTTAAACAAATTCTATTTAGATCAATAGCTTACTATTTGGTTTATTTTTACAGGTACTGTTTTCATCGAATTGTTATGGTCGAATTATTTCATAAGAAGATTTTACCTGTAGAAATGTCAATTTAACGCGGCAAATTACTACTTCTTTAATTTTTGTATTTATTTTCAAACTCGTTGTGGATACAAAAGCTCAGAGCTGTGTGCGAGATTGATGGAAGATCAGGACGTAAAGAGAGACTACCTGGACCGAAATGATACTATTTGCAATTATTTGTTAATTCCATGAATGTGGAGTACAAGTTTTATTGTGGGATGAACAAATACTATTAAAAATAATATCTATATTTTAAGAGGCCTTATTGCAATGCTGATTGTTTTAGACATGTTGCTCTATGTATAATCAAACATGTTTCTTAACATGTTATTGATGTTACTACCTAGAACAGGGCTATTGGGATTTACTGGTATATATTTGAAACCTACAATTTGAATTATTCATTGATAACTTTTGTTTCAAAAACTACTCGAAATTGACAAAATTCACGCGGAAAATTTGGTTTTTCAACTTATTTTCGACTACACGCAATGTAAGCATGAAATAGCAATGTTACTACCTAGAACTCGGGAAAAAGTAGTATTTACTTCAAAAAGTTGGTGGAAATTATCAATATTATGTGTCATAATATGAAAAAAATAAATTTTAAAAGGGATAAGGCCTCTTAAGGTCGGAATGGGATATTGTCATTTGGATACGTATATATTTTTACATTTGGGTTTGTATTTTCCAATGAATATTTAGATGGGATGGTTGGTGGGCAGGGGTAACTGAATCTATTCTAATGTGACCAAATATTACGTTATGTAAAAAAGTAATACTTCATTGTTCAAAAGAAAATGTATCGTACAAAAGGCAGACTTAATGCAATGAGGCATTATCTACCAGTCTGTATGATTCATGATTATTAAATAATAATTGATCAATTTGAATAAGAATCAGCGAAGGTTATCGCGTAGCTCTTGCATAAAATTAAAAGCTCAAGCATTATTAAATAAAACAATTTATAAAGTAACTAACCTAAAATGAAAATTGCATGAACATCACATCACTCGTTTGATTGTTATATTGTCACAAAAACCCATTGCTAGACATCCATAACACCGAAGTACCGAGTTAGAAAATGGAGCCGAATATAGAAATCCCTATTTTCCCATAGCTCAAAAACGCAAAATCGTATCCCACTTTTTACTGGAATTAAAACATCGAAAACAACACGTCCATATACGTTTGTTTTTGCCAGGTTTCATTTGGTCGGTTTTAAAGCTCTTTGACGAATCTGGGCGCTGACAGCATTTGCAGCTGATGCGGAGCGCGACAAAGGTGCCGGTTTTTCAGGTAGCTAGTGGATAGTAGGTAGTGTAGGGTAGTGGGTGGTAGGTAGAAGTGGACATGTTCAAAGGCTTTGGCGTCGACCGCAGCGCAAGCGTGGGTTAGGCGCTTGTTGTAACGCGCGCTCTGATTGAAAACTGCCGACTACGACTTGGCACAAACCTGTTAGGAACACGTCAACTGGATACGTGGACAGCTTTCAGTGGCGGGAACAATTGATATGATTAGAGGCATTATAAAAGTCTCAATGCATCACAATTTGCTAATAAACACGTTATATTTAAACATCGCTCTATTTTCGCCAAAAAAGTTAAAAAAGGCAAGTTATCAAAAATAAGCAATTTTATTGATGAAGAAAAATCTTGTTCATATTAACAATATAAAATGTCAGTATTAAAATATAAAATCCCAGCAATAAGTAGAAAATACTGTTTAGCTACCATTATTAATTAAACTAACATGTTTTTATTTGTCATAAATTAAAAAAGATATTCCAGTCATAATCGTATTTTGGAGTGGGTATTTCAGAATTACCTATTCACCTATTTATTATTTTTAATATAAGATTGTCTACAAAATCATACATAATTTTTTTTACAATGAAGCTGGAAGTGATCGTTAGCATAGCGGCAAAGCATCGATAATCTTTTTTATCGTAGGACTTGAATGTTTATTTTTTATCATGGAAAATAATTATTATATGTCTCTAGCCATGTCACACTGCCAGTATGATTTTTTGTCTTCCTATATTATGTAATCTAGACACGTGGCAGCGTGTCAAGCCAAGTTCAAGCAAAGGAACTGGCTAGCCAGCGCCGAGTGTAATATAACACGAACCACTTGGTGCCACTTTTGACCCTTCTATAACTTAAAATCTCTTTAACGTCAACACATAAAACTACGTGTGTTTAATTATATCCATAAAGACATCTAGAAGCCCAAATTTCATGAAGCTAGCTCAAACGGTTATAAAGATATGAAGGTCAAAAAGTCGTAAATTTTAGCACTGACTGACTGACATATAGTACCTAAACCTAACCTACTTCCAGATGACCTAGAAGGATGAAATTTGGAATCCAGCTCAGTAATTGTGTGTAAGCCTAGGAAAAAATCTAAAAATAAAAAAAAGGTTAAAAAATAGGGGGGGTCTCCATACAATATTTTTTTTAATTGTAGCGTTGGAACCGTTATAAGCAGATATTTGAAACAATTGGTTGAGTAATGCGAAACAATCTGACATTCGAACATGCGGGATTCGGACCACAACAGAATTTCTGTTCAAGCTGAAACGAATACGCTTGGATCGCTTTGCTCGCTCGACAATACATGTTCATATTCTTGTTACTTACCGTATGTTTATGCGTTGTCTGTGATATTATTTAAATCTTTTTTACTGTTTGGAACATATTATTGATAATGAGTTGGATATGTGCGATTTTGTGTTCATTCGTCAGTCCCTAGCCAAACTAACTGTCTTCGTGACTTCACGCCAAAACGGCTGACCGGATTTCAACTATTTTTGTTACACGGGTAGCCGAGCATTTAAAGATGGTTATAGAATACATTTTAACTACGGACGCGTCAGTAATTAATCACGAAAAACTTTTTCACGATTGACTTTATCACGAAAAACTTTATCACGAATAGACTTTATCACGAAAATACTAAATCACGAAAACTTTATCACGAAAACTTTATCACTAAAGACTTTATCACGAAAACTTTATCACGAAAGACTATCGCGAAAAGACCATATAACGAAAACTTATCTCTAAAGACTTTATCACGAAGAGACTATATCACGAATAGACTTTATCACGAAAAGACCATATCACTAAAACTTAAACACGAAAACCCCGAAAAGACTGACTTTGCTCTGTGACCCTTATAGTGAACGGCGTACGAGCCCAATTCAAAAGAAAAACCGCAAATCGATGTACAATTTAGCCATTTGGCACAGGCATACAATACAATTTTTTTGACCCGCAGTTCTTAAAAAAACAACCTTAGGGGATGAGTCATAATTTATTTTGTCTAAGCGTTTTGAGATGACTAAAAATATACCACATCAAAACAAAAATAATTTTCATAACAAGCCAACTTTGGGTTCCAGAAGATACGATATGGATGTTTTTTTTGTACAATACAATAATGCTATATTGCACACCAAAAATAGTTTATAGAAAAATACACATTGCAATTAAAATAACGGTAGACTAGACAACAGGCGGTCTTGTCGCTATAGTGCGATCTCTTCCAGACAACCTTCGGGTAGTGAAATTGGAACAGTGAAACAGAATGTCAGACGTCACGGGGTAAAACAATTTAAATTACTTATATGATTTAATACAGTACCGTACCGTAGCGTAGTAAGTATACAGTTAATTGAATTGAAAATTACAATTATTTTAATACTGTCAGCAAGGGGTAATTCACTAGAAACAAGGAAGACAACGCAAATGGAAATGAATGTACCTAAGTTAAATGCTGAATTTAAGACATTAATGAATTAATTAGGATTCTCCCTTTTGTCGCACAGATTTGGGTAAATATTTTCAGAGCCACATAAAACGCTGATGCCGCGTTAAATTACGTTCCCTAAAAATGAAGTTGAATATTTTTACTCCCTTTGATGATCAAAGTTGCCGGAGCTAATGCAATTTATTGTTTCTCTTAAAACGAGGCTCGGGCGTAATATTATTTGCAAGGTTCACCTACGACTTGTTGACATGCTCCAAAAAGCGAGTGCAGGAGCGCAGGGCCTAAGTGATTCGATACACGTTCAATATGTTTCATTAGGGAGCTGGGAGCTCGCTTATTCAATCATATCGAGGAGCCGGGCCGGCGCGCGCGCCACTCCCGCGCCTATATACAGGTAATCAGTTTTAGCGGCGTAATGGTACACGGATACACTTCCATAACAACCTCAAACAAATAAGAGCTGCTATTTTCACAAACTTTTTCATATAACTCTTCGTCGCTGATTCAAATTTTGAACGCGAAGACATATAGGCATGTCGTCCATATTTCTTCCAATTACAATGTGAAGCGCAGCGAGTGGTAAAAAGTAGTAAAGCACGCAGTATTATTCAGAACACAATGAGATAATTATGACATCTTAGGTAAATAATCTGAAATAGGTCAGAAACTACTTCAGATTATTTTAAATGTCTAAAGCTTTTGACTTTTTTTGTAGATTACTATTTACTCTTATGAAAATATGTATGAATACTATGGGTACTTACGCTACAATACTCCGAAGTTTTATTTGTCCGAATGCATCATCATTCCGAATTTAACTAATATGTAGGTAACGGTTCACTAATATGTTGCTTAAAATTGATACTCATAAATTCATATTGTATAATAACCTTCGACAGAAACATCCGAACACTCCGAATTTTATTTGACATATTTTTTTTCTCATATTGTGATTTTACATATTTTTTTATATCAGAACATTCATATGGCAGAATATGAATAAGCATAATATTTACATGTCCGAATAGTTATTTAGAAGAAATTTATATCTCATAATATTTATAGTTCGATTCTGTTATGGTCGCAGTTCGAACCTAACCTAACCCATTAAGTTCAGTTCTAACCTAACCTACTTTACTGGCAGCAGTTCGGTTCTGTTGTGGTCACAGTTCTAACCTAACCTAACCCATTAAGTTCGGTTTTAACCTAACCTACTTTACTGGCAGCAGTTCGGTTCTGTTGTGGTCGCAGTTGTAACCTAACCTAACCCATTAAGTTCGGTTCTAACCTAACCTACTTTACTGGCAGCAGTTCGGTTCTGTTGTGGTCACAGTTCTAACCTAACCTAACCCATTAAGTTCGGTTCTAACATAACCTACTTTACTGGCAGCAGTTCGGTTCTGTTGTGGTCCCAGTTCTAACCTAACCTAACCCATTAAGTTCGGTTTTAACCTAACCTACTTTACTGGCAGCAGTTCGGTTCTGTTGTGGTCACAGTTTTAATCTAATCTAACCCATTAAGTTCAGTTTTAACCTAACCTACTTTACTGGCAGCAGTTCGGTTCTGTTGTGGTCGTAGTTCTTACCTAACCTAACCCATTTTACTGGTATCAGCTTAATTTATAATCGCCTAATCTAACCTAAAACCTAAACTAGTTTCCTAGCACTCGTCTGTTCCGTAAACTATGTCTTTATGCCATAATAAGGCAGTATAGGCGATATTAATGTTCTGCCATACAAAATTATGTGAAATAAAAGTCGGTGATACTAGTGTTCTGCCATTTAAAATTATGCTAAATTAATAGTATGCTAACTGACAATTATGATACATATATGATTATGCTAAAGAATCATTCGGCTAAAAATGTTTCGGTGATAGCTGCTATGCGAAATGTATTTCGGAGAATCGATATTATGCAAGATAAAGGGAACCCGTAGGTAACATATGATCAATGGAAAAAAAAATCGTTTCGCGTTATTTCACTTTAGGTATTTTGAAAATTCGGAGTATAATAAGTCGGGAGGTTTCGGAAAAATTAAACTTTGGAATTTTTGGGTGATCCCGTACACTATAGAGGAATTTGTGGTAGTGCACCTAGGTGGAGAGTACAAGGTAAAGAATAAAGCTCAATGAATATACGATTATTAATCGGTATAGATACATTCTAGTTATTTAACAGTGTTTTAAGGGAACTTTTTATACTTTGTAGTATTAATAATTAATGATAAAATAAGCATATTTTAATACCATATATGTCAACATGATGTAAACCAATCTAAGGATTTATACAATTATGAACGCCGTAGAATTATTTCGTTTGTTTAATGAATGAAAAAAAAAAAAACTTATTTTTCTTCTTCTAACCGGCCCATGTAGATAACTTTATAGAAATTAAAGATGAGAAGTTTGAAGAATGTATTTTTACCAATTTCTACGTGATAAAACCTGAAGACATACTCTACCGGTTAAGTCGTAAATCTCGCTTTATAGTTCTATTAGGTACTTGAAGATCTTTTGAATAATACGAATGAATATTTTTTCTTATACACTAAGAAGAAAAAAAGGCATAAGGCATTCATTTCCAAAAGCCAGACTGTAGAAGCGAAATGAAATATTCCGTAAAAGCAATTGTTATCCCATAATTTTTCCTTCCGTCGGCTCGAACGCGTTTCCGCCGTAGTTTCTGAGGAACAGCTTCTTCGCTGACGTTGTCTGCGTCCGCTGTCGCCGGAAATGGTAATTACCGCCTAATCTCGCCCGAAGCGCAGGGCGGCTCGGCGTCCGGATATGAACTTCCGTTATGAACAATTTACCGCGCGAAATTGGACGACGTTGCTCCGTCCTGCATTCAGCCTACAGCCGGTGATCACACGTGCCCTCGCCAGTCGCAGCCCCATTCACGCGATCGTCGCCCACGAATAACTAACGCGGCGCTGAATGCAAAGCGAAGCCTTTTACACCATAATATCAAGGAAATTGCACTTATATTCAATTCGACAAAAAAATTCACACTAAAGCCTGGTTCTGTATTTTATCGTAGTTAATGTTTAAGTATTCGAGTTTGTGCACTTTATCATGCCCCAAAGTAGAGTATTTACAGTGCAGTTGGCACCGTTTCGGGGCTTTGCGCTTAGTTGCATCTTTGCTACTTAAGTCTAAGTCGAAATGACATTATTTGCGAATGTTGCTTGCAGATTGCAGGTGTATTGCTTTACATTCGTAACTTACTTGCTAGTAAATATTTATTTCCATTTATGATCCAATATCGTGTACATACCTATAAGCAAATGTTTAAAAACGGTTGTAATCGGCAGATTTATTGATCAATAATCTGCTATCAGCCGCAACTATTAATAACCTAATTGTCAACCAATGCGTTTCTGTAGATGCAAATGATGATCCCGGTTGGATGGCACCTAATGATCACCATTCATCGGAATCTCCATTGATGTAGAGGTGTCATTACTCGCCACGCTACACGCCTCAGCCATCTATAGGCCCGACCGATCCTCATTGAACCCAAATTGAAGCCAAGATCTGAATTATTAACCTAGCACTGTAGGCGATTGCCGTTACCACATAAATCCATTTACTGAATGACCAGGTTAAATATGCTCGCAGCAATCTGTGAGGCAGGGTAAAAGTTCCATAAAGTCACTTAGTTACAACTTTCAACTTTTCTTACAAACGCTATCCCTGCCGGAACAGCTAGAGTTTAAATTTCCATTTTCAAGATTGTTATGAAATCCCTCGAAAACAAGTGCATTGCGGGTAATGCGATTATGTCATTCAAAAATAATGAGGCGATTGCAATCTGGTTTTTACGTTGCGTCGAAACACGATAATCACACACAGCAGCGTTAATAAAACGTCAGAATAACTGGCGTAATTAACTTATCATCGGATCGACGATTTGCATCTGCGCGGGAACGATGGCAAAATGCAATGAAATCGAGGAAAAAATGATTTGGATATTCAGAGTGAGAAACGAATGGACGAACGGTTATTGTCGGCTCGCACACAGCCTCCAAATGGACTGCGCTCGTTCAATTTCGATACTTTTACAACACAATAGACGAGAGTAAGGCGTGCTCGCTCACCTGTCAAATTAAAAAAAGCACTTGCATATTCAGAATAAACTGGTAAAAGCCGTCCAGAATATGTACAACGCGTCCGCTTTTAATTTTTATTTGCTTTTGTTGATTAAATTGATTGGAACGGTCCCGTCTGTGCCAACTCGACTAGAAAATCCTTAGGATATTAATATGGACTATGGGATATCGATCGAGATACTGGTTAAGCATAAGGAAACATATGCTGCGCTCGATCGCGCTTCAGTTAAGGTTGTACCAAGGCTTATATGTCGTACAGAAGGTACAATCCTAGTCTAAAATATCCAACTCAATAGAGTTTTCCTCGAAATTCCACATTTAAAATACTTTAGAAGTGGAAATTACCTATAACTTACTAAAAATAATTACGACGATAGAGTATACATGTGATAGTTAGTACAGAATAGAAAAATATACAAATGCATGCTGTCACTTACATTTTGCAGACAGGTAAACATACCTACTTTGAAATTCTAATAATTCCTGCATTACTCCTCTGGTTTCGATGTCCAGAGCTGTGGTTTCAGTGTTCTGTAGTTCAACTAGGAATGTAGGAGATGTTAACACAGTATATAAAAAAAATTGCACAATGTAAATGAAACTCGAAACAATAAATGTACAGTCTGTGAGCTCTCCGATTGCGAATCGGGTTTGGGTGAAAACTGAGAGGTTCTTATCTGGATCGCGTAAAAGCGAGCGAGACAGGTATAAAACGCGAATAGCTTTCTGACAGCTCACGCACTGTATTTAGTTGTCCTGCTGAGATGGCCGCTGCGCAGATCGGCCGCACATTTTGCAGGTTTCGTCGACAACGAACCAATTAATATCACGGTTACATCGTCTCGAAACCCGAATCATGTGCGGTTTCTTCTCTTCAACTCTTCCTTCTTCATAACACCAACATAAACCAGAAAATAAAATTGGGCAAGTGCGAGTCCGACTCCCGCATGAAGGGTTCCGTACCCATAATCTATAACAAGTTTGTTGTATGGGGGCCCCCCTTAAATATTTATTTTATTTTATATTTAGTACCTATTTGTTGTTATAGCGGCAATAGAAATATATCATCTGTGAAAATTTCAACTGTCTATATATCACCGTTCTTGAGATACAGCCTGGTGACAGACGGACGGACGGACAGCGAAGTCTCAGTAATAGGGTCCCGTTTTTACCCTTTGGGTATGGAACCCTAAAAAACACAAAAGATGCATATCAACTAGGATAAACCATCTGAATGTTAGTAATCAAAAGCGGTAGCCAATCATTTCACAAAAAAAACACAAATATCACAGACAACGTTTAACAACTCCATCACAAATTAGTCGTTTCAAAAAACATTGGTCACAAACTGTTCCTTACACATATTATGTTCTTGAAAAATCATCATAAATAACAAATCATCACTTGACAAACTATTTATTTCACATCACTTCAATCGGTTTAGTATGGCGTGATTACTACTTTGTACAGTAAACGGCGATAAAGAATGCACATCGGCAATCATCGCATTTCCGAATACAAACGAATGCTAACTTCCATGTACATCAATTATTAGATTAATCGTTCATCAGAATTTGCATTTAGAACTAAGTACTTTATTGTTGTTTTGTTTTGATTTCACGTGGAATATATAGAGCTGTAAAACTCGATGTAATTATATTCAATTATTGCTATGATCTTGTTGGGGAAAAATAATATACATACATATATATTATATGTTCAAAGTTCTTCTTGAAATTCCAGTGGCATCTGCAACTCTCTGTTGAACCTTCTTAAAATAATTACTTACATTAACATCCTCGTGTTTTTAAATTGGTTGGCTTCAGTTACCAAATATTTATAAACATTGTAGATAATTTCGCGTGACTGGCAAAGTAACGGCTTACCTTTTTTTCCTATAGATGCCATAGTACAAATTTAATTTTGTAAAAGTTTTAGCAACTCTATATATATATTGACTTGGATATGCGACTGCACTCTCTCGCATTTGAACCACGACTGACAAAACAAACGTCATGGTGTGTGCGACACAGATATCGCTATACAAAGTCGAAATTAGCCGATCGCCTCTTTCCAAAGATCGATGTGCATTCTTTATCGCCGTTTACTGTAACTCACAGAATGCTACGCCGCCGTAGAGGATTTCTACGAGACAGCTCGTAGCGGTTATACTTTTATTTTCTTGATTTGTCATTATTAAATAAAATATACATCTACAAAAATGTAAAACTTGAATATATTCACGAAAAAAAAATGGACTAGAGTATGTGGATATATTGATTTAAAAAGTGTAATCATGTGAGTTTACATTTTAAACTCACACGATTTAACACATTTATTACAATAATGTGTGAATTTAATATTAATAAAACGGGACTTAATCACGTTAAAAAGGTGTTTAATTCATTACCTCGACGTTTCGGAAATGGTTTTATGTCCATTGTCTCGAAGGGACTATCCGTAATAGTCTCTTGACTGTCCCTTATAGGTCTCGAAGCCATAATTCATAATTATTTATTGCATTATCATGTTGTACAATAAGATGTTACATCAATAATATTAAGTCCATAACATGAACCCTGTTAGGGCACAGCAATTTACTTAGTGGTGGGTATATAAATAATTAGGTACAATCAGGCGGGGCCGCGATTAACGTTTCCCGCTACAAGTACATGCCGGTGGCCGCATGCATGCGGACTATTCAGTGGCTGACACGCTCTGTCTCGGAACGCACGTACCTACACGATTTTCGCGCGCTCACGATTTACGTCGCAAGTGAACGTTCCGCATTCATCTGTTGATACCAGTGTTATATTATAATAGTGTTTAAATGAGTAAAAAGACAGCGAAAAGATATTGTATCGCAGCGGGTTGTAGGAACAATGATCGAAATTGGAATCACGCATTTTTCGCTCTCCCAACATGTCCGAAGGATGCCGAAAGGTAAGAAAATGAACATAATATATAATAATTAGTTACTGAATAATAATAAAAAACATATTGCAGGTTACTTCCATATTTAACACTGGTAATACTCAGAACAATTTTAATTGTTAAGTACTTATGTAATTTTGAATTGATTATTTGCTGCTATTTGTCAATTTAAATTCTAGTAAAATAAGTATGTCTACTACTAAATCAACAATCACAGAGGTTTTTATAATAATATTTGATATCACGTTTGTAAAATTACCAATAATTTATAAACGATTGAGTGATAGTTTGATAGGTAAGTATATAAAGTATATAAATAATAAGGTACAATAAATGTATTGGAAGAGATCCCTAATAGGAATAAGTTCGCCTTTGTACATGTTTTATTTGTTACAAGCGACCCGCCCCGGCTTCGCACGGTACGCGCCGTGCGTATTTTTAAAAATCTAAGCATACATAGGGGCAGACAGACAGCAAGAAACGACTTTGTTTTATACTAGGTATGTAGTGATGAATATATATGAATAAATAAATAAATAAATATCGGACAACTAAGCAAAAACAAAATTAAGCTCAAGAATTTAATTGCATGTTAAGGTAACGCATTCGTTGCATTATTTATTTTATTATATTATACGTATTAAAATGTTTAAAAATAAAGCTAAAATGTTTTGCGGCCTGGTGGTGGATTCAATTCGTCCAAATTCTGAGATTGATTATTTTATAGTTAAATAATGAAATAATAAATATAATTTATGAAGAATATAAATATATTGCTCTCTATATTGAATGCCAGAAATAAATGAATTGAATGGGAAATACATTTTTATTTTTAGTCGTTGACAGCCCTCTCTCTCTGCGACGCGGCAAGCGAGACCATTCATTTTCACCGTTGGCACGCAGCTTTAACGTTCCGTTTGGCTTGCGCTGGGGACGACGACTTTAGAAGGGCCATAAATCATATTTTTTTGGCTAAAAAAAGCGGCTTTTGTAAAGATCAAAGCAGTGTGCCTTCTGTACTTGTACTATTATCTATTCTGTGGTACAATTTCGATTTAGATTATTAAAATAAATAAATTAAATTTTGTTACAATAATATCGAAATAAATATCATTCCACATTATTAAATTATATTATTACATTATTTACCGTAGGACGGCCTAGATATCGCTGGAGTGATGAAGTCCAAAAAGATCTCAGGGACCTAGGCATCCTTAACTGGCGAGAGCTGGCTCAGGATCGTGGAGCGTGGCGTGATCTGGTGTCGGAGGCCAAGATCCACTTTGGGTCGTTGCGCTCAGTTAGTTAGTTAGTTAGTTAGTTATTACATTATTTATTACATAATTGTAGGTTTATCATAGATTATAATTTTACAATATCACATTATTAATATACTTATTATCTTATCACATTTAACATGAACTAGGTATAATTTTACTTTGGCAAAGATTCGTCGTTTTAGGTATTCACCTATGGAGTAATAACATTTATTAATTAAAAGCTTTTTTAATTCCCTTTTAAATACTGTGCCTTTCGGTTCATCTCTGAGTATCGCTGGCAATTTGTTTACGATTAGTATGCATCGGTAATAAGGGCCATTTTTATTCATCTCTAATTTTGTAGCTGGTAGTTCTAGTTTAGTTGTTTTGTTTCGTCGTCCAGTCCCTTCGACTAACCCAACAGGGTTATTTGGATATCACAGGATAGTTTTTTTATCTTATTTTATGTACATTATGTTAAAAATAAAGACATACATGTCTTTATTTTACGTTCATCACGCCTAAAGGGCGTCTAATAAAACCATGTATCCACAGACCCGCTGTTTTTTTCAACGAGAACGAACGTCGCGGGCACTTCCTAGTTAGAATAAAATAAAAACGTATAGTCTGGCCATAGCCCTGAACATCATGTTTAATATAAATACAGTAGAAATAAGTATGGCTAAGTAGCCACACAAATTAAAAAGTTCGTCCATATTTATATTTTACTACCGCAGGTAAGAACATATTTACGCATTTCTCTTCCTAATTTTAAGTAGTGAATGGATGGGTAATTAATTAATTAAGAATAGCTTTGCTTATTAAACAAACAGGCCATAACTGAAGTCTACGGCTTCCTTTAGCCACAGCGACGGCTTGCTTTCCTGCAGGAAATATTATAATGTCGCATATTAAATTATATATATTTTAAAATATTTACGGGTACGATTTGATATTAAAAATATATGACAATACTATTATATTAGATATTCTTATTTCACATTATTTTGTATTTTCATTTAAAGTTAAAGTTGAAATGTGTGTTTTTAAATTTTCAAATAAAGGGTTTAAGTAAGTAAACAAACATTTAAAACATTCAGATTTCCAGCTACGAATGAATATAACAACTTAAATATAAATAATTCTATATTCGATATTGCTTTTAATAGTTTCTCTAGGTATTGAAACTAACTCCGTTCATGAGAGTTGGAACGCTTAACGTGAAATATAATCATTTTCCCATTGACGGCGCTGGACAACGTTTTTGAAACTCACAATCGGAATACATTAACTTAGTAGTATTGCTTAGTTTGGGACTACTTAACACTTTGGCAACCAAGAATTTCGTAGCGCTACGCGCGTAGCCGATAATATGGGGAAATGCGGATGTAGCGAAAACTCGCTACGAGCACAGTGCCCACGGAGCGGGTTCCCGGTGTTGAAAGTGTTAATAGATACTAATCTAAGATTGTCCCATAATATTTATTTTAAAATTTAAAGCCTATCTTTGCGTTGCTTTATCGAATGTGTTCATATAACAAGCAATACCATTAAGAGATGTGTTCGGAAAACTGGGGCATCGTTATGTCTGTCGGGCTGTCACGATACCTCAAGATTAACGCACGCCCGAGCAGCATCCCTCTCACGCAACAGATGACCAATTGTTCGTTCTCCCATAACGGCAGCTAAAAGTTTTCCCATTTATTCAGTGCTCATACGTCAAGTGGCAAGTTGTAGCGGGCGGGGGGCGGCGCGTTCCGGCGCGATAAGGCGGCGGGCCTATTGTCGCGGCGTCGGCGCACGTTTCCTCCGCCGCCGACGGGCCTACCGCTTTGTTCCCTCGTAATGAACAAACTTATTTCCCAGGCTAATGCTGCCGCCGACTGCCGAATTCTCTTCAACGTTATCTAGCCCGAATTGTCACAGCACGTCTCCACGCACGCTGACGTTAATTGTCCAAACATCGGCCTAGTTCTATTTGAATAGAGTTACCGAAGTATCAGTGTTACATTAGCACAATGCGAGAGGTTGTTTGACGAAGGCCCGACTCTATTAAGAGACCGTCACGTAAATTTTAGCCATATGTAGATAATTAGATGGCATGTTTACTTTGATTTACTCTGTTAGTTTATGTATCTAACTTGAACTAATAACCTAAAGTTACCTTATAGAAAAGTAAATACCGATTTAATACCTACTTATATTCCTATTTGTTTTAGTTTATTTTAATTTTAGGTTTTTTGTACATAGTTGTTAGTAGTATTTAAGCTTTTTATTTACTGTTTCTTTGTTTTTCCTTTTTTGAAATAAATATATATAGATTATTTTTATACCAATAAGGCCATGTCTAAACTAACTGTCACCAATTTCACGAAGCATGCAGGAAGCCCGTTTCAATACAAGAAGGAAACGCAAATTGAAGTGAAACATTCCTATATAAATGAGATACTGAGAATCCTGCTGCAAAATAATTCCAATGATCACCGAAGTGCTATTATTGCTAATTGCTAGTATCGAATAACAGTAATCGGATCAGTAGGCCAACTGAGCGCAATCTTTGTTTTCGTTTTCAAGTTATTGGATAATTGGATATTGCATATTTCGGATTTTCTTTACAATGTTTAATTGTACTCGTAGTTTCAGTATTGTTGGTGTGTATTTCAGCATATTTAGGGCGTCATTGATAACGATTGTCTGGATCAATGAGCAGGCTCCCCGGCGCTCCATTATCCTCACGAAGGGCCCTCCTCGTCGTCTGCTAAACTCTTCCCATAACGCATTATGTATTTTTTGTGGCGCCAAAATTTCTTATTCATTCGAATACATTCAAAAAATTGTCATAGAAGATAGTAGCGCTCCTATTTCAATGGCGAAAAAATTCGAGCGCCGGCAATAACTCTGGGGGAGAAAATCGCATTTGGATCGAAAGAGGGCAAATCTTTTATGTAATATGAGATTGTCATCGCGATTATTACAGGCAAATAGAATACCCCGGATCAGTAAGTAGGTTATCTGCTTGCTTCCTTTGGTCGAAATCAGTTTATTGGATGTTGCTTGGTATGTAGGTATCGAGTAAATTTTGCATTAGTCATCTTAAATGTTCTGTGTTGATTTTCTTTACCCCAAGCATTGTAGTCACTTGAAAACCAAAAGGGCTGATTATTCAACAAAACATTCTAGCCAAAGTTTTATTATAAATTCAAAAATACAGTAGGTATGTGAGCTCTCAGAGATATGGGTTTGAGAGAAAACTGAGAGGTTCTTATCTGTATCCCGTGAGGGCGAGCGAGACAGGTATAAAACGGGAATCGCGTTCTGACAGCTCAGGCACTGTAAGTCAGTGTCTTTGTTTTTCGCATCATAAACTTATATTGTAAAAGATTTAAAAAATTGGTCACGTAACCGACGTATCATACAGTAATCGTTATCGTTACCTCGGAAAAATACACAAGGTTTCCACTGGATAAGTATAATATATTTGCATTTGCAGGCGAAGCCGCGGGAAAAACAAGTATGTATTTTGATAAAAGAGAGTTACCGTACACGTAATCAGTAATGTTTTACAGCTCCGTCGCCCCCTAAAGATATTAATCAAAACTTTTGTCGAGTGTAGGGTGACGTCAATTTGCGAGAAATGCTTTCGCGGTAGATTGACTTACTCCCAAATATCTGTCAGGGTTGTTATCCTATAAGTTTAGTAACAAACTGCGAATCAAGAATTTACTTTTGTAAATGCTGAAATCGTTATTATTTGTGGATAGAAATCAATGAGAATAAATTGGGATTCCTATATAACTTCATAACTTCCATACTATTTAAATCTGGGGGCACGGTAGTGCCCCCGCCAAGACGAAAAAAAAAGAGGCGGGGCACTACCTACCTTTTCTCGAACCGTTTCGTCTCATTTTCAAACCCTCATAGTTTCGTCCCAGTTAACACCAGAGCGCCCAAATTCACAGGTTAAGATGCAGTTAGGGAACATATGAAATATACTAAATTTCATTGATCTAGCTTTTATACTTTAGGTTTTATTGGTACCTAAAATACGCCGATTTTGCCACTCACTCACTTATGTATCAAAACCTCTGGGGTACTTCCCGATGACCTAGAAAGCTGAAATTTGGTATGTAAGCTAGGTTTAGTACACAAACAATAGAATAATTCTGAAACTTGGAACTTTTACCCCCCAACCCCTTAAACTAGGGGATGAAAGTTTGTATGAGACTTTCGCAAATTTTGATACTAGAGGTCTGAAAATTTATACCTATTGGGCTCATTGTTATAAATAAAATACACATTCTAGGATTTTTAGAAAATCACCCCCCACCCTTTAAATAAGGGGATGAAAGTTTGTATGGGCTTTCCATAATGGGGGATAAAAGTGTATATAATATATATATATATATGGGGCTAAACGTAAGTATTTCTTAAATACACAATTATTATACTATACTATACTATAATTATATTATACTTACTTAGAAACACTTCAGCATAAAAAAAAACATATAAATTAAAAATTACCTTACAAAAAGAAATGAGATCCCACCAAAAACATTTCATGTAAAATTGGCTGCCAAGACTCACATGCTCATAACGCTTTCGCTGTAAAAAAGTGGTCAGATCCCTCGAAAAGCCAAGCCCCTAAGCCCTGAGTTTACTAATCCTACACCTTGGCTTCAAAAGTATGGCTTGGCCGTTTCATAAAGTACCGTAAATAAGTTTAACGGACTGTCCGGCCTATATGGTAAGGAATTAAGTTTAATATATTTTATCATGAAGACATAAACTTAATTTCTTGATACCGTATGGGCCAGACGGTTCTGTGGACTTATTTACGTTACTCTATGAAACGGCCAAGCCATACTTTTGAAGCCAAGGTGTAGGATTAGTAAACTCAGGGCTTAGGGGCTTGGCTTTTCGAGGGATCTGACCACTTTTTTACAGCGAAAGCGTTATGAGCATGTGAGTCTTGGCAGCCAATTTTACATGAAATGTTTTTGGTGGGATACTAATTATACATACAGACAATAGTATTCTAATCATAATCACAATAGCTTTAGGCAAAACCGATGTTTCATTTGCTCATATCTCATATCAGATTTGAGTCTGAGTGTAAGTTTCTAACACAACAAAATGTGTCAATCGCGTTTATTTCCCGTATAAATAACATGGCCGTAAACGCATTCGAAATGCTTTTGCGTTAAAAGCAAACTACTACTTACTAACTCAACTCAAGACTCAATTTAAAAAGCGGCCGTAAAAGAAGGATTCTGTAATGCATACTCAATTGTAAAAATTCAGATAAAATATTCCTCCAGAGCTTAATAAATGATATTATCAATGATGCCGCCTCACAGCCTGTTAAAGCGAAGTATACATGATAACTGTAGCGCATCGAAGCTTAATTGCAATGCGTCGAGCCAGTTAGTTGGCGAGAGCAGATGTGTGGAAAAATCATACCGTGCCTTTCCAGCATAATGTCGTATCTTACTATGAGGTGTATAATCACTTACGACGTTTATTGACGAAAGGTGCGACATTATTAGCAGTCGCAAGACGCTCCAACGACACATTCATATTTAAATGTCAGGTTGCGAGTTACTAGCGGGTGTGCTCATGTGTGTTTTACAGATTCGACTGAGGTGCGAATTTACGCTTATTCGCATGAATACCTTCGGGAGATAATGTGTTTCTTTTTGATACAATACCTGTATACTCGTAGCTAATAAAGTTCGGATTCTCATGCGAGAAACATGTTATTTAATATTATTGTGCAAATATAATACATACATTACTTCAGAAAAGAGCCGCGAAGTAAGGGCTCCCTGGGCGAGTTTAGGGTTAATGGAGTCCTTCAATCGCTGTTTCGACCGAGGAGTTCTGCAATCCCTGTTTCGAGCGAGGCTTGTACTTGTTGTGCTTTTCATTAAACGATTCGAGAAAATATATAAATAAAAAATAAAAAAACGTTTGAATTTAGAACGCATTTTCAAATGTCATGTTTTATATAATAATGTACGCGCCATATTTAACATGAAGGACGATATTTCCTTGGATAGACAGCAGTAATTAAAAAAAAAGAACAAAATGTATTTATTCTGGAAATCTTTTTTTGTTATTATTATGAGTTGGTAAGGCCACCATAAATGAAAAAAAAACTGTAATTTGAAGTTTGGATGCCAATAGAATCTGCGGATCTTATAACCCTCTAAGCCGGGAAACCTTACTGGGAAGGGATTATTTCTCAATATTTTTTTATTTCTGTAGGTGGTGGTAAGACTATTTATTACTTCTTAGTTCCCCTTTAAAAAATAGGTACTTTATTATTATTTATTACACAAATGCTCTAATTATCTCACTATAGTAGTTAATTTTAGCGTTTCGTGAGCATGTACTCCCAAGTCTCATTTTTTTAAATCCTAATAATATTCGGAGATTTAGGTGGAGTTAGATATTTATTTAGGTACTTAGCTCACTAAATCCAATACTTATTGAAAAATGGAAAAAGTGTTACCGCGCAAACAGTGGGGTCGTAAATAAGTTACTTTCTGGGAAAAATTGTTCTCGCAAACTTAATTTCATGCAGGAAGCGGGCGTCTTCGCATATTTTCTTAGAAAACCTCGACTTAAGTCAACCGAGGAGTTTCAGAATTCGTTCGAGTATCATTTTACTCAAACCAATTTGGGGCTATATGGTTAAATCATTTAAGCTACAATATGTCACGTTGCTAAAAGTCCCATATAACTTTCGCAACTCGCGATTGTACACAATATTGAATTCGAACGATAAGAAGATTATTCTAAACTTGAAGTAAACGAGACGAAGTTTATTTTTCCGAGCCCTCGACCGCAACGAGCGGCGCGTTTCATCGGCGGACAATCAAAATGAGTTACAAAATTACCAAGCTAAAAGGATCCACTCTTACATTTATTTACAAACTACAGTACAAAGGGATAAAAATGTTCGGTGCAATTTCAGAGAAGAGTGAGCGTCTCGACCCGCGCGGCACCGGGGAGCTAAACCAAATTTATGGTTTGAAAATTAAACTTAAATTGGATATTGCCGAGTTATTTTTTAGCATTTGCATTTACAGATTAATTGCTCCGTGATAAATTTGATGGTAATTTAATAGCGGGCTGAAGATTTTTGAGAAAATAATTATTGTCACAATTTTGGGATAGGTAAGCAATAAAAATACGGGAGGGCGATTTGAAGAGGCAATCGTTTTCATTTTGGACGCGTAGTAAATTGAATAGCAGTGTAATCGCTCATGAACAGTACTCGAAAGTTTGACAGCAATTTGCGATTGGCAATTTCCTGTTTTACGAGCGTAACCTCGTTACGGCAGTAGGTAGGTGCCTATGAAACTATTGACACAAAAGAGCATCGTTTGTGATAATATCGGGAGTGACCTATTTGCCGGAGCCAGCCTCATTTCATGGCTTGCTGCATATTGCACAGAACCCATTTCAATCAATTTGATTATAATTAATGGACGCTGTTCAAAGGCACTAAGATCTGAATTCGATCTATGCCGAATTGCAAACCTACCGGTTGCGGCCTGTATTAGGCAACATTTGTTTTAATAACTTAAAAAAAATACTTCAGATGCTCATTCTTCATCATCTTTATATCAGCCGATAGACGACCACTGCTGGACAAATGCCTCCCCCAAATTTCTCCGAAATGATCGGTCTTGCGCCGCCCTTATCCAATAGTTACCCGCGATCCTAACTAGGTCGTTGATGGATTGATGTTGTATTGGATGGAGATGTTCATTATCATTCGAAATAAGATCATTTCAATCTTCAAAATAATCTACCCTTACAAACATACATTTTTATTTGAAAATCAGTCGAAATTGCCTTTTAAATCTCTCTAGGATGGAATCTTCAAATTTAATGAATATAAATATAATTATATTGTTTAACATATAATTATAACAGTTGATCTGTATTCGCAGTGCAGGGTAGTGGCTCTCTTTGTGGTGAGCCTGCTGCCGACGCACGACGCACGTGTTGCTGTCAGTATGACAGTCGGCAACCAGTTAATATTGCCGGTAACGAGATTTGCTGCTTCCGAAACAGAAACAGATACAGATAGGATTTCGTTTCATAAATATTTGTTTAAGCTAATCTATTACAGATTCATAAGTCTATACAAGTACGACCTTGTATAGGTATCTATTTCTAAAATAAAATCGGATTTCGTAATCAAACTTAGCATTATATACAGCCGTCTTGTCTTACAGTTTAAGTTCCTTAATGTTAGAATTCTGGTTTATTTAAACTTAGAACTTAAATTATGTATTCTTTCATTTTAGCTATCAAAACAGAAAGACGTTAGACTTCGTAGTTCCTAAGTACGTATATCCCACGTATATCCTCTATAAGTACGACCGAAAAGAAAGAGCAAAGAAAAAGAGAGGTTACTGTTGAGATTACTTTTGTATAGCGTATTGACATTGCAGGCTTTTATCACCCTTTTTAAAGGGGGAGAAATCTCTGACACATATTTAAATAGGCAAACAATACAGCTTTGAGAACAAACGCGGATAAAAGGGCAAGGAAAAATAAAATACAGTAATGTACCGTGACAACAAAATAAGCTCGAAATTTATAAATGTCTGGATGCCTGTCCTGAAATCTAAAGCATTTGTTATATTCTATCATTATTCACGGCATTCAAAAGGGGAACTACTTATACAATAACTTTTTTTTTAAAGTAGTCTGTGACGGCATATAGCGAGACAACTGCCTCCCCACAATGTTCGCTGCCGACTGAAGCGACCGACTGGTTACTTCGTGTTTATAAAAACGCCATTCACAGGTATATTACACTAAAAATGGTTCACTGAAGCGACGATTGACAGGTAAGACCGATAATTCAAGCCCCAGGATACCTTTTAGATCTTTCACTTAAACGACTAAAGCAAGTTTTAACGGATACATTAAGCGACATTTAAATGCTCAAAATTCAACGTGTCGCTTGAAGGAGCAAATACTGTCGTAAATTTTGTGACAATAAATTAACCGACAGCATTTGTTGTTCATAATTCCAGAAGACACGATTAAGCACCTAACCTTATATAATTTGTGTTTGTAATAAAAACTTTAACGCCATTGCTACAAATTCAAGCCATTTTTAAAAACACTTTAAGCGATCACGTATAAAATTGTGAGTAGTTTAAGTGACGTAGTTCAAATTTAAATCAAATTATGTGTCGCATAACTGGGTGTTTTTTAAATCGGTCCACTATTTATAAGCTACCTTAACCGACATCAAAGTCATTAGATCGCTACGTAACCCGTCTTAAAAGACGCAGAAAAAAAAGCTGATTTCAACGATATATATAACTCAAATTCATTGAAAATGTCGCTTAAGGGGTTTCTCCTTTCCACCGTCGATATATTTTTTTAATGTTTAGTCATATCAAATGACCGGTTACAAATTTTTATAAAGTAATTGTTCGTATAATTTAACATATATTTTGTTCTAATTAGCCAATTAACTGTATAATTAAACATAATGGCTCAATCAAATCAGCACCTGAGTTAAGAGTTCGAAAAGTCCGCGGGCCACTAGAGTAGAGAGAAGAGAGCAGTTCGTAAAAGCGTCGGATTACAAAAATGATTTTCACGAAACAGCCGTGAAACAAATCTCACCGTACAAACGAGTAATCGGAGCCGGGAAGATGACACGCCATATTTTAAGTATCGGTGGAAAGTCGACACGAGCCGACACCCTGAAGAGGAGACAGGTGTTCTCCCCAGGACTTGTTCCACCTTCACCGCCCCTCTTTATTGATATTACGGTCGGCGCATTAAGCACTCCAGCGTTGTGTATTGGCTTTCACATGAGGCTAAAATAAAACTAGGATAGAGGATCGTGCGTTCCAATGAAAATGTTACGGCCAATTGTTTGGTCGTCTCTACGGCACTTTATATCGCTACAGAGCGCTGTGAGTGGACATACAAATGACCGCTCTGTATTATAAACGCGCGGAGGCTGGAATGTCAATTAATGGAAAACAAATTTGAACAAGGACACTGGCGATAAAAGTTTGTATAAGTTAAAGTCGATAAAGGCTTCGAGTTCTTGAATATAAAGTTGGAACGTTAGTACCGTAAAGTAATTTAACAACTATCGCGAGTTAAGTAATGATTTCAAAGTGAGAGTTTTATCGTGATAGGATTGGCTTTATATCCGTAGTATTCATAAGTCTGCGGGCGCGGCGCAGGCATTGTCGTCGCGCCGGACCATGCTGTAGGTAATGAAAGAGCTCCGCTCCTCCATTATGGAAAAGAGCCTGTATTTCTAAGCATCCTAGCGTACGGTCAGCAGTCAGATTCTCACCTGTAATTGTATCCGGGTTCTCCCCACTGCACCGACTAGCAAATAATACCAATTCCTTCGGCTTTATCCACATTGCCCCTGGCCGTCTGCATCTATTTCCGCACCTTCAAATTAAGCATTTATCTCTGTATTTTGACGGAGACCTGCAATCTACGCGAGCGTATGTCAAGGTAAGTGGCCGTCTGTGGCGACCGTTTTCTTAGTTTGTCAGTTGGCGCGGCCCGTGCGTCCCTGCAGGGATAAAAGTTTACGGCAAGACAACTAGCTCGCACGCCTCAACTGCCAAACTTGCCTGCACTTTAATTAGCATTCACTCTC
The DNA here is from genome assembly GCA_932273695.1 of Apotomis betuletana. NCBI lineage: Eukaryota > Metazoa > Arthropoda > Insecta > Lepidoptera > Tortricidae > Apotomis > Apotomis betuletana. Next base: position 11,476,599 of record OW026303.1, read on the forward strand.
CCTGCCATTATTACGCCACATAGGCTGCAAAACTTAAAGCAGGTAAGTTATAAGAGAGAAACTGTACAGAACGAAGTGAAATATTGAACAAACCTTAATCAAAAATTGAATGCGCGAATACTCAATAAAGTTCTCTGACGTTATATAAATAAATCAATACAGTCTGCAATATCAGGCAATTTCAATTACCGAAAGAAAAAAAAAATAGGGTCAGGCGGTAGCAGTTTTATTAAACATTAAGTCTAAGTAATGTTAGTGGTTAGCTTTGAAAACAGAAAATACGCTGAAAGAATATTAACTTTAGCGCCGACTACAACCTATTCGGGATTTCCCTGTAAAGCCGTTCTCAATAGATAGCGCGGCGTAATAAGCTCAGCGATGGGCTATTACGGGGCTATGAGAGAAATTCGTATCGGCGTAGCCTATACACGCGGTATCAGTGGAGAGCAACAATATTGGAAGAGTGGCTAGATTGGCCGGCTCCAACGAGTCCCACACAATCGCAATCGATTAGGAATAGACGTGGACCCGTCCGCAAATTACAACAATTGTTCGTTCAGTGCACCGCATCCAACTCTGCACCTGCCGATTTTCTATAAAAATTGTCCGGTCAATTCTATAGGTACAATAAACGGTGTACAATTACGACTATTATTTTTATGGAATTGAATTTCCAATTTGGATGATTGCTTTCGCGCCAAAATACTGAATAACAGATATATTGAAGCAAACCTGAGGGTCCATTTCGAGTTTTCTAACGAACGTCAGTCGTTCTTACTCGAGGTTATGTAGTTCTAACTAAATAAACAAGCCCTTTTCTTTGCGGAGATAAATACGGTGTGTCTAATGGTAGTATGTTATTTCAAGTGTGGGCTGTGGCCGCCCGTAAGTTCTCCGCTGGTAACCCGAACTTTAGTAGACGCTATAACAACGAGACATCGGTCCACCCTCTGTAGGGCTGGTATCAGTTGGCTCCATCTTTCGTTTATTGTTTCAAAACTAGAAATGTATCTTTGAGACGACTGTTAAATTAAGACGTGAGTAATTGGTTTCAGTACTATTACTAGGACATACTGGTGTGAGTATGTTTAGACAAGTTTTGACAACCCTTGAAAGCCACCTAAAACGGACTATTCCTGAATATGCCGTGATTTTCAGAAGCCTTACCACTGTGACATGGTTGTTGTGGTTGGGATTTCGCTTAGCATAATGAGCAGGAATGAACAATGATCGCTTGGACAATGTGCTCGTAGTCTGTGGCATTTAGTACATAGAACGTTAATCTCTAATATCCCTGTTAAGTTCCCTATTAATGCCAGTTAGGACTAGAAAGTTCAGAAATTCAACCAATCGCAACGAATTCATCGCGTCGATTAATTAGCATAGTTGTTTAATCGAGGTTTGCAATTTGCTATCTGATCCGTGTAAATACGCGTGTAGACAATCTGTACACACGGCATCAGTGGTGGGAACTCTCTATTATGATAAACTACCTAATCGAATCAGCGTAATTAATGAGGCCAAAGGCTGTCACTGCGCCGAAATGAGATCACTGAGATTGTCACATTATAATGTTGCGAAATTTAATTGAATAAGGCTCGCTTACATTTTATGATACGGCGTGGCGGTGGGCTAAAGCCACGGCGTTAATCTCCTACGTAAAATCAATTGCCAAAAATTGTATTTACCCTGATTTAGGTGAACCGAATCCGAACCTTAAGCGAAGGGGTTAAGTTAATATTTCCTGAGCGCAGAGTCCCTATAAAGGAGAATCATATCAAAGTAAATTATTTCCTCGTTTGCGTTCGTTTACGAAAGTGCACATCTCTCAGGTTTATGAGCAGCCTGTGGTGTGTTTTAGGGGTCGGCGCGAAGGTTCATTTTGGTTCGGTGGCGTGTGGAGCGGTATTTTATTGAGAAATTTATAGAGCGGCGTTTAAGAGCGTCACACCGAGCGGGCCGCGGCGCCGCGGTGAAGACATCTAGCTGCCCCTTTATTGCTTGCTTCAAATTAATGTCTCGACCTCACTGCGAAGGATTTCTACTTTGTGGGAACGTTTATACCGGATTTTATTACGAAAATAATAGTTTTACGAGACAGAAAAACTTACATATCGTATGATAAGTCACTACAATAAGCTTTTATATTTTGTTCAAATGAAATCAAGCCTTTGAATATTAAATTTCCCAGGTGAATTAGGAATTTCATTTATTCTTAAGGATTCTTATCCGTTCAAAAATGCTGATTGTTTGAAATATTTTTCTCTATGATCAAACGTGTTTCTTAACATGTTACAATGTTACTTTACTGCTTATAACAGGGCTTTTGCGATAAATTAGTATTTGAAACCTATAGTTTGAATTTTCAATTGATAATGAATGTTTCAAAAACTACTAACTCGAAATTCACGCAGAAAATGTTTTGTTTTATTTATTTTTTTAATTTTTTTTCGACTGCACGCAATGTTAGCATGAAATAGCTATGTTATTATCTACTAGAACCCTGCCGGGAAAAGTATTATTTACTTTAAAAATATGGTGCATATTATAAAAAAAAAACATTTTAAAATGTATAAGGCCTCTTAAAGTGCTTAATGGTTTTGCAATAAGTGAGATAAAAATTCGTTTATAAATACGAAGGCAGGCTTGGAATTTTGAAAGCTTTTTCTGTCTGGAAGTTGTGAAGTATAAAGGGGATAGTTTGTCAGTGTTTTGTTGTTTACGGGCGCGCGGCGCGGGGGCGGCGTGTAATTTTCAGATTAGTTTGTTCAGTAGCGGCCGTGCCACAAATATGCGGCCAATAATGACGCGTCGCGCCTTCACGCTAACGTCCGATATTTAGAAAATTCCTGTGTTGGTTTTAATAATTTATATATACGTATTTTACAAGTGCACCACCACGAGACAGACGTATTTTCACAACAAATATGAAACAAAATATACCTGACTACTTTTCACACAACTTGGAAATAATTTATAAATATATTTTAAATATCAATTCAACTATTTGTTTATTTTTAAACTAAAATCTAGAAAAAAGCCTGTGCAACGTACAATCCACATTTTTATAAGAAGTAGGTTAACAATATTTTTGATTAGTTCGAGTATATGAGTGCGTAGCATTCTTAAAGGCCAGATTTAAGAGGAAATACAAATTTTTCCATACAAATCGAGGCTTCGTTCCCGTCTGTTTCCTCCTCTAAAACTTAACCAATCTTTACGAAATTTTAGGAACTGAATAGGAAGGAAATGGTATGTATGTTCGATTTTTGCCCAAATTATAATAAAATTTTATAATAAATAATAGTAGAATTTGGGCCAAAACAGACGGTTAGCACAAATTGTACAATTATAAGCACAAAAATCGAAATGATCCGACACATTCAATTCCTGCAATTTCGTAGGTAAGGATTGGTTAAGTTTTTTAGGAGAAAACAGAGGAACACGAAACCTCGATTATATTACCCGGTTACGTTAATTTTTGACCTCATATGTATCCAACGCCATAGTTACCAGGTGGAAAAGGACCAGTGAGGTCTTCTTAAGCATCAGCCTAAGTAAATTCAGACATAAGCGTAGAAAATAAATAAGAAATATAGTATACGTTTCAGGTATTTTTAGGGTTCCGTACCCAAAGGGTAAAAACGGGACCCCATTACTGAGACTTCGCTGCCCGTCCGTCCGTCCGTCCGTCCGTCCGTCCGTCCGTCCGTCTGTCACCAGGCTGTATCTCAAGAACGGTGATAGATAGACAGTTGAAATTTTTACAGATGATGTATTTCTTTTGTCGCTATTGCCGCTATAACAACAAATACTACAAATAAAATAAAATAAATATTTAAGGGGGGCTCCCATACAACAAACTTATTATAGATTATGGTACGGAACCCTTCATACGCGAGTCGGAATCGCACTTGCCCAATTTTTTTTACAATACCCTGTTAGCGTAGCTGATTTTCCTCAATGGACTCGTTACGTAAGGGTAAAATGTGGATTTCAGTTTTTAAACAAAATACCGCTGCAAGCCACTATGTACGTATCGACATAAATACAATGATTACCTATGATTGTTTTGCCCTTTTCATATATATAATATAATTGAAATTACTCAGAAAATCTGTTAGTGAAGTGCTGATTGTAAATACAAAAGCTATGATCTAGAGATACCGTCAAGAAGAGTTCCAGATTTATTCTGCATTATTCTGTGATATCTTTTAGTCGTGATAGTTATGTACCTACCTACCAGCATATAAGTAGAAGCGCTTAGCGTAGCCAGATAAGCAGCATATTTCCAATCGGTGCTTCTATATAACAAATTGCCACCTGAGCTCAAAACGATAGCAAATAGTTAGATTTTCAATGTAAGAGTTTCTGTTAGAAAAATCGTACTACTCAGTTGAAGACTTTATCAATAATCCATTTTAACTTTAGCACTTATTCAAACAGGCTCATGGTATGTTCGCCTAGTATTGAAGTTTTTTTTTTGTATTTCCTGATACAAAGAAAAACTTAAATACTCACTACTTAAGTACTTACATTTACATTTGTGTTTAGCACTCATTTACTCAAAGGTTAACTGGAACAGATCCCTTAAAGGGATAAGCTCACCTTTGTACATGCTTTTTCTTTTGTAATGTGTATTTCTTGTTTTTATGTACAATAAAGTGTTTACATACATACATAAATACTTAGAACATCCTTTAAATCGTCTGTATTAACATTTAGTTTACTTAAAGCTCACAGGATCAGTCGTTTGTTAGTAAAGTATGTATGACGCATACTTTAATAGTTTCTTTCCTTTTTATACCGTTTCTGTTTTCTTATACTTTTTCTGTCTTGCGCGAGTGTCAAAACAACTCTCAGAAACAGCGCTTTTTATAAATTAAAATACAGCTAAGATTACAGAAAGGTATTCCGTTGAAATGGGATGCGTTAATTTTCACATACATTTAGAACTACAACAGCTCCAGAATCCAGATGTTTATTATCAGTTTCGCTCGCAATAAATAAAGTCGTATTATATTCTTGAGCGAGTGATCTCATCGTTCTATAAATCATTTTTATTGTGCTGTCGAAGGGTCCCAGTAATGGCGGATAGAAGGTTAAATTGGGTCGACTCCACAATAAATAGATAACACTTCACAGTGCAGACACAGCGACATTGATCAGGGACGAGTGGCGTAACTGATTATATGCATAATTTATTGTGATAAAGTTCGATTAGGTAGTGGTATTTGTTGTTCAGTTTCAACATATGAAAGTTTAGTCATGGAGCTTCGTTTAGGATATGCAGGTGGACGATTTTAGTGAAGTCGGCTGTTCTTGTCACACAGTGTAAACGATACTTTCTTTGTTAAATTTAGGCTATAATAATTAACCTAAAAAATATTTTATGATAAGTATCTTCGGTTTCCAGGGTTTGTATTCAGCAAACCTTCAACAGTAAACTTAGTGCAACGCTGGTAGTTTTTTATAAAATGTATTATAAGGAATCGATACGTTTAATTAAAACAACGACAGTTGATAACAAATGGTGTTTATTCGCACAATGAATACAACTTGTGAGTAGGCATAGACCTCATTAAATAGTATTAATATTGATTATACCCAATCAATACGAGAGCGATACTGACCTGTACTTAATTCGGTAGGCTTGAACTTATAATTAGCCCTTAAATAACCAACAAATCCAATAATGCCTCCACGGCGAGCAACCGACCGACCACGGACAATGTCCGTTAGCGAATGTCTCTTATTCCCAGCCACGTGACCGGTCGCCATTGCTCGGAGTGGAAGGGGGCGATCACGTGACTATCACGTGATCGTTCATTGCAACTACTTTTAAATTAGAAATTATCCTTACAGTATTTATAATAAGTCCATCTGGTACATGTATTTTTGATACACTTTTTTAAAATGAGTAGTATGCACAAATGTATGTATAACCCGGTTACGTTAAGTTTGGAATTCATTTATATACAACGCAATTTATAAGTTGCAGACACTTTTAGCCGCTCATCTACTGTTTGTTCCTTCTTCTGAATGAACGTCAATTTATTTTCTAACGAAAGTTTATTATTGATTTATTAAGTAATCAAAATCCTTCAGAACCGAATACGGAAACTGTGAAGCTTCCTAAGAACTAACATGACTAATTCCGTTTAAATTATTTTATTCACAAAATTATGCCTGTCCCATAAAATGGTGAACTAGAACACATTATTACATGGATTTTTCATGTTTGCTAAATTATTTATTTAAACTTTATTGCACAATACAAAAAAGTAGGTACAAATAGCGGACTTAATGCCTTTGGAGTTGAGGCCTTCTCTACCTGTCAACCACTGAGTTAAACAGAAATATGTGTCGGTGCAGGATCAAAGGTTACAGACAAACAAAGTAATTATAACACAGATTAATTACCTAGAGAACTAATGGTCTTTATTAGCAAATAAGTTAAGTACTTTTAACAGATGTACTTAACGCTTGTCTTTGTCAGTTCTAAGACAAATAGGAAGTACTGTTTCATTAATTCAAGCTAGACTTTGACAATTAAGTTGGCACAATGGTAAAAGAATGTTCATTTCGCGAAGTGTTGGCGCGTGCGCCCGGAAACAATGAGGCTGACTACTTCCGGTAAATGCGTCTTACGCCTGATTTCGTCTTGGTGATATGTTACGCATCCAACTATCAACTGGACTGTAGGAACGTTGATGTAGGGTAAGTTGGCATGCGTTAAAGCGGTACCTACATCTACATAAAAACTTGTTATACACGATGATTTTTAATCGGTGGTCAGGTACCAACTTTTCTAACTCAGTAAATGATGGCGGTCACGTTGAAGTCGTAATTACATGAAAACAAACTTTTATTTTTCTATGATAATTTTTATTTAAAATACCAATTTTGTCTTAAATTCCTTGTCACCCTTCTAATCTGTATCTGTAAGCTTACAACCTTTTAAATAATTAAATGGCAATGTCAATTTATGAGTAATAACTTGTCATTGTCATTGTCATTACCTATACAAAGTCGTAGGAAATTTCGTAAAATTTCCCGCCAAAGCGATGACACATGACGTAGGTATCGTACTTTAATAAATTTACGTAGGATGACCGTGTATCTAGTGGTTGTTAGTTTTAATTATGTTTCAACTTTTAATTAAATAAACAGTGAGGTAATTGCATGAGACCTCGCCTATTAGGTTTAATTTTAGCTGGATATTAATATTTTTCTACTCCTGATCACCGATTAAAAATCATCGTGTATTTAGTATAGATGAAAGGTATGAAACAATACCATAATCAACCATTAATGCAATAAATACTTACTTTACCAAAAGTTTAGGGTTATGTTTTTTCGTTTTATTAAATAGTACATTACTACAGTGGCCGGGAAAATGGAGATTGCCTGCCGAGTAGGTACTGCTAGGGATACGACACGAGGCTAGCAATTATCATTCACGCGGAGGTATGCTTAGTGCTTTTCTCAAATAGGTATGGTATGCTTTAAAAAAAAACATCAAACAATGAAATCAAAATCACAACATGTAAAGCGATCAATTTGACCACCAAATATCTTTGTATAGGTTATGTTGAATAGTGTTGGAACGAAAAATAAAGTCACCCCCTCTGCAGGTACACCTACAACCTAGTACGAGAAGTACCCGAAAAAAGTTTTTATTTTATTACCGTTTCATCGGCGTGATACATACACATACTCATACCAAATTTTAGCTTTCTATTACTATTGATCACGGAGCTAAGCCGCGGACGGACAGACAGACAGACAGACAGACGGACAGACGGGCATGGCGAAACTATAACGGTTCCTAGTTGACTACGGAACCCTAAAAACGTGAAATAGCGTTCTAAAATAAAATTCCAACTCCGTGTGATTGAAACATTGAGAGATAGTCTAGACTAGATTGAAAAATATCTATTTCATAGAACTTCCACGACATTTAATTGCGGATGACATTATAAAAGTCCTGTTTTATTCACTGAAGTCCTCCTTTGAAAACATGATGTGGTGCATTTAATGGGTATTTCATTAATGGATACACATTAAAGTATCGTGCAGTTAAATTCAATCACACATAAGAGGTAAAAAGCGCTATCAAGCGCTTGCCTTACCTTATAGAAGTTTGGTTTAGGGTGATTGACTGCCTCTTTACAATAAGAGGCGGTATAAACTGAGATATAAAGGAGGTTATTTGGCTTCGCAGGCAATAAAGGCGCATTCTTCGAGGACAATGAAAACTGCAGTTGCCGTCTGCGCCGTGTGAGCATTTACTGTGTTTCGTTCGGCTCACCGTAGACTCATCGTCTATATTGATATAGAAAACCACTGATCAGTTGGTTTTCGAACTTTATTGAAGATGAAACCTTTCGAAACACTACGCGATTTATGTATGACGCCCCAAAAACATAATCAGAACTGGTCATGTATCGCTTATTTAATGACTATAAAAACTCGGCACATTACGTGCAATATTTTTCTAACAAAACATATCCTATATACTTTATAATCTGTACCTACAACATGACACAGTAAGTACTTAGATAATAGCAGTCGACAAAACATAACGAGGTGTAAATAAACTTGAAGGTACAACCAAGGTTTCATTATCATTTAAATAATTTTACTAAATATGAACCCCAAGCTTGTTATAGGCCTTTAATTATATTGGGAAGGTTTCGCCGGTCGGAGATCTGATAGTAAGATTTTCGCCTCGAGTCCGGGTGCGATTGTCTGGAAGCGGTCGAGATAACGAGCTAGTCGCGGTACCTTTGTATTGTTTGTCGCCAACTCGAGTCTTATCCAATTGCACTTTACTTTGATGACCTTCTCCTTAAACCTGAGTATTCCGGAAAAGCCTTATTAGCGCTGTTTGTCAGGTATCGCTTGAAACTTTAGTTTAAAAATACGAGGCTCTGTTTATTTAGCACTTAATAATTTTAATTCAGTCTCATGAAATTTTATTAAGAAAAGAACATTTTATATTTCTTTCAGGTTGATGCCTAATGGTTTATGTGGCAAAAAGTCAAATAAGTGTTTATCAAATTACTAAACGATGAATCTTTTATAGCTTCAGTTTATAAATAATGATGATTAGACGTGCCGCAAAAACTCACTAAGTGCTTCTTATTTCCATTTAACTTCGTTCAGTAGGCCTTATTTTAACTAGGTACAGTAGGGTAGGTGTACGACTTACCGACAGGTACAGATGTACACATATGTTAGTAAATAAAAAACATCGTTAATAGTATTAAAGCTTAAAAACGATTCACGTAACGAGTATTGCACAGGTAAAAGCGTACAACGGCAGTATTTTTGTTTAAGCAATTCCAATAACTGCACGCACGGTTACGTTTATAGCCCGGATTAACCCTGCAGCCGCGCTGCTGCCGAATAGACTAGTGTGACAGGAAATCTTAAAAATCCTCTAAATGTCCCTCTCAGCGGGTCGTCTTATTAAACGAACCTAGAAGTAATTGTGGCAGACTTACAAAGTTAAGCGGTCGACGGTAAGCCGCTCGCCCGCCCGCGAACGCTCATAATCGTTATTTCGTCTGCGGACTTTATAAAATGTAACCGAGGCCGACCGGCGTACCCGGTGTAATTATTAGCCCTTAGGGAAGTTCTTAGTTACTCGTTAAGCCATGCTAGTTTGAAGATATCGTTCTAAGGCATTATTTTGATTACTGGGAATGTAATTTTGCGATGGAAGCTTTAAGGTGTCGTGTGTCGGTCTGTAATGCGTTTGTCCGGTGTCTGGTGCGACGTCATTACACTGCGCAGTCCCCCGGGACTCCACCGGATTTAAGTCTCGCACAGGAAGTATTGTTATGATTCTGCTATGCTGGTTAAACAGAACATGATTTTCAGATATCTACCGGCTGATCCATTGTTTGTTTATTCTTTTTATTCTATTATTTTTTTAATTGGAAACATTCTATTGAACCATTTTTCTTATTAAGCTGACGACGTTGGTTTTGATTCTGGGCAATGTCCAATATTATTTGCATTATTTAGTTAATAAACTTAATAATACAAATTAGTATAAATTTTTTTTAGGCACAGCGGAGCGAAATATTGAAGTTTATAGAATGTGCCACGACTACACGAGACGCATATACACGTCAGTGTCATTATTCTTTTTCATCTCCTTATTTTGAGTTGGGTTTCCTCACTTTTCTGCGGCTTTTTTGAGGTCTCTATTTATGTTTTTTCCACCAGGTGGGCGACCTCTATTTCTCCTCTGTTCGGGCAGGTTTAGCGCAATATGTACCACATGATCGTCTTCTCTTCTTTTGACGTGGCCATTGGAACTTATCCGAGATTGGTGCAATTTTGAAAGTACCTCGTATGTATTGTTCATTACGGAGTCTGTCCATTCGGATTACACGTCTCATTGGCATGTGCCTTATCTTCGTGCGAACACCGGGGTTTTTATGTGAGGTGAGGTTTGTTTTGGGAATTGAATTTTACGGCCGGTGGCAACCTGATGCCAAGGCGGGATTTGACCGTAGTCTCTTCCACAACTATACCTACTGTGCCACCCTGCCTGGTAACGCAGCTCCAGTGAAAACCCGTGACCTTAATATGTAAGGGGAGCTCTAATCTGGGTTTTATGCTTCTTCCGCCTGCTCCGCCGTACTGATATCCATTGTTTCCGCCTTCGTAGCCGTCGAAGTCTTCACCCGTAACCCTGGGCACAGGGTCGTGATATACCCCGCGGCACTGGGTCCTCGTTCGAACTCCGCCACCCAACTACTCGCCCTACTGAGGGTGTCCTTCCCCGTGACCGGGATGGGCCGAACGTGTTTTGCCCTAGTGGGAAGCAAAGAAGGTGACTCTGTTTCCCCAGTGCAAGGTTAATGGCTGCCAACCAAGGGCACGTCAGTTTCAATATTATTTGTTTATAGATACTGAGTACATAATGGACATAAGTATTTAATACAACTTCTTCTAGAGCAACTTGTGGTCTGATATTAACAGCTACCTACGAGTAGATTGTCTCCAATGTACAAACAAGTTAGTTTCCCACTTCTGACTTAAGACAAGACCTAAATACCCGTTAGAATTCTGAATAAACATCACTTTGTGTTCATATTGTAAGCAGAGTGGAGCGAAATGTCGAAGTTATAGAATCTGAGTGCGAATATGACACGAGCCGCCTATTCACGTCATCGGCGTCTGCCTCCGCACGTGATGACAATAGCCTTCTGTGCGAGGCGAATTCGATCAATCAAGTCCGTGCATGCACCAGAATGCGCCTTCCATACTAAACGCTTTATTGCAACGCTGAATGGAGACATGTTTTAATGGGCTCGAGTTGAAGTGGCGATTAATACCGTACTGGGATTATGGAGAATGTGGATTTTAGTTACAACCATGAACTTTACTGTTAAAGTTTTGTGGCCTCTAGGAGATCAGTTTTTGATTATTTAATTGGAGTCTAAGGTGACATGGTGTGTACTAGTACATTTCATACCTAAAGTTTTACGTCTTGCCTTGGCCAGGAAGTGAGATTTTCTGCCCGCGTAGCCGGCAGAAAAATCCCACTACCATTACCAATCAACCTGTATAAGATTGAAGTATAAGAGCACTGGAATATTTACCATTTTAAAACCGACGGTCTTCTACTTATTCTGTTATTAAAGCTTAAACCCGCTCCAGACCTTCCGATCCGATCCGACTTATCGGAAGAAATTTCCTAACAACTGCACTACACATTATCCGATTTCTTCCGATAAATCGGACAACTATACTACACATTATCCGATTGCTTCCGATCGGTCGGATCGGATCGGAAGGTCTGGAGCGGGTTTTTAGCTCTTATGTTTATAGGTTACCTATTCTTTATTTATTTATTTATCAACAGCGGACTTAATGCCTTAAGGCATTCTTTACCAAATATGATAATGACTAAGTAGTGGAGCGGTAAACATTTTCGTAAACATTTTTGTTATAACTAAGTGATTTCTAGTAAATGACAATAAGAATTCGATTTTTTTATTATTTATCGCTTCCATCTATTTATATTTTAGATATTTACATAAACATAATGTTTAAACTCTTAGGTTTATCTCTACGCGATTCAGCCTAAAAAATCATCGCCTCACAGCCGAGCGAAACTAGGGCGCCCTCTTTTGTTCTTTATTGAAAATAAACATACCTAGGTATATTTAATGTTACTGGACACGTGTACTAAAATATCGACAGACAACGGCAATTTCGACGAATTACGGAATTTCGCTTAATTTGTTTTGAAAGGTATAAAATTACCCTCGTTATTTTATTTGAATGCCGGGTGAGTCGAAAAAGTTTGATTGGCTTCAAATCGCAGAACTCAGAAGCGCCGTGAAACTCATTAAAAGTAAATAGAGATTGTCGCTACACCAATCAAATGTGGCTAATATTGGTTGCAGGTATTCGTGCAATATTAACTTTGGTCCAACGCGATTACAACTTCATATGCTGAAGTTGATCGCCCCGACTTGGCTGAGGAATCCGTGCGGATGCAGAACTGAGGATTGTTTCCTGAACTATTTCTGTAGATACATACACAACTCAGTCTCAATATATTAACTAGATTTTTCATTAGCTCAAGTTTATGTTATTCTGCTATTTTTTTGCTACTTATATTCAATATAAATTTCTCGCCTGCAGATGCTGAATTTGTTTTAAAGTCTACGGGTGATTGACTCAGAATATCCTAATGCGAAAATTTGGTTTCCTCATTAAAAAAAACCGGCCAAGAGCATGGTGGGCCACGCTCAGTGTAGGGTTCCGTAGTTGCCCATCCTTCACAATAGACGGGCTTAAAACAGCGGTTTTAAGCCCTAAGTTTAAATTAAGAGAAAGATTTCAAGCTCTATAAAAAGGTCGTAAACGCCAAAGTAACTGTAATTACTTATTACCTTCCGGAAGTTATCGATTATACGCGCCAGATTGAGTGAAATGTTTTAATACAGTATGGCACTTAACTAATATGTGTAATGTTCGAAGTATAAGGACACCGCGCGGCACTTACATAATTTTAAAGAAAATTATGAAATTTTGCGATACTTAATATAGTTTTCATTGAAAGTACAGTTAGAGGGGGGGGCTATTTTTTGATTTTCGGAGCGAATATTTACAAAACTGATGACTTTATCAAAAAATGCAGAAATACGAGATAGAGAATACGAGAGATACCCACAAAAAATTTTTTGTTTAGATTTTATTTTACCGTTTTGTTGGCGTGATACATAGGTACACATACTCATACCAAATTTCAGCTGTCTAGTCCTAATGATCACGGAGCTAACCCGCGGACGGACATACGGACAGACGACATGGCGAAACTATAAGGGTTCCTAGTTGACTACGGAACCCTAAAAAGAGCCTATCAGTAACTATTGTGTAAACAAAGCTGTCAAATTGGTAGGCACCAATAGAGCAAGGCAGGCAGGGGCAGGCATGAAGGGGTGCTGCTGTGTATGATACCTATTTGGGTACTAAATATAATTAAGGAACATTATATGAACAGTAATATTAGCTTAGCAATGGCAATTTAAATTATCTAGGAGTTCCTGCCAAGTCGGGAAAATTATCACACGATGCCCGTACGGCGTACATGGTGGGAAAAAACATTTTCTGCTTTTTGATTTTTTTAAGCTACAGATTACGCTACAAATCTCTTATTTTGTTCTAGGAACGATCGAAGGAGGTTATTCCTACCTACAAACAAATAATCATGGTATTTTTAAAGTTTCGTCCAATGCCCATTAAAGATATTTTTACCGTTAATCGTTGTTTTTTATAATCCAAATCATAATTGCTTATTTTCCAGTTCAAGACCGTCTTAAGAGAAAATACTTTTTTTTTCATATAAAGTATTACGCTTCTGTTTTTGACTAAATTTTCGCCGCAAACGGACTCCTAGTACAATAATTCTATAATAATTTGGGCTTACAGTGCGACACAGAACATTTCTTTCCCATTTTGTTCGTAAAAAATGGTTAAGTTTTTGTGGAAATAGACGAGAGCAAAACCTCGATTTGTATAACCCGGTTACGTTAAGTTTGGACTGCATGTGTATGCGACGCGATAGCTACCAGGTACAAACTTAACGTAAGCTGATAGTATGGGAAAAGGAGCATTGATATATATAATACTCTTAAAGCATGCCGGGGCTCTAGGCACTCCATAATTAGGTGCCTCAAAAAACTACATCTAAGTATGTTTTTTCGAGAGTTGGTGGGACCCCACACGTGAGATTGGGAGTGAGACTTGAGGCCCTGTGCACGTGCCCAAAGGGCCCGAAGAGGGGCCTGTTCCCATTCAGCTGTGCAACGGTGTGATAATGATAATCATAACAGACGATCATTTGGTATGGAGCAACTTCAACGCTCAGTAATGAAATGACTGTCACTTCTGGCTGATTGCAGTTGGTCTCACATAGACACGTAAACCGTTAAAAAAATTTTGTATTGATTGAATTCATGAATGGATTACAAATCAGGAATGCAAAACGCATTGATACGTAAAAATCATTGGTATAGATACCCATCTATAATAGATACCAAGAGCCAAATACAGAAGCCACCACTAAAAATCATTTGGGATAGATGGGTGGACCAAGGGCCACGGCTACTTTTTGACCCCCCTTCACCCCTGGTGATATTTGGTGAGGTTCTTTGTTATCAAACCCCCCCCTATTTTTTTTCGCCAGTATTTCGTAAAATAGAATCGCTATTTTGAAGTAAATGTTAAAGTGATTTATTTTTAACGAAACCGAGAAAGGGTCTACTCATGTGGTAGATTTTTTTCTTAGTTTGTTCACTAGGAAAATACACGTGAGGTCTCCTTATATCCCTCCCTCCCCCAACGTGATTCTGTCGTGATTTTTTCGTGAGCCGCCCTCCCCGCTCGATAGAACCTCGCGTGATTTGTGCACAAACCTATACGCAGAAGGCTCTAACTGTGCATCGCGTTTTACGCGATAGACGAATGTTACTACAAAGGTAACGGATGCTTTATAATTTAATCAGTTCGTGATAAACGTAATCATCATTGAATCTCTTGGCAATGGCGCACGTCTTCATAAAATTCCGAGAGATTCAGAACCTAACCAACGGCACTAGATTAGTTTCCTTTACAATATATTTCGTACTAACATTTTTGTATTATACTGTTTATATTTTGTACAAAAATCTTAAAAAACTGAAAACAAATCTCATAAATATTACTCGTGAAACACGGTATATTTTTAACGTCATTGAAACAACTGGGCCCGGACGCGATTGTCGAGAACAGACGAGAGTTTGCGTCTCGTTGCCGAGTGGATTCATTACTAGATGACTAGATGACTGGGCCGGACTGGACTTTCCCTTTGTTGTCAAGCATTGCAAGCAGGTTTTGCACGCGTGTATGCGCGCATTTAGTGATGGGCGGTTTCTGAAACATTTTGCGTTACATTGTAAAACATTTTAACTGTTGAAAGTTACAAGGGTTAGAAGTAATTTCAGAGGGATTTGAATTGTGATCGATCATGTTGGTGTATTCTATTGATGAGCTATTTACTCTTCGCGAGAGTTTGCGTCGCGTTGCCGATTGGATTAATTAATAATTGACTGGGCCGGGAACTGAACTTTCCCATTGTTGTCAAGCATTGCAAGCGGGTTTTGTACGCGTACCTATATGTCCAGCCTATATGTTTGTAGTGATGGGCAGTGCTGGAAACATTTTAAGTTACATTGTGAAACATTTCATCTGTTTAAAGTGAATTTTTTGTTGTGTTTCTGAGACAAATGTGAGAAATAATTTTGGTCTCAACGGGATTGGAATTGTATTCGACTACGTGTATTTACTATGTGTATTTGTAAGAACTATTTATTCATCCAACTGTTGTTTACCTTTAATTGACAACGTCATTTTTTTTGATATAATCAAATAAAGGATAAAAAATTAAATATTATCACATTTTTATATTTCCGAAAATATTCCAATTTATGAGTTAAAATCCATTTGAAAAGTTACTCATTCTGAAAAAGCGTAGGCGACAAGTACCTAATTGGTCACAGCGCAGAAGATATGCGCAGCGCAGCACAGTCGGACTATTACTAAGACAGATTTAGGATGGAAATTGTACCAATGTTTTTGTAGCAATTTTTCCACAAAGTGACGTCATTTAAGTGCTGATTTTCAGACGACGCTGCTTTCACCTTTTTTTTTATATGTTCAAAACTAGCCCATATAACCAAATAAAAATAATAATTTCGGTTCTGTGATAATAAAGTAATTAATTAATTTATTTATTTGTACATGGAGAACCAACAGCTTATTTTACGCAAGTAGTAACATGACTAGTAATACAGAGCCAATTATAGGATCTCACATATAGCAACATAATAATATTAAATAAATATTATTAGTAGTAATGAAACTAAACTTAACACTACTTGAAAATTTGAAATGTTTTTAATAATTTCTTGCAATGTTTTTTTTAATTCACCGGTGATTGACCTCAGTATCACCGTAAGTCTACGGGGTCGAGGATGCAGTACGCTGGTTCAGCAATAGCCTATTCTCTCTTGAAGAGACTCGAATTATATTTTTAGGGTTCCGTAGTCAACTAGGAACCCTTATAGGTAGTCCGCGGCTTAGCTCCATGTTCATTAATACTAGAAAGCTGAATTTGATATGAGTATGTGTATGTATCACGCCGACAAAACGGTAAAATAAAAACTATTTTACCTACACCTACAAAGTGGGGGTGATATTTTTTTTTCATTCCAACACTGGTGTGTGGGGTGTCGTTGAATAGGTGTTTTAAAAATAATAGGGGTCTTCAAACATTATTTTGTGACAAAGTCAGCAGTTTTGTAAATATTCGCTACGGAAGTCCAAAAAAAAAAGCTTATTTCCCCCCTTTAACTTTTGAACCACTGTTCAAAAAAATATGGAAAAAATAAAGCCGTTTTTGAGTTATCGCAAAATTTCATAATTTTCTTTAAAATGACGTAAGTGCCGCTTATACTTCGAACGTTACATGTATTAGTTAAGTGCCATACTGCATTAAAACATTCCGCTCAATGCGGCGCGTATAATCGATAACTTCCAGAAAGGAATAAGTAATTACAGTTACTTTGGCGTTTACGACCTTTTTATAGAGCTTGAAATCTTTCTCGTAATTTAAACCTCGGGTTTAAAACAGCGGTTTTAAGCCCGAGGAGACTATTGTGAAGGATGGGCAACTACGGAACCCTACACTGAGCGTGGCACGACATGCTCTTGGCCGGTTTTTTTGAAAATATACACTATGGAAGCTAGTTCAATTTCTTAGCGATTCGCAATAGAATCGACCACGCCCATATTTGGACTTCCATTTATTTTGAACATTTTAGTACGGTAGTCTTGTTCACTTATTTTCCAAGTTGTTGCTTTGTCTATTTATTCTAAAGTTACATGTATAATAATAAATCAACGTCCTATTATGTAGGTATCTATTCCCCAAAATCTCGAAAGATACTTGACTGCGTTTTATACTGATTAAGACTGATTGCTTAGACTGCATATTATATATAATGTAATAAATGAAGAATTAGAGTAACTTGAAGAAGATACGTGGAACTTTATTTTTATAAAGAATTTTGGTTTGTTTTCATTATGAAAAGTTATTTTTTGTTGGTTTTTTGTTACAAAATTGCCTGTTTTGACTTTAATACTAATGTTTATTAATAAAACAATATTGTTAATTATAAAGATACAAGAAAATTAACACTTAAGTGAGATTAATAAAAGTGTTAACTACATATATCCTAACAAGGCCCAGGCTGGGCCTTTTTAAGGGATAGTGTGCCAAATAAAGCCCAAACGATTGTTTAATAAAAATATATGTTAATAAATAGAAGATGTTGATTCCAAAGATAATTTTCCTTCTTTTTAAGTAAAGTGATAAACGACTGATTATATAGATATGCAGTTTTATTTTTTTTGCTAAAAATAATATATTTTTTTGCTATTTATGTGTTAGGTCCTTACATGGTGCAGGTACCTTATACTAACGTTTGTATCGGTTCAGATGGTTATATAGTCGTATAGTTATTGCGTAAATTTATAACCTGCGAGAGTACAGGGCGAGTTGCTAGTAGATTAGCAAAGTTTAATTTAATTTTATGGATTTCTGTCATACCTGCACTTTTCACTTCTGCTTTACTTTTTTTAGACACACTGCATGTAAAAATCTGATTGTTTATAGTTAAATTCATTGTTTTAGCAGATTTTTATCCATCGATCCATCGATCGACGAATTATTAACCCCTCGTATGCTTAAACAAGAATCCGTGCGGGACATTTCAACTTTATGTTAAAATATCAGTTAGTTTCAAGTTAGTAAATTTTTGACATCTTATACGAGGGGTTAATTTTCAGTTAATTGTCGTTTTGTCGTTATCTGTTATTATACCATTCTAGATTTGTATTGAGAACCGGTTTTCTATGAAGAGGGGTCATGATTTCAGAAAAAAACTTAATACCGCGATGTAGGATTTGTGTCGTCTTTCGTTTTGTATGGGCGCGTGGTGCCATGTTAGTTTAGCGCCATCTGTTGGTCATAATTTCTTTGTCCTCCCATCACGCAGAAACCGCTAGACAAATTATAACCAATTTTGGTTCAGAGATAGCTGGACATCCAATGGTTATAGGATACTTTATACACGTCTACGGCAAAGAAAAAAAAACGTGGACGAAGTTGAAGGCACTTCCTAGTTTTATTATATAACACTAGTTTTCTTCGTGGCTAGCTAGGCCCGGCTGACAAAACTATATTTCTTGTCCGCACAGACGCGCGTTTTTGCGGGACTCAATGTAGCCCACGTACCTGGCCTATATTCACGTACCGCTGCTCCGTTTAATTAGTGGAGAGTGGTGGAGATTCGAATGTGAGCTTGCAAGATAGCGATTAGATATTACTAGTGGTTTTGTGAGCTGGACCACGCGAACGTTATCAACGTTTTCAACACCGGTATAGATCTCCGCCATTTTCAAAAATCTAAAAGCTGCAATGAACAAAAAAAGTCGAAATATCGAACTTGATCACAAAGGATTTCACGAGGATCGGTTGAGGAATGCGGCCTGTAGGCGAGAGTATCCGGGAAACCGGACATACTTATTTTTGCCCAAGCTGAAACAAGGCCGCTTCGCTCGCTCGATCAAAAAGCAATGGTCAGTCTATTTAAACTAGCAATAATAAATAATAATAAATGAATAAAATTCATATTTATTTCAAAGAGATTAAATTCAAAAAGGTTTTGTAAATACATTTCCATATTTGCACGATACTAATCCGCGAGTGGTTAAAAGGTCAGGTGAGGACGCCGATCATAGATGACTCGGCTTGCGCTCTCGCCCGAATTACAATCCTTTGAAGATTAATGTTCCATCCAAATTTAATACCCGCGTCGAGGAAAATATCAACCAAATTCTGACTTAGGCCGGTATTCAATCTTCCGCAAATACGTGATATTTACGTATCAATCAAAACGTATAATGGGATATCAACGGCGTATAGCGGACTCATCATCAGTTTATCAATGTCCCTGCGCCTCATTGGTTCTGTTCGGTTTTTAATTCGAATTCTCGTTTAAAACGCGCGTAATTTAAACATAGATTTTTTTATGGCAATTAATAATATTTTAATAAAAAAGACGATTTCTTTACACTTTAATTCTTGGATATAATATTTTCCGACATAAATGATATATAGCATAGTTAATATTCCTATATGTAAAGATTAATTGATCAGAGCCACATGTGAAGTTACAAATGTAAGTTAACTTCAAAGTTTCATAAACGTACAATTTAAGCGGCGCTAAAAAAATAGGTATAATTCCACTTCGCTTCATTATTGTGGATAGAATTAAGCTGTTTTAAACGTAAGTATATTCGCGAGACACCGTAGAAATTGCTTTTTAATCAAATAAAATGTTCACTTACCCTCGAGGCGGCGGGACGGTGTACCCGAGGCCGCCGGGGCGCGACTGCGGCGTTCAACCCCGCGACCACAACTGATTTTCCACCGCGAAAACTTCCTTCAGCGCGTCACAACTCACCCCAGCTTCAGGCCGACCAATCACAGCCAGCCTTACCAACGAACCCACCCGACCATCCCCGAAAAATCCCGAGCGCGCAGGGCGGCTTGCCTGTCAGATCTTTTAATCTGAAACGTAAATGCACGAGAAAAAGAAAATGTGCGGCGGAGAACTCGAGTGCGGGATGTAGGTACAACGGAGCATGAACGGTCGTGCTGTGCAACAGGTAAAACTTTCAGCACTCAGTTTCCAAAGAACGCACTTCATACTTTTCGACTAAATTACTGGTCAGATTAACGCTCCACGCTAGAATAAAATACTTAATTAAGTATATCATCTCAATCAACAATTTATTTCACAAAATTTTACTCGTATATATTTGGCAGAATGAATATCCAAAGATCAGACCGCGCCATAATCGGGAGCCAGAAGTTAATTAATCTGAGGGTTTAAGAAGATACACTAAATATGATAAGGATTAAGCGTGGAAGTACGTGGCTGCAAGACATTCATTAACTTAATTCTGATTCATAAAGCTGATATTTTGTGCTGAAAAAGAAACAGTGGAGTCGGTGGATTTGTCGGATTACGAATTACCTACTTTACAATTCTAATTATTTGTTTACCGCTAGGAGTGGGACGGAATTAAATTGTTAATTTATTCTTGGGACAGCTTTTTTGTTAATTGCTCGAGGTGAAATTTAGTATTTCCTTAGCGATGAATGAATTATTTTGCGGGATTTTGTCATGACAGGATTTTGATGTTATTTTTATTGCAAAATCGAATTGTACCTTCAAACGTTGTTTATATTTAAAATAAAATTACAAATATTCCCTCTTTTTTTGGGGTAAATTATACTGGTCAATAAAACTTTACCTTTTATTTGCCACATGAGTGAAATATATCATGAGTTACCGCACCGCAGAATTGCCTTCACGTATACGGATTATTAGAAAAAACCCACCATCGTTTTTGAATTGTTGACTAACTATACAATATGTACGTAAATATAATTTGATTTGTATAAAGAATATTGCTTGCATGTAATTAGTCGACTTAGTCCTATCTCAATCCAATGTTCCAAAACACGACATTTCACGTGTTATTAGTAGGTACTGCTAGGTAGCAGTGAATAGAAAAGCCATTTATTTGCACAAATATTTGAATCCATATTTACATAATTCAGGCTCCCCGGGAATGATTCCGTGTAGTTCCGTACACAAAATGAGCGTATCCCAAGATCCCGCCACAAATTGAGGCGCTGCAGTCCTATTCTGAGCTAGTCTCTCATTTACTGCAGGTACTCATTACAAAGTACTTACTTGAAGTTAACTTGAAACCTAACTTAGTCATTTAAAACCAGTTCAAAGATCCACGTGTGCTTCGTTCGACAGGCATTTAGATGCTCGATGTTTTAAAAAATGAAGAAATTATTTTAAGACTAGAAGGGCGAATTACTTTGTCCGCGTAAAACTTTATTGCTTTCGTAGTCGGTAAAAAATATTATATCCTATAACCATCTTTAGCTGTCCAGCCATTCCAGATGAGAGGATATTAATTTTTACCAATAGATGACGCTGCACGACTGGCGCCGCGTGCTCATACAAGTATGCATCGCGCTGTTAAGATTTTTTCTGAAATAATGACCCCTCTCCAACGAAACTGATTTTCAATACAAATTTAGAATTTTATGGTATGTAAAGGAAAAAAATGTGCGCGGACAAAATGATGTCTGTTTAATTCAATTTAAATTCCAGAAGTGAAATGTAACCGGAGATTTTAATCTAGGTATTTAAAAATTGCTAATACAACCACGATCTATCCGCGATTTCAGAAGTTAATTGTTTTAGGAGCTACGTCCTAATGCATGGAATAGGTCCCGCGGCCCATGGGACGGGCCGAACTGAGCGCGCATACTAATTCGTGCCCGTTCGAGGAGCATTCAAATACCAGCCAAGCCCGGCTTACGGGATATGTGAGACGCGACCCAAGATTTAGTTTACAACTTAGATTACGAGCATCGTGGTCAAGAATTAAACAAGTAATCTAATGGTGCGCACGTGACGTACCGCCCTTTGAGGTTTCAATTAACTGGCACACGTCCTGCGAGGTATTAGGTACGGACGAGTTCATGTCGAACGCTCCCAATTCCTATCTTAAATTGCATATGAAGTGTGTTTATTGATTTAAACTTTCGATTTTCACACATTTTTGAAAACGCTTAAAACTCCTTACGCCAACTACGGAGCGTATTTTCAAAATGCTTCATGTTTGTTTCGAGATTATGGCGAAAATATTAGTATTTCTGTAAGTAAACTGAGCATAGTGATTGTGAGTGTGAGATGGACTGACATAGTGACGTTCCTATAGCAGTTCTTTAAAACTCCGCGACTTTTAAACAGTCTACTTTATTATAACAAAACGGGTATTAATTGTGTTCAATAAATTACATAAACACTTTCTGAACACGATTAAGTCTCGTTTTGTTATAATGTATAAAAATCGTGTAAGTTTAAATCAATATATCAGGCTACTTTTTATTCATTATTTATTTAAACTTTATTGCACATTACAGAGTAGTACAAACGTTGGACTTGATGCCATGAGGCATTCTCAACCAGTAAACGGCTAAACAGAAACTAGCAGTTAAAAATTCAAACATGGAATGAAATGTCGTCATAACGTGCGTTATAACAGGCTTCGAAGTATCCACTCGAGAGAACTGTAAAGGAATTTCATTCAAAATTGAAGGCCGGGAAGTAATTTTAGCACTTTACATGCCTAATAGCCGTGAAAAGGGCTTGCCGGCTTCGTATCACTATCCGACCTCCCTACGGTCGGCCATCTATACCTACACACCCGGCAAGCCCTTCTTTTCCGGCGTTGTCAGTACTATTTTTGTGTAATTACAATTACCTATTCATTTCAAGAGTAGGTAGTAACAAAGCGTTCATGTACTTAGATGTACAAAGTTGGCAAGTTTGATATCTTGATGATGTACATAGTTCCCTATCTGGCTCATTCAGCAAGGTTTCGCAACTCTAACTATTACTGTTCCGGATTACACAGCCATACCTTGAAAGGCTTTATTTTATCTCTCTATTGGTATTGCTTTGGTTTTGAAGTAATCGGTATTTAGTAGGTATACTAGGTATGCTTAGGTTTCTATTGCCTTTTCGTCGATTTTTCGGCATAATATCAGAAATATTCCAGTTTTCAGAGGAACACGGCTAATGTGAAGAGATAGATCTCATTATTTTATTATATATATGTCGTTAGAAACATCAGTACACGGCTGGTAGCTACACCGGCTAGTGAATATAATTAGTTCTTATAATATAAAGAGATAAACAACAGATTACTGAAAAAATATACCTACGGGTTTTTAGAATAACTACATTGATCGGATAATCGTCCCTCAAACAAAATCCTTGATGCTTAGGTTTATAATGTTGTTTTTAAGTAAGTATGAGAAAATTCATTCATTACTAGCGCAGGCCGTCTGCAGGGCAGGAGGCAATTTAAAAATTTGTCCTCAAGGCGTCGGTCGGGCGTTGTCTATATTATATGGCAGGTATGCAGGCGCGTAGCGCTACAAACGGTTAGATCTGCTACGGTTCTACGGGGGCATCTCGGGGTATGAAAATACGGGGCAACCCTATATTATATGGGTTACCCTAAGTAAAATATTTTCAAGACTGTAAACTCAACATCGTCAACTTTTGGAATAACTTTTCCCGTATTATGTGACTCAACCTTTGTAAGAAAGCCTACAATGTATTCATATAAACGATAAAACATCTTTGGGGTAACTAACTACCAGCGATCTTGAGTGATTACGTTATCATTATAATACTCATTGACGCGGTTTGTAGTGTACCTGCCTGCTGAGCCGGCGGTCCTGCGTTCGAATTCCGGCCAGGGCAAATATTTGTTCCTGGGTAATGGATGTTATATATCGTCGTCTAGTAAACATAGTACAAGCTTTGCTTAGTTTGGGACTAGGTCGATTTATTTATATTTAGGGTAGGTAGTACTTGGAAAAGTGTCCCTGCGCCGGTATGGAATAAAGTTCACGATTTTTTTGGCATTTACTTTACTAAAGCAACAATGGATGGTTGCCTAAATAGTGCCTGTATATTGTGTTATACTCCAGATTAATCTGTTTAGGAACTAGGGTTTTTCGAAAACCTATTTAATGAGGTCCGTATTTGTAAATTTTAAAATAATATATAAAATATTAATTACGAGGACGGGTTATTTAAAAGAGTATCTGCACGGGCT
The DNA here is from genome assembly GCA_932273695.1 of Apotomis betuletana. Taxonomy (NCBI): domain Eukaryota; kingdom Metazoa; phylum Arthropoda; class Insecta; order Lepidoptera; family Tortricidae; genus Apotomis; species Apotomis betuletana. The sequence goes on from OW026303.1 coordinate 11,500,968, forward strand.
CAATATAACAATAATAATAATCTGCAAAGCTGGTTTTTGGTACTGATTGATGCATTCAAAGGAAACGGGTAGCGCGCGGCGTAGCGCTACGAACCCAACAAGGTGCTACAGCACTAACGTAGCTTGCAACACAAGTTCGTTATAACATAATTATAACGTATCTTAAGCCGTGTACAGTCAGCACCAAAAGTGGCTGACAATTTTAGTATGCAATTTATTTATTTTATTTATTTATTTATTTAAACTTTATTGCACAAAATACAAATGTAAAAGTACAAATGGCGGACTTAATGCCATAAGGCATTCTCTACCAGTCAACCATAATGCAATTAGACATATGCCGGTGATAAAATTGTCAACTACTTTTGAAGCTGACCGTACGCACGAACGAATTGCAACATGGTGAACACAAACATCCACATCCAACATGGAATCGTATGAACCGTTCTGTAGTGTTTGAGGTACGTTAGTGGTACGCACGTGCGAACAAAGTCTTCGATGTTTATGTCCACCATATTTTTGTTCGTTCGTGCATACACGGCTTTAAAATGGTTTAGTTAGGGAACGCAGTACCGGGAAGTTTTAGTATGGTAGTACCGGAATTATCGTTTTAAAAATTTCTGGTATTGCTTACTCTACGGTAGGGTAACTTAAGTTTGGTTTTGTTGCTGCCTATACTCAATTATCCTCGTTCAAACTCTCATTCTACCTGTCGTCGACTATGCTGATGTGTGCTACTCAAATATCTCGCAAGCCTCCTTGAACCGCTTGGATCGTCTTCTGAACAATTGCATCAGATTCATCCTTGGACTACGTAAATACGACCATATTTCTGATTTTCGCCGTCAACTTAATTGGCTCCCGATTCGAGAACGTAGGTCGTTACGAGTCTTATGCACGCTTTATTCCATCTTATTCGATCCAGCCGCTCCTGATTATCTCAGAACCAGATTTCACTTCGTTACTGCTCGACCAGGCTGTACTCTCCGCACTTCTCGTACCCTCACGCTCATCGTCCCTGCCCATCGCACCGGGTTTTTGTCAAATTCTTTTACCGTCCAGGCAATACGACTCTGGAATGATCTTCCACTCCCCATCAGGCAAGCACAAAGCAAACCTATTTTTAAGCGCATGCTACGCAAGCATCTTTCTGATATATCTGTCTAAAACAATTGTCTCAAGATGAATTATTATTGGTATGATGTTATCACTGGGTACATGAATCTATATGTATGTAGTATAATATAATTATGTATTTGTGTAAGTTTAAGTATGTATATTATATTCTATTTAAATTTGTGTTTTTTTTATAGTCTCCAACGTTATACTCGTAGACCATGCACCAACTCAATGTTTCTGTTTAGCCCTATGGTTGACTGGTAGAGAATGCCTTGTGGCATTAAGTCCGCCATTTGTACTAGCTTGATCTGTGCAATAAAGTTTAAAATAAATAAATAAATTATCACTATTGTTTAGCATTTTCTTGAAAATTTGATTTTAATCTCAAAATATAAAATACGCATTGAACTATAACTTACCACTCAGTTACAGCCACACATCTTTACTATGTTACTTTCTTTTTAACCCCCGACGAAAAAAAAGAGAGATGTTATAAGTTTAACATGTGTGTCTGTCTTTGGCATCGTAGCTTCCAAACGGATAGACCGATTCGGAAGCGGTTTCTTTAAATCGAAAGCATTGTCTGTCTAGATGGTTCTTAGCTATGTTTGGTAAAAATACTTGCAACCGTTTTTCAGCTATCCAGCTTTAGTTGGAACAAGTGACCGGTTGTCAGCCAATATTAAAGATAAGAATTCCAAATGTAGTTCTTATCTTCAGATTTAGTATCATTTTTATCCCACTCATTAAATGAGGGCCACATGATGACGAGCTAATTGTAACGGGGGTCTTTACATTTTGAATTTTTAGTTTTTCATCTTAGATTAATATGGAAGTAGCTATTAGAAAATTATATGGATAATTACATCGTTCCAAACTTTCAAATTGTGGCAACTCAAAATCATATGAATTTAATTGATTAAGTGGTTAGTTACTTTAGGTATTTCACCATTTTGTTTTTATAGGACTGAAATGTCCCAAATATTATATTATTCATTTATTTCAAATTCATTGCACAAAACAAAAGTTAGTACAAATGGCAGACTTAATGCCAAATGGCATTATATACTAGTAACTATAGGACCAAACAAAGATATTACAAGTTGGTGCAAATCAGAAATCTAAATGTATAATCTAGGGTACACGTAAATACTTTTAAATATGTATAATGACTGTATATACAAAGATACATACATACATTTACACACTATAGATATACATGATAAAAAAATAATAAATACAAGTATCACAACATAGGATGATGGATGGACTATATATGTACACTTAATATGACTGTCATTTACTTCAATAAATAAAAAATAACAACTGGATTTTACGAAAATATGGTACCATATCTTGGCACGTTATTGTGTCTACGTGTTTCCCGCAGCGAGGGGCGCGAAGCAGACTTGATTGGAAACCCTATTCCATATTTATTATGGGCCTATTTTGTCATGTTTATTGACGCGCTGTCGACGGGTAACCCGCTTACTACCCGGATATCCAGCTAATGCGACAAACGTGTTGACATTTATTTATATATACCTTATTAGGAATATTATTTTTGCATATTGAATTATTTTAATCGTACTGTGAAATTTGTTGTAAGAAATAATATTATTATTTCAGGTTTCTTGGTTTAAACAAGCTAATAGTTGTTGTTGTTGTAATAATTGTTTCAGAGAAATTATATCTCAAAAATTTAGCTTCAATTAGTATATCCCCTGTATTACCTGCTATCTACCCTTTGAATTTTTTATTGTGTATACTACTTATACATTGTATATACTTTTTACCTGACTATTCACACATCAAGCAGGAAAGCTACCTACCAGAATACCTACTGTATAATCTTCTTGCTTGTTTTCTCTTCTCTCTCATTTGCGCAAAGGTTAACTGGAAGAAATTTCTGACAGGGATAAGTTCGCCTACATATAAATTGTTTTAAGTCTTTTTAGGGTTCCGTACCCAAAGGGTAAAAACGGGACCCTATTACTGAGACTTCGCTGTCCGTCCGTCCGTCCGTCCGTCCGTCCGTCCGTCCGTCCGTCTGTCACCAGGCTGTATCTCAACAACGGTGATAGCTAGACAGTTGAAATTTTCACAGATGATGTATTTCTATTGCCGCTATAACAACAAATACTAAAAATAAAATAAAATAAATATTTAAGGGGGGCTCCCATACAACAAACTTGTTATAGATTATATATATATATGTATACGTACGGAACCCTTCATGCGCGAGTCGGGCTCGCACTTGCCCAATTTTTTATTTATGTATATATTTTTTTATCCATACTTCCATACTAATCCATACTATATACTATAATATTATAAATGCGAAAGTGTGTCTGTCTGTCTGTCTGTTACCTCTTCACGCTTAAACCGCTGAACCGATTGAGATGAAATTTGGTATATAGATAGTTTCAGTCCCGGGGAAGGACATAGAATACTTTTCATCCCGAATAAATTGAGTATTCCCGTGGGATGAGCGGGTAACACCGCGGGGCACAGCTAGTATTATAAATGCGAAAGTGTGTCTGTCTGTCTGTCTGTCTGTTACCTCTTCACGCTTAAACCGCTGAACCGATTTAGATGAAATTTGGTATATAGATAGATTCAGTCCCGGGGAAGGACATAGGATACTTTTCATCCCGAATAAATTTAGTGTTCCCGTGGGATGAGCGGGTAACACCGCGGGGCACAGCTAGTGTACAATAAAGAGTTTACATACATATAACCTTTTTCTCCTCTGCGAACAACATTGTCTGGAAGAGATCGATGTGCAGCTACAAGACCACCTGTTGTTTACCTCTATTTATTATTTTAACCTAATTCTCATATTTGATTTTGTATGCATTTGACTTCCGTCCGTTCCAAAACCGTTGCAAAGTTCTCAATCGTCACGTAAACAGATTAGTTGGTCGGAATTAATTTTTAGAGCAAGAAAAACAGGAGTAATACTCGTATTCTCATTTTTATTAAGACTGTACAAATTTTTGGTAAAATGTAAGCATTTAACACTTTCGACACCAACAACCCGGTAGCCGGGCGCTCTGCTCGTAGTAAGTTTTCGCTACATACTGTTTTTCCCATGTTATCGGCTACGAGCGTATTCCGTAGCGCTACGCGGTAGCGAATGCGTTAAGAACACTTCATATATTTTTTCATGTACTTATAATTATTATCCTTATTTCCTATTGACTCACATATGGAGAGGAATCACTTCCGTATTACCTTCATAAGAAACACTGTAATATATTTAAGCTGCGAGGATGTTCAGGAAACACTTATTGTAAGGTGGAAACTCTATCAACAAGCGAACAGCATGACTTGAAGGCGATGCTGTGGCCAAGACTCGTTTGAACTGCCTTGCGGTTACTAAGCCAGTAGCTTGACTTGGCACTTCAACTACCCGTAATATTGTGATCTGTGATCACCAATTAATTTATAATTTTCATAACGACAATTACCAAATTCAATTGCAAAATTGATGAAACATTTTAGTTAAAAACGAGCACTCATTACTAAAATAATTCTGATACATACCGTACCGAACACAACCGTATTTCTAATATATCATTATATTATACGCAGTAATGAAGATTGAAGACAGCAGCTTAATAAAAAGATGATGAAATTACAGGGATAAGAGAAATTGACTTATCACATTCGAAATACTCAAACTATGCTACATATACTCGTAGCTCAACATGTATGGAATCTATTGACGAGTCATGATACCCACACTCGATCGCAACGGTGGCAATTTTTTTTTTAGTTAACATATTTGAGTATCCCACTGCTGGGCAGAGGCCTCTCGGTTAGATCACCACAACTCCCAAAACGATTATTTATCAGAATTGAATCAATTCGAATATTTCGAATTGATCAATTCGGATTGACGCGTCAATTCGATTGATCAATCCGGATTGATTTAGTTCAGATTGATGCCAACACTGGTTTAAACCGATTTTATAATTATTAAATATAGTTTTCATAATTATTATATCCCATAATTCAGTTTCAATTAGTATATCCACTGTATTGCTTGCTGTGTACCCTTTTATTTTTTTAATTACGTATTGTATATACTTTTTACCTGACTATTCACACATCAAGCAGAAAAGAGGATACCTACTGTATAATCTTATCTTTAAACGCATATGAGTTCGTATAAAATGTCGGGCCGTTCCTGACAATTTGTACGTGAGTTTGAACCGTTTTTATAATTATTATTTGAATATACGAGTATATCGGGCCAAGTGCACTCGCCTTAAGAACGCGCGCAGGCGCCCGGAAGCGCTGTTAAAGGCATTATTATCCGGACGGTCGCGCCGCAAATAAATCGTCTGCCGAGCGGCTCTTTCGATTATCCTCAAATCTTCATTACAGCGACGTATGCTTGCCCGACGTATCCTCTTGTGCACTTACCCCTATGTTCCACATGTGCATTATGTAGGTATAGGTATTAAAGTTACTGTGATTTATGTGTTCTAGGTTAAGTAGCTAACTAATTAACTATATATATGTATATATATATTTAGCACACGTTTGTATTTTTTTGTTGTATACATTATAAATACAGTGTGGAAAAAAATATGGGCCCTGGAGGGATACCACCTTAAATCCTTAAGTTAGATCATTTTACTATTTTTTTTTCTTTTTAAAGAAATAAAACAGATAGGTAAGCTTAAAATGCGAGTCTGACTCTCGCACCGAGGGTTCCGTACAAACTTACTTATCCTATCTTAATTGGCCTGGTGGAGTTAAGTTTGCACCTGAAATGTATGGCGCCGCATACAAACGAGGTCTCCAAATATGATGTTTGAACAGGACTATATTTTTCATGATTTTATTACAAATGTATAGTTTTCAGATTTTTATAAGTATTTGTAGTATGTGACGATATTACTTGCCAAATTTCATAGTTCTAGGTCATCCGGAAGTACCCTATCATTTTAATTCCCTTGAGAGTGTCGAAATGAACGTTTTTTTGCGACATAAACGGCCGTACCTTTTTTTCACGTTAACGTAGAAGTTTGATTTTTTCACAGCTTCAAGGGACCGTAGACACCATATACAGAAGTAGACAGACAGATGGACGGACAACAAAGTGATCCTTAAAGGGTTCGTTTTTTCCGATTATGCTACGGAACCCTAAAAATAACATTCGTTATTATTTATTCTACTAATTGAAGCCGTTATTGTTAAGGATATAATCTCTAACAAAAATTTGAAACAAAAAACCGTGAAATATAATCATAGGAATTAATTAACTCTTTTTATGTGCTCCCGGCTAGAATTCTTGTCTTGGTGCCTTATCTAATACACTTATATGTATACTATAAGGGCTATTTAGGATAACTGCAGTTTTCTGTAATATTTTGCATTAAAATTTGTATTAACTGCAGTTTTCTGTAATATTTTGCATTAAATCTATGTATGTTGAGTTTACATACATACATTTGACATTATTATTTTATTGCACATTAGCAGAGACATAAAAACAATAGATGTGTACATAGGCGAACTTATTATCCGTATAATATCTCTCGCAGCAAAAAATAATAATAAATACACTATAGTTACATGATTAACTAGTTTTTTCAACATGTAACTGAAGCGAAGGAACAGCCGAAGTTGGACCAGAGAAAACATTTCGCTCCTCATTAGTTTGAGTTACAAGTGCGTTTCGCATCAAAGCTAATAGTTATTTTGCTCGAACGCTCGTATTACGGATTGAACATCGCAAGAAAATTTCACCCAACATGTTTCCAACTCTGAAGCAATGAAACTTCAGTTCAATAACAAACTTTTAATGAAACACTGTTAGTTGATCTCCGCTGGTGTGTTTTTCATTTAAATGGTTTTAAAATATATTCTATTCGCGTGCCTTGCATTGTAGTTTTTATTCGTGCTTGCATAAATAAACTCAAACAAATCGACCAAGTCCCAAAATTAAAAGGCTTTTGCTGTGAGTATTAGGAAATAATAGACACACTTACATACACTTCCATACGTTAGACACGGAAAACGTCATAAACCTAGGGATCACCCAAAATAAATTTAAAATTTGCCCTTGTTTACAACTTAGTAGTAATAATAAGGCAGTCTGGAAGCTTTCTCTCGCCAGTTATTTTATTTCTTAAATAAAGTAATCAAATTATGAATGCTCTTCTGGCACGTCTATACCTACACACCTTTATTTTTAATTCAGACTATGAAATGGGTAATTTGCGTAAATGTAACTATTACAGAGAATATATACGTTTTTCTCAGTCAGCCCTTCGACAACGGTAACTAAAAGTTATTAATATGTTAGGGTGGACAAATAATTAATATACGTCATATAATCCGTTTAAATTGTTTTATTTAAATATGTGGCAATCTAGAAAATATTAAATCCTATTCCCAGTGGCAGTCTATTGTATTCCTTCGGTTAAAAGTATCCCGTATCGTATTTGCACAATATTGTAATTTCATTTAGATTTTTTTACTTTAATGAACTTATGGGCACTATAGTTTTAATAAAATTGGAGAGTGCACATCGCGCAAGTGGTCAGTGTTTTATTCGCACGCAAAGGCCGGTGGCGCGCCCACCGGATATTGATTTACAGCGGCCATTGAAGCCTGCTTCCGGCTGCATACACTGTCACATTTGCTTTGTGAGCCTGTGTACTCTATGATTAAATTAAATGGGCCAGGAGACAAATTAGTCACCTGATTTAAGCCGTTGACGGAGAGAGGTCGCGTGCCGGTGGTCGTAAATGTTGTTATGCAGAAATATCTCAGTATGAAAGAATATGGTAAATAAAATAGTACATTGTTGTAGAGGCTGTAAAGTAAGCAATAGATGAACGAGTAAATTTCGAAGGCCGACCCCATCTATTGCACTTTCAGCCGAGACTAAACATAGTGCTTTTCACGACACTAGGAAATATATTATAATAGAAGTTTTTCATATTGGTCATTAAACTCGGCGCCTTGTTGCAGCCTTATTGTTGTACAAATCAGGGCTATTATATACATAAAGCTGATCGTGCCCCCAGATCCAACGACGTAAAGACGATTTTTAACCCAGTTATGAAGAAATAACAATAATATTCAAACTTACCTCACTTTCAACTTTATTTAGACATTTAAACATTTAGTCTAGGTTACACTTAGGTAAACAACAATAGGGTGGGCTGATCATGTATGAAGAAATATTTTTTCTCGAATATCGTAACGTAAGAGGTGTCAAAAGTTGCGGCTTGTAATGCCGATTTTAATGATATAATTATTTTTAAATAAATTAAATATCTTGAGCCCTCTACCGTCCGTCAAAGAATTTACTTTAACCCTTTTTTCCATTCATATTCAGTCCCTCATTACAATGGATATAGATGCAGTTATGAATGTTTTTTAGCACTAATATATAAATAAAAGCATGTTTATTTTTAAAAGTTCTGAAATTTACTGTCATTTTGTACGTTAATCGTAAAATATATGTCTTAAAATAGGCAGAAATATTTCAGGTTTGCACAAATTGGAACTTTTTTTTTATCAAATTTAGGCATCGTTGTACGAGATTTTAGCGTATTTTTAACTAAACCATCTCTAGCAGAGTGTCCAATAACACTTTTAGAAGCTTCAGTCACTAGTTTCGAGGCTTCGGTATAGCACGGAAATCCCCAGAGCGGAGGTAGGTTTCATTCTACCGTCATTTGCAATTCTTCAATGTTTTCGTTATTGTAATGTGAAAGAGCTGGAACCTATTTTGCCAATGCACAAAATAATATAATCTTCCACTAATAAAATAAAATAGGTAATAATAAATAAATAAAAATGTGGTGGCGGCTGTAAAGGGCGCGTTCTTTGGGATGCGCCGCTTGAAATTCTGGCTCAAACAATCTGTTCGACGGCAAGCTTCTCAACGTGACTCTTTGGGACTCTTATAACATGACTAGCAATAGATTTACTGATTGTCCAAATAAGAAATTATCTGTATCACTGAATCAATAGCATTATTTCATGTTTTAAGGTAGGTCTCGAGAAAATTTTATCAACATGAAACGGTGACGTACCTACTCTATCTTTCAATGGCGGTTTAACTTTCATCGAAAACCATACGGGAGCGTAAACAGTCATAATGTATTATTGCATTATAGCTTTTAAATTCTTAGATGGTCTATTTGTACTAACGTAGAGTTTTAGCGTACGATTGGCAAAGGCAAACTAACCTTAAATGTGTAATTTTCCCTGGTTGAGGATTTGCTAATTCCTGTGTACAAATACGTGGTGATACAGTTTAAAAATCTCCTACAGGTAGTTTGATCTATGCCCAGTTTATTTATAATCTTCTCATCCAAGTTCGGCATATTTCCAGTGACTGGTTGATACGTTATGACATCTATTTTCTGATACAGGGAAAGCTTTTTGCCTTTAGGACCCAAAAGGACCAAGGGCCTAGTTTACCCATCTAATTTTGCGAAAAGTTGTCTCAACGGTAGCTCATAAGCATGTAGCAAGCATACAGCGCATTGCATTGGTCTACCTAGATGTGTCTCCAGAAGATATTGTATGACGCCACCCTTCCAACTTGTGTTTGTGGCAGTACAGTCACAGGCTCACAGCTAATATATTTTATGTCATTTATATGACACTCTATAAAAATATCGGAGTTGGAAGGTTGTTTCTCATGTCTTTTTAATAATATAAACTTAATAACATCAGCTATTGTCGGAAGCTGCTTGCGATTGAGCTCTACAAATGATCCAAACATGGGGCAGACGGTTTCACTTCGTCGTTCCCCAGCGAATCCAAACAAGGATTCCGTACTAATTTTTCTTCAATATCCAGCACTATTGTTATGGTAAAATCTTACAAATTTACGTCAAATACCATATTTATGATCAAAACTCTGTCTCATTGCAACCAACGATACTTATCGGTTCCCCAGTTTAAAGTAAAATGACGAATCTTAACAAGCGATTTTGAGGCACAAATCGCGTTCGAGCGTGTGTAGTTCAAAATTCATTATCAGGATAAAACTTACTTTATTATAACCAAATCACTAAATAGAATAATAGAGAGAGTAGAAAAAATCATCAAATGTTGAAAAATATTTGTTTTATACATAAAACACGTAAGTAATTTTCAACCGGTTTTTTATTTTATTTTTTATTTCAAACTTTAGTAGAGGGCTCAATATAATATATAAGATTTTTTATTTTATTTTTCATAGAATACGCTATTTTTTCCGCAACTTTTGAGGGGTCTTACGATGCGAGTTTCGAAAAATATTAAAATCGGCCCACCCTAGTAAACAACCCTACGACGATACATTATACACTGAAGGGTCATTGTAACGGTACGTAATATTAACATACGTTATAGTCTGGCTAATTAAATATTACTTAAAGTTTTGGCGGGAAATTTAAAAAATCTGCGGCTGGTTACACTATGTGTAGTAGGAATTATAGTTTTAATACTAGAACATATTTTGATTTTCTATGCACACTTAAGGTACCTAAAGAAATATGTTAAATATATGTTGACGTGCACTCATTCATAGTCAGCTCACATAATTAATTCTACCACTATGTACCTACAGTGTAGTCACCGAAAAACACATATATTATGTTTACACTTTCTAACCAATACAAGGCAAAAAATTGTATGTAGTGTAAATAAGACCTAGCTTGATAATACCATATTAATCCATCACCAAAAAAAATACATAAGTACTATGCCAAATTTCAACTCTATCGGAATGATACAACTGGTACATAAAGTATGAAAATTATTTATAGTGGACCCACCTACTAAGTTGTTTAAATCATAGACAATTGGTAATATCTGTCAACATTATTTGGCTAGCCAGACTCTAATAATATTATTTATTTCGTGAGTCAATGTGAACATTATTAAATTAATCACATTATCACATTACAAAACCAATTTTAATATTTACTAAACAATACATTTTGTTTATTTGCGCGCATCTCATCTCATCGCAATGGAGTCATAGTTTTTCAGCCGAATAAAAAAAATGAACTCAATATTTATATAGGTAATTAAGTGTTTATTTGTTGAAAACTGTTTATTTGTTGAAAAATGAGTAATTGTAGAAATTAGGAAATTGTTTTACGCCCCTATAACTAATTTTAATATATAAATGTTCATGTTTTCAGAGTAAAACCTTTTTTAACAAAAACTTATTAAAAAGTAAACCTGAGGAGTATTATCTTACTTAAGAAAATAAACTTGTTTGTGGGTATTTACAAGTTTAAGAAAAAAATCACCTCATGAATGACGCATTCTCATTGGTCAATTTAATTTGACATGCAGCAGACGATTAAGCTTTGATTGGTTAAATTGTCGTTTAAGCCGGCCGAGAAAATTAGTCTGAAATATTTTCTAAAAAGTCGTATCTTACTATAAAATTCAAGTGTAGATACGAACTGTTACCGTAAGGTCCAACATTGTTGTCGTAATGGGAGCTAACATAGATATACACATACAGTTTACAAATGAACATATATAAGCAGTTTTGTGTACTGGATTCAGGTAATCTATAACCACATTTTCGAGCAGTGTCGTGAAAATGTATTTTGCTCTCAGAATCTATTCGTACATTCACTGCCAGGTCTCTTAGAAACAACTTAGAATGGTGCCGGCACTGAACGTATTACTTATTGTTTTTTATCATTATCATCACCGGTTAATTTTTTAACGACGTCATTAAATCCAGTTCAGTAGGCACTCACTCACTTTTACGTCTCCCTTTATATGAGTAGATACCAATAACTATCAGAGAAAACTATTACGAAAAACAAAGTATGTTCATATTAAAAGGTTGTTTTAATAAGTTTTTTTTCTTTAAAATAAGTATTTCATGTATGTTCAGTTAACTTTTGATTTTATTTATTTTGGTATTTATTTGACAAAAATAGAAAAATTAAAATCTTAATTTAGGATGTGTCTTACAACGTTTTATTTAAATTAAATGTTTGCACCTGCTTAAATACATCATAAAAGATTCCTTACTAAAAAACTCTTTAGTACCTAAACATTGACACTATATTCTTATATGAAGGAGTTTCCTTTAAAGCGTTTTACGTAAAGAACCTAAATAAACCTCAGTAGAAAATGCACGATTGCCTTTGCCCGGATGTTGACTTGAAGAACTCTAGGTTTTAATCAAGAGCTTGTACTTGACACCCATATTTACTTGACTTAAATTGAAACACTACTTATACAGGATAACATCGGAGATGCGGTCAGAAACATTTTTTACGGGACTGAATATGATGGCTATTTTCAGCACACTGCTAATCCCTAAAAACTGTCAAAGCTAACATCTAAAAAAAAATCCACAAAACTTAAATAATAATTAAAAATGTCCCGTGTCCTCCAATATACTATCATAGTCAACTATTTAAGTATACTTATCGACTACCCAGCATACAAAACTTCTTTCCCCTTGTTCTACCTAGCGTTATCCCGGCTCTTGCCGACGACGTCCAGCCATCGCTTCTTTGGTATGCCGGGGCAAAAGTAGCCTAATTATCCACATAACGATTCGTGGTTTCGCCAGAAGCGCTATAATTATAAACTATAAATCGTTTAACTCCCACATTAGTGTTTTCGGATCGCAAACGATTTAAAAATCATTATGCTTTAATAACTCAATCCCGGGTCTCACAAGGCGTTATAACGTATGTATGTAACATCCGTTTAAGAAATGTATTAAGCGGTTAGCCTTTATTAAAGATGTCTCACGAAAGTTTTAATAAGATTAATATCCCTTTACTTAGTTTCATAACTACAAACATAAATATGTCGACCGATACAGGGCTTACACAAATTTCTGTCATTTCATTGACCGGTGCCCCTTTTAATTCCCACCTGTAACTCCCACATTAGTGTTCAAATCACAAACGATCTAAAAAAAATGGTTGCCTGTAAAGTCGGTTTTACGGGCGAAGGAAGATTTTACGTGACAACGTCTTATTCTCGGTAGAATATTTATTGATATGAATATTATTAAATTGCACAATAGGAACAATGAATGAAAATAAGAATTGCACAAATTTTAACTATAGAAATATATTTTGTTCCTCTTCCCTCTTCCCTCTTCCCTCTTCCCTCTTCCCTCTTCCCTCTTCCCTCTTCCCTCTTCCCTCTTCCCTCTTCCCTCTTCCCTCTTCCCTCTTCCCTCTTCCCTCTTCCCTCTTCCCTCTTCCCTCTTCCCTCTTCCCTCTTCCCTCTTCCCTCTTCCCTCTTCCCTCTTCCCTCTTCCCTCTTCCCTCTTCCCTCTTCCCTCTTCCCTCTTCCCTCTTCCCTCTTCCCTCTTCCCTCTTCCCTCTTCCCTCTTCCCTCTTCCCTCTTCCCTCTTCCCTCTTCCCTCTTCCCTCTTCCCTCTTCCCTCTTCCCTCTTCCCTCTTCCCTCTTCCCTCTTCCCTCTTCCCTCTTCCCTCTTCCCTCTTCGCTCTTCCCTCTTCCCTCTTCCCTCTTCCCTCTTCCCTCTTCCCTCTTCCCTCTTCCCTCTTCCCTCTTCCCTCTTCCCTCTTCCCTCTTCCCTCTTCCCTCTTCCCTCTTCCCTCTTCCCTCTTCCCTCTTCCCTCTTCCCTCTTCCCTCTTCCCTCTTCCCTCTTCCCTCTTCCCTCTTCCCTCTTCCCTCTTCCCTCTTCCCTCTTCCCTCTTCCCTCTTCCCTCTTCCGCCCTCTTCCCTCTTGTTACAGTAATGCTCGATGAATGAAAATAAGAATTGCACAAATTTTAAGTATAGAAATATATTTTGTCTCTCTCTCATCAGACGTGAGCGGGCGTTACATTTTTTCATGAGTGACTCCGAGCCGCAACCTAATTTAAGACGTTATCACGTCAAAATTTAAGTCCGCCATCTTGGATTCCAAAATCACAAATGGACGTCATTTTCGTATCCGGAACCCCGAGGAACCTCGGAGATGACACCCATATCGATTTATAAGAAAAAATTATGTCCGCCATCTTGGATTTCAAAATCGAAGTCATTTTCGTAATCGGAACCCCGAGGAAACTTGGAGATGACACCCATATCGATTTTTAAGAAAAAATAATGTCCGCCATCTTGGATTTCAAAATCGAAGTCATTTTCGTAATCGGAACCCCGAGGAAACTTGGAGATGACACCCATATCGATTTTTAAGAAAAAATAATGTCCGCCATCTTGGATTTCAAAATCGAAGTCATTTTCGTAATGGGAACCCCGAGGAAACTTGGAGATGACACCCATATCGATTTTTAAGAAAAAATAATGTCCGCCATCTTGGATTTCAAAATGGATGTCATTTTCGTAATCGGAACCCCGAGGAACCTTGGAGATGACACCCATATCGATTTTTAAGAAAAAATAATGTCCGCCATCTTGGATTTCAAAATGGATGTCATTTTCGTAATCGGAACCCCGAGGAAACTTGGAGATGACACCCATATCGATTTTTAAGAAAAAATAATGTCCGCCATCTTGGATTTCTAAATGTATGTCATTTTCGTAATCGGAACCCCGAGGAAACTTGGAGATGACACCCATATCGATTTTTAAGAAAAAATAATGTCCACCATCTTGGATTTCAAAATGGATCTCATTTTCGTAATCGGAACCCCGAGGAACCTTGGAGATGACACCCATATCGATTTTTAAGAAAAAATAATGTCCGCCATCTTGGATTTCAAAATGCATGTCATTTTCGTAATCGGAACCCCGAGGAACCTCGGAGATGACACCCATATCGATTTTTAAGAAAAAATTATGTCCGCCCTCTTCCCTCTTCCCTCTTCCCTCTTCCCTCTTCCCTCTTCCCTCTTCCCTCTTCCCTCTTCCCTCTTCCCTCTTCCCTCTTCCCTCTTCCCTCTTCCCTCTTCCCTCTTCCCTCTTCCCTCTTCCCTCTTCCCTCTTCCCTCTTCCCTCTTCCCTCTTCCCTCTTCCCTCTTCCCTCTTCCCTCTTCCCTCTTCCCTCTTCCCTCTTCCCTCTTCCCTCTTCCCTCTTCCCTCTTCCCTCTTCCCTCTTCCCTCTTCCCTCTTCCCTCTTCCCTCTTCCCTCTTCCCTCTTCCCTCTTCCCTCTTCCCTCTTCCCTCTTCCCTCTTCCCTCTTCCCTCTTCCCTCTTCCCTCTTCCCTCTTCCCTCTTCCCTCTTCCCTCTTCCCTCTTCCCTCTTCCCTCTTCCCTCTTCCCTCTTCCCTCTTCCCTCTTCCCTCTTCCCTCTTCCCTCTTCCCTCTTCCCTCTTCCCTCTTCCCTCTTCCCTCTTCCCTCTTCCCTCTTCCCTCTTCCCTCTTCCCTCTTCCCTCTTCCCTCTTCCCTCTTCCCTCTTCCGCCCTCTTCCCTCTTGTTACAGTAATGCTCGATGAATGAAAATAAGAATTGCACAAATTTTAACTATAGAAATATATTTTGTCTCTCTCACTCATCAACCGTGAGCGGCGGGCGTTACATTTTTTCATGAGTGACTCCGAGCGCAACCTAAATTAAGACGTTGTCACGTCAAAACCATAACGCTTTAATCACCCAGGCACGGGCCGCATAAGGCGGGTCGTAATCCGCCGGCGTGGCCAGCACGCTCCGGCGGCCATATTTAGAGATATGTGACGATCCAGCGGGTGCCCACTGAACCGCGAGAGGATGTGAGTTATTAAGTGGTACACTTTCAGGTGATCTGTCGAGTGAGAAAATCGGCGCCCGCTCCATATCGGAAACATGTCGTGGAATTAGAAATGTTGTTTCAGGTTTGGCACGCGTGTGATTTTATTTGAGGCGTAAACTTGAGGGTTGCATGCCTTTATTTAACTGCTGCGCGGATTTACAATAAAACTAAGACGTATAATTTCGGAATTATAGGAATAGTTATTAAGTTATATTATCTTAATTATTTTATTTATATAGTTATTACTCACTTACTTTTATTTTAAATACTTACTACAATTGTTTACAATTAAGCAAGTCATTAACCTACCAAACACAAAAATACCCCGGGAAAAACAACATAAAAAAAAACAAATAAGTTTTTAAAGTATGACACAAAGCTGTGTGAAAATAAAAAAAAATACTTGTAGGAATAAGTCAATAACAATTCGACATAAAACTCTTCCTTATCAAAGCTCGGTTTAGTTTACGAAACTGACTTAATTCAACATTTCGAAACCCATTTATTCCCAGCGCTAATTAAAACGAGACCAAAATTTACCGCATCCATGTACCTGTGCAAATGAACGCTCATCGCGATCCCGTATGCGGTTCATCCATTTGAAACGGGCCTGTGATGTTATTCATACCATATCAAACGTTTAGCGAGCATTACACGATCCCACTGTATGGATTTGCCTATTATTCCCGCCCGTGAACACGGCGGCCTGTTTAACAGCTTAATGTACATAGCTGGATATATTTAGTGTTGTATTCCGTGTTACGATCACTCCAGGAAAGCTTACTGACGCCCACGTTGGGAACAAACTATTGTGTTGAAGAAATTGTACACCATTTTTAACCGACTTCGTTCGACTGTAGGTATGTATTTTTTTTTATGTATGTGCACCGACTCCGCCAAATTGTGGACAGATTTTAAAAATTCTTTTTTTATTTGAAAGAGTATGAGGTGGTCCCATTATAACCGAGTTGGGATCTGATGATGGGATCCCAGGGAAATCGAGGGCAACCCTCAAATTTTATAGGCACTCATAATGTTTTTCATATTATGTTTTCTAAAGCTATTTAAGTATTTGCATATGGTAGTCATCATCTCATCATGCTAAATGCTATGAAAAATATCGAAGTTTTACAGTGAACTGCGTCGAAATGAAAATTAAAAAATTTTAGGTGACCAGAGTAATACCTAATTAGTTCCTAGTTGATAAATAAGTAAACGGGTCATGGTGTTTGCGGTTAACATACCGCTTTAAAGCTAAGCCGTATGATAAAGCGAACTTTCTCGACCAAAGCTCCCAAATAACTATATAATGAGCAAAGTTTGTTCCTTTAACTGCAGGAAATAATGCACTACAAATATTATGTCCTTAAAAATCGTTTTTATCATTTTATAAAGTACACGACGTAGTTTTAAATTTATTTTTGGGTACGTATCACAATTTTATATCTAGAAGCATAAACAACGTATTGTATAGCAGAGAATTATGTATCTAGGTACTTATATGACCAGGGCTTTCGCCTAACAAGATAAAAGTACAAGGACACTATTGAAGAGTTTAATAATATTCATTGGGCCCGGGCAATTTTCCGGGCGAGCGGCGGCGCGTCTTTGATCGCCCCGACTAGCCCGGGAATAGTCAAATTGACTAACTATGGCAACTAACCAACTCCTTGCACTATCCAAGAAAATACTTGTAAATATGTCTACTATCGACTTTGAATAGACAGCGAAATATTTATCAACCTACATCGCTAAAAGCATTTTCCAAATACTTGTTCCCTAAAGTGATTCAATTTTACACCCCAAATAAGTGAGCACGTGTAGGTCGGTAATCTGGGCGGCCGGCAAGGGTTGCCGTCTTGGAGCGCTGCCTTTTAAACATTATTTCCGGAGAGTTCATTATGCACAGCACACTGATCACATGGGCTCGCTGTTCGACTGAACACTTAATTTTAAGGAGGTTCATTAGATAATTTTGCGTGTGTCATCTTGCTAATTGCTTTAATGATAACCATCGAGGTGTTTAAATCGTGTTTAACATAATTTTGGCGGTAAAATGTTTAACACAATCTATTTCTTTCCTATTTTTTCTTCCTGGAATAGGAAACTAAAATGTGTCAGATTTTTGGGCGGAGATTGCTTTTAGCCCTCGTGATATATTAAATCTATTGCAAAGTGTCGCCCCGTAGTTTTCCTCAGTTATTTTGTTTTAGCACAAAATGCTTTTATCAGCAATAAAGGAAATATTTATAGATTTTTTGTTCCTAAGTATTTCGACCTACCTGATTTAGAATAACTCGCTTTACAGTAGTTGTAAAAATAAAATATATGTAATCATTTAGAAAAAAATGGACTTATTAACTCTTGCACAGTATTGAATACCCTAAAATTTTGTTGCTTGGCCTTATGACATAGATTTTACAGCTTTTGGTATTTTTTAGAATATTTGAAAGAGTACCCAAAATGAAGAGGCCTTTTGTTGAGTTGTATCTTGTAAAACATGGTCTTTGTGTCTTTGTTTTTATTGAAACGCTAATTGTGAAGATTATGAAAAGTATTTTTTTTTTCAATATTATACATTTGCTATGAGTCATCTTAAAACGTTAATTAATACTATCAGTCGAACTAAGTTATATGTTATAAATTATGGAGTGCCAAGGAATTAAAAAAAGCCTCATCCAAGCGCTTAATAATGTGAAGGCAATAAACGTCTTGTGACTCCCATGTGCAATAAAGACTAACCAATACCTAACTTTAGCCAGACATGTTTACCTGCTGCTACGTTGATGAACATAATGATGTTGCCGAGTGCATTGGGTGATGGAGAGCCATAATAAGTCGCTTACCTTGAAGCCTGAGAGCACTCGTTGGCGGAGCACCCTACTCGGAGCGCTACACTAATACGCCCTATTGATAGACCCGATGTGAAGACTCTTCACGTTTCTTATTCCGCTTGGCTTAATGCAATCTGTCTCGTATGTGGCTGATGCTCTTTTTCTATGTCAAATTAGCTGGAGGTAGTTTACTTCTATAGGCTAATTCAAAGAGCATATAATCACTACGTTAGGCTAATTAAAGGAATTGCTCGGAAAATCTTCATTGTGACGTTTTAATATTGATACTTTGATTGATTTTAGTGACGTTTTACAGATAATAAAAAGGTTTACCTATCTACTTAATTAGCTCATTTTATCATTATGTTGTACAGTTCCATTTTGAGCTGAAACGTTTTTTAGTTCTTTGATTTTCGCAGTTGTTAAATGGAATATTTCCATATACCAGTAAATATTTTTGTTGATAGACGGTACCCAACTTTAGATGCTGAAGTTATGAATGTTTAAGACGACGTTCCCCCACAAATGATTTGATACATTTTATACTTCAATTAAATATCTAATTGTTTTTAGGAAAGTTTTCATAAACCGTACAATTAACTTTATCAGTTGATTCCAAGGATTTTGACGTTAACCCCTACTCACCGAATACAAGTCCACAGATACAAAATGCACTTTTTAATCACATTCTAGTCCATAGATCACGTGTGCCCCGATCAGGCAACAATGCGCGTGTGCGATGTCACGGGTCGCGGGGGCTTCCGTCGCGCCCTTCCGGCTGCGCGGGCGCCTAGCGTGACCGCTATCCATTATAATATCTCATTGTCCTGAACCATATGCGCGCCGAACCTAACTGTCCATTAAATAAATGTATCAAGCTTTGGTTTCGTTTGTATGAGCGGTTTCTGAATTCAGTTGGTAGCAGAGTGGGAGGGAGTCGCTACCAATGGTGTGGTGTCGTAATACCCTTGGGCGAGCTGAAGAAGTTTCCAGGCTTCTATGACTTTGGAACAAAGTACTAAAGTTAAGGCCTTGTTAATATAATGACTAGTTAATAGCACGGTGGTGGAAATCAGGGCATGAGGACACCGTGGCCGCTACACGGTTCAGCGAAGGTGGGTATAGAACTCTTCATCCTTCAAGTTTTGCTCAGTCGTAACGAATTCAATGGGCATAATTCAATGGAAGCAAATTGAATAGGTAACGTTCAAGTTTAAATCATCGTGACATTTTCTTTTCCTAATGATGCGTCTTCTACAACTGTTGCATAAAATACTATAGCGTCATTTGGGCTATTGTTGCATCTTAGTGCCAGATTTTGCGAGATGGTCAGCCTTGATCATCCTAACTCATGAAAAAGACTAGAGAGAAATCTGGCCAGCTTAGAGCAACACTTGTAGAAGATGTGCGAGTGGCATCGGTTTGCTCGCTATACTCACTCACATGCATCGTTAATAAGGATGGAACATGTCTCGAGCATCTTTTTACTAACTTATACAACGTTTCTTGGTATTAGTAAGTTGTTACATGTGCCTGTGGATCCATGCAGAGGGCGGCCCATTTGGCCCTGGACCGCGCCAAGTGGAGGGACATTACTGTTGGTCACGATCCTCAGCCATGAGGGAACGACTAAGAAGAAGTATGACAACGAGGTATAGTATTTATGCAATATTTTCGTTTACGACTCGGTATTTTTAAATAAAAGGCAGATAAACAACACAAAACATATTTTTTACGACACTGCTCGAAAATGTGGATATAGATTACCTGAATCCAGTACACAAAACCGCTCATATATGTTCATTTTATAAACTGTATATCTATGTTAGCTCCCAACACGACAACAATGTAGCACGTTACGGTAACAGTTCGTCATCATCATCATCATCTCAGCCATAGGACGTCCACTGCTGAACATAGGCCTCCCCTTTGGACTTCCATATATACCGGTTGGAAGCGACCTGCATCCAGCGCCTTCCGGCGACCTTTATAAGGTCATCTGTCCATCTTGTAGGTGGACGTCCTACGCTGCGCTTGCTAGTCCGAGGTCTCCACTCGAGCACTTTTCGGCCCCATCGCAGCGTATGTATGTGGTCTATGGTACTATAGCTTCTTCGGAAACCGGCTTGTTCGGGAGGCTGGAAGTCATCAAGTCTATGTTCGAGACGGTTCGTGATGACCCTTGAAAACAGCTTATAAACATGGCTTAGAAGCGTGATGGGCCTGTAGTTCTTCAATAGGCTATTATCACCTTTCTTGAAGAACAGTACCACCTCGCCTCTATTCCATGCTTCAGGCGTTTTGCCCTCGGACAAGACGGAATTAAAGAGCTTCTGGAGGACCTTAAGTACCGGTGTTCCACCCGCTCTCAGAAGCTCTGAGGTGATTCCGTCTTCGCCCGGCGCCTTGTTGTTCTTAAGCTGCTTCAGGGCCATCCTAATCTCGTACAGACTGATGTCCGGGATGTCTTCGGTATAATGTCGGGACAGCTTGGCTCTTGGATCGCCTACCAAGCTGTCAACGGGCTTTGCGACTGAAGTGTATAACTGACCATAGAACCTCTCGATCTCGCCTAGAACCTCTGCTTTGGTCGACGCTATGCTGCCATCTTCCCGTTTCAGCTTGGTCAGCTGGCTTTGTCCAATAGACTTGTCCTTTGCGAACACTTTGGAGCCTTTGTTCTGCTCAACAGTTCGTATCTACACATAAATTTCATAGTAAGATACGGCTTTTTAGAAAATATGAAGCTGCAACAAGGCACCGAGTTTAATTACCAATATAAAATACTCTTATTTTAATGTATTTCCTCGCAGTAGTCGTGAAAAGCACTGTGTTCGGTCTCGGCTAAAAGTACAATATATGAACTCGTATTATCGAAGGCCTCCCCTGCGGGTTAGCCTTCGAAATTTACTCGTTCATCTATTGCTTACATCAACAACCAGCTAATTTTTATTGTGTATTGTATTAATACGGTATATGTAACGGCATTATAATTTATGTTTTTTCAATCATTTAAGTGTATTTTGCAATATTTTTATTAAATTTAATTTTGAATTATCGTTATGATCTGGTAGTATAGCTTGTCAAGTTTCTACACTAAACGCAGCTCTTGGCATTATCTGTGGTAGACTACACAAAAAAAAAGTTATGAAATTATTGGTTAGGTACTATTTAGTTTTGTAACAAAATTACTGTTCGTATTTAAGTTTTATAATATTACGGTGTTAATTTTTGCTGCATAATATTGTTAATTGTTTAATGATAGAGGGGTAACATTCTGTGTACATATTTGTTTTCTGTTTTAAGCAGATGGCAGTTTTGCCAATGTTTAAAGTAAATAAAAAAAATATAATTTAGGTATCTATAAGGTAAGAGTGAATAGGCTATTACTGAACCAGCGAGCTACATCCTCGATCCCGTAGTCACTTTCCATCAGGTGATACTGAGGTCAATCGCCGGTCAATCTGTGAATAAAAAAATAAAAAATATATATGTACCGAAGAAAGTTGGTTGTCAATCGTATAATGGTATTTGTTATTTCCTCTAAAATGTGATGAAAAATGTTGTGTGTATGGCGGGTAGTAAGGGGATTACAATCTAATAGACCTTCGTTAGTAGGTAATCCCCTACTTACTACCCTTATGACACAATATACTATTCATGTTAGCAAAGAATCATGAAAACTAAAAATCGATAATAAGCTTTTTTATTTTAATTCGTTTTCATCTGCCAGTAAAACATCCACTACACAGCCGTGCAGTAAAGATATATACATTTTTTTTATTTACAACGAAGGACGCTAGTGGTCTGTTAAGTTGGCAATATAAAGTAAACGCTCTGGACTACTTAACTAGAGTGTTGTAATCTGTGGTAACACTTTTTGGATGACATTATAACATTGCTTAGCAGGGCTTTACTGGGTAATATACTATAGACTTTTACAAGGCTTAGTAATATATATCTTTATATTAGAGAGTTGGTAACTATGACAGAAAAAGTACTGCACTCTAGCATAACTGTGTTACGAGACTCTGTCGTGCGACAAATACTATCTCTGTCACTTTCCTGCCAATACTGTGCGAGCAAGACAGGTGACGCTAAGTATAAGTTCATATTTTTTTGATAGATGGATGTCAATAAAAAAAGTTTATCAGAGACTATATTTTTTAAAATTTTGTTGGTTCCGAGCGGGAACATGTAATTATTTTCTTTGGTATTTATTTGCATTTTATTTATTAAAATGTCGAGTCGTAGAAAAAGTATTGTATGCAACGTTGTATAAGTAGGTCAAAAAACGCTCGTGACATCTTTCTTACGTAACCCGTGCCACTCGCGTTTTTTTGCCCCCTCTTATATAACTGTTGCATAAAATACTATTAAGTGATGAATGCATTGTTAACACAAGCTTACGATAAATGGCATACTTTTTATTACCAACTTAACAGACCGCTGCATTAAAACATGGCATGTGTGGTTTCATCCAATGAGTTCACAATGGAGTACTTAAGGGTATATTTAACTCAATGTTAAACGTTGCCACTTTAATAAGAGCCTGCAAATCAATTAGGTGAGCTACTGGAAAAGCTTTTATAACGTAATTAATGAAGTCAGTTAAAATGACATGAAAAACAAAGGGGTATCAATTTAATCGTGACACGCTAATGGGCAGGGCCACCTGAGCTGTTTTAAAATATTTCCGTTTATCGATGTTATTCCGTAATTTTCATTAATAAACCGACGTTTAATTACATACTCAGTGTGCAATTATCGAGGTTCAGCTTTGATGCTTTATTTTCTTATTAACTTTTATTAAAATCGTAATCCCGAACGAATGCGGGCATGCAATTCAGTCAGATAGTTAGTGAAAAATAGGGAAGGCTTTTACCTAGTAGCAAATAAGAAAATAAGTACGCATTTTTTTTTTAGAAAAAAATTTTTAACAAAAAAAAGAACCGACTTCAGTAAAACTAAAAAGCCAACACTAACCCGTTCAAGTACAGATTACATTTGACTCACCCTTCGAAGTCGACCCCAAACCAGTTCTTATATTTATATATTATAGTTTACGCGAGGTTTGGCACCGACTTCGAAGGGTGAGTCAAATGTAATCTGTACTTGAACGGGTTATTGTTGGCTTTTTTAGTTTTACTGAAGTCGGTTCTTTTTTTTGTTAAAAATTTTTTTCTTTAAAAAAAATGCGTACTTATTTTCGGTTGTTTTTTTTGTTAAAAAATTTTTTTTTTTGCTTTTTAGTGATTCGTATGTGTTCATCATCAGTTTCCTTATCCAAATACCTTATCAATAAATTACCGAAAGCGCAGTACATGTCCCTATAACATTTGAAGAGTTCCCTCGATTTCTCCAAGATTCCATCATCAGATCCCGACTTAGTGCCAACGGGACCAACTCGGAGTTAATACCCTTTCGATAAAAAAAAATTGAAAATCGGTTCACGGTTCTCGGAGATATCGAGTAACAAACATACAAAAAAAAAAAATAGTTCGAATTGAGAACCTCCTCCTTTTTTGAAGTCGGTTAAAAATAACACAGACTTTTTAGTGTAATTATTTATTTATTTATTTTTTGAAATTAGTTACACAGTATTACAGTATAAACCAAGGCGCTGTGAACTACAAAATTACATTTTAGAAAAGCTTCAATCTAACTAGTTTGATGTACTCGTAGAATTATTACTTATCGATCGATTTCTACCTTACATATCTTTCGTATCTTTGTATTTTATTATGAAATTCTAGATTTGTATTAAATCAGTTTTCTATGGAGAGGGGTCATGATTTCAGGAAAAATCTTAATAGCGTTATGCAGGATCGTCTTTTGTTTGGTATGGGCGCACGTCGTCATGCCAGTCTGGCGCCACGGCTGGACAAATGTTAACCAATTTCAGTACAGGTATGAGCTGGACATTCGAAGATAGTTATAGGATACTTTTTACCCAATTACGGTATAAAAATAATAACGTGTACGAAGTTGCCTTCTAGTAGATAATAAAATTGGATCACTCAAAATATTTCTAAATATGCGCCGCTATTTTGGTTGAAATTCGTCAATAGTACGCACTCGTTATCCAGAGAAGGTCGGAAACAATTAAACAACAGTGGCATTGGTCAGCCGAGCGGAGATCCGCGTGATGCGAACGATGCCCTACTGATTCACTCATCACATTTTCCTACGTCGCATAACACTCAACAACCTTATATTGGTAAACATAACGCTCAAAATAGGAGACTGCGCTCCATAATTTGGATGCAATGGCACGGATCATTTGTTAAGTTATGTACCATCCCACCAAAAACATAAATGTTAAATGAGAGCTAAGTTCAATATCGCATGCCACGTTGTCGACTTCGCCGACAAAAGAATTGAGATCTTTTTTTTTTTTTTTTTATGTCATAGGGGGCAAACGAGCAAACGTATCGCCTGATGGAAAGCGATTACCGTCGCCCATAAACACCTGCAACACCAGAGGTGTCACAAGTGCTTGCCTACCCGGAGGACGAAGATAGAATGCCTCTATGCTAGTAATTTCACCGGCTATCTTACCCCCACACCGGAACACAACAATGCGAACATTGCTGTTTGGCGGGCATCTATATGGGTGCCAAGTTCTTTGCTACTTCATAGTTAATATATTATATGTTTTAATTAAAACAAACAATTATTCACTCAATGCATTTATTTTACTTGGAGTGTAATTCAATATCAAGACTTGACTTGGCTATTTTTCACATACAAGTTTATATGATATTTGTCTAATCACTAACCTATTTTCTTTAAAGTAAGTACGCAAGTTAGAGTACGTCCTGTTACTTATACTGTTAGCTTGATAATAATACTGTTACTTTTATAAAATTTAGTTTGTTGGTGAAAACTAGCTAAGTCAAATCTTGATATAAAATTACACTCCAAGTAAAATAAATGCACTGAGTAAATAATTGTTTGTTTTAATTAAAACATATATATTAACTATGAAGTAACAAAGAACTTGGCAACCATATAGATCTCAATTCTTTTGTCGGCGAAGTCGACAACGTGGCATGCGATATTGAACTTGGCTCTCATTTAACATTTATGTTTTTGGTGGGATATCATTACTTTTTGTACAGAAATTATTATAATGTGTAAATTACTTAATTATTATTTGTTAATTACTTTATTTTCCTACGTTTAACGACACACCGTTGGCCGGTTGTTTAGCGCGTATTACAAGTTTTTTGTATGGGGTCACCACTTATTGTTTGACTTAACTTTATTTTTATATTTTTGTTATATAGCAAATATAATAATACATATATTGGGATAGTTTCAAATATCTGCTTGTAACGGTTCCAACGCTACAATTATTTTTTTGATTGTATGGGGACCCACCTATTTTTTTAACTTTTTTTTATTTTTAGATTTTTTCCTACGCTTAAACACAATTACCGAGCTACATCCAAATTTCATCCTTCTAGGTCATCTGGAAGTAGGTTAGGTTTAGGTACTATAAGTCAGTCAGTCAGTGCTAAAATTTACGACTTTTTGACCTTCATATCTTTATAACCATTTGAGCTAGCTTCATGAAATTTGGGCTTCCAGATGTTCTTATGGATATAATTAATCACACGTAGTTTTATGTGTTTACGTTAAAGAGCTTTTCAGTTATAGAAGGGTCAAAAGTGGCACCAAGTGGTTCGTGTAATATTACACTCGGCGCTGGCTAGCCAGTTCCTTTGCTTGAACTTGGCTTGACACGCTGCCGCGTGTCTAGATCATTGCGTAAGTCGGTTCAATGTTAGGGTCTGTTGTGTCTTTTAGTACATTTCTACAACCGTTGTAATATAGTTATATTTAAGTATTATTTACCGATAACTGTGTTTCTAAATTAATTGCAATTGCTTTGCCTACAGTATAAATATCGGCTTAAAGTTGACTGTTAAAGATGGCAACAAAAAGCACATGTAATAGACATTAAATAAATAGTTGTATTACTGTTAGACTCCATGAGATCAAAGTGATGTTTTCTGTAAGTTGATAGATATAATATGAATTGAATTAAATTGTACTTACTTACTGCGCTGACTCAACGACCAAAATAAAAAAGTGGATCTTGAATTAAATTGTAATAATAACAATGTCGGGTCTTGATACGGCAGATTATGTTTTAGTATGATGTAAACAATTTGGTTTTGACTTAGTAAGTAACATAAGTAAATACATGGAGTTATAAAATAAATAGAGATTAAAATTTTGATTAGCCAGTTATATACAACAAATAAATTATCACTAATGAATGACACACGTTCGTCGCTGACGCAAACATGTGGAGGTACGCTTCTGAAGTTGCCCATTGACAGAAAACTGTTCCTCATGATGTTACAATAGTATCCTAAAATAGTAAAACATTAAAATACAAAAGTAATTTACTGTCGGTTGTGGTGGACATGGCGTCCATGGCACGACTTAAAGTTGTTGGCTATGGCATGCAGGAGTGTCTTTGTATATATGCATATACAAAGGGTAAAGCATCGTATGTCTTATCAGCCTTGTACAATTGCATACTGTGCATACACCACACGCATAACAGGTTAGTAGCATGAATATGCATTTGAGTACAACCACAAAGCACGTCTCAATACGCCGTCTTAGCTGACCAACCCCGAGCGAGTTAATTAATGTTGCTACCCCGATGCAATTACCGAATATTAGGTTAAGTACTACCGCCGAGACGGGCGCACTTAGCCGAGATACAAACTAGCTAGGTACGACAGCGCTGTGTACAAGCCTGTGTACCTTATCCACATACCCGGTAAACTTTACACTATCGTTGTCAAAGTCAAAGCATTCCTAATTTATTGGTAGGCTTAAAAGTTAAAGGGCAATCGTTGCTGCCGCTCTCCTTTCCGTGGTCACAGTCATACAGGGTGATTTTGACCGAGTGGTTAGAAGTCTAATTTCAGTTCATTTCCAGAAAAAGGTACACGTACCGTGTAAGATGTCAAATTGCTTACTATTTTGCCGATTGATTTGCCTAGATATTTTAAGATGTTATTTCACCAAATATTAAGCTGTCCAAAATGGGATCCTAGCGGCTAGGCTGGCATACAATTCACATGGGCATAACGTATTGCTTGGAAAATTGTTAGTTTACATTAATTATTAACTTTGCAAGAGTTTTCAGAGTAACACCCATTAGCTTAGGCTTTAGTTTAGATTCGTTTTATAACAATCCTGAAAGTTATTTGCTTCAGAGAAAAATAAAATGTTGGCTACGAAAACTATGCCAAATGAGAATTAAGTTTAGCAACCCAATATGGAATAGTCCAAATACTGTACTGTAAGTACTTCCTTCGGAAAACTATAGGTACGTATTTTTTAGTAAATAAACAAAAACGAAGTTGTTCTTAATATCTGTTTAAATACTTTATCTATACATATAAACGGAAAAGTCCTGACTGACTGACTGACTCATCAATGTTGAGCCGAAACTAACTCAACCTAGGAACTTGATATTTCTAGAATAGATCAAGTATACGATGCAAGTAAGCACTAAGAAGGGATATTTCAAAATTTATCCCCTAAGGGGGTAAAATTGGGGTTGCAAGTTTCTATGGAAATCGTGTCACTTTTGAGTATGAGATTTAAAAGTTTGTGTAAAGATTCTCTATCTAAAAACAAGAAAACTGATTTCAGGGTTTTTGAAAACTCATCTTTTAAAGGGGATAAATGGGAGGTGAAAGTTTGTATGAGAAACTTGGGATTCTTTGAGTAAGAGTGTTAATACTTCGTGTACAGCTCTTGGTGAAAATAATTCGACGGTGGAAAGGCGAAACCCCTTAAGCGACATTTTGCTAACTTTACAGGAGAGCGTTTAAAAGTATTAATTTTCTTAAAAAAAATCGTAACTTTTTTTCTAGTCGTTTTAGAGATTTCAGTTCTATGGACGTATTTTATTAAATTGTAATACCTATCCACCAATATTAACGTTAATGAAAAAAACTTAGAATCTTCTGATATAAATGTCGCTTAATTTAAATTAACCTGAAAAAAAAACCAGTGAAACCCTCTAAGCGACATTGAAATTTTTAGGCAGATACTAGAAAAAAACAATTAAGCGACTTTTCATATCATACTTATTACTAGAATATTACTTTAAGCAACTATAGTGAGGAAAACATTTTCTCATGATTATTAAAGAGATTTTGTGGTCCGGAAATGTGTTATGCAACTATTATAATCAATTATATATTTTAAATACAATATAAACCCAATTATTGTTAAGTCATCTTAAATGGGTACCTAGTAACCCAAAATCGGGAAAAAAAACAGGAATGTACAGGGTAAACATGAATTAGTAAATAAAAAAACGATAATGTTTATTTAAATTTCAAGTTTCCACTTTCATTAATTATTCTTGTGTTTTTCCTAATTTACTATCAGTCTCAGTAATTTATTATAATAACACTAATACTAGTAATGGCATACATAATTTTTTATATTAAACTTAAAAGGCAGAGATACAAATCAACATAACTTAATAAATAAGTTCTCTTATCATAGCTAATGACTTATTACTTCTTATCAGGCTTAAAGAGATCAATTACCTCTAAAATCAGTCTTGAATTAGACAACTTTGTAATCTAAGTGATATGTGTAATCTTTAAATTATAGTAGTAAAGTTTACATTAAAAATAGACACTAACGAGAACGTAGAACTTTTTTTTAAAGTAGTCTGCGACGGCAAATAGCGAGACAACCGCCTCCCCACAATGTTCGCTGCCAACTGAAGCGACCGACTGGTTACTTTGTGTTTATAAAAACGCCATTCACAGGTATATTACACTAAAAATGGTTCACTGAAGCGACGATTGACAGGTAAGACCGATAATTCAAGCCCCAGGATACCTTTTAGTTCTTTCACTTAAACGACTAAAGCAAGTTTTAACGAATACATTAAGCGACATAAATGCTCAAAATTCAACGTGTCGCTTGAAGGAGCAAATATTGTCGTAAATTTTGTGACAATCAATTAACCGACAGCATTTGTTGCTCATAATTCCAGAAGACACGATTAAGCACCTAACCTTATATAATTTGTGTTTGTAATAAAAACTTTAACGCCATTGCTACAAATTCAAGCCATTTTTAAAAACACTTTAAGCGATCACGTATAAAATTGTGAGTAGTTTAAGTGACGTAGTTCAAATTTAAATCAAATTATGTGTCGCATAACTGGGTGTTTTTTAAATCGGTCCACTATTTATAAGCTACCTTAACCGACATCAAAGTCATCAGATCGCTACGTAACCCGGCCTAAAAGACGCAGAAAAAAAAGCTGATTTCAACGATATATATAACTCAAATTCATTGAAAATGTCGCTTAAGGGGTTTCTCCTTTCCACCGTCGATATGTATTTCAGCGGTTTTTGAAATTCAACCCCTAATGGGGTAAAGTGGGAGGTGAAAGTTTGTATGAAGAATCCCAAGGATTCTTTGAGTAGGAGTAGTAATATTTCGTGTATAGGTTCTTCTATGCAAAGTAAGAAAACAAGTTTTAGCATTTTTGGAAATTCATCTCCGATAGTGGTTACATGGACAGCGGAACTTTCTATGAGAAACGGGGCTTTTTTTTGTGTGAGGTGCATTATTTTGCGTATAGACTCTTCATCAAAAACTGAGAATATTGATTTCAGTGTTTTTGAAAATTCAACCCCTAATGGGGTACGCTGAGAGGTGACAGTTTGTATTTAGAGCTTAGGATTTCTAGGGTTCCGTACCTCAATCGGAAAAAAACGGAACCCTTATAGGATCGCTTTGTTGTCCGTCCGTCTGTCGGGGAGGTATCGAGTTGAAATTAACACCATATACACAAGTCTACGGTTCCTTGAAGCTGTGAAAAAATCTAACTTCTACGTTAACGTGAATAAAAGAGACCTACGGCCGTTTATGTCGCAAAAACGTACATTTCGACACTCTCAAGGAAATCAAAATGATAGGGTACCTACTTTCCGATGACCTAGAACTATGAAAGGCAAGTAATATCGTCACATACTACAAATACTTATAAAAATCTGAAAACTATACATTTGTAATAAAATCATAAATATAGTCCTTTTCAAACATCATATTTGAAGAACTCGGTTGCGTTAAGTTTGCACCTCGTTTGTATGCGGCGCGATACATTTCAGGTGCAAACTTAACTCAACCAGGCCAATTAAGACGGGATTTAGGTGAAAGTTTGTATGGTGCGCGAGTCAGACTAGCACTTGGACGGTTTTTTTGAGTAAGAGTGATACTTTTTCGGGTATAGGTTAATCATTAGAAATCCCTACAACCAACTGGTGAAAACCATACGATTAAATGAAATTACAAAGTAAGAGAAGCCTTTTTTATATTCATGCCCTAAGCAGGTTCAATTGAAGGTGACAACATTGTCATGTTATGAATAAGAGGTACGCGGGTTTTTTTGTAGGATATTCATTCAAATCTGAGAAAATAAAGTTAAGTCTCTTTAAAAATTCATCTCCAAAATCAAATGGGTCTAATGAGAGGCGAAAGTTTGGATGAGAAAAGGTTAGATTCTTTTTGTAAGTTTGGTCATACTCCGTGTGTCAATAAAATACAAACTAAAATACTATATATACTAAGGAATATATATGTCGCAGTCAAAAGTGAAAACTGGTCAAAAGGACTTTTAACCGACAAAAACAGGCAAAACTGCTTTTGACTGAGCGTGTTGGTCAAAAGTAGTTTTGCCTGAAAATCATTGGTTAATAGTACTGTAACGTGCAACTGCGCTTTGGGCAAACTGATGCAGTCCTACGCTCACCTGTGTGTGATAGTCTCTGACAGGAGTGAGTTTCTGTCCACACTTGATGTAATGCTCCGAACTAGTCAGCGAGATAAATCTAGGGTATCTTAGTGGGTAAGACGTCTTCAGCGAACATGGATGAGTTTTCAGCTTAGTATTATATTTATTGAGAAAGAATAGAAAAGAGAGGGCGCCAGACACTTTTATTTTATTCTCCAAAGGTCAAGAGATAAAAAGGGATTTATGCTAGGGAGAGAGAGTTAAACAAAGCTTGAAATTATGAACCACATATATATAATTCTCAAGTGGCAAGTTATAAATTACACAAGAGTAACACTTATTCTACCATTAATTACTTAAACTATCAGACAGTTTGGGCTATTCCCAAGAGAACACGGAGCTCTTAAAGAGGCGTGTACGCATAGAAGTTGTACTAGTTTAGTGAAGTTACATGAGGACTTGGTTTTGTGTGTGAGGCTAAAGAACTTTACTTTATAATTTAAACAACAGGAATGCGAGTTGAAGTTAAATACGGAACGTTTTCACCTTGGCTTAGAAGGCGTGGTGAGTCCACGCTGCCGACGTGCACTTCGACCACAGATGTCTCCACTCTGGACCTCGTAAAAGGTACAGCTCGTGACAGCTTCAACACCCAGAGTCAAAGTCACAAGTCCGCAGCACGGAGTCAACACGGCGATGGCCACGATGACGCACCCAGCGCAATTCACCTCTGCAATCTGGCTGCTACGGCCAGCATTTACGCGTAGCGTAGGTACGCAGCCAGTGCTATCACTGAAAATAATACTTTGTCTTAACAAACAATCGACACACGACATATCCCTGCAAGACAAGTACACGACAAATTCACTCAGACAATCCCTAACTAATTGCACCATTCTAATCGAAATAATTATGTAATAAAAGGAATTTCTCTTACCCGGCGAGAATCAGGGTTAGACAGATTCGTCCGTTACATCGGCTGATGTGTGTTTCCACAAGAAAAGAAAAGAAAGATGTCTGTAACAATTTGAGAACAAAAACACGTTAGGAAATCTTATACGAATTTCGAGAAATAACATCGCTAACCACTTCTAGACAACGCAGGGTCACTCACCGAATGGTTTATTGTGTCATCGTAGGTTTTGTGTCTAGGATGCCTCCAGATATGAGTGCTCACATTTTCGAAGACAAAATGGCTTCCTCCGCAGGAGAAGCGAGTACGTCCTCACGTCGTGAGCTTTGGGGACGCACTGCCTGAGCGCTGTGCCACAGCTCTAACCATCGGAACACTAGAGATGCCCATACGCAATCGCGAATCTTTCCGATTCCAAAGACAAACGAAGCTATTAGTTGATTTGATTGAGGTTCATTATGAAATAATTGATTCATACGATTAGATACAAAATAAAACACTCCTTTATTTAATATTTATGAATATTAATCCTTAAATGATTAAGAAGACATCGAGCAGAGTCGATTCAGTGTTGCCAGCTGCAACGATCCGCTAACGTATTTGAACAATGCCGCTGCTAGATGGCGTTAGATCTGCACCTCTGCCTTGCTCGTCAGTGTTCCTGTAGGAATACCAGAAACTAGGTGGCGCTAGTAGTGGGAAAACTATCAAAATTGTCAGATACGATATTACTGTGTAACATTACCGCTCCAGTTAGAGAAAAAAAAAAAAATTTTTTTTTTTTTTTTTTTCAAAAAAAATGCAAGGGAGTAGGGTCCTTAACGTAAAGAAAACATCCGAAAGAGTGTCAAAGAATGAACGCAGACACCAACACCTCCGCTCGTTCTCCAGACGAACAACGAAAAGCCGAAGAGAGTAATACCTGAGGACGGCATACCTGTCAAAGATAACGCAGGCATCAACACCTCTGTGAGTGTTCCTGGACGAACACTAGAAAGCCCAGGGAATACCACTGATGGTGGTATACCTGTCAAAGATAACGCAGGTATCCCAAGAAGTAGGTGGCGCGACATTCGATTTCCTGAAAGTCTCGCAGAAAGTCACGAGGACAGAAACCTCGTACAGCGCAAAAGGGCAAAAGTTGGCTTGTTGCTATTAAAGCATGGAATGCTGCCTTTTAAAAAAGAAGGCTGTTTGCATTAGTTAATATTTTTCCGCCTCATTGATGAGGTTTTCAATGAATGGGGAAAATGTTTGTAAATACTTAAAATGTGATTTTGGAGTGGAAAAAGGAAACTTGAAATACCAATGCGTTGGAAAATATTTTGAACACTCAAAATGTGATTTCTAAGTGGAAAAGGAATTTAAAATACCAAACAAGTATAATTGTTTATGTTTTTAAAGTTTTAATGGGAAGGAATAAAATTGTATTGTTTATATGGAAAACTTTCAATCGGATATCATTTTGTATCAGACAAAAAAAAATCCTCCATCCAGAAGTATCTCAAGAGAGAGCCCAACTGCCTTCTAACCTATCAACTTATCCTACACATTACCACTACGACACAACCCTATGTAGAGGTCAACGACCCTTGACCCACATACGAGTATCACCTCAGAGTTAGACAACAACAAAAGATAAATAGTTGAGCAGACGTGACAGTTGTCACCCCATCTCAGCATAAGCTTAGACTAAGTTTCAAAAGTTTTAGATGAGAAAAGAAATTCTGTCGACTGTACGTGAGGCTTCATACGTTGACAAACTGTCCTGAAAATAGCTAACCTTGAGCGATTCCAATTAACACGACAAATCAACACCAGTCTTAGAAATAAAAGAAGACATACTGTATACGAGTAACATCAGCGCCTGCATATGTTGATTAGACATACACCTGTGATCGAGGTCACATGGTTGCACCAACAGAAATCTCAACAGCAGCTCAAAGAAAACAACCCCTTTTCCACACAGGAATCTCCAAGTAGTAGACTTGAATTTAAGATGTGTCATTCCGACAACAGTAGAAGTAGAAGACTTATTTGTCTTTAAGATAAGAACTGAATTATTTTTCAGCAGTAGAAGAGAACAGACGTGGACATATTTATTCCAACAGCTTAACCTAATGTCGACAGTAAAAGCTTAAATGTATGAACCGGTTAACCTAACAATCCTAATCTATTTCTTACGCGTAGGCGTCCCCACTCTATGTGATATTTACCTATCTATTTTCCTAACGAACTGTACCTTGACAACTAAGCATGCACTTATCAAATTATTCTGTATACTACGAAATTAACTAACACAAACGATGGTACCAATCGGTGTGTATCCTAATAATGAGGTCGACTGTCCATTCCAGATTATTTTCATTTGAGTGTAAAGTAAATACCTATCGGTGTTTTACCTAAGAGAAGCTACGTCCCTACGTCTCACTCAAAGAATAACGGTTTCTCAATATTGTGAAATTCTACGTCAGGCAACACATCACTAAGTGCAATGTGCATGTACACGGTTCGTTTATTACCTAACATTCCCTAGACGGAATCCATATTTTATTTAATCAGTAGTCAGCAAAATACGCTTGAGTAAAAGAAATCCGATAAACATTACGTCATCAGTTACTTAAAATCTCAATCCTTGAACACAAGTCTACCTAGAAGGCAAAGTTAAGTTTCCCTAACCTAATCGCGACTCATTATCTGCGCGCATCAACCTATACGCTAACTACCTACATTTGAGTAGTATTAGTCACTATGTTAAGATATCTCGCACAGCAAGAATAGTCAAGCAAAGAGTGCAATGACCTAATTACGTTAATATATTAAAATACTGCATTCTGAGAGTTAAAAAATGATAATTATTCAGTTAAAATTTCCAGTCGGAACATTAAAGTGAACTTTATTACACCGATAGAATAAATAAAAGAATTAAACTTAACCTTTTCAACGCCGAAATTTATTTTTATAGTTTTAGTTATAGTAGAAGATTCACTTAGTTATAAGACCACTAAAAGACAGAATTAAAAAAAAACATCTTCACAAAATTTTAACCCTTTGAACGCCATGACATATATATGGTTTTTCGTTTAGCATGTGATTTGAACAGTTACTCTAACACCAAATAGAAAAGAATTAAAAAAAAATTGAAAACCTTAACCCTTTTTACGCCAAAATATTTTTTTTTTTTTTATAATTTTATTTATGATACTTTAGGTATTTGACTCTCCACGGATTAGATGAACTATAATTTTTTTTTTTTTTTTTTTTTTCTAAATTTTAACCTTTTGAACGCCAATGTATTTGTATAGTTTTAGCAATGAAATAAGTTTTCAATGATTGCATTATGACTTGAATAGGGAGAATTAAGTTAAAGAAAATGTTTTACAAAATTAAACCTTTTTAACGCCATAAGGGCTTCGTAGTTTATAGTTAATCTAAGATTTATTTAAGTATTCGAATTTGCATTGAATATATAGAATATATTCATGAAACTAAATGTTTACAAGGTTCAACCTTTTAAACGCCACAACATTATCATTAATCTCAATCTTGTTAAAGTTTAAATACCTAGTTAAACCTTCACAAAACAGAATTTACTTTAAAGAAAAGGCTTCATTTATCCAAAGTGTCAATAGGAATTAATCTTTGTTTTAATTATGACAGAACAAAAAAATGTCAGCACTCAAATATCAACCTGTGCCATCTTCGCTACCCACATACTACGCTTCACGATAAAGATATGCAATTTTGCAATGCTGCTTCCGCTCCTTCTCATCGCGCGCGGTAGCACTAAAGTTTAACCTACGGTTAACCATCGGTTAGGTTGTTATAAGAAAATAGCTTTTAATTTTGAGAAAATGTCAAGAACATGCAATGTGATTTATTTAGTATGGTTGATATATAAAATATCCTAAACTGGAAGTATGGAAAATTACATTTTAGCATTAAAATGGCTTAATTAGTTTAAATTTCATATGTTAAAAAAAAACCTAAGTTGTGAACATTTTGTCGTATATCACGTCAAGAGAGAGTAAAATTATTTGAAACTGTATATTATTATCGTTTACAATGGAAACAAAACATTAAGATTAACTTTAGCTATAAGTCGACCGTTAACCGACGCTTAACGGCTGCGATAAACCGGCCCTATAACACAGTACTATATAATCGTTTAAATCGGCTGAGATTTTATGATGTCTTTTACATGCCAAATGCCTAGAGATTTTTGAGTATTAAAATCGCGGAGTTCGTACGTTACCGGTGATATCTTTCTAAGTACGACACACTTTTTAAATTTGGGAGCTAATTTTTGAGCAAAGAATTTACTTGCGTCGGAGAGAGGAAACTCTCTTTTCCAAACCACTTGACCCACGTCATATTCCAAGCGTCTCCTACCTCGATTGTAATACACTCGGCCTCGCTGATAAGACTTCTGTAAACGGTCATTGACCTTCTCAAAGATAGGTTTTAAATGTGACAACATTGAAGAATATAAATCCCTATTAGTGAATTGCAAATCACTCCCGCTAGGAGGTCTTGAAGGGTACCATTCACCGGAGAGAATAGCCTCTCGTCCACTATTTAGAAAATAAGGGCTAAAACCAGTAACTTCGTGAACAGCTGTGTTTTATAGCGAACTCGATCGCACTAACTTCTCGATCCCATGTGCGGTGATCGGTTCCGACATAAGATGCAATCGCTGTACCTATAACTTTAAGAGTGCGTTCTGCAGGGTTATTCTGCGGAGTAAATCTACAGTTATAAAAGAATTTGGGTATCTTGTACTTCTCCTTCAATGACTGCATGTGATTAGACACATACTGTGGACCATTGTCCATTATAATGCACTGAGGGACTCCATACTTCAAGATAACATTGTTTTCAATTAAACTTACAACAGTTTTCGCCAATGAGTTTCTCATGGGGAAAATACAAGTATATTTAGTAAAACAGTCACAGACTATTAGAATAAATTTAAAGCCTTTATAGCTTCGAGGGAGAGGTCCCAAAATGTCAGTACATACCACTTGCCAAGGTCGTTGAACCTTCTTGGGGTTCTCCATCAGACCAGCAGGTGCCTCATTAGTGCTTTTATAAGCTAAACAGATTTGACAGTTTTTCACATACCTTTTAATATCGCTTAGCATCTTGGGCCAAAAATATGTTTGTGCTACCCGTTTTAAAGTTTTAAAGATACCTAAGTGTGCAGCGTCCGACCTATCATGACATTGCTTAAGTATATCCTGCTTAGACTCGTTAGGCACGACTAATTTCCATTCTGAATCCCTAGATAACGGATTTTTGTTTCTAATACGTTTATACAGGTTGTCATTTAAGATTTTAAAGTCAGGAAATTTCTGAGGAGTTGATTCGACCCTATTATAAGTTTTAGTATACCAGGCATCAGTAACATCATTTATTGGACAGATAAGCTCAATTGCCTCAGACGATATCGGAGCCCTAGAAAGCGCGTCTGCTAGCTTATTATCGGATCCCTTTTTGTATTGGATATCGAAATTAAATTGAGATAGTCTAAGAGCCCACCTAGCTAAACGTCCAGTTGGTGATTTTAGACTGACCAGCCACTGTAAACTACTGTGGTCAGTGTAAACCTTAGTTCGGAAAGGAGAGCCTTCTATATAGCCTCTGAACTTCTCTAGAGCGAATATGAGAGCGTTAAGTTCTTTTTCAGAGACAGAGTGGTTTCTCTCTGTACGAGTAAGGGTTCTACTAGCATAGGCGATAGCGTGCTCGTGTCCTTCATCGTCTAACTGAGATAATGCGCATCCTAATCCAACATCAGAAGCGTCAGTCGAAATGACAAAAGGTCTATCAAATTTAGGAATAGACAGGATCGGTGCTGTCACCAATAGTTCCTTAACTATTTTAAATGCCTCATCGGCCTCCACCGTAAATTGGAAAGAAGTTCCTTTCGGAAGTTTTCTAGTAAGCTTATTTAAAGGAGCACAAACAGAGGAATAGCTTTTTATAAATCGACGGTACCAGGACACCATGCCTAGAAAACGTCTTAGTTCCTTCTGAGAAGTAGGTACAGGAAAGTCTACGATAGCTCGCACTTTGTCACTATCCGTACGCAAACCCCTGCGATCTACGACATATCCTAAAAATTTCAAAGAAGAGCGACAGAAAACAGATTTTTCTAAGTTAATAGTGAGTCCGGCTTGCTTCAACTTTGCACAAGCTTTTCTCAATAAGGTCATGTGATCCTCAAACGTTTCAGAAATCAATATAATGTCATCGACATAGTAGAAAATGTTATGAGCAAACTCTGGTCCAAAGACCTTATCCATGAGTCTCATCATCCGAGCACTAGAATTAACTAGACCAAATGGAAGTCTGCGGAATTGAAAGCTTCCTAGTCCCGGCAAGGAGAAACAAGTTTTCTCTCTCGATTCCTTAGCTAACTTAATTTGGAAAAAGGCAGATTTTAAATCTAAAGAACTCATGTATTTAGCATTATTGAGAGAATCTAATATTTCCTGAACCCTAGGCATAGGATATGTATCTACTTTAGTTAAGCTGTTCAGTTTTCGACTATCTAAGCACATTCTCAGCTCACCGTTAGCTTTAGGCACTAAAAGGATTGGACTATTCCAAGCAGAGTTACTTTTCTCTATAATACCCATTCGCAACATTTCATTGATTTCCTTTCGAACGTATTCCCGGTGGTGAAATGGAATCGGATAATATTTTTGCTTGACTGGTGGATGATCACCCGTATCAATGACGTGCTCCTCGAGTGGAGTACAGCCCAAACGGTCCTTGGTAGCCGTGATGCATTTAAATCCCGAGACAACCCTATTTAATTGTGCCTTTTGAAGGTCATTTAAATCCTCTAAATCGTGCAAATGTACTTCAGAGTCTTTCAATAAGTTAATATTAGAAGATGCAGTGCGATAGTGCTTCGATTTTAAAATGTCAGAACAAAGGTTAAACTTGGCTAGAAAATCTACGCCTAGTATAAGAGGAGTGTTCACATCTCTACATACAAAGAATGTGACATAGTGTAAGTCATGTTTATAAGAGATAGGTACTTCTATTTTCCCTAGTACTAACAAGCGTGAACCGTTACCTACAGTCAAGTCTTTCGCACATGTCTGCAAAGGAAATTGCAAGCCTTCCTTATACAATAGTGAATACGCGGATTCACTAATTATCGACACGGCAGCTCCACTGTCCGCTAACGCGTTACACTCTAAACCTAGAATACCTACAGACAAGAACGGTCTAGGATCTCCTAAGTTTTCTTTAAATAAAGGTTGATAAGAGTTATTTTGCAATATATCAGACGAGTATAGTTGTGTTTGTGTAGACCGGTCAGAGACTCGAGTAGTCTTAGAATTATTATTATTATTAAAGTTAGTTGCCTCTGACCTGTCACCTAGTTTTTTGTGCAAGGGCAATTTCTAGTAAGGACTCCAGGTCTCTTACACCTAAAGCATATGGGAGTGGGATATGCGTCACAACGAGAATGGTGATGGTTTCCACCACATTTTCCGCAACCAACAGTAGCTCTATTCTGTCCCTGATTAACGTTACGAGGTCTAGCATCAGAAGATGAAGGAATTGGGTTTGAGATCCCACTGCAAAAGTTAGGTATAACTAGCTCTCTACCTGTGTTCAAGAATCCACGGTTCTCGCATTTAAACTTTGATACTTCTAAACGCGCACAAATGTTCTTAAGTTCCCTAACGGTACGTACTTCAGTTAAAGCCAGACGCGAAATAAAATATGGATTCATGTTCGTCATGATAATTTCGAGTTGTTCTGCGTCGGTAATAGGTACTGACAGACGCAAAAACAAGCTTTCCATGATGTTAACATACGACCTAATCGATTCATTCTTGTCCTGCAATCTAGCCTTAATCTGGTTCAATAGACATCTTTCGTATTCTACCGGTTGAAACTCGTTTTTAAGTGACTCGACAAGCTCATCAAAGGTACCAAAGTGAGATTTATTTATGCGAAACCACATCAACGCTTCCCCAGAGAAAAGATGAACCGCGTTTCTCAACAATTCCTTATCCGAAACCTCCGAAGAGTATTTAAGCTCTTGCAATCTAAAGATAAAATCTTGGACGGGAATTCTACCATCATATACGATACCCCATTTAAGCACTTGAGATGTACGACTTTGACAGAAAACCGGAGGAACAGACTCAACCAAGTTCATCGCAGAGTCCTGAGAAGATGAGCCAGGCTTCTGATTACATTTTAAATTTTCTATGGCATTGAACGCCTTAGCCACCAATGCTATCTTTTTCAGTCTCTGTTCAGAATTAATTAAAAGCAATTTTTCTAACCTGAGTATGACATGAGACAATTTCGACAAACACCTTCTCCGACACGATGAGGACGAGTGATCTGCCTGCAGAACCGCATCCAGTTTTCCCTCGCAGACCTGGAATTCGTCGTCAACAGACAAACTTGAGATAAAAGTGTTCGCTTTCGTGTTGTCTAAAGATGTGCCCTTGGCAGATTTAAATTGGGATTTAAGCTCCTCCACAGTATAGCTAGTGTCTACATCTAGGCCTCTTGCTTGCAATTCAAACATAAGTTCGTCCTTAGTCAGATTATCAACTTCAATTTGTAACGCCATGTTTGACAAGTATATCAGTATTCAACACTTAATATTTAATACAACAGATAAGTAAAAACAGCTACTAGAATTATTCGTACTTATCTCCTCTATTTAAGATACATAAGATAGGTTATTATACCTATTAAGTTAAGCTTTTGATTTTACACACAATATTCAATTAAGTATAGGTCGACTTCAGAGAAATTCAAAACAGGGTTAACAGTTTTATCACTGATAAAAGTGAGTAGTATGCCAGTGCGATACTTAGCAATTAATAAAATAGATAAGTAAAAACAAGCACTACAATTATTTGCACTTATCTTTTCTATTTGAGAGATGTAGGATAGGTTTTACCTATAAAGTAAAGCTTATGATTCTACACAAATGTCAAAATAAATTATTAAAGTTGACAAGTAATTCTAAATTTAAAGTTTGCAATTTTCTATAGTTTCAAAGCAGGTATTAAGTCTTATTAAAGTTAAGAAGTAGTTTTAAATGTAAGGTTTACAGTTTTATAGCTGTAAAGTAGGTATACAGTTTAGTTACAATATAGTTGTAAAGTAGGTATTGAGTTTAGTTATAACTCAAGTAGTAGACTTTACTCACACGAGCAAAGAAAAGAGTGAATGTCCAATTGACAACCTAGACACACAATAGAAATAAAATATTTTTGACACAATAAACATTAAATATGACACAGATTAGATTAGTAGTTTTTGTTTTATAATAAAGTTAGCCTCACACACCAATGCAACTAGTATAGTTCAAAATTCAAGCTTATTTGACAGATTTCTACTGACAGAAACGATAAACACATCCACAAACGTTCCCAGACGCACCAGATAAATTGAAATTCCAGGGTTCACGTTGACGTGCTAGAAATATCTGAAATTACCGAGCCCCACGTTGGGCGCCAGAAATGTAACGTGCAACTGCGCTTTGGGCAAACTGATGCAGTCCTACGCTCACCTGTGTGTGA
Source organism: Apotomis betuletana (assembly GCA_932273695.1). Lineage (NCBI taxonomy): Eukaryota > Metazoa > Arthropoda > Insecta > Lepidoptera > Tortricidae > Apotomis > Apotomis betuletana. Next base: position 11,542,890 of record OW026303.1, read on the forward strand.
TAGTCTCTGACAGGAGTGAGTTTCTGTCCACACTTGATGTAATGCTCCGAACTAGTCAGCGAGATAAATCTAGGGTATCTTAGTGGGTAAGACGTCTTCAGCGAACATGGATGAGTTTTCAGCTTAGTATTATATTTATTGAGAAAGAATAGAAAAGAGAGGGCGCCAGACACTTTTATTTTATTCTCCAAAGGTCAAGAGATAAAAAGGGATTTATGCTAGGGAGAGAGAGTTAAACAAAGCTTGAAATTATGAACCACATATATATAATTCTCAAGTGGCAAGTTATAAATTACACAAGAGTAACACTTATTCTACCATTAATTACTTAAACTATCAGACAGTTTGGGCTATTCCCAAGAGAACACGGAGCTCTTAAAGAGGCGTGTACGCATAGAAGTTGTACTAGTTTAGTGAAGTTACATGAGGACTTGGTTTTGTGTGTGAGGCTAAAGAACTTTACTTTATAATTTAAACAACAGGAATGCGAGTTGAAGTTAAATACGGAACGTTTTCACCTTGGCTTAGAAGGCGTGGTGAGTCCACGCTGCCGACGTGCACTTCGACCACAGATGTCTCCACTCTGGACCTCGTAAAAGGTACAGCTCGTGACAGCTTCAACACCCAGAGTCAAAGTCACAAGTCCGCAGCACGGAGTCAACACGGCGATGGCCACGATGACGCACCCAGCGCAATTCACCTCTGCAATCTGGCTGCTACGGCCAGCATTTACGCGTAGCGTAGGTACGCAGCCAGTGCTATCACTGAAAATAATACTTTGTCTTAACAAACAATCGACACACGACATATCCCTGCAAGACAAGTACACGACAAATTCACTCAGACAATCCCTAACTAATTGCACCATTCTAATCGAAATAATTATGTAATAAAAGGAATTTCTCTTACCCGGCGAGAATCAGGGTTAGACAGATTCGTCCGTTACATCGGCTGATGTGTGTTTCCACAAGAAAAGAAAAGAAAGATGTCTGTAACAATTTGAGAACAAAAACACGTTAGGAAATCTTATACGAATTTCGAGAAATAACATCGCTAACCACTTCTAGACAACGCAGGGTCACTCACCGAATGGTTTATTGTGTCATCGTAGGTTTTGTGTCTAGGATGCCTCCAGATATGAGTGCTCACATTTTCGAAGACAAAATGGCTTCCTCCGCAGGAGAAGCGAGTACGTCCTCACGTCGTGAGCTTTGGGGACGCACTGCCTGAGCGCTGTGCCACAGCTCTAACCATCGGAACACTAGAGATGCCCATACGCAATCGCGAATCTTTCCGATTCCAAAGACAAACGAAGCTATTAGTTGATTTGATTGAGGTTCATTATGAAATAATTGATTCATACGATTAGATACAAAATAAAACACTCCTTTATTTAATATTTATGAATATTAATCCTTAAATGATTAAGAAGACATCGAGCAGAGTCGATTCAGTGTTGCCAGCTGCAACGATCCGCTAACGTATTTGAACAATGCCGCTGCTAGATGGCGTTAGATCTGCACCTCTGCCTTGCTCGTCAGTGTTCCTGTAGGAATACCAGAAACTAGGTGGCGCTAGTAGTGGGAAAACTATCAAAATTGTCAGATACGATATTACTGTGTAACAGTACTTTTGACTGTTACTATCAGTCAAAAGTACTTTTGACCGCAGGCATATTCGTCCCTTATCCCGATATTATTTTAATCCGACTCGGCCGGGTTAGGTTAGGTTAGTTATTTTTTTATATCCCTAACCAAAAGTGTGAACTGGTCAAAAGGACTTTTAACCGACAAAAACAGGCAAAACTACTTTTGACCAACACGCTCAGTCAAAAGCAGTTTTGCCTGTTTTTGTCGGTTAAAAGTCCTTTTGAACAGTTCACACTTTTGACTGCAACATATATACGTGTATAAACTCTGCTTTAATTTTTGGAAAATTATCCCCTGAAGAGTTTAAATGCGAGGCTAATAGATGGTGAAACTTTTTGTGAAAAAAGTAGGATTCTCCGGTAAGTGACAAAATTTCGTGTAAAAAAAAATATTTTGGCATTTTTAGGTTTCCGTAAGGTCACCTGAGGCTATTGCGACTATGAGGCAAATGCCATTTTTGATGATATCATAAATGCACAACAGTTAAAGATCACCCATACCCAAACCCTTACTGCCTAAAGTGCCAACTATTAATATAGATAAAATAGAGAGCACAGTGGTGGGTAAATAAAGTGTTGCGTTTCTATGATATGATATCAAAAGTCGCATTTGCCTCATAGTCGCAATAGCCTCAGGTGACTTTACCTCAAAAGGAAGAAACTCAACCCTCAAAATATCACTTAGTTGTCTGTCCGTCTATCTAATGAAATGGAAAGGAAAACCATAAAAGTACTCAAGACTATAGTCCTTTGAAGCTGTTAAAACACCAAACTTCTAAATTAAAACGTAAAAAAGGATCCAGTTGTTTATGTCCCAATAAACGTATATTTCGATACTCTCAAGGTTTTCAAAATTTATAAGGTAGTCATTGTCCGTTGACCTAAAACTATGAATTTGGCAAGTAATACCGTGTCATACTACAAGTATTTATAAGGAAAAATATTAAAACTATACATATCTAATTAAATAAATGTCTTTATTTAAAGTACGTAAAACAGTTTTCGGACGGTAATGGACGGTTTGCTGCTTAGTACATTTTATCTTTTCGTTAGCAATATGCAGTGTTTTCACTGTTCGTAAGGAGCCCTCTGTGCGCGAGTCCGTCTGGCACTCGACCGGCTCCGCTGTTCGTATTAACTGAGAATACTGATTAAAACGTTAGAGAAAATTCCTATCCTTAAGGAGATTAAACTTTTGACTATGATTTGGTTTCATCGGAAAATAAATTGTTCTATGTGTTATAACTATACCATACCACCACGTGATCTAGAAATATATAATCTACAAGGCAAAACGTAGAAAAAATTATTTACAAGAAAACATTAAAAAAACAAATAAACTTATACTAAAAGGTGGCTAAAACTATTATATAGAGAATTATAAAAACATGGCCCTTTTGGCAGCGTGCCCATCACACAGGCAGCATTCCCGCGTTGTATTGCAATGGTAATTCTTTGCGCGAGAAAGCTGCCTGCGCGAGGGTCACCCGTTGCCTCCCTTAGGCGTTTCCTTAGCGCCTTGTGGAGCCCACGCGCAGCCCTACCCCACGGACCTAGTGTCTCGACGCCAAAAGGGATAAACTCGTACTGGGCGCTGAGACACTTAATATTTATTGCATTTAATATTCTCCCGAGCGTCAGAATGTATGTATGCGCGCAGATTTTAATTAGGCTGTTTTTAGCGCCACTATCCCTGGGCAGGACCGACACTTGCTAGGCTATTCATATTTAATAGATAAAATTTGATGTAAAAAACCATGAAAAAAACCAGTGTTGTCTAAGATGTATGTTGGTTACAAGTATTGGGGCCGCCACAGACGTTCGGAATTTTCGTTCGGTTTCCGTACCGAATGACGTCAGAAAGTGTCTCTCTCTGTCTGTCATATGGCGATGTCTCGCTTGCTGACGTCATTCCGTACGGAAACCAAACAAAAATTCTGAACGTCTGTGGCGGCCCTTAGTGATAACGACTAATGCTCCGACCTGGGGCGTTACTCCGAAAAACGAAAATCGAAAATTTCGTTGTCAAACGGTATACCCGCCTCTGCCTCTCTAATATAGAGTGAAAGAGATGGGAATAGAATCTGACAACGAAATTTTTGAATTTCGTTTTTCGGAGTTGCACCCCTGATACGCCGAGGCCCACACGTAACGAAGCACATGCTGACGCTCTGACAAAGTATCAAAACGTATAGCCATGGACCAAGTATGTACTAGTAGTACAACTGGACTGAGTGTTGCAACGATACAACGATCCAAGTGAAATAGCCACCAAGTAGTCCGTTTGTCCCACTCTGCTGGGGTAACTAAATATTTAGCAACAAAGTAGGACTCATCCTTACTCTGTTTTATTATAAATCTAAAAATGTGTTTTGGCTGGCACTGTAGCTAGAAATTATTTTGGGTATGGTAATATTCATAAATAAATATACTTAGTGAATGTTAGCTATATGTCAGCAAAAACACACTTTTGGTCCCCTTCATTTTAACACAACGCAGCAAACTCGTAATTGTTAATTTACTCTGTTTTATTATAAGTCTAAAAATGTGTTTTGGCTGGCACTGTAGCTAGAATTTATTTTGGGTATGGTAATATTCATAAATAAATATACTTAGTGAATGTTAGCTATATGTCAGCAAAACACACTTTTGGTCCCCTTCATTTTAACACAACGCAGCAAACTCGTAATTGTTAACTTACTCTGTTTTATTATAAGTCTAAAAATGTGTTTTGGCTGGCACTGTAGCTAGAATTTATTTTGGGTATGGTAATATTCATAATAGAATAGAATAGAATAGAAATGTTTTATTTGCTAGAATACTACAAAACATGTGGTACAAGGTCTAAAGGTACATCAGTAAAGTATTCTGTCGAGGAACGACATGCAAAAATGTGTTTATAAAACAATCATGTGAAAAACATGCAAAATATATTCTAAGTACAACTAAACAACAGGTCAATTATGCGAACTATATTCTAAAAACTCTTTTATACTATAAAAACAATGTTCAATAAGCCATCTGGTAATTTCTTTCACAAATTTACTATACTCCATTTGCCTTATACATTCTGGGATATTGTTGTATATTGATATGCACATATTATAAACATTTTTACGATAGATAGCAGAACGACACGGAGGTTGATACAGTAGGCTTTTGTACTGGGATCTCTGCTGGCCAACAAAAACATCTGACCTAGTTTTAAAGAATTCTGGATGTTTCTTGACAAATATACATACTTTCCTAATGTACATGCATGGAAGTGGCAAGATGTTTAGTTTTTTAAAGATTGGCCTGCAGCTATCAGTGTACGAGATATTGGCTATTGCACGAACGCACTTTTTTTGTCTAACAAAGGCCCTTATTATGTCGACTGAATTTCCCCAAAGCAATAGCCCATAGTTCAGCAATGAAGATGCATAGCCATGATACGCCGTGACAGCAGCATCAGCTGAAACAGTCATTCTAAGTTTCTTTATGGCAAATACAAAACTGTCTAGCTTAGTACAAACAAAATCAACATGGTGTTTCCAATTCAAATTTTTGTCGATATGTATACCTAAAAATTTTACCTCATCACAACTGGTTATTTCCGTATTATTAAAATTAATACTCAATTGAAAAGTTCGAGTATTGTATGATTGGAATTGCATAAAATGAGTTTTACTAAAGTTAACATTAAGGCATAAATAAATATACTTAGTGAATGTTGGCTATATGTCAGCAAAACACACTTTTGGTCCCCTTCATTTTAACACAACGCAGCAAACTCGTAATTGTTAACTTGATTTTATAAATGTTAAACTTCGTTAAGACTAAGTAATAATAAAATACACAATGTGTTTCTAGTAAATGATTATATTACTATACTTTAGAAGTGCTAACAATTAGTTGAAAAATAACTAGTTAATCTACTGTATAATTTATAAAATTATTACACTATTTAATAATTAATTAAAATGTTCTTGCACAAAACAGAGGTCAATACAAATAGCGAACTTAATGCCAAATATCTTTCTTTACCAGTCAACCATATTTAATAAATGGGTGAATCAAGTTTTAGTGCACCTTGTTGCTATGGTTACGCAAAATTTGTCCCTCGGACAACCTAAGCATTTTTGTATGAAACAGTATGAAGATGTCACTTGGACAACGGGGACAGAGTAAACAACACAAAAAAGTTGATTCACCCAAATAACTGTATCAAAATATAAAGGTATATACTTTTATTGCTGTTATCTAAGCCTAATTTATCAATTAAAGTAGCTAATCTAAGGCATTATTTACTAGAGAGACACTAAATTATACTATACCTACTTTTTGCGATGGTAAAAAACCAGTGGTGCTCTGGTTCAATACCTATACCATAAAAAACAATTGACAGTCGAGCAGTCGACTATCATTAATTTTTGGCAATATCTGTGACTGTTTAATAAACATAACACAACATTCAAAAATCAAATATGTGATAATGATCACTTGATCAGATGCACCTAATTTACGTCCAACTGTGTGGTCTACACACGGCAGTAGCTCTGTACGGCTTACTGTGAGAATACATATTGCGCAGAGTAAAAAAAAAATAGAATGCGTTTTTATTAAGGGACTATATTATTATATTTTAGAACTAACAATTATTTGAAAAATAACTAGTTAATCTACTGTATAATTTATAAAATTATAACAATATTTTTTTTTTTTTTTTTTGCACAAAACGACGGTCGGTACAAATAGCGAACTTAATGCTAAATATCAATCTCTACCAGAAAATCATATTTAATAAATAACTGTAAGTATACAAATATAAAGTTACATACTTCTATTAAAAGTCAAATTATCAATTAAAGTAGCTTAATCTGAGGCATTATTTACTAGATACATACTAAATTATACAATATCTACTTTATACGAAAATTAAAAAACATATAGTGCACTGGTTCAATACCTATACCATAAAAAAACAATTGACAGTCACGTAATCGATTGTCATTTATTTTTGGCAATAACTGTTTAATAAACAGAATGCACCATTCGAAATTCAAATATTTGATAGTGATGCACCTAATTTATGTCCAGTATGGTCCACATACCGGGTGTTTCCTGTAATAGGAGCAATAAATTAAAACAAAGATTCTACTCTTGAAACTGAACAACATTTGTTAAGCAACTTCTGAAAATAACGTTAATTAAATGATATTTTGTAGAATAATGTTTAGATAAAGGAGCAATTTATTGCGAAATGTGCGACATCAGTAGAGTGACAGCTATGTCAATGCTCAGGGTATGTCAATGTTGGACGACGTACATTACAAATACTATTTAATTTGTTTGAAATAATGAAATTCTGAAAATTTTCTGTTTTAGAAAGTTGCTGAACAAATGTTGTTCAGATTCAAGAGTAGTATCTATGTTTTAATTTATTTATCTACTACAGGCAACACCCGGTATATGGCAGCACCTCGTATTAGCGGCTAATGCTCCGAGCCCGGCTTGTACGCCGAGTCCCACATGTCGACGAAGCACACGCTGGAGTGGAATCTGTAGAACATGATTAGCGGCAAGCTAATGTGTCCCAGTACGGTCCAAGTGACTTTGCCGTAGTACGCGTATCGCTCGTCGAGGCTCTCCGGGCCTTTGTAAGAGAATGTGTTGAGGATCCACATGCCCACGTTGGCTATGATGAGGAACATGACCAGTTCTCTTCCTGGTTTGCTGCGTCGGAGCTTGCGGCTGTTGCTGCAGCGGCGGAGGCCATCTACTAGCAAAGCGGTTTGCAGTATTACTTGGATCATCTGAAAAGATAAGTAGTTTTGTAGTATAAACAACTAGGACAAAAGCATTTATCCGAGAATACGCTCGCGATATTGGGAATTAAGTAACACCTATTTTCTACTGAATAAAAAAGGAGAAGCAAGAGTTCAGTCAGAATAAGTTTTATATAAAAAAGCATTTTGTTTTTCTGCAAACGTTGTATTTCTGCATTGTATTAAGTGAAAAAAAAAACAGTATAAAATTGACTCGGGAATCTATGTTGGAGCGGGGCTGATTTCGATAGGTAGATATTTAGTTTTTATAGTTTTTTATTAAGTAGTAGTTAAGCACTATAGTCGTATTAATTAAACATCAACTGAAACGAAAAATCTGATTATTTTGGTTATATCTAGTATAATTTTTGTAATAATAAAAGTAATGAAATATAAAATTATAATAAAATTTTAACTCGTGCTACTAATTTAGCTGAGTAAATTAATTTAATTATACAGAATAACTTCAAATTGGTAAAATAGAATAATAAAAAAAATTAAGTGTTATTTTTAATTTTACAATGCATGTGCTCAAAAAGAGCGTATTCTAGGCATTCAAACTGTGCGGAAAGTACTACTTTTCCGCACTAGTGCTTTTTACTTTTCAATTATTTTTTTAATTTTTAGCCGTAGCTGACAGCCTGACACAAAGAGGTTTTATTATTTAAAAAAAGTTTGATAAATAAGTCAAATACCGATTATTATCACGTATAAAAGTACAATAAAACCAATATTTCATTATTTAATTCATTTAACACGTCATTAATTACATTAGATATAAAATTTGATTAATAAACGAACTTTAAATCGTTATTCATTAAATGAATTTGGCTGAATGTACACGCGCTTGTGCCATTTTGACATAAGACGTATATTAAAAAATCACACTCGTCTGAAATTACCTACCTTCCACACTTGTATCGTAAATAACTATTACATTATCCCCTTATTTGGGCTTGGTGCGTTAATTTTAAGAATTGACTTAATGAAATATATTATTTACCTGAGCCACAATCAAGTGTTTTGTATTACCAATTTGAGGTCATTCTGTATGTATAATTGAAATGATCAGTCATGCGATGTCTTTAAACAAAACACAGTATTAGATAAAGTAATCGAATTATCGTACAGCTGTGTGCGTGTATCATCCTCACTATGATAGCCGCCGTCGCCATAATATCCTATTTAATTTCGCACCGCACAGCCATCGCCTCTTTAGCTCAGTGGTAGAGCACTGGTCTCGTAAACCAGGGGTCGTGAGTTCAATCCTCACAGGAGGCATCAGTAAGTCATATTTGTTTTTGATTTTTTTTGATCTAATTCTGACCGGAGGTGTTAGTAATTATTATTATTTTACTATCATGGTGAATCTTTACGGACGGGTCAAAAACTGAGAAAGGAACGGGATGTGGTGTATTCTCGGAGGATTTGAGTATTAACATCTCTAAACCCCTAGGTGTACACAACACGGTATTCCAAGCTGAATGCGTAGGAATAATAGAAGCCTGCAATGCCATAAAAAGACGCCAGGTTCAGAACACAAACATACGAATACTTTCAGACAGCAAATCCGTACTACAAGCACTAAACAGTGAAATGTGTACCTCTGCTCTAATATACGAATGTCATCACAGCATCACAGACGTGTGCGATGACAAAAATACGGTAACATTACAATGGATAAAGGGACACAGCGGCTCGAGAGGCAATGACGCAGCGGATGAATTGGCCCGTAAGGGATCGGAAACACCACCATGCGGGCCAGAGCCAATAATACCCCTACCACAATCTTATATATACAACATAATGAACCAACACATATTATACCAACACCAAAAATACTGGGAAGACATAGGAACGTGTAGACAAACAAAAGAAATACTTCCGAATAGGAACCACAAACTCAACACCATCTTACTGAGAATCAACAGGATCCAACTACGAAAGATAGTAGGATTAATAACGGGACATAATACTCTGAACAAACACCTTTTCAATTTAGGTATAACAGACAGCCCAATATGCAGAGCATGCATGGAGGCAGAAGAAACCACCAAACATATTCTACTAGATTGCAAACAGGTAGAAGGATACAGGATGAAATACCTAGGATCTCCAAGTACCGTACACGAAGCCATAAGCAACATCAAGGCTTTGCTTAGGTTCGTGGAGGAGCTGGGGTGGTTGGAGTAGCGCTACCCCCTTTTCACGCAAAATAGGCACGTTGGATGTCGACTTGCGGAAAATGCCCAGCGCAACTAACTAACTAACTAACTAACTATCATGGTGGTTAATATTTGACAGAAATAATTTTGTGAAATAATGATCAATGGGTTTTATCAACATCTAAGGCAACTATATAAAAAAAAAAAAAACATTTGGTTGTTTATTATTAAATAAAAGATTTGTTGTTTTTATTTTTACATTGGTAAGTATGAGTATTCTTATTCTTCACATTGAAAATGCTATCGATTCTGAGAAGGATGAACCCAAAAACGTCAAGTTCTGGAAGATGAGCATTTCTCAAAAAGTTTGTACACAATTAAGACAGAAAATTAAAGTCCAATATAATTTTCCTATTTTGTTACCAATTATTTTAGTAATTTTATATCAATGTTATGGTTATGTTCGGTAATTAAGGTTGTGTTTATGCTTATAGGTACTTTTTTGATTATACATAATCTGATATGATTGTATTGGAAATCACAATAAAAACTCGTAACAAAATAGGAAAATTATATTTCACTTTAATTTTCTGTCTTAATTGTGTACAAAGTTTTTGAGAAATGCTCAGATACGGATTTTTTTTGGAAGACGCAGATGGTATTTCTGTACTTTTTAGAATTTATTCCGGAATAAAGCAGTTGATGGACTTCAGGGTTATATTGAATCAAGACTGAGTGAGGTCAGGACCCTAATTCCATATATAACTCTGTGATATCTCTGAAGTGGCGATATACCTAGCATATCGCCACTTCGCCATCCCGGTCGCGTTAAGTTTGCGCCTCATTTATATGCGACGCCATAAATATCAGGCGCAAACTTGACTTGATCGAGTAGTAACGTGAAATGTCACTTTAAGCAGCTCGAATTAATGACAGTTAAAGGCGATTTCCCTGAGATGCAGGGCGATATACTTGTATACAGTTAAATACAATATACCTACCTGAGACATCGTTACTTGGCGATATCTCAAAATATACTCGATTTAGCGCCCGATACCTTCATATTTCTAGTTCAACTTACCATGACTATCAAATCGATGGTTTTCACCAGGTTGAAAAGCGTGATCGTGGCCACCAAAGACAGTACAGTTTCCAAGAAGAAGGCAGGTATACAGATGAAGAGCAGGATATCATCAAGTAGGGATATGGGATGCTCGTTGATGTCCAGCTTCCGCATCTGGGAGTACGCGAATATCGCCGCGATGAACATCACACCGTGCAGGCCGAGTTTCGTAGAATCGCTCATTATGTTGCCGACCTCGAGAAAGGCTCTGAAATTAATAAAAAAAAATTTAGCACGTTAAAATGGCCCTTATTTTAAGGGGAAAATTATTTTTTTAAATCAAATTTACCCGTTTCCGTCAGTTGAGGCGTTACTGAGATGTAACAAGCCTAAAACTGACAAATAAAACGCAACTTATATATATAACAGTTGATAGACGGTGGATTAAGTATATGGCATAATAATGGTCGATTCATAGGTGTACCGTCGTTCAAAGAATGTATTGACAGGTACAAGATTGTGAGAAAACTCTTCATTTACACGTGGGCTCTGTGAGTGTAGGCTGCGGTTGGATTCCCTCACAACTTATTCTCGTAACTTGTGATCCCTCCGTGGCATTTTAATCGTCGCTTCCAGGCGTATCATTTCAGTCAAATTGGATTGATTTAATTGTTCTTAATTGACAGAGCAAGCGAAGCGTCTCCCATGTTCAATTGGAGGCGTGGATAACATGGTCACTGGCGAAGTCTTCGTTCTTTAACATAAAGTGACTTACTCTCCGCCGCTGCTGAAGACGAAGCCGACGATGAGCAAGCCCTATACATGGACATGTCCAAAGCGTTCGATTATGTTGACCACCAAATACTTCTCGACAAACTGTCTCAATACGGATTACGCGGCAATGTTTATAGTTTAATTAAATCATATTTATCTAATAGGAAACAAATAACCCAAATAGATAGGTTATGCTTTAAAACCAAATCAGAAATAACTCATTCATCAGATGTCAGAGAAAATCACTATGGCGTACCTCAGGGGAGCATCCTAGGTCCTCTTTTGTTTCTCATTTACATTAATGATATGCCTAAAGCCATTGAACACCCAATGGTACTCCTTGCTGACGACAGTACGATAGTGTTTTCTGGTGAACATTTGGAATCATATGAGGCTGACATTAATAGGACATTGGACATAATAATAAAATGGGTTTCTAGTAATAATTTAAAAATAAATTTAGGGAAAACTAAAATAATGTTATTTCAACAAAGAACTAATTACGCACCAAATTTAACATTAGTTTATAAGGGACAGAAAATTGAAAAACTGACGTCACTAATTTTTTAGGATTAAGTGTAGATAATAAGTTGACGTGGAAACCTCATATTGACAATATAAGTAAAAAACACATAATTAAAACTTATTGAACCGGGTCTATCGCGATATTTTGATTAAGGCAATGAAGGTAAATCAAAATATCGCGATAGACCCGGTTCAATAAGTTTTAATTATATGTAAAAAATTAAATACATTTTCCTTTGCATTGTATAATTTAAGGAAAAAATTTGCCAATCTACGGTACTAACAGCGTATCATGCATTTGTGACATCTACTCTAAGATACGGCATAATATTTTGGGGAAATTCACGAAGTAGAGGTTGCATTTCGAGCCATAAAGAAATATGTTAGATCTTGATGTGGTATTCAATATTACGATTCCTGTAAACCACATTTTCAAAATTTAAAAATTCTGACACTTCCTAGCTTATATATATATAGAAGCACCGGGAAAGGCAGCAGAACGATCGACAGAACGTCCGTCATCATCATCATCAGTATCACTCATTATGGAGTCAAGATGCCAGAAACACAGAAATAAAATCACTTTAATCACAAATAACAATCACTGGTTTTATTTAAACACACTCGGAACCAAAATAAAGAAAGATTAACAAGATAAACACTGATTGAGAGCCAATAGGTTAGTATGCATGCACACTCGTGCCCAGCTGTCCGTCAAGTGACCAGCTGTCACCGATTGGCGCCTGCCTACTACCCTATTCGGGGTGCCCCGCTCTTATTTCAATATACCTTCAACATTTTTATTAATGTCAAGCATTATCTAAAGTTACCCTCAACTATTTCATTGATGTAAACAACACTAGTTACTATTACGATTTACAATCTTAAAATCAAATTAACCGTTTAAATTACACAGAAAATCGGATAATCAAATCAAACTATTAATAACCGGCATCATATTTGCCTGCGCGCCGTCACGGCCGTCCTGCGTATTCACACGTCCTCGTGTGCAGATGTATGTGCCTCAACACTGTCAGCACCTGCGGACAAGTAAAAGACAATGGTTGACTTTATTCACTACTCGGTCACCCTGACCCAATGTTTACCACACACAGTGGTCAGATGTATGCTAACGGCTAGTCAGGCGCAGGTCAATCGGGGCCACACAGGCTAGTCGGTGCCACAAAGACCAGTCGGTGCCACACAGGCCAATCGGTGCCACACAGGCCAGTCGGTGCCACACAGGCCAGTCGGTGCCACACAGGCCAGTCGGTGCCACACAGGCCAGTCGGTGCCACACAGGCCAGTCGGTGCCACATAGGCTTGACGGTGTTACACATAAACAAAGATGGGGGCGTTATTACAAGCAAGCATGGTATTTGAAATCACAATTACTAACCATCGCCGTCATCGGCACATTCTGTCTTAGCCTGATTAATAGGGCCTTCTAGTCCGGCGCTCAACTCTAATGGAACATAACACTGGAATAGCACGCACGCGATCGTGTGCGTACTTGTAGGCTCTATTAGAATTGAGAGCCTTCAGTAGATATCTATCGCCAATGGCTATCCAACAACTAAACCACTAAATATGGCATTTACATTTTGAATCTAATTTTGTTTAGTTACGCTCGTGGTTTTCCAAAAGTACGTAATCACCTACTTTAAACTTTTTAACTTTGGCTTTGGTGCTATCGAACCTGCCTTTATCGTAAGAAGCACTAGTTTCTATGTCTCGTGCCGACTGCTCTCTAACAGAATCTAAGTCTATATCCGTCTCGTCTGTGCCCAGTTACGTCAGTCTCTAAGCTGTCAAAATTATTCACTTTAAGGCCTACGTCACAGATCGAAACAAAATGAAAACTTCTCACCAGATTGCCTCATATGTTTTGTCGACACCATACACGTTAACTCTCTTCTCAGTGAAGTCGCCCTGTCGCTGGCCGTCGGGCAGTTCTTTCCGTCACGACTCGTACCGTGGCAGCTGAAGCAGACGACCCATGGCGTCGCTGATAATTGCTGCTAAGTTCGCGTATTTTTTTCTGAAACAGAAACTCCAAGCACAGTATCACAAAGCTCGGTCATTCTAACCTTAAATCCAACAAAAAAAAGGAAACTCAAATCAATCTAACAAAGTTACACTTAAATTATGATACGATGAGAACATCTAATCCACGACGCGACGTAGATACAAGAAAATATTTAAATCAAATCATTCATCATTTCAGCCTATTGCAGTCCACTGCTGGACGTAAGCCTCCCCCAGGGTTCGCCACAAGGCCCGATCTCCCGTTTTCGCCATCCAGTCACCACCAGCCACTTTTTTCAGGTCGTCGGTCCATCTGGCCGGAGGGCGTCCTACACTACGCTTGCCGAGTCGTGGTCTCCACTCGAGAACCCGTCTACTCCACCGATCATCGGTTCTGCGACAGATCATTATATGCACTTTAATAACAAGCTTTACTTTGTATGATAACTTTTAGATTACCAAGGGATTATGAAACATTAATGATAAAAATCAAACTTCAATTTCAAAGTATTGTGTCCCAATATTTTCCTACTCCTATTAGTGTCTCCAGTTTAAATATTTTAGGCTATAGCGATCACCACAGTTAAAAGTAACATTAGGATCGTTTAAACAAATCTCAAGCTCACCAGTTCTTACAGAAGTTATAGACGCTAAACTATAGGTACACCAGCTAAAGTACACCGTGTAAGAAACTATTCGGGATGTAAACAAATTCAATTCTACAGAACGATTGGAAAATCATGAACAGAGGGTAGATTATTATTACCGCAGCCGCTCCTACTACTAACTAAATACTGTGTTGATGCACCCTCACAGCGCAATTTTCAAATGATAAACTTTAATAATGGTAAACTGCGTAGTGGTCATATTAATTTACACTAAATCTCTGTAGAAACATTTCGCGTTCGGTCATTTTATATCACTACGAAAACAATCGTTAGAAAAACTTGCAATAAACTTTCTTTCATGATTAGTAATACTTTTTTTTGACAAATACCCACTAAACTGAATAAGTCTAACTCAAGTCTACCCCCGAATCTGGCTACACTTTTATTTGTGAACACTATATCGGAATTTTAGGGACCAGTTAACGACTGACCTGACGCGATTTTTAAATCTGTCGGTGTCACGCGTCGCTTGTAGATCTCAGTCGCTTTGGGTCACTTCCACTAGTGCAACGTCTGACGATGTGTCCCGCTGTTCTTGAAGCAAATAACGATCTTCGATGTGGTTTGCTGTTGACTGCTGGCTTTTGTCGCCGAGGTGGTAAGCTGTAGTTTCTCTTTTATATGAAGTAAGCAATCGAATTTTTCATGTCCGTTGCTCTTGCAATTAAAACAGTGCAAACATCTATTGTTTTCATACGTTTTCGTATCTGTGACGCTGTTAGCTGTGTTTTAATGCCTCTGTTCCCTGATTTAGAGACGTCAGGTTCGTAGTATTTCGAAGAGTAGCCACAAATTTTTGGTTGTTTCATTGTCTTTGCTTCGAGTTCCATCTTTTCGCTCAGTGGCCCGAAGGTACTATCCCAACTTCTGATATAGAAGCACCGGGAAAGGCAGGAGAACGATCGACAGAACGTCCGTCATCATCATCATCAGTATCACTCATTATGGAGTCAAGATGCCAGAAACACAGAAATAAAATCACTTTAATCACAAATAACAATCACTGGTTTTATTTAAACACACTCGGAACCAAAATAAAGAAAGATTAACAAGATAAACACTGATTGAGAGCCAATAGGTTAGTATGCATGCACACTCGTGCCCAGCTGTCCGTCAAGTGACCAGCTGTCACCGATTGGCGCCTGCCTACTACCCTATTCGGGGTGCCCCGCTCTTATTTCAATATACCTTCAACATTTTTATTAATGTCAAGCATTATCTAAAGTTACCCTCAACTATTTCATTGATGTAAACAACACTAGTTACTATTACGATTTACAATCTTAAAATCAAATTAACCGTTTAAATTACACAGAAAATCGGATAATCAAATCAAACTATTAATAACCGGCATCATATTTGCCTGCGCGCCGTCATATATATATGAATTAGCAATTTATGTAAAAGGTAACTCATCAATTTTCGAGTTTCAAAAGTACCCGTTTACGCAATAAAATATCAAATATAAACCTAAAAATAAAATACAAATAAAAACCATGTTACTACAAAATAGTATTGTGGGCATGGCTCCTAAGATTTTTAATAGATTGCCAAAAAACATTGCAGATATGGAAGATCTATATAGATTTAAAAAAGGTTTATATAATTTTTTAGTTGAAAAAGCATATTACTCTGTAAAATAATTTTTAGATGATAAGTTTTAAATTGTGCCCATGACATGCATGCCACACACAATTTGTATGCCTTTTGGCGCCTCATAGTGAGACACATGTAAAAAATGTAACACCTTTTGACCTATGTTAGACAAATAAAATATATTCTTCTTATTCTTAACACGAGTACCATCACCGCCATCCCCATGAACATGCCACGTTTGGACGCGTGGATCACATGGTCACTGGTGAAGTCTTCGTTCTTTAACATAAAGTGACTTACTCTCTGCCGCTGCTGAAGACGAAGCCGACGATGAGCATGCCCAACACGAGTACCATCACCGCCATCCCTATGAACATGCCGCGATTGGACGCGTGGATCACATGGTCACTGGCGAAGTCTTCGTTCTTTAACATAAAGTGACTTACTCTCTGCCGCTGCTGAAGACGAAGCCGATGATGATCATACCCAACACGAGTACCATCACCACCATCCCCATGAACATGCCGCGGTTGGAGGCGTGGATAACATGGTCACTGGCGAAGTCTTCGTTCTTTAACATAAAGTGACTTACTCTCCGCCGCTGCTGAAGACGAAGCCGACGATGAGCATGCCCAACACGAGTACCATCACCGCCATCCCCATGAACATGCCGCGTTTGGTGCGTGGATCACATGGTCACTGGCGAAGTCTTCGTTCTTTAACATAAAGTGACTTACTCTCCGCCGCTGCTGAAGACAAAGCCGACGATGAGCATGCCCAACACGAGTACCATCACCGCCATTCCCACGAACATGCCGCGATTGGACGCGTGGATCACATGGTCACTGGCGAAGTCTTCGTTCTTTAACATAAAGTGACTTACTCTTCGCCGCTGCTGAAGACGAAGCCGATGATGATCATGCCCAACACGAGTACCATCACCACCATCCCCATGAACATGCCGCGGTTGGACGCGTGGCAGTCCGCGTGGATCACGAGGTTGCTGGTGAAGTCGTTATCTTCATTCGCAGTCGCTATTCTGAAAAGTATACATATTAAATATGTATTTATTAATAATGTATATGTTAAATATACAACGTGTCCCAAAATTCAAAGATAAGCGGGCACCAGAGGATGGATCTGGTCATGATACCTCGAGAAAAAAAAAGAAAAAAATATATAGTTCAGCCCTTTAGAAATTATTAAAAAAAAATGAAATTCTTAAAATATCGACACCCCTATTGGTATTTTTAACGACCATGTCTAGAATTTTTTGAATATATCAGATATTTTTTTTGTATCGGCAACCTAAGTAGCACTGCTAGCCACCACAGCCCTTGAAAATATCAGAATAAATGTAGTTTTAACACAAAAAATAATCAAAATTATTTTTACCCCAAAAATTTTGAATTATTTTTTCTTTTAGTCCACTTTGACTCATCATGGTACATAAAAAAAGTATTGACACTACGTACTATGGAAAGTGTTTTAAAAAGTTGACGCAACTAACCAAGATTCCAAAATGGTAGGATACTCTAGGAAAACTAGCACCGAAAAAAAAAACAGCTATTTTTAAACAAGAACCGACATTTCTTAATGTTGATAGTAATCACTTTTACGTGCTACCACTAACCCGTCCCGAACTCAGACTTGAACTCTGCTGCTGCAGAGACACACTGGGGCACCCTTTGGGTGGAAAGGCTAGCCTCCAAATGCCGTTCACCGGCCCTCTGCCTATCCGCATCCCATCATCGGCCACAAAAGTGGACTAAAACAAAGACTAGCAAAGCAGGCTAACCTATGCCCACCCAAAGTGCTGTGGCAGCGGGCGCCTTGGCGGGCACCACGCCCTGGGAGCTGGATGCCCAGGGGCTCGTGGGGGCGCACAGGGAGCGGGTGAGAGCAGAGCCCTTAATGAGTTCCCCGCTTCCGAAGAGCTGCGTAAGGAGCGCCGACAGGTGCAGCGCTGGGTGAGGGACCGGTGGCGGTGGAGGAACGACCTGGAGGACTCCCCCTATGAAGCCCGCACCATAGGGGCACTCCTCCCATAGTTCGACCACTGGTTGGAGAGGGTTCATGGGAGCATTGGCTTCCGACTGGCGCAGGTAATGACCGGACATGGGTGTATCGATCATTACCTGCATCGAATCGGCAGGGAAACCAGCCCGGTGTACCGCGAGCGGCGACCCGGATGACACCGCCCAGCACACCCTAAAGGAGTGCATTCACTGGGTTGGTGAACGCCGTACTATGGTGGGCGCCCTTGGAGTAGGGGATCTCTCGCTCGACAGCGTTGTAGTGGCCATACTGAGGAGCGAGAGGACTCGGTACGGGAGCGCGAAGACAGGGCAGATGCGGTCATTGTCTTGGTGTGCACTCTTCGGTACCCATCACGCCTAGATCAGACTTTGCAAGTTATGGGAAGCACTTGGGGTGGGCATAGGTTAGATTGCTTTGCTAGTCTTTGTCTTAGTTCACTTCGGAAGTGGCCGACGATGGGATGCGGATAAGCAGAGGGCCGGTGACCCACTCCTGGAGGCTAGCCTTTCCACCCAGAGGGTGCCTCAGCGTGTCTCTGCAGCAGCATAGTTCAAGTTTGAGTTCGGGACGGGTTAGTGGTAGCACGTAAAAGTGATTACTATCAACATTAAAAATGTCGGTTCTTGTTTAAAAATAGCTGTTTTTTTTTCGGGGCTAGTTTTCCAAGAGTATCCAACTATTTTGGAATCTTGGTTAGTTGCGTCAACTTTTTAAACCACTTGCCATAGTAGTGTCAATACTTTTTTTATGCACCATGATGATTGAAAGTGGACTGAAAGAAAAAAACATTTAAAAGAATTTAGGTAAAAATAATCTTGATTATTTTTTGTGTTAAAACTACATGTATTCTGATATTTTTAAAGGCTGCGGTGGATAGCAGTGCTACTTAGGTTGCCGATACAAAAAAAATATCTGAAATATTCCAAAAATTCTAGACATGGTCGTTAAAAATACCATTAGGGGTGTCGATATTTTAAGAATTTCATTTTTTTTTAATAATTTCTAAAGGGATTGAGATATATTTTTTTTCTTTTTTTTTCTCGAGGTATCATGACCAGATCCGTCCTCTGGTGCCCGCTTATCGTTGAATTTTGGGACACGTTGTATATTTTGTTCCTGGGTTATTTATTTTATTTATTTATTTAATCTTTATTACACTGCGTGCTTCCCATTCACAAGTCAATCGATCAAGAACCTAATACGCTCTTCGTAGCCATCTTGGTGGGAAGTCTATATCTCTCCGTGACGGCGGGCAGTGTTGCACGTTAACATTTCCTTATTCACGACGACTTTTCGTCTTGACCCTAGATGTTTTCCAACTACTAACACTACCTCTAAACATTGTTAAAGTCAGTGCCCCCAAAGTACTTACTGGCAAACGGTGTTGTTATCGCCCAAACTAGAAGTGCCATCTGTGTCCTCCTCATTGTCGCAATTACCGATGCTGCTCCATATAATGTAGTAGATCGCCACTGGAAGTAAGATCTATGTTTGATTCAACTTGATAAACTTATTTAAATATCTACTCTGACTTTTTCTACTAATTCTTGAAATTTGACTTACCTACAAGAGATATATAAAGGGTTCCCTTTATCTTGCAAAATATCGTTTGTCCGAAATACACTACGCATAACAGTTATTGCAGAAGCATTTTTAGCCGAATGATACTTTAGCATACTTAATCGTACTTAGCATAACTGTCATGTCGCATAACACTCATTTAACAGAATTTTGAATTGCAGGATAGTAATATGGCCGACTTTAATTTCGCAGCATTTTATGTAGCAGAATATATGTTCCACCGAATTTCTCGAAGCATAATACTAATATCGCCGACTTTATTTTTGCATAATTCTAAATATGTGGCAGAATATAAATTTCGCCGAATTTGTTATAATATAATACTAGTATGGGTGTCTCTGTCTTCTCTAACCGCATACTACTATTGTCATAATATCGATGGTCATAACTCTTTACGCATAAAGTTGTTGCTCATACCGCATAGTTAGAGTATACCGTTAGGAAGAACTGCGACAAAATCGAACTTTGGTCAAAAACCAAAAACTGTAGGTTAGGTTAGGACAATAGTAGTATGCGATTAGAGAAGACAGAGACACCCATACTAGTAGAGACCTCTCTCTCTCTCTCTCTGTCTCTCTCGATGACAGCTAATGTCGTACATTCTACTAAATAAATAAATAGTGATAAAAAATATCAGACACAAATCGATCTAGTCCCATATTAAGCCCCAGAAGGCTTGTGTAAGGTACTAGACGACAATATACATACTTATATAGATAAATATAATACTTAAATACATAGAACATCCCTGACCCAGGCACAAATATTCGAGTTGATCACACAAATATTTGCCCTGGCCGGGATTCGAACCCGGGACCGCCGGCTCAGTAGGCAGGTGCTCTACAAACTGCGCCAACCGCGTCGAACTGTTAATTAGGGACATCTCTAGAGACAGATTGACAGTGTATAGTTAACATACCTATAAGGATGTTGAACTCGACACTGAAGGGGTACAGGTAAGGAGAGAAGCTCTCGATGACAGCCATGACAGCAGTGGAACCCACACACTGCTCGTTGTACAGGCCGCTAACGTCGAACATTCTACTCGTGCTGTGCTGGGTTGAGGCTGAAAAATAATTAAATATTTTATAAAATCACGTTTGTAGCCACAACCTTAAGTTCAAGTTAATATGCTGCGTCCATTGAGTCGCGATGACAATGGCATGGGGTAAGAAAAACAAAGGCGGATTAATAAATGATTAATCAGATAACAACAGCGTTTTTTCTGCGTATGACCGTGGCTGAGAAATAGTCAACAATAGTTTCTGCTTAAAAACAGTTACCACTTGAAATTTAACCTTGAAATAATGTGATAATAAAATGGATCGTGATTACAATGTAACTATAGCAAATTTTAATGACTGGAAAATTTTATTGGGAACTTTCATTTGCCCGCGGCTTCGCTCGCGTTCAAACCTATATCGCCGGTCCCTAGTAAAAAAGTCGGATCTACAAAATTGCCATTTTCGTTTTATTGCGTTAATGCTTATTAAATACATTAATCTTTAATCGTACATTTACAGATTTTTCAAAATTTCATTATTTTCACGAATAATCAATGTCAAAAATGTCGTATCTTATACAGTGTCCATTTAATATTGTCAGATGTGGTAGTTCCGACTATGTTAACTGGGTTAGCTGAAAAGTTTTGTGTAGTATGTGGCACTTCCGACATTACTATTCGGAATTTTAAGGGTACCTTATGTCGTATGTACCACTTACGACATTTTATTACGGAATATAAATTGTATCTTGTGTCGTATGTGACACATCCGATGTTTTTTGCCGGAAAATATATTCCAACTTTGGTCGCATGTAACATATCCGACATTTTTTCACGGAAAATAAATTGCAGTGTATGTCGTAACTATCACAATATCTTTGGATGCTTTAAATTTTGTCTTATTGTTTGAATATTGCAATCAACAGTTTGAATGAAATTGGGTATTTAGTAAACTTATTGATGGTTTCGAACGATAAATAATAATTGGGAGATGTTTCTGGTGAATGTGGCAACTTCAACCAAGCTCCTGATAAAAAAATAAATCCGTCTGACTTCTGGTTCTTCTGAAGGAAAATAACCAGAATAAGAACATAATGAGATAACGATTACTCGTGGCAATGCCGAGAACATTTCAGAATGTGTGTAATTAAATGTACAGTTAAATAATAAGTAACGGCTCATGACTTCTTCTTTAGTCGAACACATATTCCTGAGAATCGTGATCACTAGATTTCATATCCCTTATCACTTTTCTCTATTGGTCTCAATTGATGGTCGCCATCACCGCTTGATAGTTCTCTTACTTTTGGTCAGTTTATCTAAGTCAGTAGGAATCTAAGCTCTTTACCCCACGGTGAGAGTGGAACTAATCTTTCGAAAGAACTAGAAATATCCTTAATGGTGCTTTCGAACTCATAAATTAAAAGAGGCGATAAGTATGTTTCTGCATTCCCTTGACGATGCCACTTATTACCAAAGGTTCAACAATAGATCTCAGTCTTTAATTTGTGATTTGCACCAGTCCAATTGCAACGTGTTTCTAGGCGAGGTTGAGATGTCTTACAAACAGTTCCAAAGGTCAGGTTAACCCGACACTAATTTGAATAAATCCTAGATAGCAACCTATACAAGGTTGGTATGGCTATCAAATAACTTAAAAATGCAGCGGATGATGCTGGAGCGCATAGGCGTATCTAGGGGGTTGCCGGGTGGGCCGTGCCCACCCCAGTATGGTCTAATGCCCACCCCAGGATTTTGGGTTACCGATAGAAATTCATGGCTTCATCTCTTAGGATATGGCCAGGCCCCTCCCTAGGCCCACCCCAGGCCCCCACTGAAAAATAATCTTAGATAGCGATGTCTAAGATTCTGAAAGCAGCATGGTAAAATGGTAAAGAAAACCCTGTAGAATTTATTAAATCATGTTATAATCGAAGGCAAAACGATAGGAGCATGGCCGAAAAGTGTGGCATGTATACTGCTCATCTTCAGGGAGGTTTATATGACCCTTCTCATAAATTACAGACCCATCTCGCTTATGAATCATGACTATAACCTGTGTAGTCGACACTCTTATCACGAACCGTCTCGCACGCAGGTTTGACGACTTTCATCCCCCCAACGCTGGTAACCGCTAACCCTAGAACCCTAGGTACCGTAAACCACGTCCATATGTATATGTATATGTACTTCCATTTCTTTGTACTATTAGAAGGCTCTCGATTCGACTACGACTTAGTTAGACGGTGCTGCGGTCTCTCAAGTAGTACTAATGTCTCCAAAAAATTCACAGCTGCATAGAAAGATTAATTCAATTTTTTGGTTTTTGACGGACTAGTATCAATATCAAAAGCAAAGACGTCAGCCACCTTCTCTCTTCTGATGATATCGTCGTAGTAAATGACTAGTCATTGCTGAGGCTCTCAAAGATCTTGGAAAAATGCTCAAAGACTTCAGTCGTCTCCCAATAAGTGTATCTTAAAATGAACATTAAAAGACAAAAATTATGTTAATATTTTTTTTGATATCAAACTAACATAATTAAAAAACAATATTTATAAATTTTATTATACTGGGTAAAACCGCGGATTTTTATACCACTAAAATGTCGTATCTCACCACAAAACACTGTGTACAATCCAAATATAATTGTAGTAAGTGACACTTGCGACATAAATAATAATGCAATATCCGATTATAAAAGTCGTTAGTGCCACATCCGACTAATTACTGCGAACCATATCATGCAAAAAAGTCGTATGTGGCAGTTATGACAGGATATCGGATGACAATTTCCAGGTAAAAAGGTAGCATGTCTTATTTCTGGCATTTCTAATAAATAATTTATAGTTTTGTTTACACATACTCTAAAAGTACTTAATAATAATAACTTTGGCCAAATTTCGTAACAATAGGACTTAAATTGACAATTTTATACACAAAAACGTCTTTAAAAAACTTTAACTGCCTCTCCTGGAAAGTAGTCATTTTGCAGATCCGACTTTTTTACTAGGGACCGGCGATATAATATCAAGATGAGAGATAAGAAGATGTAAGATTTTGAGCTTCTCTTCGTTGCTTAATGAACAAGTAAGTACCTATTCTGAGCCAGATAATAAATTGTAAGTCAGTATTCTGAAATGACTTAACGCAATTGTTGAAAAGCATGAATGTATTTATTACGGATGCAGGAAGTTTCCCGATGACTGCTCATCCCGTCCCGCCGCGCCGCCCGCACTGGCCTAGGTACCGATTGAATTGAAATTAGGCACAAATGCTTTTAAGAACATTCATGTCCACAAATTTCAAAATCGATGCCATTTTCGTAATTAACTTCCCAAAAAAACATAAACATTACACCCATATTGATATTTAGTCATTTCAGCGCCTTCGCACCCCCACACGGGAATGATATTTCACGTCCGGTACGATGAATTATAAAATCATTGTTGTACTCGTTATCAGCGACCCGATAAGTCATAAAAACAATGCCTATGTTGATTTTCACACTATGTCAACACATTTCCCCCTTGAAAAGCGTGAAACAAGCGTTACTCATTTATTGTTAGGAATACTCCTGTGAAGTTTTGAATAAAATAGTCTAACTAATCTTGTTTCCCCATACAAACTTTGGACCCGCATTTCACCCCCTTGGAGGGTGAATTTTGAAAAATCCTCAGTTCATCTCTAGACCTTATAAGGAACCTACGTACCAAATTTGGACTCTCTAGAACCAGCGGTTTGGGCTGTGTGTTGATATGTCAGTTAGTCAGTCAGTCAGTCAGTCAGTCATTCGGTCAGTCAGTTAGTTTCTTCTTTTATATATTTAGATAAAGACATCAGATATAATTGAAACTTTGTAAAGACCCTGCAACAGAAAAGAGCCAGAGGAATTTACCTGCAGCATAACTATCTGTTCCATTTTCATACGGGCCTCCTGGTCCGTACTGTGTATAAGCATAGATAGTCAACGCCAATAACGTCTCCCGGACGATGGTGGAGATCCAGAAACAGAGGCTGCTCCCAATCATGTGCATGAACGCGTAACACGCCAAGCCCTGTCGGCAATAAAATTCAGTCATTATAAATTCGAGCATTAAATTACGTAAGATAAAGATATACTCTTTGTTTCATTGTCACGGGTGTGAGTATGGGTTGAGTGTTTTAATTATAGAATGAATAAAGTAAATTAAAAAAATTTAACTCCCCCTTCCTTGAGACCCTCATTCTGTGTGATATAGAAAATGCTACCAAAACTAAAAATTACTACAAAATTTGGAATTCTTAGCTTCAATTAAAGCTGAATATCTTGGATTCTACTTATTTCCTGAGCTCCTAGAGCTAAGAACCATCTCGACGGACAAGTCATTCCATTAATAAAAAAAGCACTCAAATTGGTCCATCCGCTTAGGAGCTATGATGCCACAGACAGACACACCGATACACAGAATACATTAACTTATAACACAACACAACAACCCTCCTTTTTCGGCGGGGGTTAATAAAACACATTTAGAATGTTATTCCTAGCGTTTGCAAAGATTTGAGAATGCTGTGAATGACCTTACCCTAACGTTGTAAAATCATTTAAAATGTGAATAGGGCCTCCAGTTCATACTATTTCAAAAATATTAGTGGGTTCAATTTAACAGTGAACTAGTATCAAAAAGGTTGTATTTAGTTTTGATTATGCAAATTGGGATTATAAAGGTGAAGGTCCGGTTTGTCATAATCATAATTGATTTAGGTTGTATGTCACGATCACACTAGATTTTTGTACAAAATATCTAGAACACCACATGGTTGTTTATATAAACTTTATGGAACTGGTACACTATGATCACGTCACGTGTCATTAAAACACGATGATGATGTAAATACTTATTAGCTACTATAAATGAAAAAAATAATGTGTTCCTTGCGTTCTTTGACAGAATCTGATTTTTATACCTGCCTCGCTTGCTCTTATGGTATCCTAGAACCTCCCAGTTTTCATCCGAATCCTAATCCCAATCTGAGGGCTCGCGGATCTTAATTAACTTTTCGTCAGGAAAATGAAGGTAAAATAACAATATCGCTTAAGAATCGTCCTATAATCACATCAGCTTTACTAAGTATTTCAATGGGCTTAAAAAATATTACCTTCGCTCGCAAAATGATGACGTTTGAGTACTTGAAGATGAAGTAAAGCTGCAAGAAGCAGTAGAGCGGGCTGAACACGTCCAGTGCGATTTGGAGGTAGTTGACACAAGCGTCGTTGTTCACATCTTCGTCCATGATGTAGCCGATCTGGTTTACCATCAGCAGCACAGAGTGGACTAAGTGACCCATGGCGAAACCTGCAAATTAATTGATTTTGCAATACTTTAATAAACAATATTTTCTAAGCAATATACTCAAAATAGATGTCGACTGATTTGGAATTTCCCAACGATTATTGAATCACGTCTACCGTCAATTTTAGTTATTTTAACTTCATTGATGAATTGTTTGTTGAATAGTAGCCTTTTTTGGAGAGCTATTTGGCTGTGGACATCTCCGGCTTGAAATAATAAGATAGAGTGTCAATACTTAAAACCATTAAGGACCCGAGAGAATAACTAAGGAAGTTGATAATAAAGTTGTGATTATTGTAACGTATTTGCATAGATGAACTATTCTTACCAGCAGCACCAAGCTTAAGGTAGAAGCTACCGGAATGTCTGCCATGGCTGAAGCAATAATCGTGCTTTAAAGGAATGAGTTGTGGTGGCGGGATCAAGTGAGGCTTGAAATTTTCTGAGCCCGGCGTTCCTGGGGAACTTGGTCCAATTTCCTCCTGAAAGAAAATACATTGTAATGCAAACAAAGTCTAAAACTTGTTTATTGTAATTGGACTACACGGGCTCTTTTTTACAAGTCTATTCTACCGGGGTTCTCCAAAAGGAATCTTCTCTCTAAAAATCGTTTAAGAAGAAACTCAAAGAAATTTTACAAGAAATTAAACGTTTTAGGATTATTACTTACTTCTTGTTTTCTAAAATACTCGGCGATCTTTTGTTCATGCAGGCTCTTGGTTTTCTGATTTTGTAAGGCAATTTTCTTGTATCGGCCGATGTCGAATATCAAGTATAGGTGATAAAGAAATCCTATGCTGGTCAGTGTTAAGGTATAAATCTAGAAAAAAAACAAATTCCTTAACATGCATGTGGCCAGAATGATGTTTCAAGAACTTAGGAAAATTACCTACTTAGAAGGTAGAAGGATTTCTGAATTATCGTTACTACCACATAGCTCTCATTTTAACTTCAGTTCGAAATTGAAACTATTTTTTTTATAGATTTAATACATAGCTATACTAATTGAAATAAATTTATTTTGTAATTTCTAGCATAAAACTGGTGTGACAGGATACTATCCTCTACTTTATTTGGATAATGGACACACAATTCAATTCAGTTCTTTTTGTATTTAGTTGTTGATGAATACCTAACCCTATCTAACACACCGTTCAACACCTATCTTTAGATAAAATACCTCTGTAGCATAATAATAGCACAGTTTGAAGCACACACATACCTACTTATATTTTACTAGCTGTGCCCCGCGGTGTTACCCGCTCATCCCACGGGAACACTAAATTTATTCGGGATGAAAAGTATCCTATGTCCTTTCCCGAGTCACAAACTATCTCCATACCAAATTTCATCTAAGTCGGTTCAGCGGTTTAAGCGTGAAGAGGTAACAGACAGACAGACACACTTTCGCATTTATAATATTAGTATGGATAGAAACATAATCTATTGTTAAATTGAACAAGGAGAATTACAGTGGCATGTTTGATATAAAGTTATTATTTGATGACTAAGTTAGGTACCTATACTTAAGGAAAAAGATAACAGTCATAAACATTCCAAATCTTTTATTTTCATGTACCTAAGTGTATGTAACGTCGATTTAATTATTGGTCTATTAATTTAGTTATTAGGGTTCCGTACCCAAAGGGTAAAAACGGGACCCTATTACTGAGACTTCGCCGTCCGTCCGTCCGTCCGTCCGTCTGTCACCAGGCTGTATCTCAACAACGGTGATAGCTAGACAGTTGAAATTTTCACAGATGATGTATTTCTATTGCCGCTATAACAACAAATACTAAAAATAAAATAAAATAAATATTTAAGGGGGACTCCCATACAACAAACTTGTTATAGATTATATATATATGTATAGGTACGGAACCCTTCATGCGCGAGTCGGGCTCGCACTTGCCCAATTTTTTTATTTATTAATGCAGTGTATTGTGATCGATCCATTTTGAATCACGTGACGAAAAGGTATTATTTTTTGACTAGTTGTAATAAGGTCTTTAGAAAATGTTATTATACGGCTAACTACGCCTAAATTTCGTCCAATGGGTACAAGACAAAAAAAGCGAACGGTTAACGATACAATAAGGAACCTTCAAATAGAACCTTCAAGTAATGGTTAATTGTGTGAATTTTAACTAAGTGAGTTTTTCAGTCTTCACCTAAGTAACGTAAACAAGAAAACTTACCGTTGAAGCATTATCTATAATATCGACGAAAGGCTCCGACAAATAGACGATTAACCCAAACGTCACTAATAATATAGCATAAATCGAGCTCAGAATTATATTCAAATATTCTCTGAAAAAGAAACAACGGTTATGTAATATTCAACATGATCGCCCAGACATGTTTCGAACTCGTATGGAGCACTTCATCAGGTACTACTACCCGTATACCGCCGCGGCAACTTTGTCACTTGTCAAGTTGCCGCGGCGGTGTACGGGTAGCAGTCCCTGATGAAGAGCTCCATACGAGTTCGAAACATGTGGGGCCGTTCCTGACAATTTCATGTGAGTGTAAACCGCTTAATACAATAGTTAAATATGTCTCACGAAAGTTATTAATAAGGTTATTTAACAGCATTTATCACATATCGCATCACTATTTTTAAATAAATCTTTTTA
The DNA here is from genome assembly GCA_932273695.1 of Apotomis betuletana. Taxonomy (NCBI): domain Eukaryota; kingdom Metazoa; phylum Arthropoda; class Insecta; order Lepidoptera; family Tortricidae; genus Apotomis; species Apotomis betuletana. The sequence continues at coordinate 11,571,760 of OW026303.1, forward strand.
TCGATTCTGTTTTAATGTGGAAATACCACATTTTTTACTTTTATAAATATTGACACAAAGGTAAATTATGAAAGAAAAATGTAATGTGATCCACTGCAATGTAAGCAGGACTCGAACCTGTGACCCTACGTTTCCGGCGTAGTGCTCTACCAACTGAGCTATCACATCGTAACGTTAATTACACCAAATCTTTGATTCCATAATTCTACGCTACTGGAGCGCCCTCTGCGTCGTTTAAAATGCTTATGCGCATTAGCTATACCCTGTGCGTTTGGTCGCAGGTTTGAGCCCTGCTTACATTGCAGTGGATCACATTACATCTTCCTTTCATAATTTACCTTTGTGTCAATATTTATAGAAGTAAAATCACTTGTTATGGTTTAATGTGACTGTGACGAATCATATACAGCGATAGCATGTAAATCTTAGAGAAAAAAGAAATGTGTCTTAGGCTCAATTTCGTCAAGCTCTGTAACTTATTAATTAGGTACCGAATTTTAACCAATTAAGGCGACATATGATGCGAACCTAGTGCCACTTCTGACTTTTTCTTATATCTTCTAAATCAGATCAATGTTTATGTTTTGTATGATATGTCGTCTTAGCTGTTTATTTATTTATCGTATGGCATTTCAGTCACTTGATATAGGTACAATTAATTAAATTTAAATGTTGATGTTAGCCTGTAGCTGTAATCAGCCGTCAATCCATTAATGAAGTGCCATACATTTATGTTTATACAGGTAATTTAACAATAGCAAAAACTTAATCAAAACTCTACCTGAACCATTTCAAAATGGACGGATGATATTTTTATAATATAAACTTGGGTAGAACGAACGAACTACGACGAATTAATTTATTATTATTTCAAAATACTCTTGCAGGGTATAAAAACAACTATCTAGAAAAAAGCTGACAAAATATCTATTTCGTCAGCTTTTTGATAAATATAAGTATTCAATTTTTCCTCGTTTCTAAGATTTTTTGGGAGTTTATTACAAACTTGCATTAGCATATTACACCTGAGCCAGAATTATACATTTTTAATTTAGAAAATGGGACAGGAATATTATCTCTGGGGCGCAAGTTAGTCAGATCTTTATTATCTTCCGGCCTTGTCGGCGCCGGCGCGTGAGTATCCACAAGGTTAGGGCTTGCAATTCCAGAACTCGCTAGTATGGCACTATCGGAAAAACCATAATTTTACGTCCTTAATTTTTTGATTTTACTGATGCACAATCGAATTTTGGTATTGTAAGCTGCCAAGGCCTAAAAAATCCCGTTTAGCCTCCTTATCCGTTCAAAAATGCTGATTGTTATAGACATTTTTCTCCATGTTTCTAAACATGTTGCTTAACATATTATCAACGTGACTACTTAGAACAGGGCCATTGCGATTTATTGGTATATATTTGAAACCTAAAGTTTGAATTTTTCATTGATAATTATTGCATAAAACCTATTCAATTTTTTTTAACTTATTTTCGACTGGACGCTATGAAAGCATGAAAAAGCTATCTTACTTTCTAGAACTTAGGGAATAGTATTTTATACACTTCAAAAAGTTGGTCGAAATTATCAATATATTTGTCAGAATAAGTTTTTTTTTTAAAGGAATTAGGCCTCTTAGTAGGCTCGGGCAAATCTCCGAAAGTTTTAACGCCATTAACAACTTACAAAGCTTGCTGAAATTGGGCCTTAATCACTAGAAACTACTCGTATCTAAGCAAAAAATACAAGAGCATATTCAGTTGGTATTTTATTGTCTCGTCTCATTTGGTTTTCAGCAATTCTTGTTACGATTCATTAAGTATGTATTTCGTCAGTCATTCTTTATTTGTCTTGTTCGCTATCCGTATTCGTCATTATCTTATCTTATTTGGGGAAATTCTGAAACTTAAACTCTCTCTAATACGTTGTATTCGTTTCTCGTCACGGTCATCCTTGAATACATTATTTGACTACCTCCCTGAAATGAGACGAGATAATCCATTATTATAAACTTAAATTATGATATAATGGGACTAACTTGGTAAGCCGCTTGTTATCCTCCGCGCTGGTGGGTGCCGGCGCTTGCGTCTCCACAGAGCGGATGGACTGTGCGTCCATGGTGACAACGGAGCGCTTCCGCGGCGTGGTGCCGCCGAAACGCATGTCGTTCGCTGGGATGTACATCCGGTAGCTATCTGGAGTTTTATATTATACACTATTACACTTACCTACCTTTCCATCTCTCAAAAATTATTTAAAAAATCTCTAATGTCAAAAGCATATCATACAGCAGAGGACTATCTGACAGACAAAATGCATGGCCTGAACCAGAAACCAAGTAACTGACTCCTTCTTAGATTGTACTTGACTAGTTTAAGGGACACAGTTCTAGTAAGAAAGCTTATCAAAACGTACATAAATTGTAATAAACATACATAATTTTATTCTTACACTTTTCCTTATTTATATCTTCAAATTTAAAATACACTTTTAATATATTTTCTTCGAGGACTACGTATGGTTAAGTTCATGTTACTGTAATAGTTAAGAACTTATATTTTCTGTAACAATGACTGACTGTTGAGTTTCTTTCGGCGTTTCTTCTCAACAGTGGTCTCCTCTTGTGAAATGCCGGTAGAATCAGACATGTAAAAGTGCCCTTGTGGCCTACATGCAGAATAAAGTTCATTATTTAATTTTTTCACTCATATCATAGGTTAAGTAATTTGTGGATTAGCTCAGCTAATCGGAATAGCATACTACCGACTCGCGTACTAATTGATATATTTCATAAAAAGAGTACCTAAATTTGAGTGCCTCACAGCTTCATAGAGTACCTACATGTAGTTTGTTAACCCTGCACTATAACATTGACGCTTGCCGTTTCTAATTGTTAAAATAACTTATAAAACATTTAATATTCGCATGACTTATTTAAAGCAGATACCTATGATAAAAAATATTACATTTTAAGATCATTAAATCTACGTAACAACTTGGTGTGATGATATCAGGGACGACCGGCATTAAGGACGTCACCACTCTCAGCAGAGTGGCAAAAAAGCCTTTCGCATGATGATCGCTGACATCCGTTAGGATACGGCACCACAAGAAGAAGATCGTATTTGCGCCAAAGATGACCCTGTGTGTCGGTTAGTACCATAGACATAAAAGTTAAGTCTATGGTACTAACCGTACATGGGCGCGAAACTTGAATTCGTTCGAACGGTTATAACTATACATTTTTTAAGTGGGCTATCTTAGGAACAGGGCCATCTTTGGCGCAAGTACTTACATTACGTCGATTGCAAGATATCTTATTTGACTATTATTACATCAACATCGATTATCATCATCATCATCATCATCATCATCATCATCACTTATTACACGACTTTCATTTGTTAAAACGATAATAACATTTTTTAGTTTGTATATGTGGAACATGCCTGTTCAGTTTTTGTTAGAAATAACAGCAAATAAAATAATTGACATCCTAACACTATAAACTCAATTATGTATTCGAATCGCATCATATATATTTGTCGTATTTTGCGAGAACGAATGATAACGATAAATTAAACCCGTACTTACTCAACGATTTGACGTCCCCATTGGTTCTGTAGGTGCCGTTATACGGAAGCGGGCTATTGCGATCGCCTGAAAGACAAATGAGGGTGAGAAAGGTTGGCTATACAGAACCACCAACTTATTTCTTCAGCCGGAAAAATAGAAAACTAAATACGTCGTATTAATGTTATATCAGATACATAGATGCTAAGGATACCTCCAACTGCACAGATAAGTTTGTTAGTTATATTATACACTATCGTTATTCAATGAAAAGAATGCGATTTACGTGGATAACTTACCAACAGGTGTATTGGAGCCCGAGTCATCACTCCTTCCCGAAATAAAGATTTTTGGTAGTTTTTCATTAGATTCCTGTAACAAAACGAGTTGTGACTAAATACTCCGTATTAGTTGCGTATAACGGTTTGCACAAAATATAATTTACAGTATAATTATAGTATATTATATGTGCAAATGATGTAAGTATAGTGAAACGGTTGAAGATGGTTGCTGTTTCAAAACGTATGAGGTGTAGTCACGTACATTTTGAAAGTGTTATTTACGCAAGTCACGAAATCCAATCTTAAGTGTATGTATTTAATGCACAAGTCCTTTATTAAAATAATAATATTTTAAAAGATTTCCTTTATTACGTCTCTTAATAAAAAAATATTGGTGCTTCTGAAAAAAGTTCTTGGTACATGAAACGAGACAAAGTAAGTACCTACAAGTCTAAAAGTTGATTGAAGTCTTTACTAGTAGGATCTGCGTAGCAGAACATTTTTTGTCTCTTTAAAACTGTCCAGCACCAGAAGTGAACCGGGAAAAATGGCTGTTGAACCGTGTATCGAAATCCAGATTGCATACAATTTCATATCAGCATGGGACGGACTAAAAAGTGGTGAACGCGAACGTCGAAAGCCGGACACAAACGGATTAATAACTTCATTAGTCGCTTGTTTCTCTCGATCGACGCCACCTGTATTTCACTATAATCCTATTACGGTATTCCATGTTTCCGTGCAACGAAATTCCGTCGCTTTTGCTGAAAGATGTGTCGTATAGATTTTTGAAATGGTTTTGTCGATGTAAAAAAAAATCTATATTATATTTTTTTATTCGTATAATTTGTTTTATATCACAAAATCTGGAATTTATCACCACCTATTTGAACAAAACTAGAATTATATTATTCTATTATTACTCCAACAGAGGGACAACATTGTCAGTGAAGACGTCAGTTATATAAATGTAATGTACAGCTAAAATTAATGCATTAAATTATTAGCTCGTATATAATATTATTAATAAGTTAAGTAAAATAAATGTATTGTACACACCATTAGCTTGTTATTTTGTTGGTATACTGCCTTTTTGCCGAATTATGTTTCGTCACATTTCATTTGGCAACCAACTTTTCGCCGAAGTTTTATTACGCAAACCAATCCTTGGCATAATTTTACTTCGTAATTTTTTTATTTCGCTACATTTATATATTCCAAAATTTTATTATGTCAAATTTTATGTGGTAAATAATTGTGTAGGAAATGATTTGCTAAGGCAAATAACATATCGTCAAATGTTATGTGGTAAATAATTGTGTAGCAAATGATTTGCTAGGGCAAATAACATATTGTCAAATAATTATGAAGCAAATGATTTGCTTAGTCAAATAGATAGGTAGGTTAGGGTTATTTTTTTTATGACCCGTAAAACAAAACTGCTCCCAGAGATAGGTAGGTTAGGGTTATTTTTTTTTATGACCCGTAAAACAAAACTGCTCCCAGAGATAGGTAGGCTAGGGTTATTTTTTTTATGATCCTAAAAACGAAACTGCTCGCAGAGATAGGTAGGTTAGGGTAATTTTTTTTTATGACACTAAAAACGAAACCGCTCCCAGAGATAGGTAGGTTAGGGTTATTTTTTTTTATGATCCTAAAAACGAAACTGCTCGCAGAGATAGGTAGGTTAAGGTAATTTTTTTTATGACCCTTAAAACGAAACTGCGCGCAGAGATAGGTAGGTTAGGGTTAGGTAAGGTATGGTTCATAGTTTAATTTTAAACAGCAACGCACATTAACTATCAACGATAACTCAAGAATGAAATGCTATTTTGAGCCGCAAAGTATGTAAACAAAACTACCCTCTTAATTTAGCTGCATGGTGCATCACCCTACCCGCTTAATGCAATAAAATTATACTGCAATTTGAACCTTGCATTCTAACAAACTAGGTTAGATTTCATAATGCCATTCAATATGTTGCTAAATCAAGGTATGCCAATCAATACATTTGACGAAAACATCATTGACATCTTAAAAAAATCCCAGATAATAATTGGTCTAACAATAGTTTATCAAATCATTAGTTGGGAAATGATATCAGTGCGAACCGTTGAGTTGGGAAATGAAAATTTTACCAAATAAAAATATGGGATACGTAGTTCGGCGAGTTAAGAATTTGCTAAATAATTTTCGGCGAAACATTAGTAAACCTTAATGAACATGATCGATATGAGATATATTATAACGATAAGAAATAGCTTTAGAAGAATAATGTGTTAAATCACAACGAAATCCATAATAGTCACTTGTGACATGTTATGCGTCACGAATATTAATTCAATTAACATGAATGTTTGAGGAAGGCTTGTGGTTTATCTGTTAGAGATACTTATCATTAATAATTTATCAATCATAGAGGGTAATAATAATATCTAAATGTGAGTTTTGTAAACAAGACAGTATTGTCTTAGCATGTTATGACGGAAGTATTCGCGTCCTATAACTTAACTTCCATTGATTGATTTTGTATGTTGGTTTGTCATGTTCGGGGCCTATGATGGTTGCGTTTATCACGGGATAAATAAGTGACAAAGCATCTGTCACTCACACTCGCAACTTGTCAAAACGTGACGGATGCTTTATCACTTATTTATCGCGTGATAAAAGGAACCATCATAGGCCCGCCAGATCAGTCGGGAGCACTTTGTTTCCTAGAAACTTATTTCGTCGAATGGTTCATTTCGCGGAAAAGTATTTCGCAGAATTTTTATCCCTCTGTAGTCATAAATTTTTCATAATTCTTGTAAATAAGAAAAATGCTTTCTACGAACAAACACGAAAAATAATTCTAGGATTCAATATAGACCCAAATTAGTCTTATAGTTAAATTAATTATAACCTAATTTGCTTAGCTACTAGTATCATACATAACCAAGGTCACAAAACTCCCTTTGGTTACTAATAAGACAAAGTTCGCAAGTCACTTTTTTGTGCATGCAGTATAATTAGGTAAACATTTCTTTCAGAGTACAAAATTTCCGTTGATTAAATAAATATTAAATAAATAAATATTAAGGGACAATCATACACAAATCGACCTAGTCCCAAACTAAGCAAAGCTCGTACTATGGGTACTAGACGACGATATACATAATATATAAATACATATATAGATAACATCCATGACCCAAGAACGGGATTCGGACCCGGGACCGCCGACTCAGTAGGCAGGTGTCTACAAACCGAGCCAAACGCGTCGTCAATTACATATGTGAATTTGATTGTTGGTTTGTCATGCCATGGAATTCTGGATAAAAAATCGTGTTAAGGAGGAATATTTGCATAACCTCGTAATAGGTACATTGTGTAGAATCTGATACACAGAAAAAAATTTTTTTTTTCAAAATATACCTATTTCAGCAAACTGCAGGCTTTAATTTGCGATTAGTTTATTTGTCTTTTTAACCGACTTCAAAAAAGGAGGAGGTTCTCAATTCGAACTAATTTTTTATTTTTTTTGTATGTTTGTTACTCGATATCTCCGAGAACCGTGAACCGATTTTCAATTTTTTATTTTTATCGAAAGGTTATAACTCCGAGTTGGTCCCGTTGGCACTAAGTCGGGATCTGATGATGGAATCTTGGAGAAATCGAGGGAACTCTTCAAATGTTATAGGGACATGTACGGCGCTTTCTGTAATTTATTGATAAGGTCAAGAATTTACATTCAGTAAATAGGATTTGGTGTAAGGAAACTGATGATGAACACATACGAATCACTAAAAAGCAAAAAAAAAAATGTTTAACAAAAAAAAGAACCGACTTCAGTAAAACTAAAAAAGCCAATCCCAAACCAGTTCTTATATTTATATAATATAGTTTACGCGAGATTAGTTTAAGTAAGATGGTCATATTTACTATTTAGTTACGTGTATTTTACATTGAAATATATTTCCATCTGAATTGTTTATTACGTATATGTATCAAAGTACTTCCGGTATTGTAACGTTTGCTTCTCAGTACATTTATTAAAATTTATTGTATGTACATAAAAACAAACATCTATTTAAGAAAAAATGCGACATTCACGACATAAATATAAGAACTAAAAACAATCTAGTACCTACCAGCTATAAGTAGACTCCGTAGAATAAGTAAATCATACGTTGGGCAATGTACACTTTATTATAATAAAGTCCCAATGCATTTGCAAACTTTGCCTGTTCATTAATTTAAATTAGCGATTAAAAATAAATTATGCCAAAAAGAATACTGTACTATAAACTATAAGTGACTATATCAATGATGTAAACCCATGGAACTAAAATTGATAAACTATATTGTATAATTAATTATTATTAACCATTTGTTGTGATCGTAAATTGTATTTATTATCTTATGTTTGTCAACTATTGTTATCATAAAGTGATTGTAAAAATCCTACTATGAAATAAACGAAATTGAAATTGAACTTCAGATGCATCTTTAATTTAGTTATTAGAATATATTTCGGAGTAGTTACCTACATAGTTACCTACCTATCTACAATAATAAGGTGCTTACAAATATAACTACTAATACTTTTAGAACTGATAGTATTCGCTTCTGGAAGTAGACTTAAATATAGATTACCTATTTAAAAGTTCATGTAAATTTTAGAGGAAATCAGGGAATTCGTAACCAAAGTAAGAAAAGATCCTCTTTTTTCCATAATGAGTGATAAAGGCCTCTTTGGTTATATCTTATGGAACCTCCTGACTGTCACTTAACTGAACACATCACATAAATTAAAGAAATGGTTGTCATTTTCGATAATTCTTGCAATATAATACAAGTGACTTTTATTATACTAACTATACTGCCAAGATTTAACTTGCTATAGCACTTATTGATAATTAAAAAAGAACCGGCCAAGAGCATGTCGGGCCACGCTCAGTGTAGGGTTCCGTAGTTGCTTATCCTTCACAATAGACTTAAAGTTACAGGAAAGATTTCAAGCTCTATAAAAAGGTAAACGCCAATGTAACTGTAATTACTTATTACCTTCTGGAAGTCAACTTACGTCCTTTTAAGAAAATTATGAAATTTTGCGATAGCTCAAAAACGGCTTCACCGGTTTTGTTCAATACAGGGTGTAACCGACAGCGTACCGAAAACGAAAACTGTAGTTTTAGACCATAATCACGAACTGAAAACGAGTGTTCATTTTCTCGGAAAACTCAAGGATAAGATTTTCTAAAATAAATTATAAAACTCGACGCGCAATGTATTGCGTCCAATTCTCTCGGGTGCAGACGCGCGGGGAGGGGGCACGCGGCAAGCATCGACCGTTCAAGGCACTCCCCACTCCACTCACGCGTCGGCGCAAAACATACCGTTACGCCAATGCGCATCGAATGACATGAATGAATGCAACCACAGATCACAACTAGTATGTAGTACCTAACACCAATAACAACTGACCGATAAATTAAAACAGTCTAACAAGATTATTTTCATTCAAGCAAGTAAAGCTAATAAAATGTGCGGGTAGGTAAACATTAAACATGCGTCTGAGAGATATGGTTTTAATGTCGATTTACTTATTACGATTTCACAAATACTTTATGTTTTAAAAATACCCACATTAAAAATGATGATTTGTTTACTTAAAGTAGTTTCAGTGATAACGAATATTTATTTGAATATAAATGTAAATCATAGTGTATAAAATAACTTAAATAATATAATGGTTAATAATCACAAAAAGATCGAACGATTTGTTAGATATTTAGATATAAGTACTGATTTGATCACTCGGCGCCAATATGGCTGACTTGTTATTCTTGTCGCCGATTGGTCAATGTTTTCTATTGGTGATTACTATGAATCTTATTTCTGATTGGTTGATTGCAATTTTAGTGCACGTGCTTTCTTAGTGCCTATATAAGGCTTCGTCAGACCATAACGTGACACATTCTTGTGAAGTCAATCAAGCAGAACGGTCGTAATCGTAAGTTAAGTACCTTTTTGTTATAATTAAGGTTCTCTTTAATTTTATTGCTCTTATAGATAAACCATTTAATGTTTTATTTAAATAAAGTAATCATTAAGTGATATCCTCATTTATTTACTTCCTGGTTCAGTTTTATTAAGTGTGTTTAATGGTAATTCTACTTAAAATGAATAAATACAATGAATAACAGTTTTAATATTTTATTTTATTCCTCATACAACGCCTGATATATATTATTTATTTATTTCATATGTGTTAATCATATAACGTGATTAATAGATATATTATCAAACATTGCTATGAAGACAATTTAACATTACATTAGTAGCTTAACTATGATTTAGTCATTAACATTTATAAAGTTTTTATAACATCAGAAGTGGGATCTTAACCTGCAACACTGTTATAATAAATTATTTAACGATTTCAGATGGATATTCCGGCTTTACAAGAACTTCTCAAGGCTATCAAGGATGCTTTCTCTGCTGGTGCCCGGCGAAAAGACGATGATATTGCGTTACCGACGTTTGATCCAGCTACAAGTGACTGCGGCGCCGAGTCCTGGTGCGTCAAAATAGAAGCTCTCTCCAAGGAATTCGGTTGGAGCGACATTGCGGCTGTAGCGAAAGCAGGTAAGGCCCTTAAGGGCTCTGCTTTAGTTTGGTACGAGTCATGGGATCCTACCGAGGGCCGTACCTGGACAAACTTTCGCTCAGAACTGACAGACTTGTATCCCGAAAAGAAAAATCTTTCTGAAAAACTTCAAAAAGCAGTTCTGTATACATCTGAAACTGCTGATTCATACTGTGAATACGCTAGGGAAAAAATTCGACTTCTCAAGAGTACAAAAATTTCTTTTAACGACGCGCAGCTAATAGAGCTGGTGTGCGGTGGTATAACTGACGTTAATGTTCGTATGGCATCTTTTAACAGTAATGTGAAAACAACCTCCGAACTTATTGCCCTGTTCACATCATACGCAAAAGCTAAAAAACGACCTTCAGAGCAAAGTGGAACGAATTCCAAGGATACCGGTCCTAGCTTGTCCAAACGTTCCAGAATAGATAATCGACCAAATGACTTAAAATGTTACTCCTGTGGTAAACAGGGTCACACCAAGACGCAGTGCTTCAAAAGAGAAGTTCCCAAAAACGGTCTAGAGTCACAAGAACAAAAAACTAGCGAATTTAACAAGAGATATTGCTCATTTTGTAAAAAACCCGGTCACACAGATTCAATTTGCCGATATAAACCAAAATCAAGTAATGAGAACACCTCTCCCATAGCTAAAGAGGTTAATTTTTTAGAAAATCGGAACTTAAACTAACGGAAGTAACTATCAATGACGTAAAAATTAATTCACTTATTGATACTGGAGCAAACTGCAGTATAATCAAAGAATCAATAGCAAAGCGTCTTGGGTGCCCCCTTTTACCATGCTATTTCACGATCTGCGGAATAGGGGAAGGTAGTTTAGATGCTTTCGCAAAGATAACGGTACCTGTAAGGTCAGATGATTTATGTATCGAACTTGATATTTACGTTGTTAGGGATGATGGTTTCCGTTATGATCTCCTTATAGGAAGAAACGCGGTTCAATTTCCTGATATACAAATTGTAACAGATGCTTTAGGATCTCGCTTAGTTCGGAAAGCGTTGCCCACTACGTCGAACCCGGAGGTTAATTTAGTTAATGATGATGGTTATGTACAACAACAACACGAGCTTTCTACTTCGTTGGCACATCTAGATAATGATTTGCAAGATAAGATAAAAGCAATATTTCAACAATATCCCTCCGTATTCGATGCTGTAGGCAATGTCAAAACAGGCGAGCTAAATATCAAACTTAAGAATAACGACATAGTTTATTATAGACCATATCGATTGGCTCCAATAGAGAGGGAAAAGGTGAAAGAGATTGTACAAGACTTACTGAATAAAGGAATAATCAAGGAAAGTAAATCACCTTTTGCCAGTCCAATGATTTTAGTAAAAAAGAGTGACGGGACTGACAGAATGTGTATAGATTATAGAGCCTTGAACAAACTAATAGAAAGAGATAGATACCCTCTCCCTCTTATTGAAGACCAAATCGATAAACTTGGACATGCAAAGTACTTTATATCTATCGATATGAAAAACGGCTTTTACCAAATACCCGTCTCTGAAAATTCCACGAAATACACTGCCTTTGTAACACCGGATGGGCATTACGAATTCCTGAAAATGCCTTTTGGAATCTGTAATGGTCCATCGGTCTTTCAAAGAGCCATTTCTTCAGCGGTACGGCATCTTAAATTCTTACTAGTTTACATGGATGATATTCTTATTCCTTTTGAAACCATCGAACAAGGATTAGAATATCTTGAGCAAACAATTTCAGCACTCAGTTCTTCAGGTTTTACCATAAATCTCAAGAAATGCAAATTCTTTGTCGACAGCATTGAATATTTAGGTAGACACATATCTCAAGACGGTGTTAGACCGAGTGAGAGCAAGGTTAGGGCTCTAGCTAACTCGCCTGTTCCTAATAATGTTAAACAAGTTCGACAATTTATGGGTCTGGCCAGTTACTTTAGGAAGTTTGTCCCGAATTTTGCTTCACAAACCGCCTGTATTTCAAAATTAACAAAGAACAACCAAAAATGGGAGTGGGGTCCAACTCAGGTTGCTGCTAGGAAATACGTAATAGATCATCTAATTTCTCAACCTCTACTAACAATTTTTGACCCAAGTCTACCAACGGAGCTACATACTGATGCCAGTTCTATAGGCTATGGTGCAATTCTCTTACAAAAGGTCAATAACGTTAATAAGGTGGTCGCATATTATAGTAAAAGAACAAGCTCAGCGGAGTCTAGATACTGTTCTTATGACCTAGAAACTTTAGCAATTTACAACGCTTTGAAACATTTTCGTGTCTATCTTCTTGGTGTCGATTTTAAAATTGTAACAGATTGTAACGCTGTAAAATCAACCATGACCAAAAGAGATTTGTCGCCGAGGGTAGCCCGCTGGTGGACTTTAATGCAGGACTTTAAATTCGATATAGTTTACAAAAAGGGTAAATTTATAAGCCATGTGGATTTCCTTAGCCGCAACCCTGTTGAGCCTTCACATCCGAAAAGAAGTCCCTTATTACCTGAAGTCAATCTCATTGAAATTGATAACAACAATGCTTCGCGATCATGGCTAAAACGTGCTCAGGATAACGACCTAGAAACTCAAAACTTAATGACACAGTTAGCGGCTGGAGAATTAGATCAAAATCGCTATATAATTAAAAATAACTTATTATACTATTTTACGGAACCTGGCGCGGAGCTAAGGTTGTTTGTACCAAAAGGTTATAGGCTGAGCCTTTTAAGGCTCTTCCACGATGAGAACTGTCATGTGGGGTTCGATAAAGTTATACACAAAATTAGACAATATTTCTGGTTTCCGGGTATGTCGGCTTTTATCAAAAAATACATTTATCATTGCTTAATTTGTACTCAAAGAAAAGGGCATTCCGGCCCAAAACAAGGATATTTACATCCCATTGATAAAACTGCAATCCCATTCCATACCATACATTTGGATTGCACTGGTCCATTCGTGAGAACTAACGATGGTTACAAATATGTTTTATTGATAGTAGATGGTTTTACTAAATTTTGTTTATTGAAGCCACTTAAAACCTTAAATGCTCAGGAATTAATACCGATTATTAGAGAAAGCATTACATTATTTGGTACACCATCATTAGTTATCACTGACAGGGGCACAAATTTTACTTCTAACCAAATTCAGTCCTTGTTTAGGGAACTAAATATCGAACACCACATGATAGCCACCGGTACACCTCGTGGTAATGGTCAGGTAGAGAGGTATGTAGCAACTGTGACTAATATGTTAAGTACCATGCGAAATGAATTGTCTGATTGGCCGAACGATCTGTGGAAAGTACAGCAAACAATAAATACCACTGTCCAAAAGTCCACTGGCTTTACACCATTACGATTATTAATAGGCGTAGAAGGGAATATACCCTGTGTTCAAATGCGATTAAATGATGTTCTTGGTGAGGATGACGAACCACTTATTGATATACAGGCCGATCGTGATCTTGCAAAACAACGCTTAATACAAATTTCGGAAAAATTTAAACAGCGTTTTGATTCATTTAGACGGAATAATAGAAATTATAATGTAGGAGATTTAGTTTACGTAAATCAAGACCATCGTCGTAATGACCGGTTAGGGCAAAAGTTTAAGGGACCTTATGAGATATCCACAATACTTCCGAATGATCGGTTTTCCTTGAGAGGTATAGGCAATTTAAGAAACATAGTTATTGCTAAAGAAAAGTTAAGATTTTGGCCAGGAGAATGGGTGGAGGAAAACATTGCTGTTGAAAATGCCATTAATGAATAAACAACCAACCATGTGTAGTGATTTATAACAATTTTGTAAGATAATAACAGTCTTTTTTTTATGAAATGAATATATGTATGTATAAATATATACAAATGTAATATAAACGCTGGTCGGCCTCATACTTGGTACCAATTGATCTCACTGGCAGCGGGTGAACGTGATTGGTATGACTATGTATGATTTGGCAATCGTGTTTATCTCAAAGGGTATTCGCTGGTCGGCCAAATGCTTGATGCCAATTGTTCTCACTAGCAGCGGGTGAATGTAATTGGTATGTCTATGTGTCTGGCAAATACCCACTAAAAGAACTCGCTATAACAATATCATTTTTATAAGCGATTGGTATTTCAATAAATAATTATACATATACATCTATATCATCTAATATTTTATATTTATGATATGACGATGATGATGATTGTAAAATGATAATAACATTTATTTCGATTGTTTTTGTTTTTTTTTACTCCGAGGACGTAGTACCGTCAGTCTGGCCGTGAGAGATATGGTTTTAATGTCGATTTACTTATTACGATTTCACAAATACTTTATGTTTTAAAAATACCCACATTAAAAATGATGATTTGTTTACTTAAAGTAGTTTCAGTGATAACGAATATTTATTTGAATATAAATGTAAATCATAGTGTATAAAATAACTTAAATAATATAATGGTTAATAATCACAAAAAGATCGAACGATTTGTTAGATATTTAGATATAAGTACTGATTTGATCACTCGGCGCCAATATGGCTGACTTGTTATTCTTGTCGCCGATTGGTCAATGTTTTCTATTGGTGATTACTATGAATCTTATTTCTGATTGGTTGATTGCAATTTTAGTGCACGTGCTTTCTTAGTGCCTATATAAGGCTTCGTCAGACCATAACGTGACACATTCTTGTGAAGTCAATCAAGCAGAACGGTCGTAATCGTAAGTTAAGTACCTTTTTGTTATAATTAAGGTTCTCTTTAATTTTATTGCTCTTATAGATAAACCATTTAATGTTTTATTTAAATAAAGTAATCATTAAGTGATATCCTCATTTATTTACTTCCTGGTTCAGTTTTATTAAGTGTGTTTAATGGTAATTCTACTTAAAATGAATAAATACAATGAATAACAGTTTTAATATTTTATTTTATTCCTCATACAACGCCTGATATATATTATTTATTTATTTCATATGTGTTAATCATATAACGTGATTAATAGATATATTATCAAACATTGCTATGAAGACAATTTAACATTACATTAGTAGCTTAACTATGATTTAGTCATTAACATTTATAAAGTTTTTATAACACGTCCGACCGTTACGGCCAACGGGCGCGCACTGGCGGATCAATGACCGGCCAGTACCGTTATCTGACCCACTCCACACGCTTACATAATACTGTTTGTGATACGTTGCGTGTTTTGCGGAAAATGCTATTTTCATGCGATTTTTCATGAAAAATTGTTACCGGTAGAGTTCGATTAACGGAAAAATAAAGAAAAAATGAAAACTCGCGAGGAAAATTTGTGAATTTTCTCAAAGAAATTTCCACGATTTTCCAGCCCAGAATAATGGTCTGAAGCCATGGTTTCAGTTTTCGGTACACCGTCGGTTACACCCGGTATAGTTTTCATTGAAAGTACTTATAAAGCCTCATTTTCATGAATTTTGCCATCATTTTTTGACCGGTGGTTAAAAAGTTAGAGGGGGGGGAGGGCTATTTTTTTAATTTTCGGAGCGAATATTTTCAAAACTGCTGACTTTATCAAAAAATAATGTTCGGAGACCCCTATTATTTTAAAAAGACCTATTCAACGACACCCCACACACTAGTGTTGGAACGAAAAGAAAAACACCCCCACTTTACAAAAAAATCTTTTTTTTAGTTTTTATTTTACCGTTTTGTCGGCGTGATACATACACATAATATTCATACCAAATTTTAGCTTTCTAGTACTAATGATCACGGATCTAAGCCGCGGACGGACGGACGGATAGACGGACATGGCGAAACTATAAGGGTTCCTAGTTGACTACGGGACCCTAAAAAAGGCTAGTAGTGTTAATCTATATACCAACCCCGACAGCGTGTTTTTCAGCCCACGCCATATTGTGGATTTTTAGTGGTACTAATTCATCTTACTGTATTTTTTGCATAATAAAGCCAAAACTATCCACAGTGATGAAAGTCAAGTTTTTTTTTCAATAGGATTCAGTAGGTATTTATTTCGCAAGAAGAACGAAGTATTGAGCAGCATTCCGGTAAACAATGTTTTGAATTTGGTTAATGAAAAATCGCAACTGACGTTTAATAGTTCGGTGAATAGAGACTAAAGTACTATGGGTGACCTTACAAACGGTCCGGTAGTTTTGAATTTTTGATATGTAACTAAAATGTTCCTAAACGAAGAATATAATCCAGAAGTTTGTTTTTGAGTTGGAAATTGCAATTTCTTAAGTTTTTTTAAATGTGCATATCTCCGTAACTATCTGCCCTAGAAACAAAATGTAAAATGGCGAATATAGTAAATTTAACTCTGTATAACATTGTCGAAGCTTTTTTCTAGCTAAAATGCTCCTAAAGGAAGATATGAGCAAAAATATGAAGAAAGTGCCGGTTTTTTCACAATGGCGGCGGGCGCGGAGTGGGGGGAATTGTGCATTTTGCATTTTAAACACTGACTGACTATCCTAGACAACATATCAAAAATTCAAAACTACCGGACCGTTTGTAAGGTCAAAATCCTTTATTCACTGGATTATAATAATGCATATATAATATAACGTATGCTCGTTATTGCCATATGCAGAAAGCTGTTTGTAGGGCCACTATCCCTGGGCCGGACCGACCCTTGTTAGGCTATAATAGTTTTCCCGCCATTTTTATGAGAAACAACATTTTTTTGACAGAAAGTGTTAACATTTTATCGCATGATGATTATGTTTGGGTAAAATCCTAATTTATTAAATTTGTTAACGAAATAAAAAAAATAATTAAAAAGTGTTCTTCATTTATATTTAAAATTTATTGTGTTGGTGCAATGCAACGTCTATTGGTACTCAAGTTGGAAGCACTTCATATATAAAGAGGTTAAAGTAAATGAATTCACGCGCAAAATATTGTAAAAAAATCGTTCATATTTCAGGAAACTACGCACAAAAGGAAGTGAATCAACACTTTGCGTCGTACAACGTATCGTATTGCGAACTCGGCGGGCAAATAGGTATGACGGTATTATTGAAACGTTTCGATTATGTGACCTGGTGAGTTGTAAGGGAACACAAAATAAAGAGATTGAAATTTCATTAGCCGAGGCGTTGGGGCGGCACGGCGAGCCGCAGTGGGTATTTACAGCGAGGAGAGAGGGGTGTGATGGCACAGGGCGAGGGTGGCTCGCGGCCGGTTGGACTCAAAAGGTTCACAGTTGGCTGCGCCAGAGTTGACCCGCCTCGCAAACACGGCCCGCTCGCCGCTCGCCGCCGCACCATATGGAACTGTGCCTTTTCTCATTCTCTTACATTTCATTTTTGCTGACTGTAATCGACTTCATTGATTTAATTTACATATTTTAAAAGGATGCTTTTTTATCTTTATTGCACTTTCCATCTGAATTAACGTATCTACACGGAAATATTATTACTTTTTCGTAATCAAGTTCAAGTGGAAGTTTTGTATGAATTATCTTAAAAATTACTTACTCTTAAAATTATATTGTTCATCTGTTACAATAACTACAATAAGTTAAAGTGAATAGTTTGAACGTAAGAAACAAAATGCCGGTCGTATCCATATTTTCCTTTAGTAGAAATCATTACAACCCATTGCGCCATGAATTCGTTGTTTAAACTATGGACGATGCTTAAAATAAATTTTACTTTGAAAACAGAATAGCACAGGCAGTTGTAAATATTATTATTTTTTTTTTACTAAAGTGGGGTTGCTGTGGTTTTCCGATATTTCCTGAGCCGGTGCATTTAATTTAGTTACCCTAAAATTTTCGTTTTTCTGTGGGTAATCTTTCGGCACATATTTTTATGAGATTTCTGAATGGTAAGAGTATAAAAATTATCTGGAACATTTTACTTATTACGAGAGTTTGGAATTTGTTGTTAGTCTATCTATTGTTAGGATCTATTAAATGTGTATCAAAGAAATAAGCGGCTTGTAAATAATGATATATAGAGGTACATTTTACAGGAACTATGGACAAGCTAATAATGGCTTTGACATTTTTAGGGCTTTCGTCGCTTTCACGAGATCATGTTCATACGTTGTCATTCGGTAATAACAATAATACCACATTTATCAGATAATGACGACACGTAGATACTTAATCACGGCTAATTAAGTCGATAGCAGTGATGAATGATCGATGTATCAAATTTGTCATTAAAATACTCTCCTTATTGGGCTGCTGTATTGTTTTGGTCTGTTTCTTTATTTTATTTAATAACTAGCAGCTGTGTGGAAAAACTATTTTTTTATTTTAATATATTCATTCTAAACAAACAATATTATATTGAACGTTAAAGCATTGAGTAGGAGCATTATTAGTTACAATAATATTCATTACAACTAGTCCTATAATTTTATTTAGAGCGTTAATATCCAAGTTTAACTGCAATAGGTACCTAACAAAAAAATACGTAAAATAAGACACATTTCAAATAATTACTAAAAAACACACACAAAATAAATTATCGTTATTATCCCAATAATAATAACTGTAATCCATAAAATTAATGCTAATAAAAGATAATGATAAATTTTAATTTAAAATATAGTTAAAACTGCATTAACATGTCATTCAAATATTCAAAAAAAACAGTTAATGATTATTTCCGTGCATGGCGTGAAGAACTTGATAACTCGACTTATACGTTTTTTTTATTGGCGTAATGGCTTTCTACGGCCACGGCTTTGTAGAAAAAAAATTGACAACTCGGTATCTATGATACTTTTGAAGATACCTATGGCCTGTGACAGTATATGAATATCTCGATATTTAGCGGCTTTTATTTAACATCACGAGATATCAGCGCGATTGGTCACAAAAGATATTGTATATCGTTTTATCAACGTATACTCAAAAAGTTTTTAAGCGTTCGTAATTTGATAAAAGAAGATATTAAAGTGACGACAAGCACACTTTAACGTTAACATTTATGAATATATCGTTTTATCGTATTATTGGCCGGGTGCATGAAGTCAGCGCCACCTAGCGTTCACAACTTTGGGGGCTCTGTCAAAAGTGTTAAATAATGGACGCAACAAAATTAAGGTAAAAAATTGAAAATATTGATTGTAGAGCACCTAACTAACTAGTGCAAAATCTGTTTGTTTTTAATGTGAAACACATTTGGTTCTTAGCTTTATTGAAGAAAGTAATTATTATATATGTGTTTAGTATTATTATGTCAATTTACTTCAATCATAATAAGGAAACACCTTAGATATTAAAGGAAAAAAATAATGTTTTATTATGTTTGTTTCCAGATTATTGAACAATCCATACTAATATTATAAATGAGAAAGTGTGTCTGTCTGTCTACCTCTTCACGCTTAAACCGCTGAACCGACTTAGATGAAATTTGGTATGGAGATAGTTTGAGATCCGGGAAAGAACATAGGATACTTTTCATCCCAAATAAATTTAGTGTTCCCGTGGGATGAGCGGGTAACACCGCGGGGCACAGCTAGTTACTACTATTTTCAAAACTGGCTTCCAAAGCATCGGTCAGAACATAAGGTTTCAGCCTCAAACCGAGAGTAAAGGGAAGGGAAGCTGTTAGTTTTGGCACATTAATAAACAAAACAATAAGTAACATTTACAAATTAAAAGTGATTCTACATTTCATATTTTTGAAACATTGTAATCATTCTATCATAATATTATTATTGCACTAAAAAGATAAAAATATGTTCAGTTTAATACACTTACTTTATTCTTCTAGCAACAGCGATCCAATTCATTTTCTGATCTTGTTTCCAACTCGGTGTAAGAAAGCATAACATTTGCAATTGCTGTTTCGTCCTGTATTATTGCAGTTTACCACACAACACCTATCGTGACCCATTTTATTTCAGTTTATTATTTTATAGTTGAAAACGTAAGCATTATAACTGAAAAGTATGACGTTTGACAGAAACAGAGAGGCCAAAGTTACCACTTTTGGCCACATCAAGCGCTGCGTTCATTTTCGCTTTCCCTACGCGACCTCTGCACCCGGCCAATACCCAACTACCGTAAATTAATATGTCAATCTATCATTTACCGATAAAACTTACATAAATTCACATCTCAATTTATCATTTTCAGGTTGCTAGACACAGCAAATAATAAGTTGACATCATTAGATATTAAATTATTGCCAGAATAGCTCTTTTGTGCATAGCGTAAATAACTATATTTATTTAATTATTCACAATTTATCTAAACGTATATTTCGATTTGTCAAATTTTCTCATAACTGTACATTTGTGAACTAATATAAACCTTTGTATAACGTGTTAAGGTCTATGGGTGTATAGTTTAACAGTGTCTTCGTATGTACCATCCAAATTGCTTATTATCGGTACCTACAAAGTGTTTAGTTTCATAAACGTTTATTCTTGAAATTAACGCTACCACAATTTCGGTTTTTCTTTTAATGTTTCTTAGAGGCTCTGGGAACCATCAGGTGACCAGCGGGCTTTAGATTTTTTGCACAAAAAATCAGCCTTGCCATTTAACGGGGCAATACTGCCAACTTCCTATCCAAGTACCCTGCCACATGGGAGGGATATAAGGGAAGTTTTTGACATCTGATTGGTAATCTGTTATTTTAAAAATAAGTTAGATATTTCAACTTTAGTTTGTTAGAATTTGAATACCTCCGGAAAACCCCTGTAGTAATTAGTAACCTAATAGTTACAGTAGTATAGTGGTGGAATAAATAGGTACGTACATTCGTGAGTAATGGAAAAATAAGAACAATTATGTTGGCAAAAAATTATTCCGCACTAAAAACGTTTTGCACTAAAAATCCAAATTTGTATTTCAATTACAATGACGTCAATTAAATATTATATCGAGCTACACAACTATGTGACTACTTCCAGCATTTCTATCCACATAGAGTACGTAAAGTCTTTTGAAGACTATTCACTTCTATCGTTTTTCAATCGCCCTTGCTACATATTTACGAGCTGCAGCTCTTTAATTTTTTCTTCGCTGTGGTTTTACCTTATTATTTTTTCTTATTTTTCAACTGACCCTTTCCCATTCCTATTCCAGATGGGATCTCTGCCTTAGATACCTAATAAAAAAAAAACTGGTTATAGTGGCGGACACTTGTCAACCATCGACCAGTCTTATTTATTGGATTTTGAAGGCAAATAAATGGTGAATTGTCATGTCAAAATATTTAAAAACTGATTTTGGAAAACCCAGTGTGAGGAGAAATTAAAGAGCTGCAGTTTGTAGCGTCTTATAGTTAAGACTATCAGAAAAAAATAACAACAGCGATCTTGCAAGCTCAAAAGACTGCTCAGAGTTGGTGCTTTCAGAAAAACGCATAAGAAACAAAAATGTTGCTAGGTAAAAATAAAATGAAAACACTTATTTTTATTAAAGCAGTAACGTCTGCTAACGTAAACTTAATGTTTACAAATGAAGCGAAAATTTAAAAATTTAATGATTCGGACAGGATTCGAACCTGCGTTTCCAACGCTACACTACGCTGTGGCGCTACGCTGTGGCGCTACGATGCCACCCTAAGGCATGTCGAAGCAACTGGTTGAAAAATTCAATGACTCTGACATCTGATTCGGTGGTCCAATTGGGAGGACGCCCGTGTTGGCCCGGAAAGCCGTTGGAAACGCAGGTTCGAATCCTGTCCGAATCATTAAATTTTTCAATTTTCGCTTCATTTGTAAACAAAATGAAATCATTTAGTTTTTCTGTAGAATAAGTACTTTTGCACTACTGAATTAAAGACGACTCATTACAAACACCGGATTGACGGGGGCAAATCTGAACTGACGTTTAATAGTGCGAGGACAAATTAAATTAATTTTATTACTTGATATCGATAAAGATGACTTACAACTGTTGTGTAGTACTAGGCTTTTATATAATCATATACACAAAAAAAAAATGATGAATGATCTTATTTGATATTTTATGTAGTTTTCGTAATATACAATCAACATTTTTTTCTACATTTTCAGACTTTAAAGTTGTCAAAAGTGATTCTAGTCCAGTCTCAATGTCAGATATCAGTTGTTTATAGTTGCGATAATTATAAATAAATGAGGTTTGCACATAATTAAAAGGTATTCCAACTTAGCCATTAGTTATGATAATGGTGATTCAAAATTGCATTTTATCGATGTCGATAAATTTAATCTACATTTAATCAATTACTAGCACCGGTACATTTTTGCCCCCGTTTATCCGTGGTATGCTCATTAACTACTATTATTCAATATTTTTATAACTTTTACTTTTATTTTCTTCGGGTTTCGTGACTGTCACACATTTAAATAAATCAATTCAAACGGATTGTATTAAATTTATTCATTATTTGTGCCTTTCTGACTTTGTGTTTTTCTCAGTCAAAAACAGTTGTCCAGACGTCAGGAGGCTCAAACAACGAATACACGCGATATAGTCCATTTAAATCGTCTTATTTATACAAAATAATTGTTTAGTTAAACGATAGAATTGTTTAATTGATACCCTATTCTATGGTGAATAAGTTGACAAGTCGTTGGTGAATATGTTGATAAGTCTAATGTCTCACAAAATACAACGAGTCTACCAAAATAAGTAAAATAATTGAAAAGTCTGCATAAAATTACTCTTAAATCAATTTAGAGATTCCAATTACATAGAAAAACAGATTTTTAGGGATTAAATTACTAAACATTTTCACCAATTTGGGCACTAATGTATGGGGAATAACTTGATATTCTTGATAAGTCGTTGGGCACTATGTTGATAAGGCTAATATCTCACGAAATACGATGATTCTACCAAAATAAGTAAAATGATTGAAAAGTTTGCATAAAATTACCCTTAATTCTTGCTATAAATACGACTTTTAGATGAAAACAGATTTTGGAGAAAATGTCAAACTTTAAAATCGCCGCCCTGTAAAATTGCCCCCCTTTTGGACTTATCAAGTTCTTCACGCCATGCACGGATTTATTACAGATATGGCTAACCTATATTTAAATAAAAATATTATGTGCCTGCTATTAAATGGGCAGCTTACCAGCTTAGTATACGGTACAGTATTTTCTATATAAAGCATAAGGTCATTTACGAACAGTATAAAGAATAATGGGCCAAGTATCGAGCCCTGAGGAACACCATGACTCATTTTCACATTCTTCGACCTGACTACCTTTTCAGTGTCACCCACAACTGATCTTAACTCGACAAATTGCTTTCTGTTCGTCAGATATGATTTAAATATTCTAAAAACATTGCCTCTAATACCGTAATGCTCGAGCTTATTTAACAAAATATTGTGATCTACGTATCGAATACTGAACTAAACTAAAATTCAAGGAAATTCCAGTTACCACATTATGCATCTAACTAAGTGTCTATGGCTTCGCTTGTTCCGATGCTTTATTCTCATTTTAGGGTTCCGAACCTCAAAACGAAACCTTTATATTTAGGATAACTTCGTTGTCCATTCGTCCGTCTGTCTGTCAAGACCCTTTATCTCGGCAACGCGTGGAGGTATCAAGTTGAAATTAAAACCATATGCTCAGGTCTTCAGTTCCTTAAAGCCGTAGAAAAAAAATCAAACTTCTAAGTTAACGTTAAAAAAAGATACAGCCGTTTATGCCGCAAAAAATGTATATTTCGACACTCTCAAGGAAATCAAAATTTACGGGGTATTTTCCGTTGATCTCGAACTATGAAATTTAGCAAGTGTCTTATACTAAACGCAAGTAAGTATAGAGAAAAAATCAGAAAACTATAAATTCGCAATTAAATCCGTAAAAACTTATACGTATATATATAGTCTTTATTTAAAGTACGTAATTATAATCATTGCGTACTTTAAATAAAAACTCGGACTTGTTCGTCTTTTTGTTTTACTTTTATGCAGTCGCCTAAAAATATTCCTTCACCATTTGTGGAACCCGTGGTCCAAAAATTGTTAAAATCCATGAGTTTGTAGTAAGCATACCTAGTCCTGAATATTTATTATTTAAGAATATTTTTTTATTTTTATAATAATAATAATAAGGCGTAGTGATGTGACGACCCCATCGCCCGATGGTTTTACCAGCGCAGTCAGTCATCGCAGGGCAGCTTATGGCGAGCTGTTGGGGGGTAGCGACCCCGGGGCCTCCGCCTCTATCTTGCCTTAACCGGCCGGTCAGAGTGGAGTAGCGAGAGTTGCGGCTCGGGGGCGGATGTGGAAACGTAAGGGGTTAGTTGGCTTCGGTTTAAAGCCCAGTATTACACCTCGCCGCCCCACATACTGGTATTTGCCAATTCTAGCGGGACAAAATTATTTTTATGTCTAATTGGACTCTGACTAGGTAAGATAAAATAAAAACAATGTTTTTAATAATATATATTAGGTATTTTACACTTTTATGTACAAGATGAAAAAAAAAATTTTTTTCATTGACTAATAATAGGAATCCCGTTTTTTATTAAAATCTACAATACAGGTTGCCACCCCACCCTTAAAATTTTTTTTTTAATCTTCATCACCACTTTCTGCTGAAGATGCTGTTATATTTGGGCTATATATTATATGTTATATTTATTTTCATTCGATTTGAGGAAAACATTTTCTTTGTAGTGTGGTTTGACCCATCTTTGTTTAAAATCAGCTTTAAAACGAGCAAAACTACGCTTTAAGATAACAACTTGGTCTTCTTTGTAAGGCTCTCCTAACAATAGCTGGTCTCTCAAAAAGTCCAATTTGGCATCCAAATTCGGAAAATTTTCGTATTTAATGCGATCGTACAAGTATTGTCGGGTCACGACCCTCGCTCCTGAAGCACACGGTGAACCTAAAACAAGCATAAAATCTATGTAAAACCTACTTTGTACAAAAGACAGTTTTTTACCTATTATTCCATTGACAATTTATTAAAAAAAAAGTGATTGATCCGGATGAATCCGGACATGTTTACAATGAATTCTAAAAGAAAATGATACACAGAATAATGTGAAATGAAAATGATAGCCAGGTATTGCCCGGTTCACAAACAAAAACCCTAGTCAAAAACAATTTCAATGGAAATCAGACCTTTAAACAGAGTGTTTTCATTAATTTAAGGAAAATCGTATACATCAACTTGATCATTATTCTTAAAACATAATTTCAAAGCCTCTTACCTGCTTTATCAGAATCCATCGCTTTCACTCCAGAATATGAACAAAGACACAGTAAAAAAAACCCCAAAGTTGATGATTTTTAAGGGCGCCGAGAACAGATAGGTGCACGTTAGAGAACTATCGGATTCCGACCGACGTTGCGGTCGCGCAGCACAGTTAGGGTAGGAAAGCGAACTTGGACATTGTTTGTCGGTTTGTTCTGTCTATCTGCAACATGTTTTTAGGGTAATTATAGCAATTTAGATTTAATGACTTTTGTCCTACTAGAATTGGCAAATACCAGTATGTGCGCCCTTAGCCTTCCGCACTGGTGTTGCCCTTAGGCCACTCTATGTGTCGCTTTTTATGGGGGCCCATCTAGTGGGAGGCGAGTCATCGTCTACCAGTTTTTTTGCTATGACACACTTTTCTCAGATTAGATGGAGCGATGATCTGTGCAGGGTGGCCGGCAAAAGCTGGATGAGAGTAGCCGAGGATCGCGTACAATGGCGTGCAGTTGGAGAGGCCTATATCCAGCAGTGGACAAGAATAGGCTGATGATTATGATGATGACACTCTTCTTGGTAGACGTCCGGCTGTCTCAAACAATAGCCCAGTAGTTAGTCCATCGCATTTCATGTAATAGCCTAGTACCATGTTTAGACTCCATACAACCACAATAGTTGTTACATCTAGCGGGTGCTGTCTCTGTGTGCGTGCCATGACACCGGCAGGGGGAACATCCGCATGGTGTACCCCTTACATTTCATTAAATTGTCGAAAGGGCCTCTGCTCGTTGGCTTCGGCTCTGTGCACGCCTCCCAAAGGTCCGGGACACTACTGTCCCGTGAAAGGGTGCGATATACAATAATAATAATAATAAATTTATTGTAAAAAAAACCTAGCCTAAGTATAAAAGCGAATAAAGGGAATAATAATAAAAAAGAATCAGCATAGCCAAACACCCAATTTTCCAGCTGTTTTTATAATTATTAAGCATTCACGAATATCACACGTGGTGTTGTGATTTTTTATTTTATTTATTTATTTATTTATTTATTTATTTACAACAAATTTATTTACACAGTATTACAGTAGACTAACCAATACACTGTGAAATTAGGGTAAGTTATAGACAATAAACATTAAGTACTAGAAATCCTATTATACATCATCTCGCAAAATCTCAAACATTCCTGACAAACAGTCGTCCATCTCCACGCAAGAAGGTCACACTCCGGTGCTGCTATCAGGAGCGCATTCAGAAGCGTAAGAGCACGAAGGAGCGGAGAGTTCCTGTGCGAAACAGTGCGCACTGGTGGTAATGCAAACAGGTGGGCGCGAGCGCGACCGCAGATTGATCCTCGGGACTTGTGGAACAAATAACCTGACCAGCTGCTCTACCAGCTCAGGGCATTCCGATTCCCCACGAATGACGCGACAAGCTACAGTAAGCAGGTTAAAATTTCGTCTCACCTCTAAGGAGTTATATCCCAAAGCTCCTTGTAGAAACTTTGTGGGGTATAAAAAAGGATGGAAGGAGGAAAGGAAGTGATAAAGGCTGATGTGTTTTGTGAAGCGATAAATATATTATTTATCAGGAAATGAATACCATCGGCTCAACACGGAAATAGTGCACTGTTCCGGTGAGTAAAACGAATACCTACTTCTAACCAAAATCTAAGTTATTCGGTTTGAACATTTATCAAAACTCATATATTACGAATCCAGAAATCATTGTATTAGATAATTATGAAAGATCTATCATTTGGACTCCACCTTCCTAATCCTAATGGTAAGCATACATATTCTTACTGTCCTATCTTATCATTATCATTGTGCTAAGCAGCGAAATGTCCAAATGTTATCTGTAAAATAAATGACGGATGCAGTACATTATGTGATAATCAGGCATCGGAAATTCAGATGCTTTCATACCTAAACTTTGGTGTCGGCGCGGAAGTTGCTGGAGCTGTATGGAGACGGACTCGAATTATTTGAATGAATCCTTGGATTTCTACATTAACTAATTAGGCTAACATTCAAACAAAACATATTAGTTATAAAATTTACTAATTGAAGGTATAGATCTATATTATGTTATTTAATTAACGTGCAATTAATTCAACTATTATGAAATATTTTTATCCTTAATATAAATTAAAATGATAACTAATTAGCCAATCTGTTAAATAGGATACTTCAAAAAGATACAGTAACACTAAAATGTATGGGTAAGTACAATAATAAAATTAAATAAATAGGGTCCGCCTCCATACCACTCAACATCAACACCGACGCAATGTATGGGTAAGTACAATAATAAAATTAAATAAATAGGGTCCGCCTCCATACCACTCAACATCAACACCGACGCATCTGAATTTCTGATGCCTAGTGATAGCGATAAGTGATAACCATGATTTCATGACAAATATTTCAGGGGCGTAATAAAGAAGTCGTCATAGGTAAAATAATCAAATAATAGTAGGTACATAACGAGACGAGTGTGCTATGTTGTCTACGCACGAGGCTTTTTTGCAGTCCGAGCTTGCCAAGGCGAGTTTCATATAAAGATAATCAACATTCTTACGTGAATAAAAAGTGTTGTATAACATGTAGTGATTTTTCTTTTTCATTTCATTTCATTCATCTAATGTGTCAGTGGACCTAATGTAACGTTTGATATATGTACATATGTACCTAATAAGTAACACGTTTTATGAAACTACTTAAATATGTTACCTAACCTTAGCTAACCTAATTCATCTAACAATTTACAAGTTGATTGATTTGAAAGAAAGT
This sequence comes from Apotomis betuletana, assembly GCA_932273695.1. NCBI lineage: Eukaryota > Metazoa > Arthropoda > Insecta > Lepidoptera > Tortricidae > Apotomis > Apotomis betuletana. The sequence goes on from OW026303.1 coordinate 11,600,179, forward strand.
CAAAAGAAAAAAACAAGTTATTTTAAACGTTACATTATGCAAAATCTCACATAAGTTCAAAAACGTTATATCAAATACGTAGTAAGCAATTTAACATTGATGATCTAGGCGTGTTCAATATAATGGTGTTCCCTGACCGCGAGCATTCGCCTGTCATTTAGCATTAATGTAGCTCTTAGAACGTCCTATTCCATGTATGTACTTTTAAATTATTTAAAATAAGGGCATTGCCGCAGCGATATGTAGTCCAATTATGAGTTATGATTATGATTATCCTGAAGATTCATACCATTAAAAATATTGTGCATAAGATTTTCTTGAATAATAACCCCGATAAGGGAATTCGATTTTATATTACCTAAGTAGTTTAGACGTTGTAACTTTTTTTACATGGCAAAATTGCCATTAGTCTTCGGTCATAACAAATAGTTATTTGTGCAACAAGAGAGCAAAGTTGTTTTTTGTTACGAGTGCTGATTTTGAGTCCCGAGCAAGCGAAGGATTCTACGTTTGAATCACGAGCGTAGCGAGTGATTCTATGTTAGAATCCTGAGTGTAGCGAGGGACTCGACAGCACGAGATCCAAAAAACTTTGCTCTCGTGTAGCACACACAACTTTTCACCTCATCAGCGAGAACATATTCGACATTTTGTGCTTTTTCTTCCAACGTATGTTTATAGTCTTTGTTGCTGATTTCAATAATATTATTAATCAGAAAATAGATAAGTGCTGCTTAAAAAGGAATAACAATATAATTTAATTGAAATTATAATCAACCAACCAACACGGTTATTGTCATTATTTTATCAAATTGGAAGATTTAGCAGATACATGACGTGTTTATTTATAAATAGGTACATATTATATTACGAGATTTTGTTTATAAATTGATTAATATTTTTACGCCTAATACACCAAACAAAATAAATGCAAAAGAAAATAACAAATTACAATATGAACTCGATATTTTTTAAGGTACGTTTCGAATATGCATCTATGATAAATGGTGAAATTATAAATTATTATTATATTTACAATAAGTTGAAAAATCTTATTTTATTTGAGCAATGATCTATTGTTTTATATAAAAGGCACAATAGTTTTAATATTCGGTCGTTAAATAAAAATATAATAAAGAAAAAAAAATACGTTGCAATTAAAACTTATTCGGGTGTTTTTAATGATTTTTTTGGTATAACGCGTATCCGAACTGTTCTCAATCGAGGTCGGATTCGAAAATTGAATTTCAAATTGATAAGTTTCTATCCCTCTCTTTTATATACATATGAAAGAAACAGAGTGCATCGAGATTCAAATGATTAGAATTTTATAATTAACCTTTGGCTGAATAATGACAATTCGTGGTCAGATATTGAAAAAATTAAAAAGCTACTTTCTACTCACGCTCGAAACAAAATCGCATTTTGTTCACTGTTATCTGACAGCAAAATCGCCATGTTTGAGCTGGTGAGGTGAAAACAATAATACTTACCTAAATTAACAATTATAACACCCCCGATACAAGTAGCTGGTCATCATGAGACCCTCATTCAATGAGTGATATAGAAAATGCTACTAAAACTGCACATTACTACAAAATCTAGAATTCTTAGCTACAATATTGGCTGAGATCTTGTCACTTGGTCCAATTAAAGCTATATGTCTTGGAAACTACTGGTCCCATTTCCACCATACAGCTATGAACCATCTCCACGGACAAGTCTATTGATTTAAAAAAATCGCACTCAAATTGGCCCATCCGTTTGGGAGCTAAGATGCCACAGACATACACACAGATACACGGACACACAGATACACAAGTTCAACTTATAACGCCCCTCTTTGTTCGTCGGGGGTTAAAAACGTTGGTAAGTAACGATGAAGCCTAAATACGTAAATAGTGCTGATTCAGATTATCTTAAAACAATCAAATCTTATTGTTCGAAGAGCTGGAAAAGGTTTATCGAAAAAAAGTTTAACTCTAAGCTGCTTTGCTTTCAACAGGTATACTAAAATTAACGCGTTATTTGGATATAATATAAACACGTCACCATTTGAGATATTTATTACCTGTAATTGACAAATCAATGCGGACAGAGTCAAATCGCACTCGTTGGGTTCTCATTAAGCTTAATCGGGCACGCCCTCTATTCGATAAACGTAGCAAATTAAGTCTTATTCCGATTATCATGTGATTTGAGCGGATCTGGGATGGCGTAGAGTTAGAGGAGGTTGGCAACTGTTTGTAGAGGTTCTTAATAATAAAAATGCAGTAGTCTTCTGAACTACATTTTCAAAGGTCGTGCGTATTAATGAAGCTATTAACGGCGGAAAACTAAGTTCGTTGTCACGGTATCTTACGGGCAGGCTGATGGGCAGAGGTTAGTGATAATCTTAAGAAGCTATGATTATTTTTTCTATGTTACGATATAATGATTCCGAAAATGTAGTTAATCTTTTCGGAATTACTAAAATAATAGGTGCACAGAACGTTTTAAGTCAGTAGCCGTTATCCTTTGGATTAGTGCGTACTTCGATACCAGAAGAAATTCGATGATATTTTTAAATGTTGTTTTATATATTTATTATCTGATATAGTAAAACCTAGTACTCACATAAGTACCTATGCCATACCAATATGGATATCGAGATTTTGTATCTATAGATATACTTACCTATGACAAAAAAGTGCGCTCAAACAAACTTTTACACTTTTTGCCTGGGCGAGCGAAGCGTCTCGCATTTCAGCTTGGCCATTAAATTGTGTCGTATGCTCAGATTTCCTTATGTCCTCACCTAGTCTTGACTCGTCTAAAAATTTTGTTAGTAGATTCGATAAGGATAGAGAGTACTATTGTAGTAGATTCATTTCTTCAACATTTTTCAAAATGGTGGAAATATGGGGGTTGAAAAAGTAAAAAAAAGGATTTTTTATTTACTTGTTGATTCGTTATTTAATTGTTGCAAACAAGTAAATAACGAATCAGCTGCTACCGCGGTGAGAGTTAACAATTTCATTGTAACGATATTGATACGATCATTTTGATACATCCACTCAATGGATACCTGTAGGTATGTATCTGTTTTCAGATATTAATAACATTTCAAGATTTTCGAAGCCTCCGGAAACGGCGCCATACATTTTCGTACACTGAATATTTGTCACAGTATCAGCCGTGCGCGTCAAAAGCGCGCAATAGACTTATTTTTAAACATATTTGAAATGGTAAATTTACATTACTCTAAAAAAATATATTTACTGCCGACGACGACTAATAAAATAGCGAAAATAGCGATATTATCATTCCATAGATAGCATTGATTATTCGCAAATAAGTCCGATTAGATGACAGGCCAGATCCCCAGACCTAACACCATTAGATTTCTTCTTTTGGGGATACGTGAAAGATTTGCTATACAAAAAGCGATACGACATATCGTGGGCGAGTTACAAACAGAATTGAGCCATATCATATCGAGTATTCACCATAATACGATAAGAAAATCAACAGGCAGCGGACTTATTAAAAGATTGGCGATTTGCGTGAGGCAAGAGGGATCACATTTTGAGCATTTAACCCCTCGAACGCGATGTAAAAAATTTGCTAATCTAATTGAAATTAACTGATATTTTAACGTAACGTTCAAATTTCCCGCACGGATCCGTGTCTAAGCATACGAAGGGTTAATTATTTATTTTACAAAAAAATACTTAATTGACTTCAGCAGTTTCATGTATGTTTTTAATTTGATTAAAATTATTAATTTCACGTTGGTCCTTTCTTTTAAGGTACTACTTTACTTAGGAAGAATTATTATGTTCTGTCCATTCTTTCGATTGGCATCATAAAAAATAGGGTGATTTTTTTCACATTTAAGTCGGTTCGATTCCCAGACGTAGCAAGTAATTCTTAGAAAATCTTTAAATGTAGAATTACTAACTTTTAAAAATTGGGCAAGTGCGAGCCCGACACGCGCATGAAGGGTTCCGTACCTATACATATATATAATTTATAACAAGTTTGTTGTATGGGAGCCCCCCTTAAATATTTATTTTATTATATTTTTAGTATTTGTTGTTATAGCGGCAATAGAAATACATCATCTGTGAAAATTTCAACTGTCTAGCTATCACCGTTGTTGAGATACAGCCTGGTGACAGACGGACGGACGGACGGACGGACGGACGGACGGACGGACGGACGGATGGACGGACGGACGGACAGCGAAGTCTCAGTAATAGGGTCCCGTTTTTACCCTTTGGGTACGGAACCCTAAAAATAACATAAAGTCTTCTTTCAGCAAAATATCCTATCTACGATATTTAAGGTACTTTCCCTTGATGTCCCATATTCTTGGGACACCCTGTATGGTTTTAATTTCAATTCAATACCTTCACGTATACCTCTCTCTCGATCTCCTGTCTAACTATATTTGAGTGAGTGGGACGGCACTATATGACGGTCGAATTTAGATCATTGGAGTAGTCCTTCAGGCTACTTACATTCCTCTCGATGTCAGCTGCATAGTTGACGTTTCTTGGCGGTCGGCGGCGCGCTGCGCGGGCGGCAGTAGCCGTCAGAAAGTTCCCGGAGACAGGACCCGGCTGTGACATGGTGCGTCGGCGCGCGGAGACGTCCTCCGCGGAACCGCCATTCACTGATGCGTTTACAACCTAAAACATTGGTAGAAAATCAGAGCCCCCTTAAGAACGATAGTTTGGGGAGCGGCTATCACTATCAAAAGTGGAACCTTAGGGTTTCAAACTTTGATCACAATAATACACAAATATCTATCTCTCTGTTTTCGTGTCTTACATGCAATTTTTAAAGCCACGAAACAAAAAAAAAAGGTTTTTTTCGTTGATTCTACTCAAATTCGAAAACTGATTGAATATACTTATATCAGTTTTTTAATTAGCAGCCAATTAATTCCACAAAATTGTGTTTGGTAAAACAATCAGAATCACTTCTCATAATAAATAAATTAATAAATCCAAAAAAAGAGCCATTCGTTCTATGTATATAACCTGCATTCTCGTGACTTCATAAGAGGCATTTTAAAAGATTTAAACATGATAACTGTGGCGTCCCAATATATTTGTGAGAGTATTATTATGTTATTACCTATTAGATTCATTCATAAAAAAATCCGATGTCCACAATTTTATTTATTTATTTACAAAAGGCGGGCTTAATGCCATTGGGCATTCTCTACCAGTCAACCATCGGGCATTAAGCAGATAAGTTGTGGAAATTTTTATTCTAGAAATAAAAATAAAATTGCAATTATAAAGTTTCGTGTTCGTCAAGTATGTAAATAATTTTTAGGCCAATGTATTCATTTTTATAACAAATTACCTGCAGGGCTAGCATATCTTGCCGCGACTTTGCTTGTCGCGCGACTCAGCATCACCTGTCCTGCACGCACGGTATTGAAAGGAAAGTGATAGGTAGTATTTGTCGCGCAACAAAGAGTCGCGTGTCACACTAGTCATGTTTTAAAATTAACCTTTCCATTTCTCAAAAAATATTTAAAGAAATCTCTAATGGCAAAGGCATATTAAACAGTAGAGGACTATCTAACAGACAAAAATGCATGGCCTGAACCAGAAACCAAGCAGGTAACTGACTCCTTAATTCGTGTTAGATTGTACCTGACTCTGTTTAAGGTACACAGTCTAATAAGAAAGCATATCAAACGTACATACATTGTGATAAACTGTCATACTTTCTTGTAGTTTCCATTTCATTCGTACATGTTTCCTTATTTATATCTTAAAATACACTTTTAATATGTTTTATTCCAGAACTACGTATAGGTACGCCTAAATTCTTAAGATAGGTACAAATTAAGTTCATATTACTGTAATAGTTAAGTATTATAATTTCTGAAAAAATACTGACTGGTGAGTTTCTTTCGGCGTTTCTTCTCAACAGTGGTCTCCTCTTGTGAAATGCCAGTAGACTCAGACATGTAAAAGTACCCTTGTGGCCTAGGTACTTGCAGAATAAAGTTCATTATTTCATAATATAAAATACCGATTACAAATAATGAAATAACTAAAAAAAAGCCGACTTAACGAAAAGAAATCGTATTTCGAAGGACAACTGAAATATAAAAAAAACACCGAAAGCGTTCATTCGATTTTCATGGATCTCATCATCAGATTTTCACTGGAATTTATCAAATCGATTTATAGGTACATAACGGAGTTCTGAGGTAACAAAATATAAAAAAATACGACCGAATATAAAAACCCTTTTTGTTGGAAATTGGTTGCCAAGAATTTTTTTATAAAGTGACACATACTCGTACTTATTTTCTATTTTAGGAAGTAGAATTGGTTCAATCATAATAAACAAAAAGAGAAGCTCTCATAATAATAAAACTTAAATTTTTATTTAATTTTCTGGCGTATTCATTATTTCCTAGCACAAAATATGAACACGACCGTAGATAAAGTGACTTGCACATTCAAATTAGCCATATCAGACAGCATTGTATGTGATGCTCATCTTTAAGTTGTGTTGTAATTGTAATAAGTTACTAGAAAAAAAAAGCATATTCTTGATTAATTTTCTACATACCCCTGGATCTTTTCCCGCCGGTTCGTTATCGTTATAATCGGGTTCATCTTCTGGTTCTTCGAAATGTTGTAAAGATGTCTCCGAATGGAATCTCTTGTCTCCCATTCGCTTCCCATTGACTATTTCCTCTAAAAGGTCTTTCCTAATATTGCCCGAGCCTTCCATCATTTTGAAATCACTTTAAAGTTCGCTTGACAGAAAAACTGTATTTTCCTAACTTCTTTCTTCACTTGAAACTTAAAATTCTACCATATTTACGCGTGACGATTAAAAACACCTTCTTCGGACAAGTGATTCGTGCAATTTAGATTGCAAATGAATTAATAAAAATATTCCGATAGTTATCTTGTTATCAAGTCGAATCGTAGCAATCTATTTCGGTGTTGTAATTAATGTGAGTTCATCGTAGCGCTTCCTTGTTGTGTTGTTTTCTTTTGTATTTATTAAAATGCGTTGTTATATTGCTTGGTAATACGAGGAAGCAGACCGCTATGTTTCAACAGACTAGACGTTAGTTAGTATATGTCGTAGATACCTAGTATCTATTCTGTTTGTAGACACACAACTCCATATGATCTGTATAGATAATTGCTGTTTACATGTATTGAATACCTAAAATGAATTTAAATATTTTTATGGATCGACTAGCTAGCCTTGACTATGTCAATCAGAAAAGAAACAGAGATAAATCATACATGGTGACTTCAGTGTTATATTGAAACTAGACATGTTTCAAAGCATGATCTTGAAAAGGACGCTGCATCTTTTTTTGGGAATGTATGTACCTTCTTATCAGTCATATCGTGCTCACCATAACTATTGCCAGAAAGTAACTAGTAGGTACCTACCCAGCACGACCACAACGACTGTGCCAAAATGACGACTAAACCAAATCTGAGAATCGCACATATAAGTAAAATTAAGGTGCCTGTAATATAAAATCCGAAACAACTGATGTCCCAAAAAGCTTTTTTTAAAAATAAAACTATTCATACTGAGTAGGTATATTCCGCATATTGTTTTGTGATTGTTATTTTATAATTGATTTGGATTACAAATACAAAATGAGTACTTAAACATAAATATTATTACCAAGTAAGAAAGGTTGGTATTATCATTGCATCTTTAACCTACGCAATGTTTATCAAGATACTTCATTGAGAAAAGTTTTACGTCACCCTAGGCCGTAAATGGGATTTACTATTTGGGAGAAAATCTCTCTTACTGGTCAAGGCAAGCTGTAAAACTTTAGACAGTAAGCCCCAGATCCCATATGCATCTGTAGGTAATTGGGACATTCACTAATTCACCGCTCTAGGTATGTAATCTACAATTTTGAGTAAAGCCTGACCAGAAATATATGAGGATTGTCAAGAGGGCGCTATTTATAGTATTTATATGGCAACAATTTTGCAACCAATCACAACCCACTATAATGACATTAGTTTTAAATACCTGTCAGTTCCACTATGTTAACCTCGTAATATCATTTAATGGAATGCACTCTTATCCTGACTGTTTTTCGTGTAGCAAACACGTGTAGGTACACTTTATTTATAATCTTACGTTCAGGACTATGAATGGTTTTCGGCATTTTCTTTGGATAATTTTAAATATTTGTCTTATAAAGAAACCATCACAAATGTCATTGACATTGTTGACAAACCATCATAAACTCGTTGCCAGTGTAAGAAATTAGTTCCAGTGAAATTCCGCAATATGGCGCGTCCTCATATATTTCTGGTCAGGCTTTATATTACATGGCCTGGTGTTGCCTACAAGCGGTTACGTATTACAATCCCGAAAGTTCATAATACCTACAGTTGAAATACCGATGGTCAAAATATCGAAAATCAAAATACCGAAAGTTCAAAACGCCGATATTCGATATACCGAAGCTCAAATTACCTAACTATTTTCAGAAAATCGAAAGTTCAAAATCGCGAAATTACATAATCCCGAAAGTTTAAAAGCTCGAAATTTTATAATCCCGAAAGTCAATGCTGTCGAAGCTGGCAGACAAGACCACGTGGAATCGGGGTTGACAGCTTTGGTTCTGTGGCAAGTCGATTAAGAAAAGGAAAGAGAAAAGAGTCCGGGAAAGTGGGAAATTATGACACTAAATATTCGATATTATGATAAAATATTCTGTCATGGACTGCCAACCGAACCGATCTGGAACCGAAGCTGTCAACCCCGATTCCACGTGGTCTTGTCTGCCCTACCCCTAGAGTGTATATAAAAGCCCGGAGGCGCGAAGGGAGGGCAGCCCCCGGCCGTCCTACGCTACTTTCTTACGCTAGGGCGGAGGGGCTGCACATCCCGCAGCGCCGGAGCAGATCGGTTCCACAGAAGAGTTCACTTATAGTAAGTATAAGTAGTAGGCAAGTACGTTACGTAATTTAGGTTAATATTATTTGTATAAAATAAACATTAGAATCTGTAAGACTACAGAAATATAATTCTCGAGAGTTTAAATAATATTCCGGATTACAACCTTCAGGCAGGGTGATAGTCATCGGGATTATAATCTTCGGGATTACAGTCTTCGGGATTATAATATTCGGTATTTCATCCTTTCGATCAAACGTTCTTTTGGTATTTTAAACTTTCGGTCAAATAAACATTCGACATTTTAATTTTCGGCCTTCCGTCCGTAGGTCTTATGAAATTCGGTATTTCGAACTTCGGCATTGTAATACGTACCCCTACAAGCTGTGTAGCAGATAGTAGCAGTAATAAATAGGTTCTCTTTTTAAGACAGTCCTTTGGACTGCATTCTATACGGGTTACTCTTATCTGGCAGAAACTTGGTTTACCTAACGTAATGTTTCGCCTAGTGCTCATTTCGCAGATAATTTCTTAAGCAGAAACGGGAAATATATGTCTAAATGTTTTGGTGTATCCCGGTAGGTTAGGTTAGGTTTATTTTATAACTTTTCAGAAAATTTAATGAGCATTATGAGAAACATTATGTTCGATAAAATAATTTTGTGCCAAACACAAATAAACCATTGTAGACAATGAGACTGTGTCGAAACAAAAATGCTTGAAAATTTATATATCTTTAATTGGCTTATACTTACAATTAGTTGGTTGAACTACATGCTTATACTAAATACTTTCAAAATGAATCATCTTGGAGATCAAACATTGACTAAATTCTCAAACAAAAACGAATGAGATATAGGATTCAGATTCGGATAAATATTTTTCGCCAAAGGAGAGAACTACGTGAAAGAAAAGAAATTATATAAAACATCCTAAATCAATGCCAATTACCTTAAAACGTTGAAAAATACGTATGTTCCTCATGGAGCTCAGAAGAATAAATTCAACAGCGTTTAAATTTCTAATGATTTTCTACCCCGGGTTTGTAGGCATAAGTCCAAATATCGGCTATGCACACGCTGGAGTGAAACCTGAAGAACATGATAACTGGTGTACAAAGATGGCCGATGGCGAGCCAAACTTCTTTGCCGTAATACACGTATCGTATGTCTTTGCTCTCGGGAGACTCGAACGAGAATGTGTACAGGAACCACATCGCCACATTGGTGACGAGTAGAAGTAAGACTAATTCTCGTCCTGGTCTGGTCCGACGCAGTTTGCGGGAGTTACTGCATCGCCGTAGCCCGTCGATGATGAAAGCGACTTGTACGATCATTTGTAGGGACTGAAACAAAATAAGACACATAAATTTTGGATTAGTAAAAAAGGTTCCTTGGGAAAAAATAAGCGAATAAATAACGCGAATCTTGAGGCTTTTTTTACCGGCGAGGGTGGGTTGTTTTCACGAACTTGAATAAGACTTTAAAGCGTATTTGAGAAAAAAGTAAAACAAGCATAACTACTTTGTCGATGTTCATTAAGCTTTGTTTGCTAATTGCGAATGAATTTGTTTCACCATCGTAACTTTGACTTTGATATTCAGTTTTTTGGTTTTGTAATGACTATTCGTCTGTGACATTCTTTTGAGTCGTCAGGTCATTGTCGCTATTATATCGCCTATGAGTCACGTTTGTCGTTCAATTCAAATTATAGCGTACATTTTCTCAGAACGAAATAGGTAAATTACTATTTTAATCAGATTGTGCAATGTGTAAAAGACAATTTGTTATCTTTACAACCGACAAACGATTATCTATATCCAGTGCCAATGTCTACTCACCATTATGATCGTATCCAGGAATTTTAACACGTGTAATGCAGTGATTGTAGGTATGACTGTTAACATAGACTCTAAGAAAAATGCGGGCGCGCAGATATATAGCAGGACATCGTCCAACCACGGGATAGGGTGTTTGTTGATATCCAGGGCTTGTGTTTTGTAAAACGCTATTACAGTGACCACCAGCATGATGGTGTGAAACGCTAGGTTCATGGAGTCGCCAAAGATTATCCCCACATGTTGAAGTTCCCTGAAAAATATAGTTGCAGATCAATTATCAAATAAAAAAATTGAGTAATTACTCACAAATGTATGGTTTGGTAATTTAAAGAAACAGGTAAATTTTAACACTTGCCCCCAAGATATTAACAGCAATAATTTTAGTACATTTTTTTAGAGTAATAACCTGGTAATAACATTTCTCAATAATCAAGGGCTTCATGGTAAACTGCGATACACCCGCCATCCTGACAATCAGAATGGCGGGTGTACCTAACTAAACATTGTAATAACTTTTTGTACGGAGAGGTAAATTTTTTTTAAAGTAGGTACAAAATAGTACATATTGAGTACATTTTTTTGGTATGATTGTTTTACAAATCCGTGATGGTACACCCGCCATTCTGACTCTCACTTTTTTTTTCGTTCCTACACTGAGCCATTTTTGAGTTATCGCAAAATTTAGTAATTTTCTTCAAAATGACGTAAGTACCACGCGGTGTTCTTATACTTCGAACGTTACACATATTAGTTAAGTGCCATACTGCATTACAACATTTCGCTCAATCTGGCGCGTATAATCGATAACTTCTAGAAGGTAATAAGTAATTACAGTTACTTTGGCGTTTACGACCTTTTTATAGAGCTTGAATGATCTTTCTCGTAATTTAAATTTTATTTTATTGTTTATTGTGAAGGATGGGCAACTACGGAACCCTACACTGAGCGTGGCCCGACATGCTCTTGGCTGGTTTTTTAATGTTCTGTTGAAGAGCAAATAATGTTACATGTATTATGATATACGCTGATAAGTATGTGTTACTATAAATGTGTATGCTTACTTATTCCTTATATTTCCGAAGACAAAACTTAAGATGATAGTTGCGATGAGTATCACGATGACAAAGAGGCTGGAGAAGAGGCCACACATCGCGTTGCGACAGCTGATATGGATGTCCAGAGGGTGCGGGCTGTTCACGTCACCGCTGGCATTACTACAACAACATATTATTTATATACAGTAATCATATACGAGTATATATACTGCCTGCCTACTGAGCTGGCTGTCCTGGGTTCGAACCCCGGCCGGGGCAAATATTTGTATGATGAAGTCGAATATTTGTTCCTGGGTCATGGATGTTATCTATATATGTATTTATATATTATATTTTATATTGTCGTCTAGTACCCACAGTACAAGCTTTGCTTAGTTTGGGACTAGGTCGATTTGTGTACATATGATTGTCCCTTAATATTTATTTATTTATTATATATATATTTATAATTTGTATTTACTTGTACCCTAATGCTCGCATTACATTTCAGATTTCCAGCAACTTCTAGTATCTCTGTTTGGCCCTATGGTTGACTGGTAGAGAATGCCATTTGGCATTAAGTCCGCCATTTGTACTGACTTATGTTTTGTGATATAAAGTTTAAATAAATAAATAAACAACAGTAACAAAAAATTACGAAGAGTCAGAGTCGAGGCGGGTTCCTGCCCACTGCAACGTGCTGCAACTACTGCAAGTGCAAGTTAAACTTACTGTGCGTATAATGAGTGATGGAAATCCTGCACCTCTTCCTTAGAATGACGACACTTCCCAATATTCCGCCAAACCATAAAGAAGATTCCAACTGAAAATAGGTGTTTAATGCACCATGAAAAATTTATACTTAGAATACGAATTTTAAAGTTAATCATATGTATAAATCGTGTAGTATATACTGTGTCGACTTGTGTAACATTGCCCCAGTAACCCCATTTAAGTATATATAAATACGAGGTGCGTTTTGGAGGAAAGGGTCGAAGTGGTTTAGGTTAGAATTGGAACAAGCAACCTATCCCAGTTTTTAAGGGAACCAACAGTAGGCAACAGCGGGTGGTGGAGCGCGGGCGGGGGCATCAAGTCCCGTCGTTGCGTCGCGTTAAGAGGCCTTATTCCTTAAAAAAAAAACATATCATGAGTGTTGGGAACGCCAGCAACCACGCCGACAGCGAGACTATGTAACGCCGTGACGACGACTCATGTATTAGGCTAAGTTAAAATAAGACTGATTAATATATGTAACATGATCTCGTAATTATAAGCTAGACACATAAAAGCTGTCATAAGGTCCTTATATACAATAAGAAAGGTACATAAAAGATACCAACATCCTATAATAATCAACGATCCTTATATACTTAAAGCACATAAAAGATGCTATAGAACCCCAAGGTAAAATGATCCGATCCCACTGGTAAAATAGTTGCGCCTACGACCCATAAGGTACTGGTTAAATAAGGCGTCACGAAACCCTTATTAAACCACAGGTAAATGGGCCGGGGACGCAGCACCCCGCCGTGAAGCACCCGAGGCGGCAAAAGAGCTTATGTAACTCGACCACGTGAACCGTTGTGAAGCATAACGTAAAACGTAAATGTTTTATAAGTCAGTTACATAAGGACATCTACCGCCTCAAATACATAAGGGAGCAACGACCCCATAGTATATAACGATAGACCCGAACCCCCTGTAGTGAAAACACATAATCCGAACCCCTACCGTAAGCGAATGTAAATAAGAATCCGCAGGAACAATCTTGCAAGATTCTTATTTACAAAAGTTGCTCACTATCCGTGAGATACAACCGAACCCTGTTACCTGAACCCTAAGGTTCAGATAGGACTTAAGAGCCCTTAGCGAGCCCCGTCGAACGGGACATGTATAATATGAATCGGACGATAAAGAGCCGAGATATGCTAATTAATGTATAATCTTGATAGACCAAAAAACGGCCGTTATTGTACAGAGCCCAAAAATGTAGAGCCAATCAGAGCGAGGAGCAGGTTTTAGAACATTTAAAATTAAAACTGAACACACTTGACCGAAAGGGGCGTTCCCGAGAGGAAAGGAACGCTCGCTCGCCTCTGATTGGTTCCAATAGGATTATTCCGCTTACAGGAGTTATGTCTGGCGAACCGAGCCTTAGATTTTATATAAGAAATTGAACACAAATAAATTTATGCACTACCGAAGAACCAGTCTTGTTATTAACATCGTGAACCTGCCTACCTCCAGCTATCAAGAGCTCCAGCCTGCACGTCGGTCCAAGCGATTCGTTGAGGTCCTGTCCGTCAGTCGAGCTCCGAATCCTTGGACGCGTCCATCGTTACGTCGTACTACGATTCACGTCGCGTCTACGTCGAGTTTACGTTACGTCACATCGAGTCACGTCGAGTCTACGGCAGATCTACGTTGCGGTCTACGTCGCGGCCCGTGCATCCCGCGTCCGTACCCCACGTCCGAACTACGTCGCGGCCCGTTTACGTCGCGTTTACGTGTCCATACGTTTGGACTACGTCGCGGCCCGTTTTCGTCGCGAACGAACCGAACCGATCCGAACCGAACCTGAGCCTACAAGCTGAACCGAACCGAACCGAACCCGAACCGAACAAGCTGTTACAGGAAGACCCGATCGAACATCATACAGTCCACTGCGAGCTGAGCCGAAGAAGCCGCCCTGTTGAGACCTGTACTCAACAATGAGGAATGTATTGATAATATCAACCAACCTTTTTAAGTGAATAATTCTTTTCCCTGAGTTCTAGAAAGTAACATAGTTATTTTATGTTTTTATTGCGTGCAGTCGAAAAAAAGTTGTAAAAGCCAGTTTTCTGCGTGAATTTTGTCAATTTCAAGTAGTTTTAGAAACAAAAATTATCAATGAAAAATTCAAACTGTAGGTTTCAAAAATGTTCTAAACGTAACATTGATAATATGTTAAGAAACATGTTTGATCATAGAGAAAAATGTCTAAAACAATCACAATTTTTAAAAGAATAAGGAGCCTTAATGCGAGACCATTTGAATTTATTTGATCGCGCGTAGTTTTTAATTTACGATTTACTCTTAATAATATAAATTATTTATTTATTGCGTAAAGGACGATTATGTGTATGAAATGCGTAAGTTTACTAATCTCTTTTATTTGATAAACATTTATACTGTATCTGTTCAAGTATAGGTAGCTTATCTAAATGCCGTATTATATACAATAAATAAATATTACCTATCTAAAGTCAAATCTTAGAAAACTTATGTAGGTATTCGATGATCTCTAAAGAATTTTTACTCTTTATTTATACACTTCACTGAAATAGTATTGCTACTTAGTTAGTTTCATTTTTCTTTTTGCAAAGCAATACTTATAAGTTTCATAAGCAAATTTGACAAACATTAATACCTACTGTATTCCATTTACATGCCTATTTTGCATGTGTCGGCGCAAAACTGCAGGAAAACTAACTACTTTAAAGAAACATTACCTACTAAAATGTAAAACTCCACAGAAAAAGGATATAGGTATGCCGAATAATGATCAAAAATTCGAAAGACCATTGCAGTCGGGTTGCACGCGTTTTCAGCAGGAAGCAGGCCATCTGTTACGTTTGCTGAAAATGAAAAAGACCGGTAATTAATAACATGTCAATAATCATGAAGCTAAGAACAAAAAGTAACAAAAAAGTTACATTTCAGATTGAGAATGTGCCGCGTCCGCACGCTTGCCAAGCCTCGGCATTCCTAATACAGGGGGCCTATGATGGTTGCGTTTATCACGTGATAAAGAAGTGACAAAGCATCTGTCACTCACACTCGCATTATGTCAAAACGTGACGGATGCTTTATCACTTATTTATCGCGTGATAAAAGCAACCATCATAGGGCCCCAGGACGCAGTTGTATGTTAGAGTGAGCACGATGTAGCTCCGTCTCTCTAACATATAACTGCGTCCTGAAGGCTTGGCAAGCATCTGGCCCGGCATACATACGGCGGCGACAAAATTAGAATGGGAGCGCAGATGACACCGGCTGTAGGACCCGTGAGACTCAGCTTCGCTTTATTCTGTCACATAAATGTGATGGAAGGCAAATGAATTACACTTAGTGAGGCTAGATATACAGGGTGATCAATCCAAGTGGATTAGTAGGGAGAAAACGAAAACTATTTATAAGAGATAGGGAAATCTGTTCTTAGGAATCATGGCGTTGAAAGCAATGTTAGCTTCAAATTAAATGTAAGGTCCTTAGAAAATACATTTATTCTATGATTTCTAAAGAATGTTTACTCTCTGTTTATACACATTACTAGAATAGTATTGGTACTTACTTGCGTTATTTTCTCTTTGCAAAGCAATATAAACTTTGTACGCAATTTTAGTTTCTCTCGTTACTGCCCATATCCATAAGCAAATATTTCCAGCCATAATGTGTAGAAATCCTATACGCGCTAAAGTCTGAAAGATATAAATGAATGTATTAAAACCAAATCAATTTAAATACAATTCCAGAAATACATTCATGAATCACAATTTCATCACAAATAGTTTCTATAATAAAAATTTTGAAATGTAATTTCTTTTTATTATTCTGACCATTTTTTTCAGATCGTACTATTATCCCAACTCTGCGAAATAAACGTAAGCTTTCGAATTATTTTTGAAAATGACGGCCCTTCCTACATCGTTATATTTTCTTTCAGTTCTCAAACTAATGCCCTCGAATTGATTTTTATTGGACCCCGACGTGTGGTAAAGCATATACAATTTTAGAACAGTATTGAAACACACAGATAAACTGAAGACTTACTGTGTGTTTTATGATTATTAAATTGGAGTAGTGTAATACGAAGAAAAGTTGCACGATGCAGTACAAGCATTCCAGCAGGTCGCTGACGTACCCGGTGGTGCTGACGCAATGGCCATTGTCGACCATGATACTGTAGTGCACTACCACCACCAGCAGCAGCGCATGGACGAAGCGGCCCAATGCGAAAACTGTCAAACAGAATGTTAAAAATACATCAGGACAGCCGCAGTAAATACTCATACTGTACTGTGAAGATAGTGGTGAGGATGTTCATATCAATAAAAAAATGTAATAGTATATACTCTTGTTTAGAGAGTTCATGTTTTAGAAATGTTCGTCGGCTTTGAAATCGAAGGCAAAGATATTAGAGTTGCACCTCATTATTAACATGGACATGGGTCGCGGGAACCCGTTGGATTATGGGCGGTGCATGACCGGTCATGTAAAGAAACTTGGAGAGGTATTTGTTTTGTTGTTAATGTCTTTCGGCTGATATGATGATGATGAATAGACTAGACAGCAGGTTGAAAATTTTGTAAAGATCCATTGAAACAAAGATCAAAGCACGAAGTAAAATTTAAATGCGTATCCTGACGGACGAGACCGGGAAGCCAGGTCACGCATTCAAAGTGTTGTGTGTTCTTTGATCTTTATAACAATGGTTCAATAAATGAATAACGATCCGATAACAATTCTTCTACCGCAAGAGATTCTAAAATACATAAGGGATTGTATGTGTGTTTAAGTACTGTTATTTTACCATACCAGTTGCTCCAAATTTTAGATAAACACTCCCCGCATGTCTTCCCTGGACAAAGCAGTAGCTGTGCTCAATAATCTCCGACTCAACTTGCTCAGGCGGAACGAAGCTGGTTCTTGCGTGCTGTTCATTTACGGTCGAGTCTCTTCTGTTCTCTTCCATGTGTTCGTCCAGCTGTAATTGAAATTTAATGGATCTAATAAATATACAATAAATAATGCAGCATAGGAACTACTAATACGAATATTGCACGTATTCAAAATTAATTATTGTATTAAGCGGTTTACACTCACGTGAAATTGTCAGGAACGGCCCGACATGTTTAGAACTCGTATGGAGCTCTTCATTAGTCACTCATTCATTTTACGTGAGTGTAAACCACTTAATGCAATAATGAAATATGTCTCACGAAAGTTTTAATAAGATTTAAATTCACCCGGAATTCGCGTAGTGGTTTGTAAATACGAAATAGAATATTCTAACACATACGCATCAAATATTATTTTAGTAGGCATATTACCCAGTGATTATGAGAAATATATCTAAACAAAAACGCGCTATTTAGTTCTAAAATAGGACATAATTCGATCTTTACCTGTCTCAGATATTCCAGCTCATATTCTTCTTCTCTACTTCTTAATGCTTCTACCTGCTTTCGTATTCTTCTTGTGAACAACTTGATGTCCACAATCAATACACATAATATTATCAAGCCGGTTACTGTTACGTAAATAATAAGTATCTGAAATCATATCAATATTTGTATAATGCCACAGTTAATAAGATTCTGTCAAAAATTAAATTTTTGTGAAAAGTTTTTATATATTTTTTTTGAACATCCATAAATCGCTCACTAACCTATATAATTTAGCAACCATTATATATATTTAATTTTACACGAAACATTCAAGTTACCAAATATTAAAAAAAAAAGCTATTAGACCGTGTCATACATTAACGACGTAGTTTCTAATCCTCTTAATACATTTCATACTATCGCACCATTTTGATACTTCATAATTGTAAAGTATTGACCTGTAAAGAAACTATAGTATAGAAGAGAGATTTTGCAAAATACAATTTTCTTACTTACAGATCCCGAAGGATCATCGATGAGAGCTGTGTTTGCATGTATTAACACAGATAGTATAACAAAAAATACTGCGTAAAGGAACCCCAAAACGTATGACAACCGTTTTCTGAAACAACACATAAGTACTTGATTAATAAACATATTAATATGTTTTGCCCGGCATTAACCACGAAACAAAATCATAATGATCATGTCTTTAAATTTTATTATACAGGGTCAATTTATTCCACGAAAACCCAGCATTACTGTATTGCAAAAATGCAACGTTGACGAAGGAGAAAATAATAAATCAAGAAATATACTAAGTTATTAATACTAAGTTATACATATTTATATTATAATATGGGCAATTGACCATTTTAGTACTGGCTGATGTCGATTTGCATACTAATATTGTCAGCTACTTTTGATTTATAGTCTGTACTTTTAGGTATTTAAAAGAATGCAAACAAACCATTAAAAGGGTTGTTTATAATATAAGATAACGTTTCGTTCCTGTTAAATTGTCTATATTATAAAATAATTGACCTCACTACTGCAATCCGTTCCATTTAAATAACATGTGTTATCGCGTAATTTTACCGAATATATACAAATTCACGAATACAATTTTCTTTTATCACATTAAATAAATATAATTATAGTTTTTTTTTTCAAAGTAAATCGTCAATAAAAAAGGTACCCAACCCAAAGCAGATGTTTAAAACGGAAGGCCGCATTATACGGGAAGTCACACGACTAAAATAGAAAGTCACAGGTTTAAAGTAGCAACACCTACCTTAAGTGATTTTTAACTTTGTCGGTTTGACATTCGCCATATCTTGCAGTCATTTTGACAGCTCCGGTTTGTTTACATTTTTTTAAATACCTAAAAGTACAGACTAGACAGTGGGAGCTCTTTGACTCCTAGAAACTTATGTGCTCGAATGTTTCATTTCGCCGAAAAATCATATCGCTGAATGTTTAATTGATTATTCCTATAATTTTTCATAGTTGTTGCAAATGTCATCCTATTGATTAGGTTAGGTTAGGTTTGTTTTATAACAATCTCGAATAGTTTACGGTTGCAAAGAAAAATGCTTCCTACGAAATGATTTTTCGGCAAAATGAAACGTTTCACGAAACATAATTCTAGGAGTCAATATAGACCCGCAGACTGAACCTAATGTATCTGATGCCATATTATACAAAAAAATCTGTAATCGAAATAATTAAAATTGACTCGCGAACGTCCTACTGGGTCGAAGTAAGTTAAAAATTAGTACAAATGCAATCCCATAGAACATATTGAAAAATATTGTTGTACATACACAGTCACCGCCTTCTTCTCGTCTGGGGACGTTGGTAGCGGAGTGTCGAGCTCATTCAATGAATGCACTGACCCCGTGTCCACTGCTGGTCTCATTTTCCACAAATAAGTGTTGACCTGCTCTTAAAACTGCACATGATTTTATAACACTGTATTTAAAATATATGTTGAAGCGATTGAATGTATTATTTTGTTATTTGTTGTATTCTAATGCTCATATTCATATTTCTTATTGTCGGTCATAATCATACTATTAATTCATATCGAAAAATGGGTCCCTATTGTAATTTACTTTGAAATTAATAAATATATCTCTTGAAATAAATGTATGTATTGATAGTAAGAAATATGCATAGAAGTAATTGTTTCCTATATTGTAATTAATAAATAAAATTTAAATACCTTATTTAAATAATGATGATTTGCAAGAGTCCACTATTAGGAATTTAAATTGTCAATAATTATAAGAAATATATACACTCGAAAAATATAACCAAGTATCCTTCCGATGCAGCCGGGTACGAATACGTTTACATGATAGTTCTTTTACAATTGTTCAATCACAAATCGGTTTTTATTCTTACTTATTACCAATCTAGGCGGGGCCTTATCGTCGCTGATACGACATTTTATCTTGAGATAATCTTTCCCGTAAAATATTTTATTAGGTCCTGCGTTTTCGGGACTAGATACGTTTATTGGTCACCGTTAAACGCCACAGCGATAACTTACTATCATGTGCAATAAATACTATAAACAGAAGTCTTGAATGACGCATCTGGGTCAATTTCTATTATTTTGTCGATTTTTTTTATATTTATTTCTAGCTCCTCATTTTGTACTAATTTTTAGTACAAGCTTGCCCACAACGCTACGCCATCGCCGCTGTCATCTACATACCCTATTTTACAACCATACTTTGACTAATTACTCTAATACAAGCGTAGTACTTATTTTCTATATTTCGTTACTTAACTAATGAAGCAAAAAACTGATAAACTTTATACTGAGTGTTCCAGTAATAGGAGCAATAAATCTAAAAATAAATCCTACTCTTCAAACTGAACAACATTTGTTTGTGGTTTTAATTTATTGCTCCTATTATAGGTAGCCTAGCAAGCGTCGGTCCGGCCCAGGGATAGTGGCGCTACAAACAGCTTTCATATGGCAATAATGTGCATACGTCATATTTGCATTATTAAACGTCAGTCAAGGATTTGTCATTATAAAAATTCAAAACATCGTTTACCGGAATGCTGCTCAATCCTTCGTTCTTTTTGCGATATATATACTGAATCCTATTGAAAAAAAAATTGATTTTCATCACTGCGGATAGTTTTGGCTTTATTATGCAAAAATTACTTGGAATTTGCGGAATATTTAGTCCTGTTTCCTCTTTGTTTACATCAATGACATTCACCGACTTTCAACGTCAGTTACCAAAAATTTGTCGTTGCCAGTAAAATAATTTAGTACCACTGAAAATCCGCAAAATGGCGTGGGTTGTAAAACCCCTTGCAGGGCTATACAGGCAACACTCGGTATAATTGTACGATTGTGAACTAGGGTATCGATATTAATGTTTTCATCATGCCAGTGTTAATACACAGATAGGTACAAACGACGCCACATTTAACTATACACCCATAGACCTTAACACGTTGTACTAAGGTTTATATTAGTTTACAAGTTTACAGTTATCAGTGTCTTCGTTTTTACAGACCAAATAGCAGGAGTTCTGAGGGAAAGGCCTTTGTGCTGTAGCGGACGCTGAAGATTATGATGATAATACAGGAAAAAATATTGCTATGCAGCAAGGGTTGCCACAATTTATAACAGTTTTTCCCTCATCGAAATGTGCTAATAATTTGTTACTAAATCATCATCATCCTCCTAGCGTTTGTCCCGTCCGGAGACGGGGTCCGCTTTCCTTCATTTTTGCTTCCACTTCGCTCTATCCTGGACATCGTCCATTCATCGCACGTTAAGATTAATTTGCCAGTTAGCATGTAAGGTATAGCTGTTAGTGCTAACATTAATGGTATTATATAAATAAATAAATATATATAATAATCGTCTTCGTCTAACTCGCAGCTGGTCAGGTACTAAAATGTACCCTACAGTAACAGATTAGTATCAGTACTACAATTACAAGTTTAAAGATTACATCATCAATATTATCATTTTAATAGACCCAATCAAAACGTTATCGATAGACAGTTACGATTCAACGTACGTCATGAAATTATGCTAAAAAATATATGTTGAATAAATGGAATTAATCATTCATAATTTTACTAAGTACTTCCTTAAGTTCCATCGTGAACTCGGACACCGGTAGCGCCAGTTCTTGCATAGACGTTTCAGACGCAAAGCTACTCCTGTCTTTACCCAGGATGAAGTCAGAGGGGACTACAAATGGTTGTTTCTTGTCACCCGGAGCTTCAAGGCTCCTTAAGAACTTAGCCATAGGGAGGTGAGGTCGCTTCTGCAGCCAGGCGTGGAAGGCCTTAGTAGATCTGCAATATCATTTTCGAAAAAAAAAGAAAAGTAATTACTGAGTGGAAGATGATTACGGTTAAGAACTAAGGGGACGAGATAACGACTAATAGAAGGGGATGCAAGAAAAGAATAAATTAGATATAAACAAGATGAGGGTAAAATAATTTTGAAAGTCAGGTAGAGTAAGTGAAAGGTATCCCGCCACATAGATTCCAAGCAAAATGGATCTTAAAATCTATTTCGCAAAATGCTTTAACGTGATCCCGAAATGTTAACGACAGTAACATAACGACTTTCTGCGATAGAGCGCCTGAATGGGAAAGCTCAGGTAGAAAAATTCCAGTGCACAAAATATCATGTTAAGTTTTGTTGAATAAACTGGAGGTTCTTTAATTGCATTAAAATTTTCCCCTTTTACTAGAACTTATACATGTGTTGCACATTTATGAGTACCAACACTTGGTTAAGGAAAACGACTTTCACATACATGTCCTGATTGCTAAAGAGGATGAAAATGTGTTTGTGTATGTATTCGTATACCTTTACCGTTATTCATTAATATACCTACAGTATTAGACCATCTATTACTTAATGCAAATGTTAATATTTATATTTTGAAGTCCAAGTAAGAACTTTAAAAAAAAATACAAAAACTCACGTGAGATAGGATATTTCATCCCAAATGGCAGACATTGTCTTCAGATCCTCGGGTATTACAAGGGAATGCCACATCTTTGCTGTATCATTGGTGGGTGAAATGTGCTTCAAATTCTGAGGTAGACATGTGCCGAAGGCTTCCTTATGAGCTGGGCGAGTTTCCGCGTTGATATCATATGCTATCTGCCTCTTGAGTACACTCGGACATGCCGTCTGCGTTGAAAATATGCACATATGTTACAATTAACTTCTTTATTATATAATGTTAAAATAGGAATGCTCTTTTTAAATTGAACAGACGATGAAAAGTTCAAAAATCTAATCATGTGCTCTTTATTCCTGAGTTTAGTTATAATAGGTAAGTGTATTTAATTTTATTCCATTATGTAGTAAACCTTAACTTGGCTCTTGGCTGTATTGTCCGGTTAAAATAAATTTTGAAATTGTATTGTTTTAAATCGAATCTGGTCACCACATGACAGGCATAGCCTAGCGTGGGACCGCTGGACAATTGTAATGTGTTATTTAGGTTTTTTTTTTAAATAAACATTTTTTTTATGTATTTTGGTGTGTTTGTTATTTGCAATAGTGTTAAATTACTCATCGTATTCTAGGTAAAATTATTTATGTAAGATTACCTTTGGTACGCCAACGTATTTAGCAATGCTCGGTATTACACAAGGCAGTATCTTCGGGTCTAGAAGGAGGCCTCTAGAGGCGTGTTCGTCGAACAATACCTGCAGAACATCCACGTGATTACTTATTAAACAAGAGTTTTTTTGGATTTCCAAGTATCAATTATCAATATAATTCGATATTTTACTTGGAATAAGTCTTCGATGTCTTCAGGACGCTTGATCTCACTCTTAAACTCTTCGTTGCCCAAACCTGCCCACCAATCGTAAAAGTCTTTGGATATCTGAAAGTAGAAAAATTAAATTATTATCGCTTAAATTTTCATGTCTTATTGGTTGATGTGGTATGGTCTAATAAATCGAATTTGAAAATTAGCTACATATACCACAATACTATTATATAATATTGACAACATTTAATTTATTTTTACCAGGCCTTTTCAGGATATACTCAAATAAAGGATGAAAATCGATCGAAAATATTCTAATTTATGATTAAAAAAGTCCATTTGTAGATATAGTTCCTCATTTTAAAAGAGCTTAGGCGACCTAGGCGAGCTTAGGTTTTGGTTACAGCGCAGAAAATGTTACAGTCGGGCTATCATGTACTAAGAGATAGATACTAAATCTATGGAAATTTTACTTTTTGTAGTCTGTGACTGTCATAATAAAAATAAATAGTTTTGGGTTCTGTGATACAATTTGAAAATTTGAAATGTTTTTATTTACCTGGGTATATGTGGATGTGATACAAACTACTACAATCACAAGGCGGGCAGTTCATTTGGCTGGATACTTGTCAAATATTTACTTGAATCTCATACAATACCTATTCTAAATGTTTGGCAAAAACGGCCAACTTAAGAGGCCTTATTCCTTTTAAAACAATTTTTTTTTCATATTATGACAAATATATTGATAATTTCAACCAACTTTTTGAAGGGAATAATACTTTTCCCCGAGTTCTAGGTAGTAACATAGCTATTTCATGCTTTCATTGCGTGCAGTCGGAAATAAGTTGAAAAAACTAATTTTCCGCGTGAATTTTGTCAATTTCGAGTAGTTTTTGAAACAAAATTTATCAATGAAAAATTCAAACTGTAGGTTTCCAATATATACCAATAAATCCCAAAAGCCCTGTTCTAGGCAGTAACATCAATAATATGTTAAGAAACATGTTTGATCATAGAGAAAAATGTCTAAAACGATCAGCATTTTAAAAGGAATAAGGCCTCTTAAGTGCAGCACACTGAGAGTGTTTCCTCTTAAGCGAAGAGAAGCGCAGATGTGCGAAATCGACCAAAAGCAAAGCGGAGCAGTGTATTTTTTTTATTTTATATTATTTTGAGTGAAATGCACCTTTTATTATGACATACAAACAGAGCTCACCTGTTTAGTGATGATTTCGGCTTTTTTGCTGAATTCATCAGAGGCAGATATTTCGAACCCTTTCTTCTTATACTTGGAATTCCATTTAATCATATCGGTTTCGGATTCATTGCAATACAACATTTCAAAATGTGGGTTTTTAGATTTCATATAAGATTTTCTGAAAATTATGAATAGGTTATAATATAAAATATAAATTTACAAGAAAGAGAAAGTGGCCCCTTTAGGGCGGTCGCCCACGGCGACTTTTTGTAGCGATGCTGTCGCGCGTTCGCATAGATACAGTCGCAATGCGGTCGCTAGCTGTGTACCCTCGCCCACATAACAGGATTCAGTCGCGATGCAAACGCGATACCGTCGTCACCTTCCCTTCGTTCCCTTCCCGATGTCGTCCGACACGGTCGCGCGTTTGCATCGATACAGTCGCGATGCTGTAGCGCGTTAGTAGTGTGTTGGCATCGCTTCCGTAGCGCGTTGCAAATGCGACTAACGCGTGTTAGTAGCGATGCGTTTACGAAACGCGCGACAGCATCGCTACAAAAAGTCGCCGTGGGCGACCGCCCTTAATCCCATTGTCGACTCAAATAACACCAATAAAGGTAGAACACCATTATGGGTACACAAATGGTGTTCTGTCTTTTGAAGAATTAATTTTCGTCGAATGTTCACTTCGCAGAGTTTTTATTCCTCTGTTGTCATACATTTCTCATAATTATTGCAAATATCATCCTATAGATTAGGTTAGGTTAGGTTTCTTTTATAACAGTCCAATATAGTTTACGGTTTCGGAAAAGAAGCCTTCTTCGAAATGTCACTTCTGCGAAATGAAACATTCAATGAAAAATTATTTTGCGAAAAGGCAGAGAACCACACCTAATACGAATAGTTGCAGAATTATTTAACTTAGTTTTGACTTTCATATCACAGAAACTATTATTGATAATAATAAATCAAAAGTTCATCGTGTAATAATAATAAAAAAAGTTTTTAATGGTCAGGCATTGTTTTTTGGATCCTCTGATATTGTATTTTTTTAAACTGCATCATTTAGGTACGGTAGTTAGGTACGTGTAACAGTCGTATAAGAACTTTTTACCTAGGTTTTGTGGATATGTCTTGAACAATTAAATCATCACCAGTGCACGCCGGCGATTCCATCGATACCATGCCCTGTGAGAACCGTTTCGACCGTGGACTGGACGATCTCCTTGACTGGATCGATTTCGATGTAGACAACCTTGACATTCTTGACATGTTATATTTTGAGGTAAAAGTTTTTGACACGCCAGATTTTGATTTCATAACTGTTTTGGAAAATCGGGAAGGTTTTTTTTCTACTTCACTCTCAGAAGACTCGGTCCAATCTTCAGACTCTTCTTCAACTATCGTAGCTTCTTCTTCGGAGGGCTTAAAGTCACTAACCGAATACTTCAGATCAGCTTCAACAGTCCCCTAAAAAATATTTTTAATTGTTAAATTGAGTTAGGTACTCATAGTATGGGCCGAGGACCGGCGGATGGTGGCCGCCATAGGTGTGCGGGACCTCTCGCTGCACAGCGTCGTGGTGGCCATGCTGGGCAGCGAGAGGAAATGGGAGGCTTTGGCCTCTTTCTGCGAGGTAGTGATGTTGCAGAAGGAGGCCGCGGAGCGGGAGTGCGAGGAAAGAGCTAGCGCACCCGCTCCGGCGCAGACGGATGGGGAGAAAGCACAGGCAGTTCGCCGCTCGCATTCTCCCCCAGTAGAACCAGTGGGTTAGGGGCCCACACTATGGGGTCCTACACGTCTGGGGGGGGGAGTCTAGCCCACAGACTCTCCCCTCCTTTGGTACTCATAGTATGGCGACTTACCGCAACATCGCTTATTATTCTGTGTATAGTTAAATATTCTTCAATAGTCATCGATATTGAACTTCTAACTAGCGTGTAGTAGCCATGACATTTTTTTTAAATAGGTCCTAGTTATGAAATCCGTTTTTCTCAAAAAGGATTAACAAGTTTAATAATCACATGTGGTGAAAACAAAAATGAATGAATACCAGATCGGCCTACTTTTATGAAAGAATTACGTAGTTTATAGGGGTTAGAAGATTTTCCATTAAAACATGGCACCGTGTATAAATGACGCTCATCCGTCCAATCTCTGCTTATTGGTTAGAATATTAGACAATCTTCGGCAATTTTTTCTTTAATTCTATACTTATATTTGCGAAATTTATTTCGCTGCAGTTGCAGATAATGGTAAATAGAAGATCTGAGAATACTTATTCCGTTAAATATTAGTTAAAATCGATATACACATACCGTTGACCACGATATTGGTCTTTGGTGCGCCGAAAAGAATTGTAATTTTCTGTGGAATGCACTTGTTAAATATGAAACTTACAAGATGTTGGTCAGAACCCAGCGCATAGTACAGGTCTGAAGGCTCCAGGGAACCACTCTCTGACGGGGGCTTGTAATGCACGTTGTCGGGTGGCAGCTTGAAGATATCCTCTAATCTACGGAAGATGGTTGGCCCAACCAGGTTCTGTACAATGTGCCGTTGGGATTCCCAGAACTGCAATCATCAGAAAATTATATCAAAGTAAATTGCTTATAACTGGCCCTAGTAACTGGCCATTTTGTTAAACTTATCATCATCATCATATCAGCTGATACATTGCCTCCCACAAAGTTCTCCACAACGATCGGTCTTGCGCCGCCCTCTTTCTTCACAGTACTATTAGAGAGTGACAGGCGATGCTATGTCGCGCGACAACAGTCGCGAAGCCAAGTTGTGCTAGATGGGCAGGAAACAGGAACGAAAATGGACACACCTTCATAAAACACTCCGCCCTTCTATCAATTTCATATCTTTCCCTTATACCTAAGTGAAAATATCATAAAATCAAAAGGTAAATAGGTACTTTGTCATCCTTATAGGACAGCTCCAGATCCCGAATGACCTTCTTCCAATGCACCTTTACGGATGCCTCGTTTTGCTCGTATGGGGATGGAGTGATGGTCCGCAAGTTTTTGGGTTTGTTCCATGTTTTCACTAGAGGTCTCTTGCCGCACGGCATGTTATAAAATTTGTGAGAACTCTACACGTCTCAATATCTTGATAAAATCTTTTATAAAGCTATGCGTGTAGTTAAAATATGGCAATAAATAAATAATATATCAGTAGGAATGCGATTGACATCGTCGACAATAAAAGTAATATTATACTGTAATCATCTCTTCTGATGACTTAATGACTTTTTTGAAGTAAAAGATATTTTGAAGAGAGCATTTATTTGAGGTTGACATATATTTACCAAGCATTTAAAGCCTGACCAGAAATACAATACAGGGTGTAATCGTTAAGTGTAGCCAGGCGATAATTCCGTAAATATAGCAGATATCAGAAACCATCAAATTGATACCGAAAGTGAGATACTCAATGAGTAAAATTACATTAATAACTTTTTTTAAATAAAAGCAGAAACATGGCTTATGGTCCTTTAAGCAAAAATTTAACACACACACCTGCGGTGAACTGCGGAGTAAAACTCCGGGTGTGGGTTGCTTTATAAAACAATTGAATGAAAATATACAACTTTCATCATCAGTACGTGTAACTACTTGAAAATTATAATTGATTGATAAGTGGACAAATTATAAGTATTGATAAGTGGATAAAAAAACTATTCATGAATCATTTGATAATGACGAAATGAGTAGAGAAAGTAGTTACTTTAGTCTTTCAACGAACGGCGTAGGTACTAAATGTAGGTACGTGTTAATATTTGGGATATTTCTGCTTTTATTTAAAAAAGTTATTAATGTAATTTTACTCATTGGGTAACTTACTTTCGATATCAATTTGATGTTTTCTGATATATGCCATATTTACGGAATTATCGCCTGGCTACACTTAACGATTACACCCTGTATATGAGAATTATCAAGAGAGCGCTATTTATAAGATTTATATGGCAACAATTTTGCAACCAATTGCAACCCACTATAATGACATTAGTTTAAATACCTGTTAGTTCCACTATGTTAACCTCGTAATATCATTTAATGGAATGGACTCTTTTCGTGTAGTAAACACGTGTACCTACACGTTATTTATAATCCTACGTTCACGACTGAAAATGGTTTTTGGCATTTTCTTTTCATTATTTTGAAATATTTGTCTTCTAAAGAAAACACCACGATTGACAAACCATCATAAAATCATTGCCAGTGTAAGAAATTAGTTCCAGTGAAATTCAGTCCGACCAAAAAGAGTAGAATATGGCGCATCCGCATATACAGTCTGACCAAAAAGAGTAGAAATTAAAAAGTGGCAATACTGTAGTGTCCTCCCTTTCTAATTAATATAAGAAAACGGGGACGACACGCGACACTACAGTATTGCGACTTTTTAATTTCTACTTCTAATCTTTTTGGTCGGACTGCATTTCTGGTCAGGCTTTCATCATCATCATCATCATCAGCCAAAAGACGTCCACTGCTGGACATAGGCCTCCAGGTCAGGCTTTACCAAGTGATTATTATAATCGTTATCATTTATTTAATTTGCATGTTGATACTGTTCCAGGTCAGTAACAATTTTATTTTTATTTTTTTTAGAGCCGCAGAACTTTAATCGTTTTGAAAATTCATCCAGTTCCCATTATGAAAAGTCAAGTATACATAGTAATTGCCTTCTCACTTGCGATTTGCGAGCGAATTTTCTACACAAATAAGCGTTGGGGCGAACTCGCTGCGTGATCGCCTTCATACAAAATTCGCAAGTGTGTAAGGCCCTTAGATCAAAAAATTATACGAAATAGGCTTTAGCGCCATCTAGTAAATAACATTAGAACTAGAGCTCACTAGAGCAACATAGAATCTAATGGGTTTGTACTGAACCAAGATAAGCTAGGAAACAGTTCCGTACAAATCCATAAGATGGCAGCATTTTCGCGTCAACGGGACATCGAGGGTACGTTCGTTCGAAGGGAAAGTAATAAATACATTCACACTAGATGGCGGTGAAAGGAGTGTTCATGTCACGCAGGGTCACGGTTTTTGACAATTTACTAATAATCTTATAGATGGCATGACTACCTACATAGAATACTGAGTGACTATTGCTGGAACAACTGTTATTTTGTGTATTTTATCATGCTTGCTTCCAGTTTACTGTACATGAATTGAAGATCCTTACGTTTTGTTGAAATATTATTCCACAGGTACTAATTTAATTGCATCTATTCATTGATACGGTTGGATTAGATAAAGTGCAAGTAGGCAGATAGTAGGTAGGTACTTAGAACACAAACGTGTGATAACTAAGCCATAAAATATGACATGATCTTTATCAGCAATACTGCCGTGTTACGGTAAAAGGTCGTATCTTTATACGGATGTCATAGTAAGATACGTCCTTTTACCGTAGCATGGCAGAATATGAATATGAAACATTAATAAGTATCTAGGTAAGTTCCAGGTATCCTATTTAAAAACTAACGCGCCTCATATTATCAGTAAAGGAGTAACCTCCCATAAGTAGGAACCTATAATCTATGTCAAAATATTAGATTTTTGATAAATTACGTCCTTTCCCCATTATTTGAATGTTGGCATAAAAACTACATGCGTTACAGTAACGCGCCACATGATTTTATAATTTGTAAATGTAAGTAAATAGCCCGAGATAAAAATATAAGTGTTTTTTCGTTAATAATTTTCAGCAAAAATTTGTAAAAATAACTAGAGGTAGGTACTATAAAATTGTTCACACGGAAACGTACTTAATCATTAATTCATAAATTATGACAGTATGACTATACACTAAAATTCAGTATTTTAAGAAGGTACAATGTACATCGCCAAATGCATATTCTTCCATACACTTGCCCATGCTCGCAATTGTGACGTCTCATATTAATGTAGGTATTTTTTTCTATGGAGCGTTTTAACGTTAAGTAAACACACCTCACCTTTTCTCCCATTTCTGAAATTCTTAGTGACCTACTCGCTAGAAATGTTCTCTTTTAATTGGTACAATGTAATTATTACTGCAACTTCCCAATTTTGATAAAAATGCAATCTCGTGTTGATGCGCTGGAGATGGAAGATGCAATAATCCGTCTGTATTGGATTTAGAATCTTAAACAAACTAAGGCAGTTAAAGGGGCCCAAGCTGTTTCTCGTAACTAGAGCGATAATTGGCCATGCCCTACTAAATAAACTCTTAATAAATGTTTAATATTCACTACAATATATTTATTTTCACAACTATATCTCCTTTGCAGACTCTGAAAAGCAGAGAAGACGAAGATCGTCCTGGAGTGTTCAAATAACGGGCACAACACCTCGGATCTCCGAGGTCACACTCGAAGTAGTCGGCAACATCAAGGGACTGTTTTAGTTTTTTGGTAGAGTTGGTTTTGCAAGAGACCCCTCACGTAAAATAGGCGCATTACCTACAAGACGTCCAGTTGCGGAAAAACAGCCCGCAATAAGCTAAATCTTAACCTTTATAAACAGTTATGTATATTACGTAAAATTACTTCATGACCTAATTCGAAATATATTTATACAATTTTATATTTTACTTGCAGGTAAACAAACTGTTTATTTTCAAAAATACCCAGTGGGGGCTCTTGCCCGTAGAAAACTGCAGAAAAATTGTCCTAATTTAATCAATACTTCAGCAAAAAGTTCATTAGCTTCAAAAGTGCTTTTGAATTTTCATCTTTAATGTTAATGTTTATGTTAATATTTTTCACATTTCCTATTTTTGTAAAATGTCCTAGTAAACACGCTATTTTTAAATAACAATGCAAGCGTCTGTTACTAATTTCTTTCATAATATAATCATGCCTTGACAACCCGCACAAGGTAGGTAAACATAGGTAGTAATTTCTTAATTTGATTGGTCATTTAAAATGACTCATTTTAAAATAAAATCTCATGTGGATTTTCAGGCAAGTCTCTCTTTTCATTGTAAAGTTATAGGATCTAACCAACAGCAACTAAAAGATTAAGTATTAAGAATATTTTGACTGACTTCATTTCTGCAGAGAAAATTGCGGACACTGTTTTATAACTTTATAACTTTAAGTAAGTATCTATTCTGTAAACGTTTTGCTATTTCTATAGAATCAATAGTTAACAGTCTTCGTTTAACTTTGCTGTAGGACGTAGGTACCTAATGGAATTAATAATATCTTAGTTTATATTCATATTTTTATTTTAATAAAAATTAGACAAAAATGTTCACGATCACATAAACCATTAACTCATCTCATGTTGCTAAAGTAAACGTTACATTTAATAAATATTGACACTTATCGTTTATAATCTTGCTTATTTACAATTTTAAACTCGACATACTTACTTATTATACATAACAAATGTGTCTGTTATAATACGTC
The DNA here is from genome assembly GCA_932273695.1 of Apotomis betuletana. Lineage (NCBI taxonomy): Eukaryota > Metazoa > Arthropoda > Insecta > Lepidoptera > Tortricidae > Apotomis > Apotomis betuletana. The sequence continues at coordinate 11,632,537 of OW026303.1, forward strand.
CTGTCTCTGAACTTCATTGCAGTTCATTGGCACTCTGTTTAACAGTATTAGGGTTTATAATGATTGACTACGTTGATAGACTGTAATTGTAAACATGCTTTCATTAGTTACACTACTTTCACTCGTAACTAATTATGTTATTTTGTAACAAACAATGTAATCAAATAAATAAAACTTCGCATGTATACCTAAGTATGGTTTACTTCAGTGTAATAATTTGGAATCTTGGAGCACATCTGATGACGGAGACGGTAGATGACCATAGGCACTCCTAAACAGCACTAGAGAGACCCATCGTGTTTGAGCTCATTTAATTGGTCTGATGGTGATGACCAATTAACTTTTGTTTAAGAAAGCACAGGAATAAAAAAGCGTGTTAAAAAAATATTTGTGACAATAACTTATTTAATAATACTTCCTACTAATTCTGCATCTTCCAAAGTATTAGGTAGTTGTGACCCTAGCGTCTCTGGCTGCGTTAAAGTTAAAGCAGCGGAAATAAGGGCCATACCACCAAATAACAGAGAGGGAATTCCTGACCAGTACGCCATCAGAGGAGGCGTCAATGGAGAAATAATGGAACCTATACGACCCATCATCGAAGAGAACCCGATGAACGAGTGCCGGTGTCTTGTAGGATACAACTCCGAAGTATACAGATACAATGAAGTAAAAACTGCAGCTATACTAAACTTACCAGTAAGGTACAAAACTAAAGATAAACCATACATATTATTAGATACAAAAGCAAATGCTATGCAACATATTGCGCACAACATGTAACCTGTAAACAGAGTCGCTTTTCTACCTACTCTGTCCAATACCAAAACTGCCGTCCAGTAACCTGGAATCTCCACGGCTACAGTCGCTACATAATTTAAATACATATTTCCTGACAAACTTACAGAGTTTATTGACAAGCCATAGTAAACAAAAGTGGTTGTTATCCACCACACTGGTGTGGTACAACACCTTCGTAATAGGACAGGACTTTTAACTACTCGCAGTATTAAAGGCCTTTCATTGGTATCCTTATTTGCTTCAATTTTGCTTGGTATGGCCGTCAACAAGAAATCCATTTCAGTATTTGAAATTGTTCTGCCGTTGATACGAGCTGCGTGATTAAGAGTGGACCTGGCTTGCTCCTGTTTATTTTTGCTTAGCAACCAACGGTGACTTTCCTGAACTATCCAATAGTAAAACACTGTGAGAAAAACGGGACAAAATAATACTAAAGTTAAATGCCGCCATTCTGTTACTGCCGAAGCCATAAGACCTAAAATAATTTGACCCAAAGCAAATGCAGACGACATTGTGGCACTTGTGATGACACGGTACTTTGGCCCGACTAGTTCTGTCGCTAAAATGTAACTAGCGCTGTATATACCTCCACCAATTGCCGTCTGCAAGAACTGAAAGGCAACGTACATACCATAATTAACTGAAAATGCCCGAATTAGACCCGTTAATGCTTCGTTGAACCCAAAAAATACGATGGACATTCGTCGGCCCAAGTTATCCGATATGTAGCCGGCAATTACGAGTGCCACCATTCCACCGAGGCTATTTAATGTTCCAGCTAGAGCTCTCAGCCATTCTTGACATTCTAAATTAAAATCATATACAACGCTATTCGTTCTCTCGTAGACGTAACTCTCACAAGATTCGGTTCTATTTCTGTCGAACATGCTTGCGGGGCAAAGATCGCTCAGGGTAGTATTCGCCGCGTCTGCTATTACATATCGACTGCATTCGTCAAAGCCTGTGGTGGTTTCTGGTATAGCATTAGAAATCCATTTAGGTAGGTATTCTGGCTCAGGTCCATCGCAAAGCGGCACTACACACCTATGCGGTAGTCTGGCTGCCGTAAAAATATAATCTCCAGCCATAAAACCCGAACAAGCCGCCGGTATTGCCAACAACAAGATACTGATCAACTGGTATTTACCAAATTCTCCTATAGCATTATTTAAAACAGTTTCAAAGTCCATTTTGGGTCCACTTTCACTGATACTATCGGCCATATTTGGAGGAAACAATATAAAAAAAAAGTAAATTTTACTCAAAGTAAGTAACGATATTTGGAAGTGTAGGTATCTGCTTCACTTTATTGGTCTGCGAGTCATTGCATGAGTGCCTGAATTTAAATGAGTGAGTGATAGGTACTATACAATGTTATCTTGCTTATCGGCATTGTGCCAAGGTCGGAATAGGTGGTACGACATAAACGGAGGAAAAAGATATTTTAGACAAAGGTGAAGATTATATTTAGAGAATAAAAATTAGAAATAAAGTAAAGCATTGCGGGTACAATTGGAATCGGCCAATTCCGAAAGTTTTCGTCGGATATGTTCGATAGGAGCGGGGGCATTGGCAACGGGAGATCTGATTCCTTTTGGAGGCGGTACTGCTCTCTGAAGTGATTCCAGGGTCAGCCTCGCTTCTAGGACCGCTGAGTCAAACATGCCCAAGCTGCTTAGGTAGGGGGCTCGCTTGAATTCTGGATGGCCAATCATCCAGCGGCAATACTCTTTAACGCTCCTGCGAATTAATAAAAAGCAACGAATCATGTGACCAATTTAAAAAAGGAGGAGTTTATGAATTATCTTGTATTTTTGCGGTTCCGTACCTCAAAAGGAAAAAACGGAAACCTTATAGGATGACTTTGTTGTTCGTCCGACCGTATGTCTGTCAAAGACCCTTTATCTCGGGAACGCGTGGATCGAGTTGAAATTAAAACCATAAACTCAGGTCTACAGTCAATAAGTGAATGAGAGGGTAGTAATACATGATGATTCGGAACCGGATACACGGACCACTACAATATGTGTGTGAATATATGATTAGTGATTACCTACGATGCATAATGTTTACGAATCTCACGATGCGGCAGAAGAAGGAGTAATAATAACTGAACCAACTGAACCTGAGGTTAGTGATGCCTTCCCAGACGGTTTTCAACGACACAAGATCCTTGGGAACATGGCGCGCAGACCGCCACAGAGTTTTAGTGTGGTTTTGCGGCGCGCGTCTTTGCTCGCGGCTCGGGAGCGTTCGGTTGAACGCTGTCACAATGTCAGCTCGATTCTCTGCTTTAATGTCCCTGCTCACTTCCCTCTCCAGAACGGCATATTGTGACAACTACAAAAACAAACCGTCGCGTCGTATCAAACGTCGTTAATGTGGAACGTTATTTATTGGGTTGTATTTCTAGGGGGTCTGGACCTCAAAATTAAAAAAAAACGGAACCCTTATAGGATCACTTTGTTCTCCGTCCGTCCGTCCGTCTGACTATCAAGACCCTTTATCTCGGGAATGCGTGGAGGTATCGAGTTGATATTAAAACTATATACTCAGGTCTACAGTCCCTTGAAGATGTGAAAAATAAGAAGTTTTATTTTTCACATCTTCAAAGGACTGTAGTAAAAGTAAAAAACATGTAATTTCGACACTCTCAAGAGAGAATCTAAATTTATAGGGTATTTTCCGTTGACCTAGGGCTATGAAATTTGTCAAATAATACCATCTTTTACTTACCTATTACAAATGCAGGGAAAAAAGTGAAAACTAAACATTTGGAATGAAATCATAAATAATATCAATCATCGAGGTTAAGCAACGATATAAATCTGTAGGTACGGAACCCTCGATGGGCGAGTCCGACTCGCACTTGTCTGCTTTTTATTTTAATAACCTGTGGGTTTCCAGTGACTTCTGCTATTTTCTCCTCTACAGACGGCAGCTCTTTTGGGACCACTTGAAGACTGCGAGCCACATGTGTATCAAATTCTATCTGTAAGTAGATTAAATAAGATAAGTTTGGGTTACAATAACTAGTTTAATAACAGAAAAGTTAAGTTTGTCGCTCAATCCAGTTTATCTTTTCGTTAGAGCAATATTCAATTTTTCACAGTTGGTAAGTATATACCTAACCCTCGCTGCGGGGGACCAACTCTGCACTGGACCGGCGTTTTTACTTGAAACTTACTTGAAAGAGTTCCTTTATGGCTTTCGGCCTGAATAGCTGTGATTGTTGATTTCCGCCCAACTGAGTCATATATTCACAAAACTCTTGTACAATCTAAAACAAAAAAGAACTTGTAATAGGTAAGTACAGAATAATGTTTTGTGACATAGCCCCAGAAATAGGAAACAAAATGTTTAATTTAAGAGGAAATACCACTTAGTCCTTATTTTTGGAAGATGAAACAAGCGAGAACGAAACGTCGATGTATATAACCCAGTTACGTTTAGTTTGGAACTCATTTGTATACGTCGCCATAGTCATCAGGTGCAAACTTAGCATAAAAAAGACAGGACAGTAAGAAAAAAGGTGCTTTGGGCCTATTTTCTCTTAGTCTGAATTGCAGGCCTCTTTTGGTTGGGACAACCTTACCCGATCTGTGAGATCGTCGGCCTTCCTCACGAGTGTCTTCTCCTCCTCCCTCTCCGGCTGAAGGTAGCGTGTTGCCCATGTCACTTGTTCTCGCTCCGGCTTTTTGAGCAGCTCCCAATGAATATTTATATCATCTTGGGTGTCTCTGAAAAGGTTTTTTTTTTTTTACTGTAGTCGCGTAAAAAGTGTCCTACAACTATCTTTGGATTTCCAGCTATTCCTGTATCAAAATGAGCGAGAGATGAGCTGAAAAAGAAGTTTTTATCAACAGATGGTAGAGCTGGCGCCGCGCGCTCCTGCAAACTCTGTTTCGCGCTGCTTAGAATTATCCTGAAAATAAAACTGTTTTTTTTTTTTTCAAAACAAGTTTTATAATGACATACATAGTAGTTCTATACACAAGTTCGTAGTTTCGCTGAAATTTGGTATATGGGGGTTTTTGGGGGTAAACAATCGATCTAGATTAGTCTTATGTTTGGGAAAACGCGTAAACGCGACGACACGTTTGGCTCGGTTTGTAGACACCTGCCTACTGAGCCGGCGGTCCCGGGTTCGAATCCCGGCCAGGGCAAATATTTGTGTGATGAACTCGAATATTTGTGCTTAGGTCATGGTTGTTCTATGTATTTAAGTATATATTTATCTATATAAGTATGTATATCGTCGTCTAGTGCCCATAACACAAGCCTTCTTGAGCTTAATTTGGGACTAGATCGATTTGTGTGAGGTTGTCTGATATTTATTTATTATTTTATTTATTTATTTATTTTCGAGTTTTCTTGCGTTTTTCTTTCCACGCACAATATGGTCGCTAATATGGACGGCAAAAACGGGTGTTACGGGTTCGAATCCCGCTCGGTGACTTACTTTTTTTTTTGTTATATGTTCAAGTTTATATATAATTTGTATTGTTTTTAAACAACTTTAAAAACAAATAGTTAATGTTTGAGATAACAATACCTAAGATATATTTCTCATAAATATGTCTAACATTAATTATTTATGCTTTCGAGTTTTTATTTTATTGAGACTTATGAAGCAATAGTGCAAAACGAAAAATTTACCGATACAAATTTTAAACACAGTTTCTCGGGTATTTTTTCTGACGCTGTGTCTCGAATAATTCCATAAAAACTAACTATGTGTAGATTATCACCTAAACACCACCATTTTACAATAAATAGTAGGTAATAACCGAGCAAAGCTCGGTCGCCCAGGTAGGTACTGATATTTTACGTACGCCACTGTTCTGTAAGTATATGTGTACCAACCTTTTCAATTCCCTTTACACACAACAAAAATATGACCTGTATATATTAACATTACAATATCGGACTTGGCTATCCGGGCCGATAACTGAGATAAAATATTAAAACTAATATCGAATATTAGCTTCTCTTCATAGAAAGAATTATCTTCAGCATTTTATTAATATATGACATGCATATGCTTAACTAGAGCCCTGAGGATGAGGACGCTATTACTCTAGTTAATTAATGGAAAAATTCAAGGCTATCTCCGATATTGACATTATTATGCATTTTCAAGACGCACCTAACATTCTGAAGTATCTTTTACATAATATACTATCGGTTATAATGTAAAACAGCTTCGTAAATGAAGTTCAAAGATGGCTTCGCTCGCGCGGAAAAATCAAACATGCCCATACAATCTTTCTACTCTTTGTACCTGAACCAACTAACTTGTAACCCTCTTATGAATGTATATCCTGTTAAGTTGTAGCCTATGTCCCGAAAAGTTTAATCTATTACATGCCATTTAAGCGGATGTACATCCCTATAAAATGGCACTGCCGTTTTGGCCTCGAGTTAACCCAATCGGTAGATGGCGTAAGTGGCGACCGCTATCAATTTCCGTAAAATTCATAATGTTCATTGAACTGATAAGATTATTTTCGAGATCATGACTTCGGTAAAGCAACCGAATCTTATGAGTTTAAAATAGTTTAGATGCTTGTTGTTTAACTTGCTATAGACACACTTACAAATCGTCATTCTGATAAGACCCTTATCTCTTACCTGGGAGATATTTCTACGTCAGTGTCAGAGTCCAACTCCCTGTCGATATGAATAGTTTTTCTTAACGATAAAACTGGTTCCTTCACCATCCGAATAGCACATTTTTCTGCGGAAATAGAAATAAAATTAAAAAAAAAAAAATGGTTGCCTGTAAAGTCGGTTTTACGGGCGAAGGAAGATTTTACGTGACAACGTCTTATTCTCGGTAGAATATTTATTGATATGAATATTATTAAATTGCACAATAGGAACAATGAATGAAAATAAGAATTGCACAAATTTTAACTATAGAAATATATTTTGTTCCTCTTCCCTCTTCCCTCTTCCCTCTTCCCTCTTCCCTCTTCCCTCTTCCCTCTTCCCTCTTCCCTCTTCCCTCTTCCCTCTTCCCTCTTCCCTCTTCCCTCTTCCCTCTTCCCTCTTCCCTCTTCCCTCTTCCCTCTTCCCTCTTCCCTCTTCCCTCTTCCCTCTTCCCTCTTCCCTCTTCCCTCTTCCCTCTTCCCTCTTCCCTCTTCCCTCTTCCCTCTTCCCTCTTCCCTCTTCCCTCTTCCCTCTTCCCTCTTCCCTCTTCCCTCTTCCCTCTTCCCTCTTCCCTCTTCCCTCTTCCCTCTTCCCTCTTCCCTCTTCCCTCTTCCCTCTTCCCTCTTCCCTCTTCCCTCTTCCCTCTTCCCTCTTCCCTCTTCCCTCTTCCCTCTTCCCTCTTCCCTCTTCCCTCTTCCCTCTTCCCTCTTCCCTCTTCCCTCTTCCCTCTTCCCTCTTCCCTCTTCCCTCTTCCCTCTTCCCTCTTCCCTCTTCCCTCTTCCCTCTTCCCTCTTCCCTCTTCCCTCTTCCCTCTTCCCTCTTCCCTCTTCCCTCTTCCCTCTTCCCTCTTCCCTCTTCCCTCTTCCCTCTTCCCTCTTCCCTCTTCCCTCTTCCCTCTTCCCTCTTCCCTCTTCCCTCTTCCCTCTTCCCTCTTCCCTCTTCCCTCTTCCCTCTTCCCTCTTCCCTCTTCCCTCTTCCCTCTTCCCTCTTCCCTCTTCCCTCTTCCCTCTTCCCTCTTCCCTCTTCCCTCTTCCCTCTTCCCTCTTCCCTCTTCCCTCTTCCCTCTTCCCTCTTCCCCCTCTTCCCTCTTCCCTCTTCCCTCTTCCCTCTTCCCTCTTCCCTCTTCCCTCTTCCCTCTTCCCTCTTCCCTCTTCCCTCTTCCCTCTTCCCTCTTCCCTCTTCCCTCTTCCCTCTTCCCTCTTCCCTCTTCCCTCTTCCCTCTTCCCTCTTCCCTCTTCCCTCTTCCCTCTTCCGCCCTCTTCCCTCTTGTTACAGTAATGCTCGATGAATGAAAATAAGAATTGCACAAATTTTAACTATAGAAATATATTTTGTCTCTCTCTCTCATCAGACGTGAGCGGGCGTTACATTTTTTCATGAGTGACTCCGAGCCGCAACCTAATTTAAGACGTTATCACGTCAAAATTTAAGTCCGCCATCTTGGATTCCAAAATCACAAATGGACGTCATTTTCGTATCCGGAACCCCGAGGAACCTCGGAGATGACACCCATATCGATTTATAAGAAAAAATTATGTCCGCCATCTTGGATTTCAAAATCGAAGTCATTTTCGTAATCGGAACCCCGAGGAAACTTGGAGATGACACCCATATCGATTTTTAAGAAAAAATAATGTCCGCCATCTTGGATTTCAAAATGGATGTCATTTTCGTAATCGGAACCCCGAGGAACCTTGGAGATGACACCCATATCGATTTTTAAGAAAAAAAACCGGCCAAGAGCATGTCGGGCCACGCTCAGTGTAGGGTTCCGTAGTTTTTTCATCCTTCACAATAAACTGCTGTTTTAAGCCCGAGGTTTAAGTAAAGAAAGATTTTAAGCTCTATAAAAAGGTCGTAAACGCCCTAGAAACTGTAATCACTTATTACCTTCTGGAAGTCAACTTACGTTTTTAAAGAAAAAATTTGAAATTTGGCGATAACTCAAAAACGGCTCGACCGATTTTGTTCAATATAGTTTTCATTGAAAGTACTTACAAGGCCTCATTTACATGAATTTTTCCGATTTTTTTTTACCCGTGGTTGAAAAGTTAGAGGGGGGGGGACACTATTTTTTTTGTTTTCGGAGCGAATATTTACAAAACTGCTGACTTTATCAAAAAACAATGTTAGAAGACCCCTATTATTTTTCCAAGACCTATTCAACGACACCCCACACACCAGTGTTGAAAAGAAAAAAAAATTCACCCCCACTTTAGGTGTTCGAGGTACCCGAAAAAAAAAATTTTTTTTAATTTTTATTTTACCGTTCTGTCGGCATTATACATACACATACTCATACCAAATTTCAGCTTTCTAGTACTAATGATCACCGAGCTAAGCCGCGGACGGACGGACGGACGGACGGACAGACGGACAGACGGACATGGCGAAACTATAAGGGTTCCTAGTTGACTACGGAACCCTAATAATGTCCGCCATCTTGGATTTCAAAATGGATGTCATTTTCGTAATCGGAACCCCGAGGAAACTTGGAGATGACACCCATATCGATTTTTAAGAAAAAATAATGTCCACCATCTTGGATTTCAAAATGGATGTCATTTTCGTAATCGGAACCCCGAGGAAACTTGGAGATGACACCCATATCGATTTATAAGAAAAAATTATGTCCGCCATCTTGGATTTCAAAATCGAAGTCATTTTCGTAATCGGAACCCCGAGGAAACTTGGAGATGACACCCATATCGATTTTTAAGAAAAAATAATGTCCGCCATCTCGGATTTCAAAATGGATGTCATTTTCGTAATCGGAACCCCGAGGAACCTTGGAGATGACACCCATATCGATTTTTAAGAAAAAATAATGTCCGCCATCTTGGATTTCAAAATGGATGTCATTTTCGTAATCGGAATCCCGAGGAAACTTGGAGATGACACCCATATCGATTTTTAAGAAAAAATAATGTCCGCCATCTTGGATTTCTAAATGTATGTCATTTTCGTAATCGGAACCCCGAGGAAACTTGGAGATGACACCCATATCGATTTTTAAGAAAAAATAATGTCCACCATCTTGGATTTCAAAATGGATCTCATTTTCGTAATCGGAACCCCGAGGAACCTTGGAGATGACACCCATATCGATTTTTAAGAAAAAATAATGTCCGCCATCTTGGATTTCAAAATGCATGTCATTTTCGTAATCGGAACCCCGAGGAACCTCGGAGATGACACCCATATCGATTTTTAAGAAAAAATTATGTCCGCCCTCTTCCCTCTTCCCTCTTCCCTCTTCCCTCTTCCCTCTTCCCTCTTCCCTCTTCCCTCTTCCCTCTTCCCTCTTCCCTCTTCCCTCTTCCCTCTTCCCTCTTCCCTCTTCCCTCTTCCCTCTTCCCTCTTCCCTCTTCCCTCTTCCCTCTTTTCTCTTCCACCTTCCCTCTTTTCTCTTCCACCTTCCCTCTTCCCTCTTCCCTCTTCCCTCTTCCCTCTTCCCTCTTCCCTCTTCCCTCTTCCCTCTTCCCTCTTCCCTCTTCCCTCTTCCCTCTTCCCTCTTCCCTCTTCCCTCTTCCCTCTTCCCTCTTCCCTCTTCCCTCTTCCCTCTTCCCTCTTCCCTCTTCCCTCTTCCCTCTTCCCTCTTCCCTCTTCCCTCTTCCCTCTTCCCTCTTCCCTCTTCCCTCTTCCCTCTTCCCTCTTCCCTCTTCCCTCTTCCCTCTTCCCTCTTCCCTCTTCCCTCTTCCCTCTTCCCTCTTCCCTCTTCCCTCTTCCCTCTTCCCTCTTCCCTCTTCCCTCTTCCCTCTTCCCTCTTCCCTCTTCCCTCTTCCCTCTTCCCTCTTCCCTCTTCCCTCTTCCCTCTTCCCTCTTCCCTCTTCCCTCTTCCCTCTTCCCTCTTCCCTCTTCCCTCTTCCCTCTTCCCTCTTCCCTCTTCCCTCTTCCCTCTTCCCTCTTCCCTCTTCCCTCTTCCCTCTTCCCTCTTCCCTCTTCCCTCTTCCCTCTTCCCTCTTCCCTCTTCCCTCTTCCCTCTTCCCTCTTCCCTCTTCCCTCTTCCCTCTTCCCTCTTCCCTCTTCCCTCTTCCCTCTTCCCTCTTCCCTCTTCCCTCTTCCCTCTTCCCTCTTCCCTCTTCCCTCTTCCCTCTTCCCTCTTCCCTCTTCCCTCTTCCCTCTTCCCTCTTCCCTCTTCCCTCTTCCCTCTTCCCTCTTCCCTCTTGTTACAGTAATGCTCGATGAATGAAAATAAGAATTGCACAAATTTTAACTATAGAAATATATTTTGTCTCTCTCACTCATCAACCGTGAGCGGCGGGCGTTACATTTTTTCATGAGTGACTCCGAGCGCAACCTAAATTAAGACGTTGTCACGTCAAAAGATATGATAATTAAGTAGGCACTATATAACTAGATCAAAATCAAACTAACGTACAATGGAACCGGCTGAAACATACTAATTTAAAATGTTTACTTACTTAATCTTAACATTAGGTAATATACAAGCCTTTAACTTTGCCTAGACAGCTAATGTAATGGTCAAATAATGAGAAAACAAAAAAAAACACACATAGAAACACCTTTTTTTTTTAAGCTTATCGGGGTTCGATAGATCAAAATGATTGCGGTTCAGAAAAAAAATACAAAAAGAAGGTCATAGGTTTTTTCCAGTATATTGGATATTGCCAAATTAAGGGACACAATTTCGTAAGTAGATTGATAAAAAATAAGTACCTACCTTCAATTTGTTCTTCAACTTCTTCCGTAGTGACATATTTTTTTATCGGCAAATCCAGAGTGGAGCAAACTTTGCGATATAGTTTCTCAGGTAGTATTTCCGCCAAATATTCACTCTCGGCATCTTGTTTATTTGGTTGCTCGGCCACCTACCACATTTAACTTCTTTTATTTGAAACATTTATATATTTGTGATAGCATTAAAATTACGTATATAAATAAATAGAAAGACAAGGCTCAATAATGATACCTACTTTCGCTAATCGGGATTAGAACTTTTTGTCGCAATGCAAGAAGCCCTAATAGTGCACTAAAAATCAAGATAACTCTCCTTCTTTCTAATAACTCTTTAAACGTTCTTAGGGTTCAGAAGGTTCATCCCGCCAAAGGAGAACTTCTGATTCTATATATTCATATTAATTTAAAATTATAAATAGGTAACGTTATAATATTAAACATAACATAATAGAAGATTATGAATATGCTATTATCATTTAGGTATAAACATTTTACATAATCCCATTTTTGTGCTAAGCAACTTACTACGAACGGTGGGCACGTACTTACTTCAACATGGGTACATTGCGCATCCATTTCATCGAAAACATGTTTCCAATACTTCTTATTCGCCTGTATCGCCTCAGTAGTTTCATATTTCGACGGTTTAACGATCATTAATTTGCGAGATTTCCTTGCGGGTTTTGCAGACTTTTCTCTGTACATTGCTCACAAATGTTTATAAAGTCCTTATAAAATCTTGGCCGCATAGATTTTAATAGGTTTGAATTAAAAACGGCAACGGAGTGCAATTTGTCACGTCACGCTGTTTCAGGGGCTTATTCGGAATGGCGGCAGCTAATGCAAAGCAGCTAGGCACCGTGGAACTTTTACGTGTAGCCACTAGAATGGTTAGAGGCGGCTTGTGTTATGCCTAAAAGTAAATAAAGTATTTTATTTAACGCATAGAAAATGGGTGTGAAATGATCGATATAAAAATAAATGGTATACCTAAGTATGTTGGATATAACAACATTTGATATAATTTCTAAGGGTATAATCACTCATTTTATATAATAAACGTTTGGTATAATTTTAAAATATCTATTTTTATTTGGTATATTTATCATTTGGAAGAACACTTATTTACTATAACCATCATATGGTGTAATGTTCATTTGGTATACAAATCATATGAAATAGATATGAGGTGTTATATTTTGTATTTTATCTACGCACATATCATTAGTGCTCTAAAATGCGTTCAGAAATCGTAGGAAATGACCAGCATTACTACAACCAATTTTACTATGAGATCTTTTTTGTCTGTGGTAGTAGGTAAAATCTGTACTGTAATGTTATTACAGTACCGATTTTTGTAAGGTTACGTGTTTAAATTAGGAACAGCTGTCAAAACACAAGTTGGTCTCTATTCTAGTATCCATAGATATTAATAGGTTCCATATTGGGTTGCATAAATTTTAAAGCCATAATGTCGATTCGCATAACCACTTTTGTCATAATAGTCCTTGCGCATAAGCTGTATAGTCATTAATTGATCCGCATAAATTTTATGACCATAATGTTTTTACGCATAAGTAAGGAATGTCATATAATTTTGGAGCATATCAACCTGAATCATAATCATTAATCGGCATAATGTTCTTATGCATATCGTGCATTGGCGCATAATACTGAAGAACATAAATATCAAGCTCCTAATTTTTTTATGTCAACATCAGCCTGGTTTTCTGGCAGCAGTTCATTTCTGAGGGGGTTGCAGTTCTTTCAAACCTAACCTAACCTACTTTTCTGGCCGATGTTCGTATTTGTAGGTTCACAATTCTAACCTAACCTAATCTACAACTAACCTAACCTAACCTAACCTACTTTTCTGGCCGATGTTCGTATTTATAGGTTCACAGTTCTAACCTAACCTAACCTACAACTAACCTAACCTAACCTACTTTTCTGGCCGATGTTCGTATTTATAGGTTCACAGTTCTAACCTAACCTAACCTACAACTAAGAGGTCAGTGTGGAGAAGGATTTCTTAATGCGGGGGGCTTCGCCCCCCGAGCCCCCCTTGTGGGGGGCTTCGCCCCCCCGTCCCCCCTTTTTGTTTTTCTGCTCATGTAAGTTTTGTATCATTATTTCAAATGTTATATTTTTGGTAAATGTGATATAACTTATACTATATAATGTCTATTTGCCATTAATAATTATGAAAGCCATAATTTATGCGTTGCTCTTCTTCGTACTATCAATTATTATAACATTCAATAATATGATTTGAAATTTTGTGTCATACTAAATTATGCTTATGAACAGTCTGCCGAACAACAATTATGACGTAAAAATTTTATGCAAATAACAATTTATGACAAATAACATGTATGAGGAAAGCCATTATGCGAAATGAGTTATGACAATCGAATTTATGACAAGAATTTTTATTCCACTAGAGGTGATCCCATATTAATATTGTTATCGATACGAAACGTCAATTCAGTATGTTTTTTTATAAAAACCGCACGACATTTGATCTCGAGTGACATGAGAATATGGATACATTCGTTTGTATATGATTTAGAAAAAAAAACATTCGTCTTGACGGAGGTTCGAATTGCCGCCATTATTGTTGTCATTTGTTTGTGGGTTCTTTGCTGTTACGAAAGTAGAATTGTGAAAAGTTTATTGTAATTCACATTTTAGTTGAAAATATTGTTTCAATGTAAATGTAAATTACAACTATTACAATAAATAATCTGTTTATGTATTTGTTCAGATTTATTTCTTACTGCATTAGTATATGTCGTTTTTAGATATTTTACAGGTACCTAGCACTAGTGGTGCCGGTCATTTCCTTATGGCTTCTGAACCCATCTTAGAGTACTAATGATATGTGTGTAGATAAAGTAGTGTATACAACTGTACATAATTAGGCCTTAAAACACTCGTGTGGTCCTATTATGAAACTCGCTGACGCTCGTTCCAAAACCACACTCGTGTTTTAAGGCCTCTCATTATGTATCAGTTGCATAAACTACTATTTTCTGGGGGATGCAGTTCAAACCTAACCTAACCTACTTTTATGGTAGCAGTCCATTTTTTCTGGGGGATGCAGTTCAAACTTTTTTTTTTCTAACCTAACCTACGTTTCTAGTTGAACTTTTGGTTTAAGTTTTTTTTTAATGCGGGGGGCTTCGCCCCCCGAGCCCCTCCATTTCTCTATACCCGATACGTTATGCCATTTGAACGTTAGATAAAATAAACGTTATACCATAAATTCATTAGAAGAAATATGCATTATACTTAAAGAATGTTATATTAAATGTTATTCGATAAAATGATCAGTATATGAAACAATAATTATATCAAATGTTAATATATTAAGTGTTGTTATAACATTCAATAATTATATCAAATGAGCGTTATAGCGACTGAAGTTATATCAAAAAATGTTATAGCCATCGTTACGCACCCATAGAAAATATCTACACGAAATACAAAATTTAAACGTATTTTCGTATTCAGTTCATATATTTGAAAGTATCAGTAAATATTCCCAAAACTATGCTATGTTTGTATTTGGGTTTAAAAGTAAGCCTTATTTGATATAAATATAATTATTGTAACAATATTATATATGTAGATATGAATCTACTCAAATTAATAAACAAAACGAAAGTAATAAACGTAACTCTTAATTACTGACTACGGAAAAAGTAAGTTCTAAAATGTATAGATAAACCACCCTTTTAACATTTTCTGCGTCACTCACGTCTACTCGTCGTCGTCACGTCTCGGGCTCGTGAGCAGTCCTTATTCATGAGCCAATCACAAGGATGTCAAATTGCGCACTGTCGGCTTGCACTCTATCCGCTCGGATGCTTGGTGCGAGTGGTGGTGTAGGCGATACCACCATCGTTTTCTTACTAGCCAAAGCATGCATCACACACACGTCTCGTTCACGTAAGCTAAACCTAGTGAGCAACTGAAAATGGCTAAAACGTAAGAAGAACTTCCTTTTTTCACTTATTTAAAATTTATTAATATATTTTTCTATATTGCAGGTTTCGATCCTCGTTCTGTCCTTCTTGATGCAAAGGTTGTCTTGGCAACGCGGCGAGCGTGATGATGATGTGCACCTTTGCATCGAGAGGGACGCGGGATTTTAATAGTAGATCTAATACTTTATGTAATTAACGGGCATGTATTCATATTTTTCTGAAATAAATATTTCTGTTTTTTTTCTATTGTTCCCAGAAACATAATAATCCGAAGCAGTTTAATATTGTAATGAATATAATTATATGCTCCGGTACACCTACTTACCTCACTTTGAATATTTTTAACTCCTTATTTAACATTCCTAGATCTATGGTGGCCTGTTAACCACGTTGCTTTGGATACGTGATAACTGTTCAGTGGTTATTTTATATACTTATACATAGGTACATGTACCTACGAGTACAAACCGACTAATGTCTAATCCATACACTTTCCTAGAGATGGTGCTCTTTCACTTGCTATGGAACTCTTATATTGCACTTTTCAAATTTCTCTTGCAGTCATTGTACAAAGATTGAGTTGATAAGTTCATAATGATAATAATACAGATTATGACCTAGCCCTTTTATGCGGTATTTTCAACGCGAGGGCCAAAACTAAACTTAACTGACTTAAGTTCAGGAGAGCGCAGAGTAGTGTAAACAAACTTTGTAAACCATTTACTTTATACCCTAGAGCGCATAGATGCTCCATTTCTATACTACTTACTGAAAAACTGTAAAAAAAACATGCTAGTGGCGATTAAAATGCAATAACGCGATGTAAGAGAAATTTTTGGTATATCTATATCTACCTTCATAATCATGGAAGTGAACAACACCATCCATCGGAAAACTCGCTGACTAAGTTGTGGAAAGATATTCCAATGTGTTTTGCTTGCTTTGCATTAAACGCAAAAAAAGTAACTTTGTTGTGTTACTATTTATAAGGGAAACGTAAACGCGATCGAGATGTTTCTGTGCGTTAGTTACTTTCACCAGATGCAAGAGCCAGAAGAATAAGATAGAAGAAGAGGCCAAACGAATTGTTGTTATTGTAAAACTCCTTTGCTTTTCAATAACACTGTGCGATACATTCTTATATTATTGGTTATCATTATCACTGATTTAACATGAAACTGTCAATGAAATACAAGGTACGTGCAATGAAGTTTTCCAGTGTAAACAAACAGGCGGCAACATTTAGCTGGTATTTGTTTGATCAATATCTAGTCGCCTGACATCGTTGTTTTGGTAGCACCTTTATAGACGTGCCAGCTTAAGTATACTTAATTCTGTTTGTAATTTGATATGGGGGAAGATCGATAGGATTTTGATGAGGTGAGCGGTGTTGATTCTCTTAGAAATTAATACTTTGAAATAGTTTCTTAAATCGTTTTGAAAAACACCGGTAATAGTTGAAGCTTTTTTAATGCCTAACACACACATTGACTCATGGGAATATCTTTAAAAATATAATAGGTATAGGTATATCTTAAAACTGATTTGCCCAATGGTTGACTGGTAAATAATGCCCAAGACTAGAGTTCTTGAGATTCAGATAGATCGACGGACGAAAACGGAAACCTAAAAAATATATAGTTTTTTTTTGAGGTTTCATAATCATAACTTATTTAAGTCGGCACTACCTCCTCTGTATGTTACGTCACAAATTCTAGATTTAAATTTCTGAGTTTTTTTTATTCCTGCAGCCATATAATTAGGACAGTTATCTACAGTCATATAATCATCATAGATAATATATTAAATAAGAACAAAAGGTGAACATAGTGAACGTTGAAGTGAAGTTGGCAAGTTTATTCAGACGGTGCAGTTGTGTCAGATTTCACAGGAACTCGCTTAACACAATATTATGGAGCGGCAAAACGTCAAGTTAGCATAACACTGTTAACTTTGCCCGGCAGTATTAAAATTGGAATAAACGTTCATTTCCGCTAGTGTACCGCTCAAAAATGTCAAACTATAAGTAGGGCTTAGACGAATAATTCACTCAATATGATAATGTAGGTACTTATATGACTACTGAACCAGCGGTCCTGGGTTCAATTCCTGGCAAGGGCAAATATTAGTGTCATGAACTAAATATTTGTGCAAGAGTCATGGATGTTTTCTATGTAGTTAAGCAGGTCGTAAGCTTTTTTATTGCTATTTATATATTTAATTTATAATATTATCTAAAATTGTATTGAAAGTTAGTTTTTTATTAAGAGGGGTTGTTACAGAGAAAATCTTAACAGCGCGATGCAGGACACCCAGCCGTACGACGCCATATGTTGGGGGAAAAAAATGTGTTCGTTCATCTCGTGGTGGATCGGACTGGACAGGACACCGTAGCTGGACATCGAAAGATGGCTACAGGATACTTTTTACCCGAATACGGTAATAAAAAAAGTTTTACCCGGACAAAGGAAAAATCCTGTGTGTACGTACATACATCTTATTTATACCAATAGTCCATATTACTAAACGAAACGAAATGTCCTATATTACTAAACTTAAACAAGATTTCAATGAAAATAAGTCAAGCGTGGTTGACAAATCAACTTACTCCCTTGAAGGGGACACAATTTTGTAGTCACATATTTGCTCTACAAGTTGGGCAGACATTCCTTCCCCATGATATTGTTTATCTTTGCCAACTTCGACGACACCGTTCCGGCAACTTGAATAAGATTATGTTTAATTAACCGAAAATTGCTTTGTACGCAGATTTATTTGGCAACTTTAGTGATGGCGACGATTCTGGCTTTTGTTTTGACAAATAATATGTTCACGATGATATGAAGATTGTATAATCATGTTATTTTTCAGAACCCCATTACTTTCTCAAACAAACTTATTTATAACTTACGAGTATAGGGCAGTAATATTTAGTAGGAAGGATATCCCATATAATACAAACATTATTTTTAACTTACTGTCGTCACCGCTCCGTCGGCGCCATATGACATTCCTAGAAGCACTCGACTGTTGGGAGATTAGTGATGTACTATGTGAAATATTTGTTCAGTGAACTTGTTTATGTAGTTTGTCTTATTACATGATAACATAACTTGCAACGTTAACTAAGACAAGACTAATGTGGTCGGCGCCGCGCGAAAGGTGAATTTACTCGTACAGTCGCCATCAAATATATCGCAGCATACAAGGCGTTCATAAATATCTGTACACGACTCTTATTTACATGTTCAGATATTTATGGACGCCTTATATGCTGCGATATATCTGATGGCGACTGTACCCACGTCCCATAACAAATTAACTTAGGTATTAATTCATCGCCGATCGAACTGTACCGTATGCCATTCCAGGTGTCATTCGATTGCTAGGAGGTTAGTGATGTACGTGAAACACACAAATATTTATTTGGAATAGTATGGCTTCTATTAAGCAACATATTTATTTTATTTTACTTTATAAACTAGACCCATACGTTTAATGCTATAATATAAGTATACTGAACTTGCATTTTCAGAGATCATATATTAATTTCGGAAGACTTTATAAGTAGCTACATGTATAAATATCTTAAATTATGTTTTATATATTACCCCTACAAAAAAGGTCCAACCCTGTGCGTAACCTACGTATTTTAATTCCATGTTAAAGCAGTTGATATGGGACGTATGTACCGTACCTGTAAAATACACCTTAACACCGCGCCACCCGAATTATTATAAGCGAACTTTGCAATTTATATTAACAGGTGTCATGTAATAAGAGACACTACATATCTAACCAAGTTCACAGAACAAATATTTAAATTTAATATTTTATTTTGAGTTACACCAAATTCGCACAACACTAATTTCCCAACAGTCGAGTGACTCTATGAATACTTATCTTTTTTTTAAGACATGACGTGAACTGTATCAGGGCTGGTTAGCCCTCACTACCAGTAGTCGGACTTAGTGTGCGAGTATAACCCGCTGATGGGTACCTATATGTATATCTCCGCGACACAGAAGTAACCTATGAATATCATACGTCCCAGATACGAGTCGAGCGGTGAGCTGGTTTTTGGAGTAGTAGGGCCTCGTGCAGGGTCCGTCCGGATTGTTACTACCGTCTTGCCTGCTAACCCACCGCCAAACAGCAATGTTCGCATTGTTGTGTTCCGGTGTGGGGGTAAGATAGCCGGTGAAATTACTAGCATAGAGGCATTCTATCTTCGTCCTCCGGGTAGGCAAGCACTTGTGAGTCCTCTGGTGTTGCAGGTGTTTATGGGCGACGGTAATCGCTTTCCATCAGGCGATACGTTTGCTCGTTTGCCCCCTTTGACATAAAAAAAAAAAAAAAAAAACTTAATAAGTTAAGTTGTTATGGAACTGGAAATGTAAAATAATGCAGCAATTTATATTATCGTGTACAGACACTATAACCAAATGTGTTGAAAAATATTGAAATTCAATATATTACTGTGAGTTGATCTACATACCAACTATATTTATTTCACAAGCACATCACTAATCTCCCTACAGTCGTGTGCCCCTAGGAATGTCATACCTCGCAGTTGGAGCGGTGATGACTTAATAAGTTAAGTTGTTATGGGACGTGTGTAAATTTACCTTAACGCGGCGCCGCGCCGCCCCGCATTATTCTTAGCTAACGTTGCAATTTATATCATCGCGTAGTATACGCACAATCACCAAGTAATTAACAATATTGTTTTGAACTTTTGTTCTATTTAATCCAGATTGAAAGACAATTAGTTGTATAGCGAATATACATCGAATTACGAAAGTCTAGTGTATTCTCTATCAATCCAAATTTTACTGACCAATTATTTACGTTTTAATACATCAAACACGTACATACTTAAATTACGGAATATTTTCTTTATGGCTAAAGTAGCAATTTACCTACTCGCTTCTTAGTACAGAGGTTTATGTGTGGCGTTCCAGTTAGCGATTAACTTGTATGGAGCATTTTCAATGCCCAGTTATTAGGCTGACAGGTCATTGGAACATGCAACTGTTGTTGTTAATAACATGTGCAGAATATTGTTACCTACTTCCCCTAGCTCTAAAAACCTAATCGGGTAAAGATCAAAAAATTTGGGCGAAATTTAGACGCAGTGAGCAAAAGAAAAAACATAGAAAGAAAAAGGGATTGGAAAAAGTTCCGTTGTGCGACAAAAATTTACGATACAATAAGGAACCTAAAAGTATAACCATAAGTTAGGTACGTTATTTGATGGTTAGTAAAATTGTCGTCGCACAACGGAAACTTGATACCTACAAATAATTAATTGAGTTAAGGTGGTAAACTTTTTGGTCTTTACCCAATCCTTAATGTATTCTGAAATGCATTCTATAGTTGGTATTTCGTTAAGAATAGTTAGAAAAAATTATCGGTTAATTTTCCGTTACCTTCCCCAAAACTTGCGTAAACAAATACTGTGAGCAAACGAGAACAAATGAATAGAGTTTAGCGAGTAACCGCCAAGATACAGCAAGCAATTTGTGATCACTGACACGGGTTACGTTCACACCTGGTTAAATTGAAGCGCGCCCGTGGTTTCACAATCAGGCGCTCGCTAAACTATAGCGATGTGGTTTAATACTAAACACGAATCACGAATCACGTGTCCGGACAACTTTTAATTTTACTTTTTTGTTTTTATAAAAAATGACATACATTTATCCACATAACCCGTCGTTTGTGAGAAGATAATCAGAGTTGTGCTTTTCCTGGGATCTGATAACTTTTTTTACTGCAAAAGCGTGAAATATCAGACAATCCCGCACAAATTGATATCCATGCTCTAGACTTGAGATATACGTAGGTACATAATATACTTTCAAACAATAGTTCCACGCCGTGGTAAACCAGTGGTTACTTGGGACTATTATTCAGATGAAAATAACGTTAAATAATGTCATATATACTGATAGTCAGAACTATAACTGGCATTACTTGAAATAAAATATTTATACTCCAGCCGGCGAATCCGCAGGACAACTGAAAAAATGTGATAGGTAGGTTTCTAATAATATTGCTTGAATGCAAGATTTTATACCTACGATTATTATGTGTTATATATTTTTCAAATAGCAAATGAAGTGTCCAAGGGATCATCATTCGCCGACTGGGGTATAGTATAAAGTAACTTTATATTATTTGCGTGTTTTGTACCTATAGAGAACAAATCGTTTTGCGCCGGACTAGTGTTAAACTCAGGTAAGTTATTTTAGCATGTAAATATAATAATTATATATGTATATAAATATATACCACGCCATTATTTATAAAATGACAATTGATCAATAAATTAAGTAATTGTATCTTATTGCATATTGTGACGCCTAGAGACTTTATACATCTCTGGGAATATTTTATTTTAATGAACCTACCTAACATTGATTTGGATAATCTATACATCTCCTTTAAGTGTACCAATTTAATTAGTTTATAACATAAATGTAAGTATTATATTTACGAAACAATGACTTACTTTTGAGTTTCTTTAGGCTTTCTTTTCAACAGCGGTCTCCTCTTTGGAAATGCCAGTAGATTCACAATCTGACTTGTAAAAGTGCCATTGTAGCGAACTTGTACAAGTGCCCTTGTGGCCAACTTACTGAATACATTATTTTATGAAATAAAATGTAATGAAATAATGTATTTATGAAATGAAATGTAATGAAATAATGTATTCAGTAAGTAGGCCACAAGGGCACTTTTACAAGTCAGATTGTGAATCTACCGGCATTTCCCAAGAGGAAATGAGAAGAAAGGCGAAAGAAACTCAATAAAAAGTAATTTTTTCGTATAATACTTAAACAATAATTCGGTATAAATACATTGGTATTTAGTTATACCATAAATATTTTTTCATTTCATTATTTCATTTCACAAGTATCGCATGAAATCTCAAATATAATAATGCCTACCTGTTTCGTAAGCCCTTACGCCGCGCCGTACCTTTGCCAGGCGCACAGCAAGTGTCACATCAGATTATGCAAGAATGGTAACGAAAACGTCTAAGCCGGGTCATTGTGGGGAGCCTTTCCTTTTATCAGTACAATGCACGCCTCTACTACTGTAGTAGCCCATTGCTAAAGTCATTGAAATACATCTTGGATATAACGGATGGATAAAAATTTCGACTATATACATAGTTCAAACTTTTAATGAAATAAGCGTGTATACATTACCAAAGAAACGTGGATATTCACAACTTTATATCATAACTTTCATCAGTAAACACCTTTAATATATTAGGGTTACTCAAAAGCATGCGTTGCAAAGAAATTCTACGCTTCACCATTATCTCATTAATGAGTTTGGTTTTGGATTCTTTTTTATTTTCTTCTGTTTCTTCTTTTTTCTTCTGAATACAAATTGTTGACACACACGTACAAGGTGGGAGGTCAATTTTGTTTAGTTTAGATTTTTTGAGATCTTCCTCGCTAGAGCACTGTGTAAATGCGTCACGATAGAGCTTTGGACTACTGACAAAAGGTAGGTCACGATGCGCAATTTTTTTAGCGCTTACTACTTCTGGCGTTACAACATTATCAGGCGGAACAGAAAGAATATTATTAATCGTTTTGAAATTTTCTTCTGTAAAATCGATAAATGGAGTAACGTCAAACGATGTGTGTTTAGTCCAATCCTGACAATATCTTACCGGACAATTTTGCATTCGTTTGATATCGTCTACTTTCATTAGTTCAATTGATGATTCCGTTTCAACTGATTCACCGCTTTCGTCTTGTTTAAGACTAATACGCTCAGGCTCGGAAAGTGAAGTAGTTGAGGATAATTCATCGAATTTTTTCCCCATGCATATGCACTTTAGTCCCAGTAAAGCTTGAACTTCCTCAAACTTATCACATTTAGCATACATAAACCTTCTCTCTTTTAAAACCGTTATAGTAGGAAGATCTACATGAGAGGGTAAGGTTTCGCGGCTACCGTATGGAGTAGGGATAGAATCCGACGTGTCACCAACTATCTCAAATGGTTCTTTATCGCATGTCACTTTAGCAGCTTCGGTTTGCTCAAAACTAAAAACATTATTTAAGGTGTCCTCGACATCGATCAATATGCTTGGAGCTGTCTTGGGCTGTTTTTGAATTTCATTTAGTTGCAATACGAACATTTTCTCCAAATCAAGCAAGAAGGTAGTTTGTTCAGGCAGCAACTTGAGACTAAAACTAATGAACTTTAAAAATAACTGCAACACTTTCTTTGTTTTTTCTCTCCATTCAAAATCTATATCAGCTATAAAGCGTTCTCTTTGTTTATATGAATCTAACACCTCTTCCTTCACTTTTATTTTATGCAGTTTTTCTTTAATTTCCTGACTTTGATAATTTTCTAGCAAGAACTGTTTTATTTTACATTTCTTTCTTTCTAGACTCATTACATACATTGTACTAGTTATAGTCTCCGCTTCAATTCGTTTATTAAAAACGTTTAACGCATCATTTCTCTCATGAAGTGCTGCTGTTATAAGTTTGTTATTCCGGTTCGAGTCATAGTCTGACATTAATTTGTAATATTTGGTAATCTTATCAATCTCAGATTTGTACTGTTCTGCTAAATGTTTCTCTAGCGCACGTCTTTCCTGTTTCAATCTTTTATTTATTTCCGTATTTAAATCACTTATTATATTTGCATGAGCGCTAATTAGAACATGCTGTATCTCAGAACGTAAATGGTCTTCTAGTTCCTGAAGACTATTTTCATAAAATTTTGATATCTCAGTAGTCAGTATTTTACTTTTTTGTTCAAATATTTCCTTGAAAGTTTTCTGAACGCTCTTTTTAATTTGCTCTTTTTTATGTACTAAAATATCATACCATGCAGCATCATTATCGTGAAGCAAATGATTCAATTCTACTTCGAATTTTTTACGTTCTTTTGTTAATATCTCATTTCCGATTGATATAATACCCTCATGAGTAATACCCCTGGTAATTTTAGAAGTAAAAGGTGGCGTGAGTTCTACCTTCCCAATTAGTAAATCACTAGGTGATACCCATTCTTGCAAGCCACCTTGACCAGCAATAACTTCTCTACTTTTTTTCTGAGTTACAGGAGAACGGTTGCCTTGGTTATCTTCATAATCAGTTGATTCGTCGTCGTAGTAAATTTCTGCATATGTACTAGTCACTCTCTCCCCGCTTTTAAGTGTATTAATAACATTCATAATTAGGTGAATTCGGTCTTTTACAATAAATATACCTACTTATTATGATTTTTTAACCACATTTGATAAAACAAAACTCTAAAATAAAGTGTCACGCAGACATTACGTTAATGTCGCAATGTCAGTGCTATGGAGGGTAAAAGGGAGGAGCGGTATCTTGCATAGGAGAATATTACAAAAAGTATCCAGAGGAAAGCAGTAAATAATAGTTCCAATGCCGTCTGCAATAGCGCTAGCGTACCAAGAACGTATGAAAAATCCTAAGTTTTATTCAGAGTGAGCTGTGTCAAAATGAAAATTTTAATATTTTTGGTGACCAGTGTAATTCCTACTTAGTTTTTTTAAGCAGCAGAAAAAAACACATTTTTAAGTTTTATTGATAAAAGCTTAGAAACTAACCGTTGTAAACTAACCTAATTACTTTCAACCACAGCAGCGCCACCACTAAAACACCTTCAGCTGACACTTTTGGATGAATAAAGATATTGTTCCTCCTTTCTACCCTCCATATTATAAAGTAGCCAGTCATAAATTAAATAGATAATGGTTAGGCTCTATAAGGGCAAGATATTTAAAAAATATAATTACCTACATTCAAGAATTCAAGACAAGTGACACACTCGCACAGATATTGGTCTCGAACCAAGGGTCTGACACGCTTTGATAGAGAAAGATAGCCTTATTGCGATTGCTAAAGGAAGAAATAGAAAAGAGTGCCATGTTTTGTCCTTATCAGCGACTCGGCGCCTCATCCGGAAGGACGAGGCGCGCCAGTGCCAAGACAAGCAAAGGGCCCCCATGGACCCGCAGTCACACATAATAACAAAAAAAAAAAACCTTATCAGCGACCGAGCATTTTTTCATGGTCGGGTTATTGGCACACTTCAAATTGAAAGCAAAACAATCAGGTAGTGGCAAAACTGGTACAGAAATAGAAGGTTTTGTGTATTAAATAATTATTATTACCACATAATTCTAATATCAACGGATGTGGAGTGTTTGTGTGTAGCATCAAAAATGGTGGGGTGTTTAGTGCTTGGCTGTAAAAGCAACAGCTTACGAAAATAAGCGGACGTTACATTTCATGCGTAAGTACATGTTTTTTTGTATCTTGATCACCTATTTCTTTGTCAAATCTCACAATAATCAATTTACAAAGTTAAATCATTAGTTATATCATGAAAACACTGGATATTATAGGAATAATCTGTAAATTATTTTCAAAATAACCTCGAAACATTTTGACATGCAAATATTGCAAATCGGTTAAATTGCGTAGCATAGATCCGTATGTAGAAGCCAGCTTAACATTGATGTCTAAATAAATCAGTCGGTTTATAATCCGATTTCGGGATGCATAGAAAATAGAAATAAAATAAAAATTACCCCATATTTGGGGAATCATAAGCAAAATGATATTTCCTGATTTCCGATTCCGACAGAGAATGAACCGTGTAAAAAATGAATAGCAGGAACTTTGTAAAATTAGATTTTTGCACTTTACGCGAACGAAATCGCGGATAAATAACTAGTATTGGTGATATCCTATCTACTTATAATATGTTTGTTTACAGTTTTACTAATTGCTTTGTTACAGAATGTCCCAGTCTCCGAAATCGACCCCAGACGTGGTGCGTCCATGAACGGGGACTGTCACGATGGATTAAAAGTATCCTGAGTAAAATAGACGAAAAAGAAGTAAGAAGAAGATGTTTCACACTACTTTTTTTTTGTACTGGCCAGAAAAATTCGATAGTATTCAAGAGCAAATAACATTTTTTGTTAAGAAACAAGTGAAATACATTTGTAATGTTATAAATAAGTATTTTAATTACAGTATGTTTAAAAAAAAAAAAACCTGTTTTAATTATTTCATATTTATCATTTTATTCCAACAACCTCATAATCTCATATTTTGCTTGCGGTACCTCCTATGTTAAGTTTCAATTTAAACTAATTTCATTACTTTATACCTATTACAGGACCCAATTATATTATGTTTATTTGATTATACGGACTAGTTTTGAAAATATTAAAGACAAAGGTGAAAGCAGCGTCGTCGTCTAAAAATCAGCATTCAAATGACGACACCTTGTGGCAAATTGTCTGTCGCAGTCTATAAAAAGAACAGCGCTACAATTTTCATACTAGATCCGCCTTAGTTATACTCCGACTGTATGATTTACTGCGCTGTGACCTGACGCCACTGTATATATAATCTGTGGTCTAGTGGGGGTTGTCTGTGCCTGACGCCTATGATCTTTTAGAATGAGGAACATTTCAAATTTTACTTATTTGATAACTAGCTTTTGCCCGTGACCACGTCCGCGTGGAACTTGGAAGGATGGAAGCAACCTCGTACAACACGAGATAAATATGGGCCATCCTGTATAAATCTAGAATGCACAGTCCAGTGCAAAAATAAGTATCGAATGAGTTGATTAAATATCTTATTTAAGAATTGGGGCATGTATTTGTTTTTTATTTGCCTATGCACCACTATATTTATACACTTGACGGTACCAGCCTACAATTTCTGTCAATATTTTTCAAATGGGCTGAGTTGACCCTATAGCGGTAGATGTGGGTAATTGAGCCCGCGGGCTGAGTTGACCGAGTAGTCCGAGTCGCCCCCAACATAAACAGTAGCGGTCAACTGAGCCCGCGGGATGAGTGGTGTGTGGGCTCAGTTGCCCATGAAGGGGTAATTCCCTATTAGACCAAAAGCACAATTGCTCTTACATTTGCTTAGGCGCTTTTAATAATCCCTTTTATCAAGTTCCACGCGTACGTAGTCACGGGCAAAAGCTAGTTATCAAATAAGTAAAATTTGAAATGTTCCTCATTCTAAAAGATCATAGGCGTCAGGCACAGACAACCCCCACTAGACCACAGATTATATATACAGTGGCGTCAGGTCACAGCGCAGTAAATCATACAGTCGGAGTATAACTAAGGCGGATCTAGTATGAAAATTGTAGCGCTGTTCTTTTTATAGACTGCGACAGACAATTTGCCACAAGGTGCGCGGGCAAAAGCTAGTAATATCATAAGCCTACTGTAGCTTACTGTAGTTTACCTACTGTAGGACTTGATCGATTTGTGTGAGGTTGTCCGATATTTATTTATTTATAATGTATGAAATGAAAATCGTGTAAGTACGGTTAAATCAATATAAAGATATCGGTATCGAAATAGATGATACTTTCCGAAAAGCTTTTTTTTTTTGGGTTTTTAAGTAGGTACCTACAATGCCTTATAAGTTATATATGTAAGTATAGCGGCCTAGACTAGTTATGTGCGTTCCCATTGAGGGTCCACGTTGGAATTTCGAGCTTTTGAATGTGTCAGTCTTTAGTAAAAGTTCTGCTCGTTTCGTATGTATGGATACTACAGAAAACTTTGTCTAAATCTGTAGATTTTTCGATCTGATGTCTTGCCACGACTCCATTTGTCGCGCGTGTTAGCATCACCCTTCTTTCTCGCGCAGTATTAGTAAAGAAAGATTTGTGTAATGTAAAGAAAGTTGTGCTGGAGGTGTTGATTCATCATTGTTGTATCTTCCCACTTTTTATTTCTCATGCAATGAAGTATTTATCTCAATTCAATGTTCTATTTGCAATATGCAATCTTAACTTCTTTTGCTTATGTTTACTACTTGTTCTAAATGTCTCGACAGACAGACAAATTCACACCACAAGCCACGACGCTTATATTTTACCTTTTTTGGTACGGATCCTTAAAATAGGTTTAGTAAGACGGTTGGTTGGTTTATGTTGACAGCCGTGTCGGCCTATCCACGCCCGCGGTACGTACCTGTGATTAGTGGCGCTGATGTAGGTACAGAAGCCCGCCGCTGAATTTAATTAAATACTTCCTCGCCCCATCTACCCACTATTTCACTTTTGGTACCCGCTTATCTCTCCTGAACGCCGTGTTGCATTGCTAATGTTCCCCGAGCTACCAAACAGCGCTATAGTAAATCTGTGGTCAGTTTGTCATATAGTAAAAAGTCGATTGCCGTTGCAGAACACTACGAGTATGTGATAATAAATTATGGACATATCTCGACTCCATTCTCATTACGGATGCGGCAATGTCCGACGGAGTTTTGTCATAACTCAGTCTCGGTTGAAATTATTTCCGTTGGGTCTGATGAGAAAACTAGAGGTGGAAAACTCGAAATGTAAGTATTCGCGCAACAAGCCTTGGAATAACGGCGGGACATATTTCATTCTTAACGAAGTTAAATTTCCGGGCAGGCTCTGTAAGAGCGTGCGTAACTCTGATAAAAGGCTAGTCCCATAATACCGATTTCATATTTGCGTTGCTTTAATAGCACTATGCGCACATAACTATCACTAAATATTGAATGTAGTGGGAGATGTTTTAACTCGACACCATCTATTGAGTACCTAACTTATACTTACTACTTAAATGTGCCTAAGTTAAATAGGCTACGTTCCAAAAAAATATTTAATAGGATGAAAAAAGCATTTAAAAATATTGGAATCCCTAACGTCTTAAAAATCGTCGGAATATGAATTTCTTAAAACATGACATTTTAGCAAAACGCCGACACCGTAAAATACTTTGGCATTTGTAATACTTTATCCAAAGCAAAAAACCTTTCTCGAAAAGTTTGGCGTACGTTTGACGCGCCACGATGAAACAACGGCCATAATTCAGAAAGTCGAAACAACTTGGATTGTTTTCTACACATCATATCGGCAAATAAATCTTTGGGCCGCTTATCTGGCGTCAAACTTAATTCCTATGCATAATTCATAGCCGATGCCCGAAGAAAAGTTTTCGTGCGTAGTGCCGTGATGCCGTCTTCCGCCTGACAAACGTCTGTTACCTTCGTATTTAGAGGATAAGAGACAGATATTTTATAGAAATTTGGCATTATTAATAAAAAGTATATCTTTGTAAATCTACACTGAAGACATTTTACAAAACCGGCCAAGAGCATGTCGGGCCACGCTCAGTGTAGGGTTCCGTAGTTGCCCACCCTTCACAATAGACGAAAATTACGAGAAAGATTTAAATTACGAGGAAGATTTCAAGCTCTATAAAAAGGTCGTAAACGCCAAAGTAACAGTAATTACTTATTACCTTCTGGAAGATATCGATTATACGCGCCAGATTGAGCGAAAAAATATCTTAATATAGTATGGCACTTAACCAATATGTGTAACGTTCGAAGTGTAGGGACACCACGCGGCACTTACGTCATTTTAAAGAAAATTATGAATTTTTGCGATAACTCAAGAACGGCTCAACCGATTTTATTCAATATGGTTTTTATTGAAAGTACGTATATGGCCTCATTTTCACGATTTTTTCCATAATTTTTTGACCATTGGTTGAAAAGTTAGAGGCGGGGGACACACTATTTTTTTTATTTTCGGAGCGTATATTTACAAAACTACTGACTTTATCAAAAAACGATGTTTGGAGACCCCTATTATTTTTAAAAGACCTATTCAACGACACCCACAAACTAGAGTTGGAGCGAAAAAAAAATCACCCCCACTATGGGAGGTAGGTACCTACTCGAAAAAAATTTTTTTTTTATTTTATTTTACCGTTTTGTCGGCGTGATACATACACATACTTATACAAAATTTCAGCTTTCTAGTAATAATGATCACGGAGCTAAGCCGCGGACGGACAGACGGACAGACGGCCTGGCGAAACTATAAGGGTTCCTAGTTGACTACGGAACCCTAAAAATGAGTGCAATATATACTGGTTAGTTTAGGAAAATTTTAGTATGCAATTTGACATATGCCGGTAGAAATATTGACAGCTACTTTTGATGCTGACTGTACATTCGATCCTAAACATGTCGATTACCTGTACTTCGATATGTTTTGGAATAACCTAGTACGTAGGTAGTAAGTAGGCATGTATACCTACTTTCTAAATGTTATATTATATAATATAACTAGGTAGTCTCTCGAATTCGCTTCAATTGTATAAGAATAATTGCTTGTTCTTCGTAAATGTATTTGCGTTTGTTTTTGAAAATAGCCGACTTCAGTCTATTGTAATAATGATTAGAAAGTACATAATGTTACGCAAAATACAGTATTGGTCTTCATCATTTCATGTAAAGAGTAGGTACAATAAGATTTTTGATACAATACGATTTCTGTTTATCACCTGGCTGGCCCGAGAATAAACCATATTATCTTCTCACAATATTAAGGGTGCAATTGAAGTATATTCTAGTCCTCAAATAAGGAGAGTAGACAATTTTAAACATATAAGGACAGGTGAACAACAGGCGGTGTTATCGCTACAAAGCGATTTCCTAAGACGATCTACGGATAGTTGTAGTGTCCTGGGTAGCTGAGAATCGTACCAGTTTGTATGAAATCCATTGCTTAACCAAATTACCGTAAAAAAAAACACTATAGTAAAGTGGCTACGTCGACCGTTGACACTAGGCAGCGTCATCAATCGGGTAGATAGACACGCCGCGAATCAATTCCGCGTAGCACCTGCCGGCGAATTATTCTGCCGCTGCCAAAACGTAAAATTGCTATTTGTTTTATGCTTGTACCGCTATTTGCCCGTGTCGTCGTGAAATAGTTCAATACATTTTTTTACCAGGATTTTCGTATTGTATTTTCGGTGTGTGCTTTGAAATTCATTCAGTTTTGACAAGATTTTATGAATCCGCGGAATTGTTTTACCTGCTAAGCTGAAATTTAAGTCACGTAGTCCACAAACTCCTAGCCAACCGATTCTGAGCGGTAGGTACAGACAACTCGTTTGCATCAAATCGGCTGGCTAGAGGTATAAGCGTTAAAAATGTATATAGGTATTGATGATGAATCTAGTTTATCAAATTATTAATCCTGATTGACAGTCAAAACACATTGTACATTACTGGGACTCAGGTGTGATGATGAATGAATGAATACTGCCTATATAGGTACTATTATAAAATGCTAGATTTGTATTGAAAAACAGTTTTCTATTGGGACACATATTCATCATGATTTCAGGTGAAATCTTATTAGCGTATTGCAGGATCGTGTTTTGTTTTGTATGCGCCATCTGTTAGTCAACATATCTTTCGTTCTCTCATCACGCCGTAATGGCTGAAACAATTTTGAATAGCTGGACATCCAAGGATGATTATAGGATACTTTCTACACGTCTAAGGTAAAGAAAAAAATACGCGAACGAAGTTGCGGGCACCTCCAAGTATTATTATAAAAAAATATGAAAAATTCTGAAGATCTTACGACTTGTTGTTTCTCAATATTGCATTGAATAGCTTAAATCCCGGTCCTAACGCTAACCACATTTATAAGCGAGTAAATAATAAAGAATTAAAAAGATATAGAAAGGTTGCTCCTAAAAGCGTTAAAGTTGATAAAACTTTTTGATTTAAAATTGTACACATATAGGTATTATAATTTTGTTAATTTAAATCAAATTTTCAATTGTAATATGAATAAACCGTCGCATTACGTTGGCGAAAATGTCTTCGTGGATAGATAAAGTAAGATCTAAAAATATGTATCCACTCGATTTTGAGTATAGATCTCCATTGGAAAACTGTCGGAAACTAGAATAACGATATCTTAATAGTATTTTATGCAGTCGTTGCACAATGAAGGTTCTTAAAGTCGAGTACCGCGTTTAGGTCTCGAGGCTTGCTGAGTGGCCTAAGTAAGGTACGAGATTTTAAGACGTAATTGTGTAACTATTGCATACAATACTTTTTATATGAGCAAAACACAGAAAACACTTTTGTACTTTAATCGTCATTCCCCACTGTGTTTTTTTTTTAATGTAATCTTTTTCGTTCAACTAAAGCTGACCTACAAAAACATGAATGCGATGGCCATTTTTGACAATTAATTTCAACCAATCAGTGAACAGTAGCGTGTTTTTTTTTTTAAATCAAATATGCAGATGTTCTCTTTTTGAAATTATTAGAGTTGAGTAGAGAGAATATTAAATATTAAAGTAAGTAAGTAAGTTATGAATATTAAAGTTCTGTAGCGGGTACCATAGAGTATAGAATTTTGGTACAGGATTAAAAAGTGCGTTATCGTGATTTTGTCTGTGAAATTATAATTGACACATTAAAGTACGCGAGTAAGTATAAAAAAGCTATTAGTGACAATCCGAACATTTACATATTTTTAATCATTGACTGTCGGTGCATCTTAACGAGAACTGAAATAAATTTTATATTTCTATGACATTATTCGAATATATGTAGACTTAAGTATCTTCGATACTTATTGAGCAAGCCAGTTAAATACAAATGTATGCGTCACTATAATAGGCGGTTCACTATTAGGTATCTTGTAGAAACTTTTTTGACATATATTTGTTTTGCATAACGATACTTGGCAGAAGTAACATTCGGCAGAAACATCTTACGCAGAGTATGCTTTGGCATAAATCATTTCGCAGATTTTTATTACACCGAATCTTATATTGGCATAATGTTGATGAGCATAACAGTCTTCTAAACGAATAGTACTTTCGCAGATTTTTTTTTTGCATAATATTTTAGGCGGCATAAAGTTGTCAAGCCGAATACCATTTGATTCCAAGATATCTTGTTGTACAGGACATATGCGGAATACCTAACCTAATCCAAGTCGGACCTGCCCTAAGGTGCAATCAGTACCTAATTTATGCATTACGAATTGTTGTGACTACACATTTTGTCCATGGAGTGGTATGGTAGCCGGCCGATGCCGCGCGGCTCGCTCGCTCGTTAGGGTCTCAGTTCAACCTAACACTCCTCCTCGCTTCGCTCGTCGTCGTACCTAACCTAATCCAAGTCGGACCTGCCCTAAGGTGCAATCAGTACCTAATTTATGCATTACAAATTGTTGTGATTACACATTTTGTCCATGGAGTGGTATGGTAGCCGGCCGATGCCGCGCGGCTCGCTCGCTCGTAAGGGTCTCAGTTCAACCTAACACTCCTCCTCGCTTCGCTCGTCGTCGTACCTAACCTAATCCAAGTCGGACCTGCCCTAAGGTGGAATCAGGACCTAATTTATGCATTACAATTGTTGTGATTAAAAATTTAGTGGCAGTTGCCCCGCGGCGGCAAGATACCTAACACTGCTCCTCGAACCGCTCGTCGTCGCACCTAACGGTACTTACATTCTACTACGTAAAGTTTATTTAACGCACTTTTCTGCTAGTAGAAAATAATTATGCTATTGTAATCGTATGCTATAGGAATATTATGGTACATAAAACTATGCTAAACCAAAGTCGGCCAAAGAGATATTCTACAAAACAATGAGCTGCAAAATGTGTCGTATCGTATGCGAGGTAGTAGTAATGCCAACTATACCTTTATGCCATCTTACCATTCGACCGAAAGTGTTTCTGCGAAACGTGTTATGCGAAGTGTATTTCTGACCAATATTATTCTGCCAGATGAGGGTAACCCATAATAGGCACTTATGACGGTAAAATATTATGCACAGAAATTTCATGATATTTTGAAGCTCATCATTTTATTGGAATAAAGTTATTTCTACTCCAATGCGTTTTCTGGTGTGTCCGCTATAAAATTCATTGAGTGTCATTCTCGTAAGTACTCTATAAAAAGTATCCTGAAAATTTAAATATTCAACTATGTAAAACTCATTCATTTATATCCCTCTCTGTTGGTGGGTTTTCACAAAGTCTGGCCTTAGTTTTGACAGGTTATATTTAGTGTGGCTGTTTGTCTGTTTACGACATTTGAATTCAGTACAGCAAAGCAGGGGAAGGAGTTTTAGCATTTGTCCGGTAAAGCTGAACTCACATACGGAATTGTAAATTTATTCGTTGGATTCTTAACACCGAGGTCGCCGAACGTCTCAAGTTGTTTGGGGGAATATTTTTAGGATTCCACTGCTGGAAGTAAAGTTTAAAATATACAAATAACGACACTTTAGTTACGTGTGTATTTTAAACTTTACTTTTTTATACGGCACAAAGTAAAATAAACAAAACTATGAGTGAATTTCGCGTAATCTATACATTTATAACATTCAGCAGGATTCAATATTTAAAGCAACATATTTGTGCCCTACAGTAGGCACTTTCTACTACGAACTGACTTAAAATATGAGGGGCACTAGAGGGACAGTAATGTATGTTGCAAAACAATTCTTACTTCTAAATATTTATTCAGCAGAATTAGTCACACAAAGGCGCATTTAAAACACATGTAAGTAACGCAAAACGAAGGCGATTAAGTTTATTATGAGTGAATGTTAAGGCACCGTCTCCGATCGCGGTTATGGGCCGGCGGCACGGCACGAGGTGTTGCTTATAATTTTGCCGGGGTAAGATTGCGCTCTAATGTAGGGTAAGGGCTGCTTGAATTGCTGTATTTCCTTAATAGTCTGCATTTACCCTCGCTGACAATTTGTGACAAGAGCGTGAGCCAAATTGTCGCCTAGAGGAAATAAACTAATTTACTTATATATATCATTCATACACTAAAGCGTTCGTTGAAATGCAAAGTGCCTACTGAAGACAAAGGGAATTTGCGCACACTTCTGTTGAAATAGCTTCATAATAAAGCTGCCGAGGAAAGGATTAGTTCATCTGAGCGTACTTATATTTAAAACCGCCTATTAGTACCTACCGACTTATTTTAAGTAATATATTTACGGCCATATTTAAACATGAATTGTGAAGACGTAATTTGAATACACGAAGCCTCCACATCTGCCGACAACATAGAACAACCATAACGTTTTATGAGCATTTCCAGAGTATAATTGCATCTTAAATTCTACTCCAGACAGTCTTAGTCTCGGAGGTATTTTAATAATGAATTCTTTTCCGCTGGCACGTAGTTAATATTGCCGTTGCCATTTTAATGAGGGGCGTTATAAACGTGTCATTGTAGCGAAAGTGCGGGAGGAGTTTAATGCCTGACATTAACACTATCGCCCGCGCGGAGGATTAGAGGCACACTTTGTAACTCGCACGGGTCCGCTACGGGAGCCGCGCGTCAACTTAGCGCACGAGGCAAACAGAATATTCAGCGCCGGACAGTTGCCCATGAGCGGCGCTTATTGTAATCAAGTGTATGTTATGTCATAAAAAACTGTTTATTGTAACTAAAGATTTCTTGTAGCGAGAGTGCGGGGAGGAGTTTAATGCCTGACATTAACACTATTACCCGCGCGGAGGATTAGAGGCACACTTTGTAACTCGCATGGGTCCGCGACGAGCCGTACGTCAACTTAGCGCACGAGGCAAACAGAATATTCAGCGCCGGACAGTTGCTCATGCGGGGCGCTGATTTTAATCAAGTTTGTATCATGTGTAATATGTATTTCGGAGATGACCAATTTAGCTAACTTTTTTCCAAAAACAATTGGCAACATTTTCTAAAATGGGCAAGCCGGTGGGAACTGGTTTCTATGAGCGCCTCCAAACTAGACAAAATTAATTATATTAAAAAAGTTTAGAGTTCTTAACCAAATAATTCAATTCAGTAAGGAGCCGTCACGTTTCCACCGCCTTTAAGTGTCAGATTAGTTAGGTAAACATTCATAAATTAATTAAAGGACACTTTATCAGAATATTAATTTTGCGTCAATAACATGCCAACAGGCTGTGACGTAGCAAGATAAGCTTAGTTTAGTATAAGCGCTAGATATAGGTACTAATTTCGACGTGCAGGCCAAGCATTAGACCTAGTCACTGGGGCCCAAACGCTTGCTTGGAATTCGATTCCATCCCATTGCCCGATGTTCGTAGTTAGGGAGCATTACATTAGACACTGCTTGCATTCCAGATTCTCTGGCTATCGGTGCCCCTATAGCGCCTTAGCTATAAGTGTTGTTGTATTAAATATATCTGTAATCCCAGTTTACTAAACGTTTTCTATTTTTCTGTTTATTAACCCCAATCAAAAAACGAGAATATTTATAAGTTTAACAGTGTCTGTTTGTAGAATTATAGCTTCCAAACGGATGGACCGATTTAATTGCGGTATTTTTGAATAAAAATAAAGTCTGGTCTATAGAAATATTTAGCTTTTTGGTGGAAATAGGATCGGTCGTCAGCGAGATATTCAGCTTTCCTTCAACAGGTTTTATGTCAATACAGAAGCACAGAACTTAAGATTTTGTTGATACGTTCTTTTAAAAGATTTTATAATTTTTAAAGTATTTTCTATGGCACTCATTTAATTATGGTCTCATGATGACCAACTACTTATGTTGGTGATACCACCAACATAAGTAGT
Source organism: Apotomis betuletana (assembly GCA_932273695.1). NCBI lineage: Eukaryota > Metazoa > Arthropoda > Insecta > Lepidoptera > Tortricidae > Apotomis > Apotomis betuletana. Next base: position 11,669,170 of record OW026303.1, read on the forward strand.
CATATACATGAATGTTAAATTTATTTTGTCACATGGTTAAAAAACTTTCTAACTTCTTGTTCTTCCTAACTCTCTTATGGCAGCTTGGGTTTGTAGGCACTCGTACTTACTGTAGATTTATTTATTAAGAAGTGATTTAAGTACGTTGTAAAATAATTTCTTCTGGTGGTAGACTTTGGCTATGATTAAGATTTGCTGCGGACTTTATTGTGGTCCGTTATGAAGTCAGGCATAGCCATATTTAAAATGACGGATCTGAGCAGGACTCACCTGAGGACCTTCAATGGTCTCATTTATAGACAATTAATTACCAAATAAGCTACTAGTGGCTATGAGAGCTATAGACCTCGCACACATTCCTCGATAACTTGCTTTCAAAACTTCACGAGAATCGGTTGAGAAATCAGCCAGAAACTGGACGACCGTAGGTACATCCGAAATTCGGACATATGGAAGCATTTTGGGCTAAATTGAAGAGGAGACGCTTCGCTCGTTCGGTTAATAAAACAGACATAAATTTCTGATTCATTATGTGTTAGGTGTGAAAACGACGGATGCTTCATAACTTCTCCATCGCGCGATAAGCGTCTTAGCGCGCGATAAGTAGAAATCTTGAGGCCAGTGTTCAACGTTGTAATACGCATAGATTAAATAGGCCACTATTCAACTAAAAGAGCTACATTTCAATAATTGTTGGATTGTTTTCAATAAATAATAAACTTGTTAATTTTGGCTGAAGTTGTCTTAAGATATGAATGGTTACACAATTTTAATCAAAGCAAATAAGTTTGATCAAGATACTTACTAATAAACTTTTTAATTTAAACTGCGAGATAACTAAATGACACAGCTGTTGATTAGTTTTGACTACAACACTGACACCTAGTCTGTCCAACAAATTCGATTAAATTTCTAAGTATTTAAATAAAATAAATTAAACGGATTATATCGCGTATATTTATTATTTGAGCCTCCCCGACGTCTCGGCAACTTTCCTGTTACCGTTGTCAAAGGTTGTGAAAAAAACTCAATTTTTCTCGTTAAAGTTACATTAAACTTGTAGAAACCACCCATTTTATAAATGTAATTCATAAATAAACGTAGGAATGACACATTAGGCGCATCTTAATGTCCATCTGACAAGTATGTACACCTTTATTTTATAATCTTTTTAAATTGTTTTATTGAAATGTGTTGCGGAAACTAAATGAAATTTTTAAGTACTTAAGAGATACTTACTCGTACATTTTATTCAGAAAAAGCGCATCAATGCAACATAAGTTCATTAATTGTGAATAGTATTTTTTTGTATATGTATATTATGGGCCAATTAACTTTTTTTACTCGTTGCCGTGTTGATGTGACCTTGGTCACTCTTTAAAACTACGAATTTCGAAGGTCATATTTACCAAACCAAGGTTGTCGCTACAATATTAAGCCCATTCCTGTGTAAACTAGTCTCCCGTCAATAATAGTAATATGAATAATAAACACTTTTCTACGAAATTAATTCACTATTGTCTCCTGCATCACGCGACAGAATATTAAGCAAAAATGTTGATAATTTTTAGTCTTTAATGAGGAATTGAATGTTTTCGATATCCACTTTAAGCACTAGAAAGATTCAATCCTCTTGCTTTACCATTAGCGTCTTCGATATGTAGCTCATCTATTTAGCTACCTTAGTTCACCAGGGCTTACGTATCCACAAAAGAAATAGTAATGGTAAAAGTGAAAATTGTTCAACAATCTCCAAGGTCATTATCAAATATGTTAGTTTATTACATACATTTTCTGAGCAAACATCAGAGGAGCATGTTTGAGTTCTGGTCGGAGGGCAGGCCTGGGGTCACGTGTCGCTTTATGATTCAATTGTCTGCCCGACCGTCTTCAACCGCCCTCACTCGGCAGGCGGACAGGTTAACGTCAACCGATACGATTCAAGTTTACACGTATAAATTCATACTAAGTAATAAATATATTATAATTACCGAATTATAAAGACTTCGTGAAGTCCACTGCGTGCGAGCGGCGCAGGAGCGGCGATGGAGGAATTTAGTTTTTTGGTTTGAGATAAACAACAGTGGACGTCTTATGCTATCGCTAGGTCGAAGAGTTAATTCCAGTGGTCGCAATGACTTTTCTATCTTACGTAACCTTGAGACTCAGGTTACGTAAGATAGAAAAATCATCAATTATTTACACAGGAAATTAGTTATATTTTTTTGTGGACCTCTATTATTAGCTTTTACTGTAGTTTTTTATTGTTAATTCTTACGAATCGCATTGCTGTTGATGCCCCAAATAAATAAAAAAAACTAAAAAAAAAACGCCTGAAAACAGCCAGAAAATCAATGGATTTAATTTTATGGTTGATTTATTTTTTACTAGGAAAAATACAGACGAGAAGCAATACAGCTTGCATTTTACTTCCCTAAAAACAACACAAACTTCTTAATAAAAAAACTTGAATAAAGCGTCGATTCACATCTATGGATGAAAGTACCGTACCTAAAATATGTAGTTTCTTCTTCAGCTCAGCACCTTAAATGGCCAGCTTCGTTATAACTATAGGTGTTCGTCGTTTGTTAAGTTTGTTCACGTGGCGGCTTCTGGAACTTTCCATGGGCAACTTTATGATACTAACGATCACTTTATTTAATTACACCACATTGCTCGGGCTAATGAAAAGCTTGCAGCTTGGAAATTGGTTTGGACGAGACTTGAATCCTTTATTTTGCGGTGAAATCACAGTTATTGGTCGCTTCTGTGATATTCTGTTTGAAAACGGGATGATTTTAAACAATAAACTTACTTACAATCTTAATTATAATCATCATTAAAGTCCAGTTTAGTTGAATCCAACCTACGGACATGTTGAACTGCGTTTTTTTCTAGCAGTCATGACTACAACACGGGAACTTAGTAATAAAATTGTATTTGTAATTATTATATTAATAATGTTTGTTACTTAATTAAGGCCACTCATAGAGTAGTCACAAGAAAACCCCACTACATTACGACTCAAATGAACTTAATCTTTTATTCTTAGCCAATGCTTGTCCATCCAATCTTAGGTGGATGACGTATCAAATCGTTCGGCTGTGCCTAATCCCAATAGGATGAGCGAGGGTTGAAGGCATCCTGCAGTTATCATGTCGACAGTCGAGCTCCTCCGATTTGACGGAGGTCGGGCGTGCACCGCCCCGATTACTGCCCGACAGGATTTGATTACGCCCGGTACATACCTATAGGATGGAGGCACGTTGAACCAACACATGATTAAATCATTAAAATTCTAACAGCTCTCCTTTTGTCATGTGCAGCACTGGCTGTCAAAGAATAAGCAGCTGATTTCGCTAGGTCCCACTTATTTATTGCTAATTTAATAGTATTTCGTGTAATATTTAGCTTGTTAGGTGTGCATTCAATAGTTTTAGTCGTAATCTTAATATATACATAACAAGTGAAGTGTTTTAGTAACGTTGACAAGTGTCTCGCAATACTTCGGATTTTTGACCGTTATAGGTTATAAATTCGAAATCTGTGTTCGTTTTGCAATAATATCTACTTGTTTTTGTGTTTATATTATCAAATAATAAGATTAGAACACAGTGTGTGCACATATTTGCGTTACTATTTCATGTAAGTACCTCAATCACTTAGCTTGTGTAAGCAACTCCCTGTTAAGTATCTTCTTGTTCTGTTTTCCTTTTTTTTTATTAATACATATTTATAATGCTTACCCGAAGAGCAGCCGCAGCTCGCAAACAACAGGAGCTTGATAAACTTCAAATCACATTACTAGAATTAAAAAATTCCAAGGAGTTGTGTGCACAATTGCTGAGTGAGAGAGAGGATAGTGAGAAGGAACTGTTATTGGTACTTGAGAGTAGAGATAAGTTAAAAAAGGAACTATGTACGTTAGAATGCGAGTATGATAATTTAAATTGTGAGCGGGCCAAGCTTCAGGAGACGGTTGATAGGTTCACTGAGTGTAGCGCTGAGTACGAGCAGGCCCTAAAGCAGATCAACACACTGGAGAGAGCGCTGCATGATGCCAACGAGCAAATCATCGAGCTTCAGGAGGCCCAACACGAGAGTGCAGCGGCTCACACCCAGAGCTTATTTGAAGAACTTGTTGGACCGGTCCCGCAGTTGGTTACCGCTCCAATAGAACACCTTGTGACTGCCATTGATTGTGATACTTCCACTACAACAAGGTTAGTAAATTGTAGCGGTAAAAAACTAAAAAAGTATATAAGGATCAATAGGTATATAAAGAAAGTGCAAAAGTTGTCAAAACAAAACAAATTGTTTTTTAAGAAACTGAGATCCTGCAAACTAAATGTAAATCTAGTGGATAAGGTAGATATGTATTGTGCTCAGTTAGAAAATAGTAGGTTAAAATATGAAACTGACACACAGACATTAAAGCTCAAAATTCAAAGTTTAGAGGATTCAATTAGGTCATTACACATAATTAATGACAATTCGAAAAAAATTATACATGAATATTCATTGGCCATGGATGATTTGATATCACAAATTAATTATAATTCAGAGCGGTTTGAGTCACTGACAAATAATCAGTCCTGCTTATGTAAACAAGCGAGTGATAATTTGTCCACTAGTGTACTAGAACCGAGCCTGTGTGCCAGTTTACCACAAAAATCCAACAATGACAGTTCCTTCAACAACATGTCAAGCACACCTAACTCACAACCAAGTGTTATCATGTATTGTGATGAGACAGGAACCAACATGGGGCCGCTGTTAAATTCACATTTAAAGGGACATAGTGTAATTAGCAATTGTCTGCCCTATAGTAGCCTTGAAAATATTTCAAAACAAATTCTAAACGACAGTAATGTTAATTTACAGACAACACTGCTTATTCTTATTGGAAACAGAGGAAAAGTGAACAAAAATAATTTAATTAAATTTTATGAAACATTAAACACACTCACAGTGAAAGAAATTATTATGTTCACTTTTCCTTATTGTGAGCAACTGCCACAATCTGAAAATGACAGTAGATATATTTTAAATTTAGCCTTATATAACCTGTGTACATATAGTGATAAGTTTAGAATAATTGACACTAACAAATATGTTAGCAATTTGTATTTTTCGACAAAAGGTAAGTTTTACCTTTCCAATTATTTTAAACGACAAATAGTTTTGTCACTATCCTATTTACTTGACATTTCTACCAAGAATTTGGTACATCACTCTGCTTCTATTGAGCAGTCAGATGTAGTATTGTGTAATGATTTAAACTAGGTGTTAAGACAAAGGAGAACTCCTTTTCTGGCAATAAAAATTACATCCACCTGGTTCATCAAAACATTCAATGTATTAGAGGGAAAGATTTACAAATAGAATTATTTTTAAATGGTTGTAATGTTGACATTCTATGTATATCTGAACACTGGCTTACTAGTAATGAAATAATGCCCCAATTCAATAATCACCAGGTGGGTAGTTCGTTCACCAGACTTAGTTCCATACATGGTGGGTCGTTAATAATTTTAAATAATCAATTAAAATTTAAGGAACGTAAGGACATTGTATCCTTGTCTGTTGAACGGACCATAGAATTAAGTGCAGTAGAATTAGAGCAATTTATTGTTGTTTGTGTATATAGGCCGCCCTTAAGTAATTTTGATGTTTTTCAAATTATTATAGAGTATGCTCTATTTAAGATATCTCTTTCTGGAAAGAAATTGCTTATATGCGGCGACTTTAATGTAAATATTTTGGAAAATTCAACAATAAGTATTAGATTGTTGAATATTTTCAAATCTTTTCACCTACACCACGTATTTATGGAGCCTACTAGAGTGACCGCTACTAGCGCCACCTGTATTGATAATATTTTCACTGATATTCTTCCTTCTACGCATAGTGTAATTAGTAAACTGGAATCAGATCATTTAGGCCAATTGATTGTGTTTGAGATATTAAGGAAAAATATCGTGAAAAAACAAATTACTTTTGTACCGGTAACCACGGACCGTGTGGAAAGAATGAAACACAATCTAGTTCAGGCGCTACCCTTTTTGTCTTCCGATATGGGTCCTAACGACATGTATAACTTATTCTTTGCAACTTTTATGAAATATTATAATGCAATATTTACTTCCAAATCGGTCGTGGCTGGCGGTGCACCAGTATTTAGTGAATGGGTTACTGCGGACTTACACAAACGCAGACAAGCACTGTACGCCTTGTACGAGGAGCGGCGGTTTAATACGAGTGATGAATTTAAAGAACACGTGAAACAGTATTCGAAGCAATTCAAAATTGATTGTCATATTGCTAAACGCAATTATTTATCCCAGAAAATCAAGACTAGTTCTGATATTATCAAAACCACCTGGAAAGTAATTAATATGGAAACTGGTAAATCGAGGCATGCTATTAGTGATCGTAAATTAAATATTGATGGTAAAATTATAGATTCTAGTTTAGATGTAGCAACAGAATTTGAAAACTTTTTCACCGATATACCAGTGTCCACTACAAAGTTTTTAAACTCATCACCCTCATCAGCCGTTACTTTGTTAAAAGATAACGTCCCAGAATGTAGTAGAGACCTTAATTTTGAACATATCAGTACCTCAGATGTAGTAAAGGCGTTTAAATCGATTAATGTCAAAAAAACTAGTGACCTCTGGGGGGTCTCCGTCCATGCTGTCAAATCTCTCATAGATATCATAGCGCCTGACTTAGTAGTTATATTCAATAACAGTGTAGATTGCGGTGAGTTTCCTGATCTGATGAAACATAGTAAAATAACTCCTTTATTTAAATCAGGTAGTACTTCTGACCCCAATAACTTTAGACCAATATCTGTACTACCAACATTTAGTAAAATTTTTGAAAAGTTAATTTTGTCTCAATTATTAAGACACTTTAATTTGAACAATTTAATGCATAACAAGCAATTTGGTTTTACGCGGGGTCGCTCGACATCCGACGCTGGAGTCGAGCTAGTAAAATGTATTTTCGATGCCTGGGAGGAATCACGAGATGCTTTAGGTATCTTCTGTGATTTATCTAAGGCCTTCCACTGCGTTAATCATGAGACACTGATCAGGAAACTACACCACTATGGAGTTAGAGGATCGGCACTGAAATTGTTAGAATCTTATTTAAATGGTAGAATACAGAGGGTTGACGTGAATGGAAAGCGATCACCGGGGTCATTAGTCTCTATGGGTGTGCCGCAAGGATCAATATTGGGACCCTTCTTGTTCCTTATCTACATTAACGACTTGCCACAGCTCATAAAGACCCACCATGATATAGTTTTGTTTGCGGATGATACTTCACTTATTTTCAAAGTCGCACGAAACCAACAATCTTATAATGACGTAAACAATGCTATATGTAAAGTAGTGAATTGGTTTAATGTAAATAATTTATTGTTAAATGAGAAAAAAACTAAATGTGTTAAGTTTGTCACGAGTAACGTTATACACGAGCAAGCAAGTGTTATTGTTAAAGATGAGGAACTGGAACTAGTTGATAGCACAGTTTTTCTCGGTATTACATTAGATTCTAAGCTCCAATGGGGTCCCCATATTGCTAATCTCTCGAATAGACTGAGTTCTGCAGCTTTTGCAGTTAGTAAGATCCGTCAATTAACAGACGTGAAAACAGCTCGATTAGTATATTTCAGTTATTTCCATAGCATTATGTCGTATTGCATATTACTTTGGGGCAGTGCGTCAGATATTAATATAATTTTTGTTCTCCAGAAACGGGCTATTCGTGCGATATATAAAATGCACCATAGAGACTCGCTTAGAGATAAGTTTAAGGACATTAATATAATGACAGTGCATTGTCAATACATTTATGAGAATCTTATGTATGTACATAAGAACATTGCCAATTTTAAGAAGAACTGTGATATACATAATATTAATACTAGAAATAAGCATAAGCTCGCAGTGCCTGCCACTAGGCTCCATAAAATAAGAAAATCATTCATGGGTAACTGTGCAAGATTTTATAATAAACTTCCTAGAAGCGTAACTGACTTGTCTGTTGGTAAATTCAAGAACTATGTAAAACGTAAACTTATTTCTAAAGCTTATTATAGCACTCAAGACTACATGAATGATAACGTGTCGTGGGATTAGTGAAAATCACGCAATGTTATGTGTAATTATTGTAACGAGTACCTATCAGGGTACTGATATTTTAATTTTAACTATTTTTATTATAATTTTTGACATTTAGAATTTTATTCTAGAAATATTCTAGCCTCTAGTTTTTTATTTCTATAATTTTTTTATGTGTTGACGATCCTTTTTAGGATTTTTCTTTTATTTCTATAATGTTGTTTTTTATGTTTTTTTATTTTATTTTATTTTTAGTATAAGTTTATCAATAAATTGCTCTGCTCTCTGTAACTGACGATTCGAAAGTGCTTGTAGCTAGGCCTACTTGAATAAAGAATATTTTGACTTTGACTTTGACTGTGTGACGAAGAACAATTTTGCGAGCTTTCCAAAACGCTGGTAAACATGTGAAATGCCTGTGTGAATTCAGATTTGCAGAATAAACTGTTGATTTTAATTTTTATCCTATTCTGTGCGTCAATGGATGTTATTGGTCTTCCATTACGTAGATATGCATACTTTTACATTCATATCGAATAATCATTCCCTAATTACGTCTATAGCCTGTTAACTTCGAGGTATAATTTTAGTAGAACTTCGAGTGATTGCCATCGAAATAAAAAAATATTCAGAGAAAATAAATAAGATTCCAGTCTAAAATTAATTTTAACGCAATAAGAATCTCGTAAATGTATCGGACTATCGGTGGCTAAAGCCAAGATGATGTTGGTGTTTGGAACCGATTTTAATAAGACTGCTTATGATTTGTATGTTTGTAAGGGTTTCCTCTCGGAACTGTGCATGTTATTAGTACGAGCCGTCACATTGCTGCCATGGTGTACATATCGATGTACAAAAAAATTACGTCTGTCCGTTACGTGCATCCCTGATGTGTGAAGGAACCGACATCGACACGTAGTTACAACAAAACATATATTGGCATTAATAATGTGAAAACAGACTTATAGTACCTAATAGGCATTTCACCATATTTCTCAAACTCATTTAAAAAATTAGATTGACTGATCAGTCTCATTTTCGGACAGTAGGGACTGTGCATTACGAATAATTATGGAAAAAGGATAACAGGATTTGCCTTTTTAAATTCTTTCTTGTACTAATTCATTCATTCGCCATGTTCACTGTGTATTATTTCATTGGATTTCTTCTTCTTCTTCTCTGTCGTTTCGCTCTTGGCAGAGCGGTCGTGGTCACGTTGAGGCGTCCACATCGGTGGTAGAGGCGGACACAGCTCTCCGCACGATCTCCCGCCATCTCTCCCTGTTGGCAGACTGTCTGGCGCAGTCAGATACGCAGTTTCCTACTGCTGATTTTATTTGGTCAGTCCAACGCATAGGTGACCTGCCACGCGATCTGGTTCCATCCACTTTTCCCTGCACAACCAGCCGCTCTATAGAGTTGTTATCCCGCCTAGAGACATGGCCAAAGTACTGTAGTATGCGCGACTGTACTACGGCCGATAGACGCTGCGTGATGCCGAGTTCTTGGAGTATGGAAACGTTGGTGCGGAACTCCGTCCACGATATTCCGAGCATCTTTCTCCAGCACCACATTTCCAGAGCATCTATCTTCCCCTTTTCCAACTCGCGCACTGTCCACGTCTCTGCCGCGTATAGAAAAATCGGGAATATAAGTGTCCTCACGAGTCTGACCTTGGTAGCTTTGGTGATGTTGCGATTTTTCCAGACTTTCCTCAACTTCTCCATGGCAGTTCTGGTTATGGCCATACGTCGCTTCACTTCATCCACATTGGATTACTCCTGTAAAAATAAGACGGGCTCACTGCGCGTCACGAACCACGCTAGTAGCCTTTTAGAAATTCTGTGTTACTGAATAAACAGGCAGTGGCGTGCACCTTATAAAGACAAAAAGACACTGCCTACCCTAGTTGATTACAGAAACGAAATATATAATTTATTGTTACAAACATTACCTTTTTATAAAATTATATAAAACAAAATGTACAAAAATAATCAATTTGCGATCCGCGCCATCTATCGAGTCGGTGCGCCAAAATTACGTACGTATTGGTCGATTCCGTGGAGATGACTTGAAACATTCCGCGGCACCAGCGCCGCTATGCGCCGTAAGCGGTAAAGACAGGCGATTTTCTGTCTAAATTTATATTTGTGTGCCTCGTGGTAACACGGGACGCGTGTGTGTGCGTTCTTATAAAAATATTGCACACAATAACAAAACTCACGCACACATATACAGAAGTAAGACATTGTCTCATGTCTTTTACTTCCTTACGGAAGTAGGATGTTTCTGACTCGCGACTCGCGCGAAATCCGCGACGCCCGATGTTAAGCGAACAATTCCGAACGGGTAGCCTGTCTCGCTCTCTCCTTAGCTATTATTTGTAGATTCGAACTTCCGATGTTGACTATGTAACGAATTTAAAAAGGCGCTTTTCTGTAACTTTAATTAGCGCAAATACAATACTATTTAAGTTTGTCGTATTTTTATTACCTATAGGTTTTGCATATTTGGACGCCATTAATTGATAGTGGTGACTAGTAAATAAGCGAATAAAAGTTTTTAGTGTATTCTTAAAAGTTGTCTGAAAATGGATAATTTTAATGGTGATAATTGTGGTGGTGTTTATTGTTTTCGTTCGGTCAGTTAATAGAGGAAATTATTTAGAGATGGTCGATTTGCTTGATATTTGAGAAGATGAAGAAAAAAACTGTCCCGCAGTATTTCTGTAAGTTATTAGGTTCTCAAAATTTTGTGTCTACCCTGTCGTAAAACTCTGTGCACGCCACTGTAAACAGGTACCTAACTACCTACATATATATATTTTTTTATTTAATTTAACTATCTCTGATTTCCTTGTGTTTACAGTTCTTAAAGATTGTAAACAGTAACTAGCCATGATGTCTGTATAAGTTACAAAAAAGATACCTATCACTCTCAATATATCACTTAAACTCTCCGCAAGATTGTGATTCATTAAATTAAAATATCTAAACTATACATTCTAAATCTAGGGATACTTAGAACGCTAGTCCAACGTCTCCGCAACATATTTCACTACATAAATCATAACTTTATTTCCTCTCGCTCCTGGATGCCGAGTGCTCTAAGAAGGTGTCTTTGAAACGGCTTTAAGAGTTCCCGGCGACACCGCGACAAAGGACTCCGAAATTCAATTAGGGAATACGCGACGTTAATATTATTTCCAAATATGCAATTTACCGCACCATCTTTATGACATATTTTATGTTTATGACTATGCTTAAGGAAATATATTCTGATTACCTACTGAATGCAATCAACCAGCCAACCAAATTGGCAATGCAGGTTTTATGCAGATAAACCTTACCTGAACCTTGTGATGTGATTCATGCTTATGATGCTTCTGGCTAATCGCTTGATAAAGGAATCTGCTGATTGAGCTCGCATAATTGTCTTGATAGTAAAAGCTGCTTTGTCATTGCGTGACATACACGACCATCACAGGTCTACTGATAGGTTACCATAGGTTACTCACGCCGCGCCGCTAGTTTGAGTCCTATCCTCGGTCCTTAATCATGAGCGTTCGCACTGAGGGTCAAAGCTCTGACATCCTGGCTTTTGTATTCCTATGCGTTTTGTAATTTCAATGTATGATCCATTTTGCATCTAAAATAGCATTTTCAATGCGTTCAAAACCTCGCAGGTAACATAAGGCCTCATTAAATATCATTTTAGCCGCGTATCCTGGCAATTAGCGTTATGAAAACACAGCTCGCTAAACAAAAGGAGGGAGGCCCATGAATTTATTGTTAGGTTACTGGCTAAAGTTATTTAAGTGTTGGCGGAACGTTATTCACGTGCGAGACGCGGCGCAGAATGCAGCTTCCTGGGACAATTTATCATGAATCTTTAATTAAACTTTAGCTGACTGCTCACTACGAAGAGACTCATTGTGTCTCACAATAACTCCGCAGAATCGATTTTCGGTGCTACTTTATTGCTGTAATTATTACGGAATTGATGTTTATTTTCTCTTAGTATACGCTTACTATAAGTTAGTGTAGATCCTTGTGGGTTAGAGATAGAGACACAATCTGACCGGTCATTGTCCTAGAAGGATATTATCTGCGTTCTTCTTTCGGCTGCGATGACCATGATGTGCTTCATATAAACGCCATAATTATAATAAAATTACGAGATTGTTTGACCTCTTTTTACAGGACGGTCTGCAATGTCATCTTTTTTGCGGTAAACCGTTACAATGTAGTATTTAAAAAATTACGATATTCACTCATCGTCGTGTGAGATGAGAATACGTTTGTGCCGTACCGCACCGTGCGGGTATGAATAAGGCCAATATATTCAGTCCTCAATCCATCGTTAGCACGAATCGGTGTGTCAAAATACAATTTTTTTTGGTCCACAATTATGTCAAAGTTGATATGAAATAATTGTCCGGACATGGCACAAAACGACACGATGTTATATGGTTTAGTGTCATATCCGTACTGTAATCAACGTAAACACCTATAGTTATTATATTATACTACTTACCTACTTTATTATTATTATTAATCCGTATATGGCGGCTCGAAGCTGGTGCCAGTATCAGATTGTTTGGTTTATAATTATAACCAATGCATGACTTCCGTGTTAAAGACTTATCAAAAAAAAAATGGTTGCCTGTAAAGTCGGATTTACGGGCGAAGGAAGATTTTACGTGACAACGTTTTATTCTCGGTAGAATATTTATTGATATGAATATTATTAAATTGCACAATAGGAACAAGGAATTGAATGAAAATAAGAATTGCACAAATTTTAACTATAGAAATATACTTTGTTTACTAAAACATTGTACATGTAAACTTAAACTTAACTAATTCCTATTTGAGTGATTTTGTTGAGGATAGGACGATGATAGGAGAAATATGAAAGTGTTTCTGCTGTAATGTGTCTTGCGAAAGTCAAGTCGATGGTTGTTCCTTTTAACGTAGAACGTAATTTGCTTATATAGAAAAAAAATGGTAAGTTGCCACTACATAATCTATCTAATACCTCCTATAGACTTATGTTGCTGTAACTTAATTGAAAACCAGTATAAACACTTGATAATAATGATAATTAAGACAAAGTCCACTATAGTAACAAAAGTAACACAACTTAAGGCGACTTTATGGTTTCCTAGTAGTGGCAACCTCACCAACGTAGTTTACAAACTTGTTGTTGAATCACAAAACATAATACGGTTGAAAATATTTGTCTTATGTACCCCTAGTAATAACAGCCCATCACTAACATTAATTATTAGTTTTCATGAAATAATATACTAGGTCGATGCAGAGTCAGCCACCGGCTAAGGTTGCACCATAAATTGGAGCGGTTTTTTTTTTTTTCAAAATTTTCTCTTCGTCACGACCTAGCGAAATTTAATTTTTGCATTTTAAAACAAAAATTTCTAAAATCGGTTGAGAACTCGCTGAGATCTGCGCATTGTTACAAAGTCCATTCGAGTCGATCCATGGGAGCTTCGCTCGCTTCGCTCGCTCCGCTCCAATAATTATAAATTAAATTTTAAGGGGTTATACACTCCTGGTAGCACGGCATTCATTTTTGCAATGCCACAGACTTATAAGACTCGTATTGACGTAGTCTCGACCTCTATCATTCTATGCGCCCCTGGTACGCATAATGTTATACTGGAGTAAGGCACATAGATTTAACACCAGCTCTATGCGCTCCTGGTAATAACCATCTAATTACACTGGAAATTATGGAAAGTAAATTGTCCCTCTTCCCTCTTCCCTCTTCCCTCTTCCCTCTTCCCTCTTCCCTCTTCCCTCTTCCCTCTTCCCTCTTCCCTCTTCCCTCTTCCCTCTTCCCTCTTCCCTCTTCCCTCTTCCCTCTTCCCTCTTCCCTCTTCCCTCTTCCCTCTTCCCTCTTCCCTCTTCCCTCTTCCCTCTTCCCTCTTCCCTCTTCCCTCTTCCCTCTTCCCTCTTCCCTCTTCCCTCTTCCCTCTTCCCTCTTCCCTCTTCCCTCTTCCCTCTTCCCTCTTCCCTCTTCCCTCTTCCCTCTTCCCTCTTCCCTCTTCCCTCTTCCCTCTTCCCTCTTCCCTCTTCCCTCTTCCCTCTTCCCTCTTCCCTCTTCCCTCTTCCCTCTTCCCTCTTCCCTCTTCCCTCTTCCCTCTTCCCTCTTCCCTCTTCCCTCTTCCCTCTTCCCTCTTCCCTCTTCCCTCTTCCCTCTTCCCTCTTCCCTCTTCCCTCTTCCCTCTTCCCTCTTCCCTCTTCCCTCTTCCCTCTTCCCTCTTCCCTCTTCCCTCTTCCCTCTTCCCTCTTCCCTCTTCCCTCTTCCCTCTTCCCTCTTCCCTCTTCCCTCTTCCCTCTTCCCTCTTCCCTCTTCCCTCTTCCCTCTTCCCTCTTCCCTCTTCCCTCTTCCCTCTTCCCTCTTCCCTCTTCCCTCTTCCCTCTTCCCTCTTCCCTCTTCCCTCTTCCCTCTTCCCTCTTCCCTCTTCCCTCTTCCCTCTTCCCTCTTCCCTCTTCCCTCTTCCCTCTTCCCTCTTCCCTCTTCCCTCTTCCCTCTTCCCTCTTCCCTCTTCCCTCTTCCCTCTTCCCTCTTCCCTCTTCCCTCTTCCCTCTTCCCTCTTCCCTCTTCCCTCTTCCCTCTTCCCTCTTCCCTCTTCCCTCTTCCCTCTTCCCTCTTCCCTCTTCCCTCTTCCCTCTTCCCTCTTCCCTCTTCCCTCTTGCCTCTTGCCTCTTCCCTCTTCCCTCTTCCCTCTTCCCTCTTCCCTCTTCCCTCTTCCCTCTTCCCTCTTCCCTCTTCCCTCTTCCCTCTTCCCTCTTCCCTCTTCCCTCTTCCCTCTTCCCTCTTCCCTCTTCCCTCTTCCCTCTTCCCTCTTCCCTCTTCCCTCTTCCCTCTTCCCTCTTCCCTCTTCCCTCTTCCCTCTTCCCTCTTCCCTCTTCCCTCTTCCCTCTTCCCTCTTCCCTCTTCCCCCTTCCCCCTTCCCCCTTCCCCCTTCCCCCTTCCCCCTTCCCCCTTCCCCCTTCCCCCTTCCCTCTTCCCTCTTCCCTCTTCCCTCTTCCCTCTTCCCTCTTCCCTCTTCCCTCTTCCCTCTTCCCTCTTCCCTCTTCCCTCTTCCCCCTTCCCTCTTCCCCCTTCCCCCTTCCCCCTTCCCCCTTCCCCCTTCCCTCTTCCCTCTTCCCTCTTCCCTCTTCCCTCTTCCCTCTTCCCTCTTCCCTCTTCCCTCTTCCCTCTTCCCTCTTCCCTCTTCCCACTTTTTAAAGTTTGAGAATCTGTGAACAGCATGATGACGTAGGCTTGTGTATTACTACAATGACGTCATGTCCACGGCGCTACAAAGTATTGCTACAATTACGTCATAGTTTCACTACAATGACGTCATGTCCACGGCGCTACAAAGTATTGCTACAATTACGTCATAGTTTCACTACAATGACGTCATGTTTTTCGTATGTGCGGCCGGCGTTCATCAATTTATTAGACGTTGTCACGTCAAAAATAAAAATAAAATTATTAAAACATGGCACAAAGATGGCCGATGAATCCACGTCCATATTATCCTTACCAACTTTCTTTATTCATATTGATATCATTTTCAGCTTTTGAGTGACATATGGTTATGTGTCAGAAACGGCCCGACATGTTTCACCACGATGCTGTCCGGATAGCTTTTCCAGAAGATGAACTCATTGCTCATCCTTTTTCAAAATTATTAAAGATGCCATACGGAAGTTTGAATAAGACTAATGTAAAGTTTTCTTGAAATTCTATGTAAATATACTGTATATCGTCGCCTAGCACTCATAACACAAGCCTTCTTGAGCTTAATTTGGGACTAGGTTGATTTGTGTGAGGTTGTCTGATATTCATTTATTTATTTTAGTTTTATTTAATTAACTAGCGAAGCTTCGCACGGTTGCAATGCTGATATATTGACATTGTGCATGTATCATACTTATAAACCTCCCTCTTGAATCACTGTAGTTTTAAAGATTTAAGCATACATAGGGACAGACAGCAGGAAACAACTTTGTTTTATACTATGTAGTGATACGCTGAATTCTAAAACGAACAACTATACTAGTGTGATACCGCGACGGGTGTGGCTGGGTGCCGGGTGACAGCGCCCGTAGCAGACTAACTTTGGCCACTGAATTACCAATGAGTGCAATTTTCATTCCCAAGGATTTACTCTATCCTATTGGTAGTTTCTTTACTTAGTTGCGAACGGATTAGTGGACAGTCACAACTGGTATAAAAAACAACATGTACGTATAGAATCATGCAATTGACGACGCAGTTGGCTCGGTTTGTAGTGCAGCTGCCTACTGAGCCGGCGGTCCTGAGTTCGAATCCCGGCCTGGGCAAATATTTGTGTGATGAACTCGATTATTCGCCACTCGATTATTTGCGATGACAGCGCCTGTGTGCGTTCAGGTTCACGCATCCTAAACGCGATTAGCGCTCGTGCGTGCAGCTCTCCGTGGCGCCACCTATGGTCCCACCGGAAGATCAGCGCTGGCTCTCGAGCTAGCATCTTGCTGAGGTGGGACCTTTTCGTGGCACAGCCATAAAAATAATTGCTAATTGCTTATTGTTTTATCTTATTTTCTGTCACACCTTATAATGTAATTATGTTTTGTGTCTCGTCACGAATAAATGTATTTCTTTCTTTCTTTCTTTCTTTCTTATTATTTGTTCCTGGGTGATGGATGTTATCTATATAATGTATTTATTATGAAATAAATTTATTTATATATTATGTATATCGTCGTCTAGGACCCATAACAAGCTTTGCTTAGTTTGGGACTATGACTTAATATTTATTAATGCAAGAAATGCATTCACGGCAAGTTCAAGCAGACATTTCTGAGTTTGGAAGCAATATTTATTACACTTTTTAATTAAACTTGTCATTTAGTTACGATAAAATTCGTACATTTTCTTTTACATTTAGATATACATTATGTCCAACATGCTCGGAAATGTTCCTATTAGGTGATGTGACAAAAATAGAGTACGAAGACCTTCGGTAAAGGCGTTTAAGTAATATATATATTTTTGCATCACAGCGACCGGGAGGAATTGTCAGTGGACGGGAAGAAATACTACACGATTGAGTAAAAAACACACCTCTCGTATATAACGTCTACATACAAATGAGGGTTGCAGATATTTTATTTTTGTATTTCATTAAAGACTGAATATTCACCATACCAGCAATTTCCTAATTGTAATGTATCAAAAAGTGAATGTGTGTAATGGTAAATGTGTATCCCACCAAAAACATTTCACGTAAAATTGGCGGCGAAGACTCACATGCTCATAACGCTTTCGCTTTAAAAAAATTGTCAGATCCCAGGAAAAGCCAAGCTCCTAAGCCCTGAGTTTACTAACCCTACACCTTGGTTTCAAAAGTTTGGATTGGCCGTTTCATAGAGTACCGTAAATAAGTCCAACGGACCCTCTGGCCCATATGGTATCAAGAAATTAAGTTTATGTCTTCAAGATAATATATATTTATATAAACTTATTTCCTTAACGGAAACGGCCAAGCCATACTTTTGAAACCAAGGTGTAGGGTTAGTAAACTCAGGGCTTAGGAGCTTGGCTTTTCCTGGGATCTTGGCTTTTCTAGGTATTGTTCCGCGGGCCGAATATCCGGCGGCCGGATACCGAATATTCGGCCGGTGGTTAGGCCAAACAACTATCCGTGGCATCTCTAATCTAAATTTTAAAATATGTACAATTTGATTTATTTCCTCGCATATTTTGAGAAAAATACTATAAGGTGAGTCGGGGCTATTGTAGCTATGGGGTTATTGTATCTTCTTACCATTATAATGGTCTGTGACCATTATAATGGTCTGTGTATATATAGGATACACAGACCAATGGTATATATACACAATCCTATATATACACAGACCATTTTAAGGGTCACAGACCATTATAATGGTAAGAAGATACAATAACCCCATAGCTACAATAGCCCCGACTCACCTTACAGTAGGCCACAACGCGATTTCTTCAAAAATATACTCATCTACAAAATGACTATTCCGGCCTCTGCAGTAATGCACTATTAATACCTAATCAAGCTGTTGTTACAAGTAAGTAATTCACGTATGTATGTAGGATTTCGCTTTCCATAGAAGTATATATCATTGATATTTTATGCATTATCAATAGGTGAACTCGATCGAGCCGAGAATTGGGCCAGATGTCTGACACCGACAGATCCCTAGATAGCCTGTCGGTGTACCTGAAGGAAGCAGAGGCTCCCAGCGTGCAGCGTGTTGGTATAAGGCATTAATTACAGTGTGTAACCTTGTGAGAGTGTCTCAAGATAAAATTAAACTTTTTACTCATATTGTGGTATCGATTTTCATAGGACTTAATTTCGATTCGGACGATTCACAATGACTTATGGCCATTCGATCAGTATTAAAAGAAAATTACAAGTTATCATTTAAAGATACCTAAATAGAACATCGCTATAATAACCATTAGAAGCAAAATACAAAGATTAGGTTAAGTTGAAAATAAATATAATACATCAATGCAAACTTATATATTTTTCTATAAAGTATGAGTATTTACAACAATGTCAACAAATTTACGGTTATTGATACATTGTTTAACAGGAAAATAACTATTACAACATAATTTACTATTAATCTCTAGGGGAGCTCTATACGTACAATATTTATAGATATAGCAAATATTGCAGACATTTATGCTTTATTTGTTACAAATATCATTCACTAACATTTACACCCGTATATTATACACATATATTTTCTAATATTTTGTAAAACATCGATTTAAATCATCAAAAAATTATACGTAAATTCGAATATCAATAACGTTATACTCTAATATCGTATTTGTTTAAGTCGTAACAGAGTACCTATCTATTATGTTTGGGGCAAACTGTGCCAGAGTTTTCTAAGTTTTTAAATAAAAGTCATCTGTCAATCTACAACATTTTCAGCATTTAACTTCTGAAAACTAATATGATTAAATTACGCTGTTCTCTATTTATGTTTATATAAAGCATTCCATTTGTAGTCGTTAATTCATAACTCACAGTATAAGAGCAAATATATGATTTACACACTTAAAAACCGACTATTTGTAGTTGCTAGAAACGTATTTTATGGCGAGATTGATCAAAAATAAGAGGCCTTATCCCTTTTAAAAATTATGTTTTTCATTTTATGACAAATATATTGATAATTTCAACCAACTTTTTGAAGTGAATAATACTTTTCCCCGAGTTCTAGGTAGTACCTAATATAGCTATTTCATGCCTTCATTGCGTGCAGCCGAAAATAAGTTGAAAAAACTAAATTTCCGCGTGAATTTTGTCAATTTCGATTAGTTTTTGAAACAAAGATTATCAATGAAAAATTCAAACTGTAGGTTTCAAATACATACCAATAAGTCCCAATAGCCCTGTTCTAGGTAGTAACATCCATAATATGTTAAGAAACATGTTTGATCACAGAGAAAATATCTAAAACAATCAGCATTTTAAAACGAATAAGGCCTCTTAAGAGGATGTTTTATTAGAATCATTTTTCAAACAGATTATAAAACTCAATAATTGTACTAAAATGCATTCCAAAGGCACTAATCGTTATAAATATTTAATACGATACGTTTCATGTCGTTGTCATTTTATAACGAAATAAAACGTTTTTAATTGTATCTTCATTATTTTATAGATTTTAAAATATTACGTATACCGTGACGTCATTCTAAGTTAATTTCAGCAGAGGTACATTATATTTATCAAATAATTTCAGCAGAGGTACATTATATTTATCAAATAATTTGGATTATTTAACCCGTCAAGTGTCAGACCTCCCTAGGACAAAACACCGCGAAATGTCCCATACAAACAAGAAACGGCTGAATTTCCGCTAAAGATGGGAATTTTACCTACCCCGAGAATAATTATATGAGATGTGTTATATATCGTTAGAGAGCTAGATAAATTTGGAATTCGGTACAATATGTTATAATAGCCGCACTTACTTGTAGTGAGATGTAGATTTATTTATATTCCAAGATGTTCGATTTCCGTCACATCCGTCACTAATCATTCACAATTTACACTCAATTTAAAACCACATATCACATTTTACATACACTAAAATGATACTGGCTAGTTTATGCGTAAATTTTACGTAAATTCACCTCTAAACACCTAATAATTACTTCACAACAAATGTTTATTTACGAGAACGTGCGCGCACGCTACAAACTTGCGCCGTCCAAGTCGCAACTGTCATGGCGGATTTGCCGCAAAATTGAGCACTGTTTGAACAAAATCATAAATCTATCAAAATTCCCAAGACCTTACACCAATCTAATATATGAAATGAAATCCTGAGAAAGTGTATTATAAAACTATTATTTGTTCGTAAGGTTTTGAACAATTGAAAATTAGGAAACAAATGAATTACGACGGCCATCATTGCAAAATTATTGCGTCATTCAAAGTTGAGGACTTTTTTCACTAGGAAACAATGTCGTGCGGCTAAATTTAACATTAAAAACGAAAACCTTATTTAATTGCCAGTAATTTCATATATAATACATAATATAAACACTTTCCGTTTAAAAGATTTGGACATATTTATTACACGACACGACACCTCAAATGCAAGTAATTTTCGAAATGGCGGACGAATTCCGCCAATGTAGAGAAAAAAAAATATTTACACGTCACTATTGAGGATTCTGATTGGTTAAAAATCAAATTTGTGTGCTCTGATAGCTGTTGTTGGATAGTAAAATATCTATCAAGCTGCCACCATAACGAATCGATGCAGAGAAATTGATCCAATGAGCGGTTTGGGCTGTAGACTAGCGTGTGTCTACTGGACGCTACCGGCACAAAATTGCTGTAGACTAACGTTAGTCTACTGGACGCTTGACGGGTTAAAAATGCCCTAACGTTATTATAACGTTACACAATTACGTCATATTAAGTACAACATGAACCGAATATTATTATTTTTAACTAGAATTAACAAAATATTTTAAAAAAGCTGTCAATAATTGTACTACACACAAAATACCTAATAAAATAAATACCATTAGGCTAAGTATTTGGGCGACTCACGCAGCAATTCAATCGCTATATCTACTCTGAGGCATAATATATTGTAGAAATGGGACACAATAATTAGGCTATTTTATAAATTCGGATTTTTACCACAAGTAAAGATAAGTATCGTTTTATCAACAAAAAAACGCAATTATTGCACCTCATTTCCTTAACAAATGCGGCTGAAAAGTGATAGTGATAGTTGGAGATTACTTGGAATACTTAGCTTTATTTATATGTTTCCATGTAGGAAGCTGCACACATAATATCTAATAATAATAATAATAATAATTCTTTATTACTTTCAGTTACACAACACATGTAGTACAATCTACTCAATCCATCAGTTTACCTTGTCGACCGGTTTACATACTGACCGAGACACGTTGCAAATTAAAATTATTCTATTTGAAATAACTGTGGCAGTTACTCGTCTATTATTTTATAAGTACCTAACACAGATTCATTTTATCTACCAATCATGTATAATTTGTACAAACCGTGTTATTTGTTTTTGTAATTTTGTAGGGATCCAAAATGACATCTCTTTATGAGAGTTGCGCCGGCCTAACATAGCATTATTATATATTATGTTTTGTTTATAATAATATAAGTTTCTATTTTTTTTTATTAAGTAATACTTTCACATGCAATATTTCATTACGTTCTGTTACTTATTAGCGGTAAATTTCGCCTGTTAAGTGGTCGATTTTGACAAGCTTAATGAGAACAATGTGAAATATGGCCATAATTTACTGTTATAATAAAATGTACACCCGTACTTTTGTAATTCACAACATTTAATAGAATGCAGCTTCCTATATCGACATATCTATGTAGTCGTATCATCGACATATGAGGCTTTCTTCTCTTGCCGCGCATGCGCCGTGGGGCGGTGCGAGGAACAACTTGCCGTTCGCACATGCGCACAGCTGGTAGATATTCTGGTGATGGGGGTCATGCGTATGCGGCGCGGAAGATGGCAACGGCAAGGCTGATTTCAGCTTGGGCATGTATATATTTGGAGCGTCTAAACGTATCTGCAAGAGAAAATATACCGATTGGTGAACAGTCTATAATATCTGTCTGTTCATTTTACTGTTGGATAAATTCAATAATGTACCGATATACCGCTACTTAACTTACGTTACTAATAGAACTAGGAACTTTACAGCGGCAGCTGGTGAGACAGTTGGTAGATGAAGCGAGAGCTTGAGAGTTATGTCTGGTATTCATTGCGTCTTTAGCAATACTTTGGAGGTGCTACGCTGTGTTAAGCAAATGACGACGGAATTGAGATGGGTGAGGTAATTGGAACTGATGTCCCCGACACAGCTCCAGCGTTATGCCGGCATACCGGCAATACCAGTATTGTACTACACCACATACCTAGTGATCGTGAAGGTGTCTAGCTATACTATGTGTATCTTTCGCTCAATTAAGTGACGTGAATACTTACAGCACCGGCGACGGACTTAAGTCGAAAGGTGGTGAGGCAACTGGCACTGATGTCGCCGGCGCGGGACTCCAACGCGATGCCCTGGGGCGCGTGCATCTCTAGCGAGCGCGTCGGGGATTCTAGACTGTAACAAAGAAGACTTTCAAAGGACGTATGTATTTAAATAGGGATGGAGTTAATCATCTGAAGATATGAAAATTGCCGATTTCGTGTTTCTCCAGCGATAACCTCCTTATGTACCTAAGTAAAATTTAAGGATTAGGTATAAATATCATCACATCAGCATAAAGATGCTTAAAATCGATACAATCGTATGCTGTCCAATGGTTTCCTCCAAAATTGACCCTATAATCGGTTCACCATCCGGCACTAAGGAAGAGCACACGCAATTTTCGGCCTTCAATGATGCTACATTTGTTATTAAGTGATTTTATTATAGTCAAAACTCAGGTTAGTCTTTTGGATGGTGGTGGCCCGCACCAGGGGGTCCCAAGCCGAAGAAGTTACTTTTAGTACTGAGAGTGAACAATAGATGGCTCTACCGTTAACATTTGTAAATTAATAAAATATGAATCAGCCAAATTAAGCTGAATTTTCGTGATCAAAATAAACTATAGCATATTTTATAAACAAAACGTAAAATATAAACTGATTTATCATCTTATTTAGAAGAAAACAATAATCATAAATAATCAACCGAGGACACGAAAGTGTTAGCTATGTTTGAGCATCCAAGCATTCGTAGTTGTTTGCAGTGGTAACGCTAGATGGCGTTTTATGTGTATCTCATTGTTGCGCTCACACACAGCCTACGACGGGGTGGCCATACCACTAAAACAATTACAGTTTCCCGGCTTTTTTTAACTCCAAACCGTACCTTGAGCGCCCGTTTACAATCGTCGTCTCTTTTAAGACTTTTGCAATGGAGACTCCTCGACCTTATTATGATTGGAGGACTAGTTTATTTTAAGCTATGTACGCTCAAAAAGATGAAAAATAAAGAATATATTTTCCGATTTTTGCACCGCCTAATAACAAAATCTTATTTTTCATGTTCTCCACTACCCTAAGGTTGTCTGGAAGAGATCGCTCTTTAGCGATAAGACCGCCTGTTGTTTACCTCTAATTGTAATTTCTTGCATTGTATTTCTCCTGTATATTTTATGAGGTGTGCAATAAAGAGTACTTGTATTTGTATTTGTAATATATCGATAAATAAACCAATATTAATAACTTGTACCCAATCCCATAGGTAGTATTCATTTAGATCTTGTTAATTTTTTGGATTTCGTCCGATTTTGTTCAAAACCGTCCCTTTATGGATTAGGTATGCACTTTGCGAAATTTCCGATAACGTAAATCCGTTCTGGCAACAGTATGAATCTGTCAACTGGGCATTCCATTCCTTCCAGACCGTTCCGATACTTCTGACAGTGCTGCAAACTCTCCTATATATTTATATGATTTTTAAGAAACTTTAGAAGAATTACTTTTTGGAATCGAGCAAATCTCCTGATTTTTGAAAAGTGGTGTAAATACACAATATTTAATATAAGTGTGCGGTCATTTGGCAACGTTGAAATCCGATAATCGTCAACCGATTTGTGAGTGGAACGAAACGCGACTGATTTTGTCTTTGGATTTTGTTATTTTTAGTTTGAAAATTAGTGCTGTCCCGTTTACCCATATACTTCGACAGAAGATCGAGAGGGACGGCACTATACGACGGTCGAATTTTGAACATCGGAGTTAGCCCTACTGGTATTTATGACTGGCTCCTGATTTTTAGGACCTTGTTTATTACATGTCGGAGTTTGCAGCACTGACTTGCGATTCGATTTGTTCTGTTATTGTTTAAGTTGAATGCGATTTTATTTAGCAACCTTGCTTTAAGTTGTTTAAACTGGTCAACGCCACGTAACACGGACTTGAAGCGGATTCTAATAGAGATATGACTTCAAAACCGCTCGTAGACATTGTTTGCATCTGAATACCTACGTCGACTTATCTAGTGAAAACCAACAAACGAAATGAAATGTCTAATTGCGGTAAGTTTTTATTTTCTATATATTGTCACACTCAGGTATATGACTTAATGTCCTATGTCCCCTGGATGGGACTCGGGTATATAGGTCCACTTAAGCATATAGGTAGGCGAGTCCACTTAGGTATATTTGTAAGTGTTGTCCTTAAGACGAACTAAACATTTGAAATAAAGAAATTACATTTATATAGTCAGCCTTTATTCTATATAGAAACAAAGTGAATAATTAATTAGTCCCTAGTCCAAAATTATTGTAATTTGTAAGATAGTAGAACATCATGCAAATAAAACAAATTACAAAGTCACTGAGATAATGTCAAAGTCATAATATTATAACTTAATACTGCCTTATCAATTTGTAAAGAATGAAGTTAAAACTTCATTGTTAAGTCTATTGGTGTTTGTATGTGAAATATTTTATCTAAGTACATTGATATTTCTCAGGACCGCGCTACAAAAAAGTTGTGTTCCTAGCATATTCTATTCACATATTATGTACCTGATTGGAAACCTATTTTTTTTTGTTTTTCCCAAGTTTATGAATTGTGAATTCTTTTAGAGAAAAAAGTGATCCTAAAGCCTTTAACCATTATAACATATGTTGATTTAGACCTGCTCATATAGAAAAACGAACTACTAATAATAATTATTATTGTGTTTTATTTATGTTAAGATACTCAATTTTCTGTTTTAGGAAGCATGACCATTTGCACATTTGAGCCATGATGAACTGCGTAACAGATATCAGTGCATCAATCATTTTGAAAATAAAGTGCAAAATGATGTTGGAAAAGGACCCACATTACAAAGAAGAGGACGCTATGGCTGGAAGCTATCGGACCAATTTGAATTGTGAATCAGATGAAGATAATTTTTTGTCGTCGTCAGCCAATGTTTGTGAGCAAAACACACAACCGTCAACTTCATCTTCTGCAGTGTCAGTTGATGGTCCATCAACATTGAGTGGAGTACCTTCATATCCTAACACTTCTGAGGCCAAGTCCATAACCTCGTCGTAAGACGTAGCTCTGGAAGCTTGTTCGGTTCTGCATTCTGGGCTGGCGGGGCAAAGTGTGATTAGAGAAATTTGATTGGTCTTTAATTATGAACATGTATTTTGCTCAATAATTAAGTTGATTTGGCACTTTTGGCAGATAAAAATATTTTTTTGTTGATTTATAACTTATTATAATTTTTTTTTGAAACAGTGGCTTACTGATTTTTTGTACAATATTAGTTGATCAAATGCTTGTTTTTTTTTTTTTATAATAGCATTAATATGATAAGTTATTAGAAGTAAAAATTCACGATTTTAGTAAAATTACAAAAAAACACTAGATGGGAGATCCAAATTGAAAGCAAAACTTTTTGGTCTTAATCATATAATTAAACGTTAAGATTTCCAATAAAAAAATACTTACCTAAGCTAATTATGACTTAGGGCGTAATTATGGCTTGCCGCCCGGTCTTCTAGCATGTATAAACCTAAGTTTCGATTTCGTCCTAAAAATCATGTTTCACCAAAAAATAGCTGAACGCCGAATCGTACAGCATTCGGTTAACGTTGGGGCAATTATGGTGTCGCTCGCGTGCTGTGCTCGCCGACTCCGCCGGCCACTGAATCACTCTGATCAGTGAAGTAATAATAATAATAATAATAGTTAAGTAACGCTTGTATTTTGTTCCCCGTATAATTGTAAGTAACAGATCGAGGGAACGAAGCGTTTCAGTTTCAGCTTGGTCCAAAATTCTTTTGTATATCCAAATGTTTGGGTGTTGCATTAATAAACCGATTCTCATGAACTTTTCTGAGTAGAATAGGTTCGATAAATTTATAGTATTGTTACGTTGATTTAGTTTTTCGATTTTACTCAAAATATTGTAGTTTAGTTCCTAATATTTTAATTATTTTTGGGTATTTTCATTTAGACCTAGTGTCACTTATGGGCTGAAATAATAATAAATAAATAAATCATTTATTTTCAGACAGAGAAGTCCATAGTTTGTTAGGGCTTGTGTTTAAACGCCTACCAAATATGTTAGGTACATAGTATAAAACAAAGTCGCTTTCTCTGTCCCTATGTCCCTTTGTATGCTTAAATCTTTAAAACTACGCAACGGATTTTGATGCGTTTTTTTTTAATAGATAGAGTGATTCAAGAGGAAGGTTTATAATATATGTATAATTTATCAGCATTGCACCCGTGCGAAGCCGGGGCGGGTCTCTAGTATGTTAATAAATTACTTCCAATAAATTCTTAATACTTGCCAAAACGGATGAATATGCTCACCAAATAGTGTATCACAAACTATTGTATAAATAAAGCTAATATTTTTTTTTCTTACATGCTATAAAAATATAATATAATCTATATTATTGTTAAATAGATGTCACCAATATTTTATATTATTACTTCCATTCCATTTTAGTCATTTTTGCTGAGGCAAAAAACTAACTGTTGGCCGTGTTTTTTTTTGTTATACCAAACATATTACTACTTGCCCCAAACACAAGTAACGTGTTTATCGCTTTATGTATTCAATTAATATATGATATAGTACTTAAATAAACATTCACTTCACTCGGCACATATTTTATGGCCTTATAATCTTTGGTTTATTGTTTTTTAAGTCGAAAATTGTTTGGCTGATATTGTTTTACATATATTTTTATGGCCGGAAATTGTTTAGTCTAACTTTTGTATGGAATAACATTGTTTAGTCGAATGTATTTTAGGCATAAAATTGGTATTCCAAATATTGGGGTCACTTATAATCGCATCCAAACTGTCGCATTTATTTAATTAATTCTAACCTAACCTACTGTTCTGGGAGCACCTTATTTTTGTTGAGGACGCAGTTCTTCTAACCTATCCTACTGTTCTGGGAACGTCTCGAGCTATAGACTGAACGTAAAATTATTCTGATGTCTGTATATTGATTTTGGAATACAAAATTATTTAGTTTAGGGAGCTCTGTATAGAGTGGGTTTATTTTATATGGAAGCAATTAATTTTACTTTGAATTTAGTTTTAGGGTAGAAAAGCTTTTAAATAGTAGCGGTTTGTTAGTATTTACAACTATATTCTCTGTTAGTAATATACGCGATATAATCCGTTTTAATTGTTTTATTTAAACAATATGATATTATTAACATTTCTTTGAATTAAAGAACCCTGTACTGTAATACAAGTGCCTCCCTGAGATGTAGATCTGGCGAGTTAGTTTTGGAATTGCTGACATTTGTTTTCTTTTTACGTTTTCAACTCGCATATCCTTTAACTTTTGGAAAACTGACTCAACAAAAAAATGGTTGCCTGTAAAGTCGGTTTTACGGGCGAAGGAAGATTTTACGTGACAACGTCTTTCTCGGTAGAATATTTATTGATATGAATATTATTAAATTGCACAATAGAAAAATGTACCTTTAGATTTTTTTTGGTTCGGATACCTTTGTATCCGACCGTTCCCTCTTCCCTCTTCCCTCTTCTTCCCGGAGAACGGATGGCCGTTGGGGCAGCAAAGTCCTAGAGTGGCGACCACGTATAGGAAAGCGCAGCGTGGGTCGGCCCCCGACTAGATGGACGGATGACCTCGTGAGGGTAGCGGGAAATCATTGGATGCGGTCTGCACTGCACAGGATCGCACTTTGTGGCGAATCATGGGGGAGGCCTATGTTCAGCAGTGGACGTCTGTGGCTGATAGATAGATAGTCTTTGTATCCGACCGTTCCCTCTTCCCTCTTCCCTCCTCCCTCTTCCCTCTTCCCTCTTCCTACATTTTAAAGTTTGAGAATCTGTGAACAGCATGATGACGTAGGCTTGTGTCAGTCACGTGGTTCCCCTTCCCTTCCACGGCGCTACAAAGTATTGCTACAATGACGTCATCTTAAAGTATTACTTACTACAATGACGTCATGTTTTTCGTATGTGCGGCCGGCGTTCATCAATTTATTAGACGTTGTCACGTCAAAAATATATGTATATTTATATTTATCAAACTTACTCCCAAAATTGGTTGAGAATCAATTAAGAAATACGACCTTTAGGGGAGAGCAGCCAGAAAGCATTTTGACATCCAAATATCTTTAGGGCTTGTGCACAAATCACGTGAGGTTCCATAGGGGGGAGGGGGGGTCACGAAAAAATCACGAAATATCACGTTGGGGGAGGGGGGGGGTATAAGGAGACCTCACGTGTATTTTTTCTACAGTGAAAGAACTAAGAAAAAGTCGATATTTTTTTCTCGGTTTTGTTAAAAATAAGTCTTGACTTGTTAAATACCTCAAAATAGCGAGTCTATTTTACGAAATTTGGCGGGAAAAAAATACACGTGAGGTAGTGAGGGGGAGGGGGGGTTAGCAAAGAACCTCACCAAATATCACCAGGGGGGAGGGGGGGGTCAAAAAGTAGCCGAAAAAACCTCACGTGATTTGTGCACAAGCCCTTACATACGAAGTAATTGTAGGCCAAGCTGAAACGGAGACTTCGCTCGCGCCGTCAATTAAGCCAGCGAGATATTTATTTCATTTTTCAATAATTTGTAGAAAAAATCATATTTCGGTTTCGGCAAATAAAATCATATTTCGGTAGGACACAAATGTAAAAACCCTTGATTTACGAGCAATTATGTTGAAAAGTAATGTACGATTGTACGCGATATAATCATGATCCGTTTTAATTGTGCGACAATCATGTACCTACTTAAACAGAATAAAATACTATTTTTTAGTTAAGTAGTGTAAATATGACATGTGATGATTATTAAGAAATAAATCAGACGATGATCCTGTACCTATTTGTTTTTATTTAATATTAAAAGCAGTGGAGGGTCATTCTTATTGTCAAATTTAACTTTATCTTTACCGGTCCCAAACATTACTGTGCATTATAAAGTTTTTACAAGGTCCCTGAAGGTTTAAACATAAACCCGAAAATAAGGCTTAAGATCTTAACAGTTATGCCCGCTATATTACAGGCCCGGTAAGGATAAATTAGAAAAAAGTTACATTTATTGATGATAATGACTCCGACCGAATACCGCAACCCTTCAACTTCCCACATTACTGCACAGAAAAATACAGTCAATTATCTCGCCCGAGAAATAGTAGTTTGTTTGTGACTGCTGTGCTTACGAAAAAAGGTATAGATACTATAATTTATAGATAGGTACGGCCCGTTTGAAAGAGATGACGATACGATTCAAGGTCAGTGCGCACAAAACATCAAGAATGCAGAACTGCATTGACTTGCGTCCGCGCGTAACAGAAAAAGGCGCCATCTATCGATCATGTGATGTTCTAGTTAGGCTATAGAACACGACAACACGCACATCATGTTCCCATTTCTTCATTAGATGGCGAGACCGGGACGCATAAATCGCCGTCTCACTACTACCATCTGTTGGATAATCGAGGGAAAGAAAATAGCCAGTTGAATAGCCAGAGTTAGGGTCGTTCGATTTCCTTGTACCGCTTCGTCAATCTGTACTAGTATAGTATTATATAATCTGTGCCCGCACCAACGGGGTTTCAGTCGAGTGGAACGTGGCGCCAGCCGCGTTGTGAGCGTGTCGGCGCCCACGGTCTCCAGTCTTGACCACCTACAGTCGAGCGCATTTACTTCTAAACATGACCTGTGACCATTTTCAGTACTCACGTTAGTCTTTTGGATGGTGGCGCCCTCACCAACGGGGTTTGTGCGGAGGTGTGAAATGTGGCGCCAGCAGGGCTCGATATCGTGAGCGTGTCGGCGCCCACTGTCACCGAGTCCTGTCCAGCACCGAATAACAGTGCCCCTCGACTATCCCGCACCTCTAGTCGGGGCGCATTTACTTCTAAACGATCGTGACCTGTTTAAAAAAAAATCTAGGTAAGTCAATTTGCCTTTGTCAATATTATTTCATGAAATTCTAGCTATAGATACATCGGTTTAATGGCTAATTGGCTATGTAACAATGTCAATCTATTTTGGCCCAGTGCTTTAATACAGAGCACATTCCTAAAGTAGACACGTCACGTAGTAGATATTTCGGTCAGATGTCGAATTCAGCTCTGGATTGACAGACAATGGACACATATTTATGCTCATTTAATAAACGGATACGCGCGTTTTATGATAACTTATTTGATACCTAGTACTTACTTAAAAATAGTCGACTCTGTAATAACCCCTCCGGGTCCCTTGTAGAAACAGTGAAATTTCTAGAAGATTCAATAGTGATAGGTTGCCCCCTCCTAGACTTGATGCTTGAGGCGAACAACGAGTCTAACACTAGCGCCTGACCTAATAATTGAAGACCTCCTGGTACTATCCGAAGTTGACCCATGCCTTCCTGAAAATAAATGTTATATAAAACAAAAACTTTAGTAAAGGGATATAATTAGGTAAATAGTTTAATATTTTTACATGACATTTTTTTTTATTAAATGTGAGTAAAATTTGATTAACACGCAAATAGCGTAAGCCTCAGTCAATTTCAGTGCTTTTCGATGGAAATAAATAATACTGCATATTAAAGGAAGTGTCAATGTATCCTTAGACTAAACATTTTAATACTAAAGACGAGGGTTCACTAGCCGAGATATTTTGTGAAAAAGTTATTTCATACATCATACAAGGATAACTGTTTTCCTTATTCAGGATTGTACCTGAAGTGTATTCACAATCACGACTACAAAGAACAATCAATAATGAAAACTTACTGAATTAAAATCCAATACTTTCAAAACCCACAGCGTTAATGCGAGGTTAATGATCATCATAAGCATAAGGGCCATCACGAGAATATAAAGGCATTTCTTCCGCCATCCGTAGATGCCCACTTTGAACTGGCTATTGTAGCTATTCCTGATCGAGTCGACCTTTGTGTCTCGCCCATTGTTGTTCAGGATTGGCTCCGGCGTGGTCTTGTCAGCGTACGGGATTCTGAAAGAAAATATTTCTTTAAACAAAGCGCTGAGACTTGAGGTTGTAATGGATGATCTGCTTTAGATGAACATTGTGATAGCTTTGGAGTAACACAAATTGAAGTAATCCGTGCATTGCGTTGCATACCTATGCCCGAAAGCACAGCAGAATTTACGTTTGGGACTTAGTTTTCTACAATAGTACATTACATACCTAGGGCGGTGAATTCGTGATTGTCCCAGATCACAGAACTGAAAGTGGAGGCCATAAATATACGATCTGGGGCTTTACGATGTACCTTGTCTTGCCTTGGCCAGAAAGTAAGATTTTCTCCCCGCGTAGCGAGTAGAAAATCCCACTTACGGCCTAGGGAGACGTAACTTTTTTTCCTGTATATTTGTATGTCTGTAGCGAAGTAAACCCTAAATAGGATTCACTGAATGTCCGTTTTCCTATTTTTTCCTAAAGGCTGTTGTACTGTAATAATAATATATCAAGCCGTTAGAAGATTATCAGCTGTTTTATAAGTGTATCGGTTTTTTTAGCGTTTTAGCGAACGCCTTGTACACAGAATTAGACGCTTTAACGCTTTACTTTGACGCTTTAACATTAACTTTGTCGAATTTAGCTGTATAATACTAACAAAAAGTTCATTTCAATGAAATATAGAAAAGCGGACATTAGTCACCATGGAACGACGCTGCAAATAATTCGAAAAAATCCCATTTGGCTTGAATTACATGATGTTGTATGATAAAGCTGAGCGCATTGAATAGCCTTTGACAGAGTCGAAATGAATACTTACAACGCCCGGGCCGTTTCAAACAGTCATTTCACTTGCATAAATCACAACATTATTTCCCTCTCTCCCCTCACCCTTTGGATAGCAGCTAACTGGAATTATGCCTGGAGGCGTCTTGAACGGATTCAAAATTATATCCTGATAAAAATACATCCAAACATCGATAGATACAAAATATTTTAGCCAAGCCGAAGCAGAGACGCTTCGCTCGCTCGGTCGAGAATACCAAATAATTCCCCGCGACAGAACCCGATCGATGATGACATCTGTTTTACATTCCCAATTGCTTGTACACACCAACCGGCGCGGCGGCCGTGGTGACCTGCCCGCCTGTATTTTCCACATTAAAACAGCCTGTTTTTACTTCAGCAAAAAATAAAATTGCACTTTTAAATGAATTTTATTTTATTGTTCCGATAAAACTCGGTTTATAGTTTCAGCGTTATTATAAAACCTTGTTAAGCCTTTAGTCAGCTGAAATTATTGGTAACTGTTCCAGAAATAACGGCATTTTTATATTCTATTTTAGTTTTGTCTTTGATGATTTACGAGTAATCAGTTAACCTCTTGATTTATAATTATGATCATGATCGGTCTCAAAAAGTGTGTGATTATGAACAAAATACTGTTAAATAATTTTGTTAACATTTTTCTCAAGGTTCTCAATTCGGTTGTATTTTCTTTTATTGTTTGTTTGTTACCTCAGAACTCCGTCATTTAGATAAATAGTTCTTTATACCATTCGTTCACAGAATACAAGTCTTAAGCCTGAGACACTAGCTTTTTCCCACGATTTCGTCTGCATGGAAAGATGAAAGTATCCTATATCTTTCCCCGGGACTAAAACTATCTCCATACCATATTTAATCTAAATCGGTTCAGCGGTTTAGGCGTGAAGAGGCAATAGACAGACAGACATACATTCTCATTTATAATATTAGTATGGATGAGCATTACACCCTGTTATGTAAGGGCTTATAAACCGATTTGGAAAATTATTTTTTGTTTGATAGGAGGTATCTCCAAATTGGTCCCGTTTAAATTGGGTGAAGATCTGGTAACAAAATCCATAATGAATCGAAGGAACTCCTCGAATATTTATAGGCACATCTATGGCGATTTCCGTGTTTTTTTTTTTATATTAACTCGTTCAGTTCCCAAGTAGCACACAGGCTGCATAAGCGCTGACACGTTTCTTCTCGTTGAAGTCAGTTTTCAATATATTTTTTTAAGTTATTTCATAGGCTATAATATTAATATCATTCGAATTAGGGGCTTGTTTTTTTTCATAAAGCTCATGCTCAAGAATAACGGTCATGTTTTATATTCCATTGGGATAACCTAAGAGTTAATCAAAGTACCCATATACATTCAATCTCATCAAATTGCATAATAATTTTATATTATTGAGGTTTAAAATTAATATTAATAGCCGTTTAAGTTTTCACTCCCGGAAAACGCAGTTCTTAATATTCCGCCGGCATGTGTACCTACTATTTATATTTTCATAGCAGTCGCAGATTTTCTTTGTAGTTTTGCCTTCGTCGTCGGTATTATTCCAGTGGAGCTGGTTGTTTAAATGCAAACATTACAGGAGTTGTCGCGGCACGGATCACTCGGGATTTGGCTAATGCTGATACAATAAGAGAGGCTCCAATCCGATTGCGACTACTTATACATACGACATACGACTACATCGTGTCTCTGTTAGGGATATCGGATATTTATTGTTCTGAATAAATCACATGTTCGTTTTGTACATGGCTTGCGATATTAGTTTTCGTAAATCTCACCCATATTAATAGTGTGAAACAAAAGTCCAAGTAATAAACAACAAATATGGTGCTGTAGGTACAGATGTTCCGTTTCCGAAAATTTCCGGAAACTTTCCTCATTTCCCATACAAAATGTTGAAAGTTTCCGGCAATTTTCGGAAAAGGCACATCTCTAGCTGTAGGGATATAATAATTAGAGACAAGTAATTTGTTACCAGAAAACGCTTAACTTCTTAAGAATAAATGTTATACCGAAGTAATACGACACCTAAAACAGGATGCAACACACATTAAAAAAGGGAAAAAGCACACAGAGCTTCAAACTAACCAAGTGTAAAAAGGTGTAAAAGTACCTATGTATAATATTAAATTGAAACAAAATCTGAGGGAGAACGTTCGCCTTTATCTCCCGGTCCAGTCTCTCGACACGTTTAGGGGGTTTATGTGGCATTACAAACCAATTACATCAATAATGCTAGGTCCCGACATTCTTCCTTCTCGGGGATCGTTCCAAAACGGCTGAGACTCGAACGTATCACAATTTACCGTTTTAAATTACTTACGGAACAACACATTAAGTAAACGTTACGTATCAGGAATGTAAGACCATAACATTAAATACATAATAGAGATAAAAGGTAGAAATGGGGTGGAATCTAATAAATTCTCGGTGCGGAAGCGTAAACGATGTACGTGGAGACGGGCACGTAGCGGCGTCTCGGGCGCCCGCGCCGGCGGCCTGCCTGCGCGTACCGCAAATGAGCCTTATTAATCATCCCCATCATCGTGGCCTGACTTTTGAGCTTCCTCCGCTCCCAGATTCTCATTAATAAGCCAATCTTTTCCCCGTTTCAGATATAAACGATAGAGGATTTGCATAAACATGGCATTCCGGCGACCAGTAGCGAAGGAATCCACACTATTTACATAACATTGAAAAGTGACAACTATCCCTAAAAAGTTATCCCACATCATATTCTAATACTTCCGGCAGTGACAAAGAATAATAAGATAGTTCTCCGGTGTTTGTATATAATATACATTTAGCAATATGGCTGTTTATATGCTATGGTGCAAAAATCTGTATACATCACAAATGTTCGATATGGCCTTAAAAATGACCTACATGGCAATAATGCTAGTTGGATAAATAAATAATAACCAGGCAAGCGAATGACATGTTTAAACATTTGTAAAAATTCTCGTTTTAAATGTATAAAAGGCTCAGAATAGTTGGACTGTGTGTGTGCTAATTGAGCGTTTCACCGAGCGCCGGCGCCGGAATGCGCCGCACATTCGTTAGCAATATTCCGCTAACGAACCAAATTAATGGCTATTAAGTTGAATAACGTAGCACTTTGCTGCGAATGCCATACGCACTCGCAGCGAGCATGATTCCGAGCGGGTTTAAGTTTTATGCTCGCTGTCACCATCGATAGCCTAACAAACACGTTTTATACATGATACCTACCCGTGATTTCCATTTCACGGTGACAGCAAAGCGAAAAATGGGGTCAGTGTACTAGTAGGAAACCAATTGAGATGAACCAAACATTATTATCGCCACGACCCCAGTAATATTATAAAAACGAAAGTTTGTGTGTGACTATGTGTGTATCTTTGTTACTTTTTCACGCCGAAACGGCAGTACGGATTTACGTGACATTTGGAACAGAGACAGTTAAAACATAGGCCCTAACTTAAAACATAGAGGCTAACCTAAATAAGTTTCTGTCAAAAATGACATTTTAGTGGCAAGCTTTTATAGCCGACTGTACTTTTCTTTGGATATCCATCAAATGCTCACAGAGACGATTCTAAAGAGCCCAAGCTCCGTAGGATTGCTTTTTCTATTATAGAGTTCCTATGGCCATCAGATCAGCCCCATGGTACCATATTATTGTATTGTCATCAAAGTTAGGTAAGTATGCAAAATTTCAGCTCAATCGGTTGACGATATCTGCTTCAAAATTGAGTTGCAAGATTTCACCCGAACAAACATACATTAAACATACAATGCAAGTTAAATAAAAGCTTGTAAAAGACAAGGTATGTATAGGCCGTGTTACCCCGATTTCAGTAAAGAACACGAATAAAGAGTACGCCTCGCGGGAAGAATTTTATAAAAATCCTTTATCCCTTATCATTTTTTCGTTAATTGAAGCTACTATTTTCATTCGTTTTCTACATAAATAGTACCTAGTGACATTTCGAGCATATATTATTATTTAGGTACTCTAGTTTAATTCCTTATATTTTTATTTAATATAAATATTCCGTTCTATCGTGGCGGGTGACTCAGGTAACGAGACTCAAATTGATGTACCTGTCTGGCAAATGGCGGATTTACACCAAGCGGGTCAGACGGCCGCATAAAATGCAGGAATACAGCTTACGCTCCGCGGTCGAGACGCAACCTAGTATTTTTCATAGAGCAATGCTCGTGTCGTACCAGAATCCTTGTAAATTTATGACCCTCGTCCGTCGCTCGCTGATGCTGGCCAGTTTCACGAATACTAGATAGGACGCCTTTGTACACGTCTCGTTGAAACATGTATTCTGGAGAGAATATCGACTTACATGTACATGCAAGTTCGCTACAATAGAGTTCTTCGCTGTAAAGTTTGACAATGACAAACATCTACTTAGTATTTAATTTTCTTTTTATAAACGACAGAGTTGCTTTTATTGTGGCTGTGTAAGAACAACGTTGGTCAGTACACAGCCAAGTGCTACGGTTGTCCTCAAATAATGCTTATTGTTATTTGTGTATTGTTATGTTTAGGAATAGTTTGTGCCAGTTGAGACGACGAAAAATCATTTATTGTCGGTGTTATAAACTTTTTATGTTGTTTAATACGAATTGAAAAATCACAGATTAAATTTTTGATATGAGAAAATACCTATATTGTAAATAGTAGTGCAGAGTTAAACGGTTCATAAAAATAGTTTTGTTTTGCAAAATTGTATACTGTAAACCCAAGAAAATTAATTTTGTACGTTATTATATTATAGAACAAATATATCTCATCTCAGTTACTTACTGCAAAGATAACAGCCCTCCCGACAATGGGGTTTTGTTCAAAATCAAATTGATAAAGGTTTGAACCGAACTCTTTAAACGTAACAAAGGTTGTCAGGAGATATTTTGAATTTATCGATGTGAAAGTGAAGCGAGAGCAGACGGCGGAAACAAGAAAATCCAGAGTATTCCAAGTGTCAACCTGAAATAAGCTGCATAAGCTCATGCGATGGGAGAGCAATAAATTAAGTTTTCAATTTGCCAATGACGTATCGCAAAGATGGCGAGGGAAGAGGGCTGTGCAAATTCGAGTGTATTTTGTAACGGCCGGGTATTTGGTTAGTTAATGTTTAGGTTCCAAGTTCGGGGGTTGCATGTAGTAAATACAACGCAGCGCTCCATTATGTGGCCCATAAATCAAGTGCATTGAAATCGCCTTCCTCCTTCGTGTCGGTGAGCCATCGCCGAGCGGCGGATATTTGAGCCAATGCTCCGCCGAACCGACTACGCTCGTGTACTTGTTACTGGCTCAGTAGCCCGTTTGTTACTGCAGCGCTGTATCATTCATACCTACTCGTACGCAGTGGGCAGAATAATTCGAAGCAAATTTTGCTTGCAGTATAACATTGACATCTAGAGTTATTAATTTGTGGAAAGTAAGACTCTGGTTTAGAATAATTTCCATAAAGATTGATAAATGTGCTATTTATAAATATTGACTAGGACACAGCGTATCGTAATTTGGAGAAAATTTCGTTTCTGAATATACTCGCAAGTCAAAGATACTGGGTTGGATTGCGTGAGCGTGAGTCATGGTTGTATTATTGTTTAATAATCGATAATGTTTATTAAATATGTTTTGAATACATTTTATTTTATTTTTAAAATTATTTTATGATCAAATGCAATTTCTTTATGCTTTCCATATTATCTAGAGTCATTGCGTACAAAGTATATAATGGCAAAAACATCTTAACAAGCCTGGCCTGTAAGCCGCATAAAGCAAACATGCTATTTTAATAAATAATCGCCAGACTTTCGCCACACCTATGAAATGATGTGACGCGATTAAATTGTTCAATGCATTTCAAAATTATAAACGATAAATAATTCATAACTGAGATCTAATTTACGATATTACGGTTTCAAAAACATCGGAGGCATATTTTTACATATTTATTAATCATTATCTCTGGTTAGTTCAATTATTTATAAAGTTTAAATTGCCTAGAAGATTAATATTTCGAAACATAATTATGTATTTCGAAATTATTTTACCACTACGTATGTGTGCATGTGCATGGACCACGTATGAGCGCAATTTAATATTTATTTACGTGTCGATCTTTGTAAATAAATAGCAATTACCTAAAAAAGTGTTACTCTTAAGAGGTTTTAAGAGGCTTGGATGGATCAACGAGGGAATCACCCGTCTTGCCCGGAGAGTTGTGGCAACGTGATGGGTTCGAATTAGAATCCTGCTCGAAGCATATTATTTGTTACAACTTTACGCTTTAATATAGATACCAAGAGGTAGGTCAGGAATGTTGTTGCATAGCGTTATAATATATTATAGTCTCAGAGACAGGATACGTACTCGTATCTTGATAGTGGACAGTAAAGATGGGAGGGTCGACAAATCTGTACAAATGTGCGCGATAAGTATGAAATATATCTGATTAGTACACTTTCTGCCTGAAAAATGGTAGTTTTCGTATTTCGCGCACAATTTAGGCAAAAGCGTTGAATAAATCATACGATATACCGAGTCTGTGACTACACGGCTACTACTTTTTTATTTTTTTATTTGTAAGGTGTTAATATTTTTAAACTCTAAGAGGTATGTCGCGTTTACGTGAACGTCTTTTTTTTCATTCGAAGTTAGAACTTCGTATTTGACTGTTTGTGTCATTAACTTTTCATACATAGACGCGAAAGAAGCGGAATACTATGAAGTTCGAATCTATCCCATATTCTAATAGATTCAAGACTGAGAAATGAAAGCTTGCTACATTCTAAGCTCAAAGAATTCCCCTTAATATGTTAAATTTTCCTTATTATGCTCCGAGCAAAATCTCATTTTATGCACTGTTTTCTCGTAACAAAACCTCATGTTTGACCCGCTGAGGTGAACAAAACATTACCTAATCGTCTTAATGTTTATAGAACTCGTGAGTCACATAATTTGCATCACGAACCGGAATAGAGTTGCTACCGTGGTGTGGGTGCAGGGTGTGTGCGCAGTAGGCTCGCGGTGTCATGTTCGGATTAATACCTTCCCTGGGAGACATGATCGCCCAGCTCAGCAAAACGTCAAAGGGAAATTGAAAATTAATTTATGCTCCCAAAATTTCATATAAAGCCACTTGAGATTGTAAATCTCTCGTACGCTGAGAACTTCTCGTTGTCTGCTAGTACTGGCTAAATAATGTTGTGATTTGGAAACAGTTAAATTCGTTAATAGTAAAACAGTATGGTAGCATTAAAGAACCTTTAGAATAATGTGAACTTAAAAAATATTTTTTTTATCGAAGATAAGGTGCATATTTTGTGGTGAAATATTTTATGACAAATAATTGTTATTTAAAGTTTGCTTAGTATCAAGTTTTCAAAGTTAGTGTACCTACAGTTTTTCATGAATTTCTTTAAGCAAAGTTGTCTGACATTTATCTTACCTTCCATTACATACTAACATGTATTATATTGGAATTTCATTAGATAGAGTCTTAATTATTATTAGAGCCAAGTTTTCAAGTTCTCGAAATAATGACATAAAACAAGCGAAAAGTTTAACGGTTGAAAGTTGTAACAAGAACATGTGTAAATGTATCTGGAGTGCGGCTGTAACGCACTCGCGGGAGGGCTCCAGAAAGAGTCGTAAATAGTCTCGACGCCGCTCACTTATAAATTAGGATCATAAAGCAGTTGCCGAACTTTGTTGGCGGCGCGACGCCCATAAAACAACGCTTACGTCTCCGGGGGGAGCCACGACACTGTCTCGCTTGCGATCTTTCAATTACGAAAAATCCAACCAAATGCATATTGCGAGCAATTAATCTGCGCAACATCGAGTTGCTCAAGTCTGCCCATTTGCCTGCTCGTTTCGAGCGCGCTGCAGCTGTTTGGGTAGATAAGAGCCGTGGAGTAGGCTTTTGCGTGTTTGGACAAAAACTTACGCTTCATTTTAAACTCCGTGGCACTTCATTTTAGCGTATTCCTAGCATTTTGGTGGATTCTCTCAGTATGGTTGGTAAAGAATCGCATTTGGAATTAATGATAGGTGTGGTAAATTATTGAATTATTAGCTACGCCGGCTTCGGGATGCGCGGCACGCGTGCAAGCAGGAGTGTGAATATGAATCAAATTTTCAACAATCCGTGCCAATTTTCGTTTTAATTGCGTTTTATTGTGCTCGTTGTTGTTCATTACATTAGTAGAGTCACAAAATTAAAATATGACGTAAATTATGCATTCTCGAATGCAGTGCATGAATTTCGGAATGACGAGTTTGGGATTTTCGTATAGCGTTTGTAGTTCGTAGTATAGAGGGCTTTGCAGCATTCACCGATCTAATTTGTCGCATCTTGAATATGAATTGCCCCATTCGTGCAATGGGCAATTGGTGAATTGCGTCGAAATAGCTCTAATGATTGATTTCAATTGGAACTAAAAGCTCTCTCATAAATGTTGTATTTCTGTAATTTTACAAGTACAGGTACATTAATAGTGCAAATAGCTATATGTCATCTGTTGGTAATCCTTAAATAAAATAGAAATAAAGATTCATAAATAATGTGTAGTTGACTTCGCGTTCATACATAAGAAAGACGCTTACCAGAAAGTTTATTTGGGGGACATCGGTTTTGTTAGTTAATTTTATTTAGGTTAAGTTGTGTACTGTTAATTTTTACTTGTTTTTCGTTTACTAATAAATATTTTTTTTTATTACTATACTTGACATGCCTTCTATATGTATGTTTTGACCGTTCGAAGGACCTCAATGACAGGACACAATAAGTAAAAATAGAATGAAGAGAAGAGAACAAATAGATGAAGGAATAAAAATAATTTCATGCTCTACATTATAAATTATTGCATAACTAATATTATGAGTATTACATTAGTACAAACTATGTTTCCACCAAACACATCACAAATCTTGTCCTTTAAATTTGAGTCAGCAAAGTGAGTAAGTTGTCGTTGTGGAGTTTATGAGTGGAACAAGCTGGGACAACTTCTGAACTCCAAGTGCGGGCAAAGTGTTTGCGGACTTGCCTTCGCGCGTTACTTCCGAGCCATTTCGCGATCTCTGAATGACAAGTTAACTCGCACATATGCCATAAAAACTATGGCAGTTTGCCCAGAATCCGCGGGTACGAAATCTGCAGGTGAGATACTTTTTTCGTTTTACGGAGTTTATGGAATAAAAATACTGACTTTCGAAATTAATTTGTTGTCAACTTTTGACATAGTAGGTAGGTACCTACCTTCTCAACTTAAATAGTTTTAGGAGTGATACTTTGTAATATTCAATAATGTTAATTAAACAGTGGTTAATGGTGTAAAAAAAACGTTGTTTTTAGGGTTCCGTACCCAAAGGGTAAAAACGGGACCCTATTACTGAGACTTCGCTGTCCGTCCGTCCGTCCGTCCATCCGTCCGTCCGTCCGTCCGTCCGTCCGTCCGTCCGTCTGTCACCAGGCTGTATCTCAAGAACGGTGATAGCTAGACACTTGAAATTTTCACAGATGATGTATTTCTATTGCCGCTATAACAACAAATACTAAAAATTAAATAAAACAAATATTTAAGGGGGGCTCCCATACAACAAACTTGTTATACCTATATATACATATATATAGGTACGGAACCCTTCATGCGCGAGTCGGACTCGCACTTGCCCAATTTTTTATTATTCTGCACTAATATTTGTACTTATAATAGGGCCATTTAGACAGTTTAAAAGTTTTTCGGCACATATTTTTTGGCCCTGTAATCTTTGGTCGATTGTTTTTTACGTCGAAAATTGTTTGGCCGAAATTGTTATGCATATTTTTTTTTGGCCGAAAATTGTTTAGTCTAACATTTGTATGGAATAACATTGTTTGGTCGAATGTATTTTAGGCATAAAATTGGTATTCCGAATATTGGTGTCACTAATAATCGCATCCAAACTGTCGCATTTATTAAATTAATATTACTTAGATTTTGTTGGGGACGCAGTTCTAACCTAACCTAACCTACTGTTCTGGGAGCGCCTTATTTTTGTTAGGGACGCTGTTCTAACCTAACCTAACCTACTGTTCTGGGAGCGACTTATGTTTGTCGGGAACGCAGTTCTAACCTTACCTAACCTACTGTTCTGGCAGCGCCTTATTTTTGTCAGGGACGCAGTTCTAACCTAACCTAACCTACTGTTCTGGGAGCGCCTTATTTTTGTTGGGGAAGCAGTTCTAACCTAACCTAACCTACTGTTCTGGGAGCGACTTATGTTTGTCGGGAACGCAGTTCTAACCTAACCTAACCTACTGTTCTGGGAGTGCCTTATTTTTGTTGGGGAAGCAGTTCTAACCTAACCCAATCTAGTGTTCCGGGAGCGACTTATGTTTGTCGGAAACGCAGTTCTAACTTAAACTAACCTACTGTTCTGGGAGCGACTTATATTTGTCGGGAACGCAGTTCTAACCTAACCTAACCTACTGTTCTGGGAGCGCCTTATTTTGTCAGGGATGCAGTTCTAACCTAACCTAACCTAATGTTCTGGGAGCGCCTTATTTTTGTCAGGGACGCAGTTCTAACCTAACCTAACCTAACCTACTGTTCTGGGAGCGCCTTATTTTTGTTAGGAACGCAGTTCTAACCTAACCTAAACTATTGTTCTGGGAGCGACTTATGCATACTGTCGCTTGCTCGCTTCAACATATGGGTTTTTTGGAGGTTTTATGTTAGGCTAAAGAATAATTATACCTTACAATATTATACTTTTAGCCTTTTAGTCATAAAAAAAATATACTAAACAATTTTAGGTCAAACATGTTTTAGGACAAAAAATATGTATGCAAAAAAATCTTTATGCTGAAGAATAAGT
This sequence comes from Apotomis betuletana, assembly GCA_932273695.1. NCBI lineage: Eukaryota > Metazoa > Arthropoda > Insecta > Lepidoptera > Tortricidae > Apotomis > Apotomis betuletana. The sequence goes on from OW026303.1 coordinate 11,712,529, forward strand.
ATACCATTAAATATTATACCAAACATTTTCGGCCAAACAATTTTAGGACATAAAATTTTAGATCCATCGAAGGGCACCCCGTCTTCAAATTATATCTACCCACTCTTAAATTAAGAGATAATTTATATCTTTTAGGTCTAGAGTTTTTTTAGCCAACTACCAACCTGAAGGTCGAGTAAGTTATAACATAAAAACAACAGTGCTCTCAAAAGGGCAACATCAAAGAAAAGAAAAACAGCCCTAAAATATCATTCTAAACAAGTCGCACAACCAGTCATGTGCGGCGGCAAACATTTCAATTGTATTGACCCTCGAAGAGTGGTGTTAAAGGAAACAAGAATTATATTTCCCGCACGCAGCCGACGGGACGCGTGTAAATAATTCAGCCGGGCTCCAACGGAATAACAACATCTGATCTGTGATTGCACGAGATAAATCTGCTCTTTTCAACAACATGTTTTTATTATAATCAGGTTCAATTTTTTTTAAGCGGGTTACCTATGATTTAAAATGCTACAGGAGTTTGTTTATTTTGATATTTTATTGTTTTTTTTGCGTAAAACTCGTCGCTATTGATTGTGGAGCGTGGCGAAGCGACTAGGTAACTGACGCGAGCGACTAGTTACGGTCGTGCGCCGAATTTTCGAGTGTAGAAGTGGAAGGCGGAACAGTGTTCCATGGGACGTTATACTCACAAATATGAATTATATTTCCCGCACGCAGCCGACGGGACGCGTGTAAATAATTCAGCCGGGCTCCAACGGAATAACAACATCTGATCTGTGATTGCATAAGATAAATCTGCTCTTTTTAAACCGGTATTGTTATTTTATTTACTTTCACCTGTTTCCGTATATGTCTCTTTCTGTTATCAAATCTTGCAAGTTAAATTTCACTTAGTGAATTACCGGTTGAGCTGATATTGTGCACTAAAGCCGAGCTTCCATCGGAATAACAACATCCGATCTGTGATTGCACGCGATAAATCGGCCCTTTTAACGTTTCAACGATAAAAAAAAATTTAAAAGCAGTTGGCTAACACAGTTATTCTACATGTGATACTTTGTTTAATAACATAGTCATGCAGTCCTCGTGCTTCGCATGCAGACATGTAAGAACGGGCAAAGGATAAATCATCATTACAAAATGTATACAAATCAATCAGTCACTAGTATTTATTTTCCCTGGGGATAGGTATGTGTAGATTGGCTCAATAAAAATATTTATTTTGAAGCATTTATGGCATTCCTTAAAAATTAAACAAAATTCCCTTCTGATATAAAAGTGCATGGTAAAATTCATATTTTAATCCTGTTGAATTCCAATGCACGGAATCGTTTAATTTTTCAGCGCCCTTTAGTTTGTTAATGCAAGCGCGTGATAGTACAAAGGAAAAAGGTAGAATCGTCGGGCAGTGTGGCGCGCGCGGTATGCGGCCCGCAAACACAGAGCCGGCAATACGTGACGCGAGAATCGAATGCTGATCTTGTGCAATGAATCCACTTAGTTTAATTTCTAGTTTTGATAATTTGAAAAGCAATGCAACTCCCGTAAAACTCTGCGGGCACTGAGCTCGTAGCATTTTAGTATTCTTTGGGTGTGAAAATTATAAAAAATCAGAAAGCTTAGCAGTAGGTACATACATAAACAGGTAAATAAATGAATAAAATAAAAAATATAAACGAAGATAAACCCTTTCATTTCTCATTCGATTCCAATTACAATGAGCGATCAATGTTATTATTTTGGTAGCATAGATAATAATTACGCCATAATTGATAATCGCCATCTTACCTATAATGAGATGTCAATTATTCGCCCACTATGTTTTGCAAAAAGCCTTAGGGCCCTTATTGCAACGATATATTATAAAAATAGAACAATAATCTCGTGAGATGCCAAATAACTACCTAGATAAAAAATATTCATATTTTCTTCCTGTTGATTTCCAATCCATGGAATCGGTGAATTTTTCAGCGCCCTTTAGTTTGTTAACGCAAGCGCGTGTAGTACAAAGGAAAAAGGCGTAATTGTCGGGCAGTGCGGCGCGCGCGGTATGCTCCCGCGCTCCCGCAAACAAGGAACAGCAGAGCCGGCAATACGTGACGCGCAAATCGAATGATGTTCTTGTGCAACGAATATAGTTTTAATTTCTAGTTTGATAATTTAACGAGATGTTAACCCACGTGACACAAACATCGTTTGTGGGTGTGTGTGATACGTGACGCGCAATGTGATGTGATGTGATGCCAGATATGTCTGAACGGATGTATCCAGCAGTGGCAAACAAAAACGCAGGGCATGCCGCGGCAGATTTCGATTAATCATCCGTCGTAAGTGGCCAAGCCGGTGGGAATCAGGTTCTATGTACGCCACATATCTGCTATCTTGTAGGTATCGTATAGCTTAATTTCAGAATCGATATTATTATAAATCTAGTCCGTAATAATCAAATAAAAATAATCGTTGTTGTTGAAAATAAAGTAGGTAATGAAATTAGTTTAAACTTAACACTGTTTGAAATATTCTCGGTTGTTGATTTCATGCTGTCTTCTCCTTGTTATCGAGTAGCAACATTGTTGTTTTCTTGTTGAAAGAAATGTGGTATAACTTTTACAGTGTACTTTTTGTAGTTTGTAAGTTAAAATGCAATACTACTCAATAGTAAAATGTAAATGTACAATGGTGAAGGGCACTATGTTTTTCTGCTAACAAACCTGTGCAGTTTGGCAGATACTTAGAGAGTTTATTGTATTTACTATTGTTTCATTAAAAAAAAACGAATACTTTTTGAGCAACGGGGACCAGTTTACTTCATAGTCTAATATAATACGTTTAATCGTTTTAATTCCTTAAAAAAACTCAGGAACGGAACGCCATGTTTCAAACTCATATGAAGTTCTTCCTCAGGGATAGTCTACCATAGTCCATAGTCTGTACAGTTCCACGGCGGACAGTCCTAGATATGGCCGTTCCTAACAATTTCTACCTGAGTGTATAAGCTTTTCCAAAATTATCAATTCATCAGAGATGTCTGACAAAAGGCTCAATAAAATTAATTCCTAAGAAGTTCGATAATTTAGAAAACTGGGTGGTAACACAACGTGAAAAGTTCTTCGTTTAAAGCTTAGTAATATTTTCTTTGAACCATCTCAACAACATTTCTGAGTGTTGTAAAACAAAATACAGTTATTGTGATATCATTAAGATTGATGTCACCAGTATATTATCAGTATAAAAGTCAATTGAACAACGACTTTACTTTCAAATCTCCGACGTGATACGATACGAGAGAATCGAGGGATGCCTGAACGAGGGGATGAAGGGTTGAGGGACGCGACTCGGTGAGGGCTGATGTATAGGGTCCAGCAACGAGGGTTGATGGTGCTGATAACAAGTTCTGTAAATGGACATGCATTTCCGTATATGAAACTTTGAATTTACGTGACCGGATGTTACCTACCTTAATAATTTATTTATTTTATGAAACATCTCAACAAATATTTGGTTTACGCTGGCAGACGTTACTGCTTTAATAAAAACTAGCGACTCGCCACGGCTACGCACGGGTGCAATGCTGATAAATTATGCATGTAATATAAACATTCCTCATAGATTACTCTATTTATTAAAAAAAACGCATCAAAATCCGTTGCGTAGTTTTACAGACCTAACCATACATAGGGAAAGACAGACAGCAGGAAGCGACTTTGTTATATATACTTTGTAGTGATTACGTCAACCTTTACTTACTATCGGTATTCCAAAAAAATATATTTGTAATTAAAACTAGATACAAGCTGATTACACATAAATGTGCTAAGAATAACATTTTAACTATAAATTGTATAGATAATATTGTAAAGGATTCGAATTAATTGCAGCTTACACATAAATTAATTGCACCGCGCCCGATTAAAGCTGAACTGCACTATAAAGATGCACTTTTTGTATTGCAGAGCGTTAATTATCAGTAATTGCCAGCTTGCATTATGCGCACAGTGCATACAATCATATTGCCGTCATTTGCGGAAACGTACAAAGATACCGTGTTTAAACGAGATTGTGTACCTACTTTAATGTATAGGTATAAGTGTTGTAAAATTGGTGCTCTGAATGTTGTGAAACAATTTAAATGACCGATATGAATGATGTTATATTACACGGACATCAGATTTTAGCAACAAGTGTTAGGCATAAAATTGGACGAACATTCTGTGAACATCTATGTACCTAATTTTGTGCCAAATGAAAGCGTAATTAAAGCTTATATTATGTTTATAAACATGAATACACGTATTCATTTGAGGTATAGAAGTTAGCAACTTTGAGTACAGATTAATGCCTGATGTTTTTCCATCGAATTTAGTCTGCAAGCTCTTTGTATTTCCATCTCAGCTTTTTCACCCTGAAGTTGAGAGAGAAAGAAAGCATGCTAAAACGAATTTTTCTTGTAAACATCTTTGTAGCAATAGTTTGTATCGCCCCCGAATGTCCTCGCAGTTTTGTTACTTACCTATAGACGTGGTACCAACGGGAGTACTAAAAGTTTACTGTCTCTTTCAAATATTTACTGTATTTATGTTAAGGTTATTGTGAAACTATATTCGATTTTTATTTCCATACACCATTTGGAATATTCTTAAATTCTATACATATTTATTTTACAATAATTTAAGCGACTCGAGCAATTATACAAATTGCCATCTACCTATCCGTCCTGTCGCTTTGGTTTTAAGTGCCTAACTAAAAAAACATAACCGAGAACCCAGAATATTTGATAAAACGCACATTAAAATAATGAAAGATCAAAATAACAAATCGTATTTTGCTCTCTTGTCCAGTTCCCCGAGTAATCAAATTAACTGCCACTGAAATGATTTCAGTGATTCCAAATATTTTAATTGACAAACAGAAATTTTGCTCGGAAAATAGCGATTAAATCGTGCTTGCATTTGCGGGATGTTAATTCAATGAGCAAACATCAAGTCGGAACAACTACGAAATCCGTAATAATTTTACTCTTAACCAAACTTTGCTTTCGAATAGGCTGCAGATGAAAAAATTATGAACACCAGTTGACTTTCAGATCCATAATAATGGGTTTAACCATTAACACAAACCATCTGCCCGTAATAGGAGCAATAAATTTAAATATAGATTCTACTCTTCAGACTGAACGACGAGTACTTAAATTTGTTTAGCAACTTTTAAAAATAACTTTCATTAAATAATAACTGGTAATATGTACCATTTGTATAATGTCTGTTCAAAGAAGAAATGTACCTATTGCGATATAAGTATTTAATATTATTAGAAGAGTGACAGTTATGTCAATGCTATAAAAATATGTCAAGTGGATGGCGTACAATGCTTTTTTTTTTAATAATTTATATCTGAAAACAATATTTTTTTAAGTTTACTGAACTAATATTGGTCAGTTTGGAGAGTTGTATCTATGGGACCACACCCGGTGTAATGTTTAAAAAGTGCTCGTGATCCACTGAACAGTTACAATAACAATAACAAACCTCTATGGCAGTATGCGTATTCGGGATTTATGATTAGTCCGTAAGATTTTTTATGGACTTTCCACGTGATATTAATACGCCCCGAGGCATGCCCAAGCCGTGAAGGCTTGGAATCCGGCCGTGAAAAATGTGTCACGTGCCGCTTAATGTGCCGGTTAATTCACACAATTTACTCGAAGGTTAATCTTACAAAAAAGTTGGCGGTTCATTATGAGATCCACATGCCTAAAACGCCGTTCGCGTGACTCCGTATAATTATCACGGGAAAACTCACGTTTACTTGGATGCTATTCATTTAAATTTCATAAAGGAAATTATTAGTTTTACTAAAACTTTCATTCAATCGTATTTGTCGGAAATTGATCGCTAATGTAGTTCTAACTTTTATCATTTCATATTGTTTGACGCCTAATGCACAAATTGTCTATCTATATGTAGAAAACTATAACACAACTACTTCTCGCCCCACTTATGTTATGTTGCTTGTAAGTTTATAAATTTAAGCAAGAGAACATAAAATTTACATATAACTTATTTGCACCGGAGGTGCGTCGGCTCGTAAATCTCGCGACAAGGGGATTTCTGTTTGTGAAGTTCTTTTTTATTTCCACTTTATCTATGGAACGCAAAGGACTGAATACTCAGGCGCAACTCTGCGACCCGCTCAACTTCAATAAATCAATTTGTACACTTACTCGTACTTATATGTTTGCGCCGAAACGAGTTCGCAAAGTGACGGGACAAACTCTGGCTGTGAATGTTAAAATTTCTACTTTGTTACTGTATAATCCAATCAAGTCAGACCCGAAGGAAATCTCTTACGTGCTCTGATAATGCCACCGCGTAATAAAATGACTAAGATAAGTAATATTCATTTGAGTTTTATACCTAATTTTGTATACGCAGATTTTTTAATTCTAGTCTTTTAATAGAAAATCAAAAAGGAGACATAAATATAGAAGTGAAATATAAATTCACAGAACGAATACCGTCATTCTAACTTCAACTCAAATTATTATAACTAGAAGCAAATGTAAACGTCCAACAACAAAAACAATGTCAACCCTTTGAGAATCACTTAAACGAGTTAGTCGTTTCGGTGAGTACCAAAATAAAATACGCGTCCGTAACGTTTTGTCCGGACTGAGCCGTGTCCATTTTGCATCACAAAGTTAGATGTGTTTGTCGTTCTATTTTAAACGCGATAACGCCAACTTTCCAGTCCTCGAAATGTGAATACCGTGTTGCGAAAATGTGACTACCGGAAAGTGTACAAGTAACTCCGCTGTCCTTCCGCGGCACACACAGCCCGGCTGAGACGGGGGAGGCAGCGGCGGAGATCCGAATTTACTGCAGTTTACGGCTCTTGTGTAATAATATGAATTTAATACAATACATGAAATTTTACATTTTTTCAATGGTAACGGCTAAGTGCCAAAATAAATAAACAAGATCGAAATTGCTGAAATTTAGAATTTTAGAGAAAAAAAATACCGTCTGAATCGACAAATAAAATTGTATACTTATTGAACCTACTCACAAAATTTCATAAGAATCCATTAAGAAATGCGACCTGTAAGCAAGAACAGCCGGATATCTGGACAACTGGACATCCGAACATACAAACATCCGGATACAATACGAGTACAGTACGTTAGTACAGAGGCTGGGAAAATGGGGATTGCCGGCCGGCTTGGGATACGTGGCTGGAAATCCTTTTTCACGCCGTAGTATAAATAGTGCTTATCTCAAATATGCAATGAAATAAAAAAAACAGAACAATTCAATCAAATCACAACACGAAAAATTCACAATTTAACCACCAAATGTCATTTTTTTATTATAATTTCTGTTTGTACATGTAAATAAATTTTCTTAAGACTTCTGGACGCCGATGTTCGATCTGATCAGATGAGATAAAATGGTGATTAAATTTTTTGTTGGACCAGATTAAAAATGAATTTTGAAGCAGTTAAACTAAACTGCTTACCTTAAATGCATACAATTACACTAATTTTATTTCTGAAATGACGTAATTATTTGACAAGCTCTTTATTGACAATATTCAGATTTTGGCTTTTTTCATTTCAGTAACGTGTAAAATATACATCATCATGCATTTAAGGGTTAAGATTAGTTTGAATTACTTGAAATTATCCTATAGTATGTGTTAAAAAAGTTTGTGTATTAAAAATAAGACTGTATTATTTTATAAATGACTGTATTACGTTGATATAATATGTGTATTTTATGAAATTAAAATTGCAAAAACATCCCTTTTTGTAATGCTATAAGGTTTATGTTTTTTTAAATTACTAAACACTAAGATGTTGAGGCAAAGCTAAAAAGAAATTTATATTAAAACAAAAGAAGGTTGCTTTCCTGGCGAGGCGCCATAATCTTGATTGAAAATTTTAAATATCTAAAATGCTCCCTTCGTGTCGACCCCACCGCCGCACCCAAAATTTGAGACTTCCAGTCCACAATGTCGATATTTCATAGCACATTTGAAAAAAATATCCTAACATGTTTGAGAACTCAAAATGTGATCGTATAAATTATCACTCAAAAGTATACAAGGAATAAAAGTATTTTATGTGTTGTAGAATACAGGATATTGTATATAGACTCTCGAGAAAGTGAAAACGCTTTTGTATAATTATTTTTTTACTTACAAATTAAAAGATATATGAATTCTTATTAATTTGTTAACTTTTAATTTGATTTAATATTCTCTCCGCTGTCGCTTTTAGTTGAGACATCATCCACATAGAACAAGCAACCCTCGGGCCATTTCTATTCAAATTTCTTTATTGTACTGAACTACTCTCGTCACAAATTATATTTTAAGATAGCATTGGAACTTAAAATAAAAGACCTGCCAAGATACACAAGATAAAAAATAAAACCAAACCGAGTAAAATATCGTAAACTTTAAAAAAGTTTTAATTAAACTTCTTATTACATTACATAACTTGAAATTTGCTTGAAATGGAAAGTGACAGGTTGTAGAATATTTTACAGAGACTATTTGGTATTTGAATTCAGAAACAATGCACCCGAAATATTTTTATGTGTTATGCTGTTGCGTAATGAATTAATGAAAATATTTCTTTCAGGCGACTGCGGCCTATAGTTACAGGCCTTAAAACTAATACCAGGTTGGCCCTGTAACAGAAGCAATCCATATAGACATTTGATCACAATAAAAAGTAGAATCGATTGACATCCTCAAAAAAAATTAGTCAACATGTCTATTGTGGACAGATTCTAAAAATTATTTTCTTATTTGACAGAGTATACTCCTGAGGTGGTCCCATTGTCACCATATCGGGACGTGATGATGGAATCGCAGGGGAATCGAGTGCACCCCTCACATGTTATAAGCACTAGCAAAGTAATGTTATTCAGGTATTTGCGTCTGGTAGACATCATATGATGGAAGGTACAACTCCTTAATGGTTAGGAGTTAGGCGATAATTCTTTAAGTATTATAGGTAGATTAAGACCGTTAGTTATATTCTTTTTAATATGCCTCTGAGATGAGGATTTATTTTTGGCTTTTCAGTTTTATTTGAAGTTGGTCATTTTTTTTATTCCGCCGTTTTCACTACGAACAATATATCTCTGGTCGTGTCTTTATTTGCTGCGGCGTATACGAGGGTGATGTACAAATAATCATTAATAGAGCAAGAAAATAAAAAAGGTCCAAATTGAGTTGAAGTACATTTATTTTACTCTTATTAAGTTTTTATTTCTTTAATGTTCTAAAGTTGCACTACGAAGACACTATGTATTTATTAGCGGCGGAGTTATATCCTTTGAATAAAATAACAGAGGAGCAATGAAATTTAAACAGATGGTTCGGCTATACTCATAGAAAGTTTGTTTAATTAATTATGAAAACTAATAAATAAATAAAATATGCTTTCAGGCCGTGTGAATAGTGGGATCGCACCAATCTTGTATGGGGCCAATCTTGTAGCTTTGGCTAAAAAGGATGGCGGCATCCGGCCCATTGCGGTTGGCTGCACTTTTAGGCGCTTGGCTTCGAAACTCTGCTGTCGCAAATTTCACGAGAAATTAACAAACATATTCAAGCCCCGGCAGCTGGGCTTCGGAGTCAAGGGCGGCTGTGAGGCAGCAGTGCACGCCGCACGCACGTTTCTCACTCGTCCGAACTACGATGTCTTTCTCAAAATTGACGTCAAAAATGCGTTTAATTCGGTCGACCGCGGTGCTCTGTTAGCTGAAGCCAAAAAAGAGCTACCAGAGCTCTACGGCAATGCTATGGAGCACCGTCAAAATTACTCTTTCGTAACAAAATTATAGAATCGAGCATGGGTTGTCAACAGGGAGACCCACTTGGGCCTGCAATTTTTAGTTTAGCCATCCATCCGATAATTTCAAGTCTAAATTCTAAATTCAACCTCTGGTACCTCGATGACGGCTCTCTTGGTGGTGACGCCGAAACTGTCCTACAAGATGTACAGTTATTAATGAATAATTTTTCAAAAATAGGCCTTTCGCTTAACTTCACTAAGTGTGAAATTTATATTCCAAATTCCGTGTCACAGGATCGTAAAATTGAAATTTTAACAAAATTTAATGCCATTTTACCTAATATATCTGTCCACTCTTGCTCTTCACTTACACTTCTAGGCTCTCCAATTTTTGACGATGCAATTCAACCCGTTATTACATGTAAATTAAACCTTTTTAACGACACATCCGAGCTTCTTTTTCAAATTAACCCACACATGGCCCTCTTCATTATTCGGTTCTGTTTATTCACTCCCAAATTCTTGTATCTTCTCCGCAGTTGCCGAATTTGGAAGTTTCCGGCCATATTGTCCTCGATCGACAACTCTCTCGAGGTAACACTCTCAAAAATTCTTAATATAAAATTTGATCCAAGGTCTTGGTCGCAAGCGGTCCTTCCTATTAGATTGGGTGGCCTGGGGATACGTACCACGAGTAGCGTGGCATTACCGGCGTTTCTGTCCTCCTCCTATAGTTCACTATCTCTTGTCAATTTAATTCTAAACCAAACTAGGTTTCTGGACGACGAGATAGTGGGCCTAAAGGAGGCCAGAGAAGCCTGGTGTCACATGTGCCCTGGTGAGGATACCCCAACTACAAAACATCTTCAAAAAGCATGGGACAATCCATGCCTTAATGCAACACATTTAAATCTATTTCAAAATAGTTCGGACGATTCAGACCGTGCCCGCCTCCTGGCTGTATCAGCGCCCGAGTCGGGTCATTGGTTGCGCGCACTGCCATCTAAACAGGTAGGCACGGTTTTAGACCCAAGTTGTTTACGAATAGCGATATGCTTGCGACTTGGGTCTGAAATTTGTGTCACCCATACGTGCGCCTGCGGTAAGAGCGTCGATCGGCTGGGTCGACATGGTCTGTCTTGTACAAGGAGCGCCGGCCGCTTATACCGCCACGGTACCATCAACGATTTGGTTCGCCGGTCGCTTGCCACCGCCTCTGTGCCTGCGGTTCTTGAACCATTAGGTATGGCAAGAGACGATGGCAAGCGCCCCGACGGAGCAACGTTGGTGCCGTGGAAGCTGGGTAGGGCACTGGTGTGGGACGTTACGTGTGTCGACACTTTCGCGCAGTCTCACATCCAGGCGACCCGCTCAAAGGCCGGCGCTGCAGCTGACCAGGCCCAAATTATCAAGCGCCGCAAATACTCGTCATTACTCAACAACTACGAATTTGCGGCGCTTGCAGTCGAGACATTGGGCCCATGGTCAGCTGACATGACAAGATTCATGAAGGCTTTGTCGAAACGGCTGATCGACGCTTCGGGAGACCCCAGAGCTGGCGCCTACCTCTGCCAGAGAATCTCTCTGGCCATACAAAGAGGTAACGCCGCCAGCATACTGGGGACCATGCCGCAGGCGGACCTTTTGGATGGGGTATTCCTTTTATGACTCCTTTTTTTTATATTGTATTTTAGGTTATTTAGAGTAAGGTTTTATATATTTTTTTTTTAATATTTGTTTTAACTTTTAGATTTAATTATGTAGATTCAGTTATGATTTTGCAATTAAAAAGTTATAAATAATAAATAAAATTGGTTGCCTGTAAAGTCGGTATACGGGCGAAAGTTTTACGTGACAACGACTTTGAGTGGTAAAATAATTTTAATGTGAATATTCATTCGTATAGTAGGAAGAAGGATGAAATAATAGTAACAATTTAAAACATTTATTTATACAAAGAATTATATTTGAAACATTAATTTATACAAAGAATCTCGCACTGAATTTCATATTAACAAAATTTTATTTTTACCTTTACACATACATACGTATTTATATACAAATATACATACAATAACTTGCAATACATTTGCGTACAATGAAACAGCGTTTACTACAACTTAACCTATCTCTCTCACTCGGTGGAAGGGACGCGTGCCTCTCACTCGCTCTCATTGTGAGCGCATAACGTGAGCGGAGCGTAACGCAGTTTCTTGAAGTGTCACCCGGCAAACCAATTTATAAGACGTTGTCACGTCAAAAAAAAAAAAAAATAAATAAATAAGATACTTTTAATTGGGATTTGTAGGTAAAATATCTTTTATTTCCAATCAGCTTCAAAGAAGAGGTGATTATTTTTGTTGTGTGCGATGAAGCATCGACAGAACTCCTTAAACACACTTAAGTATACAAAATTTGTCGTTTTTGATATACCCAGGATATACCTACTTAAACTCAAGATTTTTTTATTGAAATAGATTTTTTCATTTTGTAAAAAGTGAACCAAACTTCGGACGTTTGCAGTACGAAGAGATCATGTCTTTATTCGCGGCGCCAACCGCCAAGTTCACTCGGTCATGGCTCTTCCAGTGAGTGGAAACTTTTCACCTTTAATTTATATGAAAATTTCTTCGTTTTAAGTTGGCCACATTATTCATTCCGGCATATGAGAAGGAATCTCTTTCCCGGCGCTGTATTACTTGTAGGTACCTCAAAGTTCATCTAATAATTATCAGATAGCAAATAAGAATTCACTTGAAGTAAGTTTAGGCAACACAATGTTTGAGATTTTAAGATGTGATTTTAAAGAGTGAAAATATTAGCCGATTCATTTCCGATAGTCGGCATTCGGCGGGTTAGTCGCTCTCAACTAGTCGACCGATCTACTCGTACACACTCGTTAATTTGTAACACTTTATCATTATTTACATTGCCGGTACGACTATCTACTTGTTTCCTAACTGCACGTCAGTTCAAAGTTACTTCAAGCTACCAATTATACTGCAACTTTATTAACAACCGTACAAAATAACCCAGTACTAAATTAGCGGAAACAAAAGTGAAATAGGAAGAACGACAGTTAACTTCCAGTTGAAATTAATGAAGATTACAAAATTCACGGCCATTGAGCGCCGCGCTTGGAAACCTTTGACTCTAAGTCGCTTGTTAGGCTAAATTGAGAGAAATAATAGGACTCATTTGTTTGGTTTAAAGGTTTAAATTCCACCCTTTGGATATACTTCCTAACCATCAAGCGCTTAGTCGGTTAATTAATTTCATATTAATCTTTTGTGAAAATATGTGGTTACATAAAGAAGTACCTCATGTTACGAAGAAAATAAAATTCTTGGAATTTTAAGTAAAACATGTTTGATTTTGTGAAATCGCCAGTTCCGATTTTTACCTACCGTGAAGAAGCCGAGCTATCCAATAAAAAACCACTTCTACTTGGTGTCAGATTAACAAGCAATAAATAAGACTACTTACTTCCTTCCTTTTTGGTCGGTATAGACGATATGATTCCTCGCAGCAGGCGTTTGTCGGTTCCGTCCCAGCGAATGCGTCTCCATAGTCTGGCGGTCGATGCTGTCAACGATAGATCTCCCGGGCACTCCTGCGCCGCCGTGCCGCCGGGGCCGCCGCGAACACTTCCCAACTGTCCGCAAGAGCTCCCCAACTGACCGCTCGCCTAGAGTTATTCGCCTGCCTGTTCTGCCTGCTCGTTTAACAACTTCGGATGGCCAGCTTGTTAGAGCGCACTGTTACCAGACATTGTATACACAGTTCCAACTTCTTAGCTGCGAAAGTTTTACCCGCTCTGTTGAATTTGTTTGTTAACGCTGTCCTGTTAGCTCGACTTCTGAAATTCGAAGTACTTATATGTAAAACCCTTTTGAATTATATTAAGTACGTATTGTATTCCATTTTGCTAACGATTGTAAAAGCTTTTAATTTTATTTATTTATTTAAAATAGTTACACAGCATAACAGTAAATAAACCAAGGCACTGTGAACTACAAAATTACTTTACAAAAAAAAAAACTTAAATCTAATTTGATTTAGGCGACGTAACAGCGTGGCTCCGTTGCGTCGTCTGATCTGGTGCAGGATTCGGCGGAATTTAAAAGAATGCAATTTTACCAGATCTAAGAAATATGGACTGTTATCATGCAAAGATTAAGTAAGGACTTATTCCGGTTGTTTTACAAATTGCGGGCTATTTTAAACATGTACTATAATAGGTAAGCATTTTAATAACTAAAATAAAAATATTTTTTTTTAATAAAACAACGTAAATGGATTATATCGCGTATATTCATAATTCGTTTAAATTGTTTTATTGTATATTTTAGAATCTGTTTTAAGTATTTAAATGTGTGACAGTCGCGGATACTGTAGAAAGTATTCGTTATTTCGTAGTTATGCAATGCTGCGAGCGTTATGGGCACCTTTGGACCAGGGAGCGGTGTTTTTTGAACCTTGTTATTTTTATAATGTAGTTTTAATTGAGTTATTAATTAATAAATTCTATACTAAGTATTGCTTAGGCATTTAGTAATATTTATTTTAAAACAACTAATTTTGCATGTTTTGCAAATATCTACAGCTCAGATTGTAAAATTTTGTAAAGGATTGTCAAAACTTTTTGTATGATGATGTAATTTATCCAAAAATGGAAAGATACTGACAGTTATTATGCGATATGAAGGACTTATTTCGGTTGTTTTGTAAATGTCTACCCGCTATCTAGTGCCGGTATCTATTCAGCTCGGGAAATCCATTTAAAATAGCGTACTTATTCCGCTTCATGGCGGCGAAGCATGCAGCAGGATAATTTATGCTGTTATCTTTCGTACATGAATTGTGTTATGTCTAAGTTTCGAATACTATAAATTCTCGGAATAGCTCGTTAGAATAATGTTTGTAAAATCTGTTCAGAGAAATCTCTTGCTGCTATTCTAAATTTCGAGTTATTTTGGTATTGTTTCACTTATTACGTATGGCAGGTTAAGGTAGATGAAAACTCATAATACAATTTGCTTTATAAAATTGTTAAAATTGTTTCATGACAAGTATTTAATTTCAAAAGCTAACTTATGTATGTAAGAGTAGAGTGGGTTAGTAAATTTAGTAAGAATTTATTTCTACTTAATAAACGTCATTGAATTTATTAGTGTCTGAATGTTAGAATCGAATAGTATTTTCTATGGCTATTGTACAGTTATTACCGTATTTTTTCACGTAACCGTAGAACATGGATATACCCTAGTTCCCGGGCCCAATAATTTAAGTAAAATGGGTACCAGATTCTTAACTGCAGAGACTACGCTATATGACCCCGTATATTTACTAAAGCAAAAGCAAACTTGGGAAAGGAAAAGGACCCGTGTACCGCGAAGTACATAAGACTGTTTACATAAGAACATATTTACCTTAGCGGGTAGGCGGAGCCTGGGTTGAGGCGGGCTTATTTGCCATCGACAAGGAGGTGGAGTGAAAGTCGTTGTTTATCGATGCCACGATTTATATGAAGCCTTACGCCGCTATATCACTTT
The DNA here is from genome assembly GCA_932273695.1 of Apotomis betuletana. Lineage (NCBI taxonomy): Eukaryota > Metazoa > Arthropoda > Insecta > Lepidoptera > Tortricidae > Apotomis > Apotomis betuletana. The sequence goes on from OW026303.1 coordinate 11,727,898, forward strand.
TTTCTCATATATCCTACACATTTGCTAATAGATAACTAATGTACATACATGATTAATATCTGTTTTATGAGCACATTTATCAAATTACACTGAAAAATTATATAGTGAAATATAATACAAAAAATAGAAAGATACAGATAAATTTTTGTTAAGGAACGCTCTATAGAAATATGCGCAGAATGATTAAAATGAGCGCCAAATTACCGTTTGCCGAAATGATATAGATTAACAAATAAGTCTGATTTAATGTTTCAATAGCGATGTTAATTGTGTCAAGGTCAAAAGGCTTTGTCATTTCTTAAATAGGAGAGATAAATGGCGAGCGAGCCGGAATGCGAGGCAGTCGGTATGCGCTCCGCCGCCGGCGCCGCGGGCCGATTAGCGATGGACTAACTACCAACCATTTCCCCGCCTCTAACGATCCTTCACTTAAGCGCTAGTAAATCCAATTATTTTAGGAATTCTGACAAATTCTTACAAAAGATATCATTTTGAAGATGGTGAACTTTTGTTTATCATACCCCGTAAAATAATCGTTGTTGTTTTAATAAAAGTTATTCAAAATATGTCTGAGAAAACACGTCAATTTTATTTTCCAATGGAGAGTTAATAGATTTTATATTTCAACGTCGGATTTGAAATAATTTTATTTTAAATACATTTTTACGATGATTTCCCGTAATATTATATAACAAATTTGAACATCGTTTAAATATTCGGCTTTTTATACGACGGATAATTTAAGTCTGATAGTTATTTGATTAAAATACAATAAACTTTTCTAACCTTTAATTAACTCCAAGGTTCATAATAAATAAGCCCTAAAAACTCTTTACTAAATTGACTACTTGAACTAAACAGTCAGTCTATACCAGCTTCACAATCGCTACGTAATAAGTTGCTAACGGGGACGAGCGCGTACAAATACCGTGCAACCGCCTGCAAGGCTCGCGGCCAACTGAACTCTGAACCCTTCCATCCATCGTGTCCTGCGAACCCCCAAAAACACACCCGAATAACAACCTTAACCGTAAAGCAATTACGTCCTATTTAAAACAAGTACCCACATCAAAACCTTCAACGACAATCAAGTAATAAATCGAAAGATGTGCCAGGAAATTCTAATTCTTCTTCCGAGAACGTAATGATGTCTTTACTACTGACGATGACACGAGATATTCATCTAGCATCCTTGAATCGAGAGGCTCTATGTGTAGCAGCAGAGGACTCATTTTTGGGAGCTGGCCGCGAGAGGCGGTCGTAAGGCTCGAGGGGTGGCGCGAATACGCGCGCATGCGTCTATCTTTTTAACATTTCGCGAACTCTGAACTTGAGACGTAGTTTTAGCGCCACAAACATGTCACATCAAACTCTTGATCACATGTATTTGCTTCAAGAGCGATGTAAAAACAAGATACGAGCTATAGTAAAATAACAACAAGCTGAGGAAACTTTTATTGCTTTCCTTCACTTTTATGACTTTTCCGCCTGCAAAACTTCGTGAAAGTTAGAAAGGCATTGTAAAATCAAATTTAACATTGAACTTTAATGGGCATTTAAGCTGTGTTATAATTTTAGGGAAATATTTAATTCAGGAATAAAATTAAATTGGCTATACTATAATTAGAGAAATAATTAGGTACGTTACATTGTAAAGAAAATAAACATGATCCTTTTTAAGTTTCAACCATCCAACTCTAATTTGAAAAACTATTAGCCTTCTCCAAACTTGGAACCGATGCCGTTGGGGCAAAAAGGAGGAGTGGCAACCGCGTACCGGAAGACACAGAGTGTGAAGGCTCCCAACGAGGTCGACTGAGGACCTGGTTAGGATCGCAGGCAGCAACTGGAAGAGGGCGACGAACGACCAATCATTGTGGAGGCCTTTTCCAGCAGTGGACGTCCATCGGCTGATTATGATAAATATCCTTCTCATTTTTTATCTATAATCCCTCAACTGCATAACTAACTTACTTTCCAGGTTATTTCCTTAGCGGGGATATTTAATATTATCATTAATGAAATTGGATGCACGTCTGCTTGAAAGCGCACGGCGGGCGCGCCACCACCGTACTCTACGTAACCACTATTTGAGCTTAGCCAGCACATCAAAGTATTAAAATCATTCTCGTTTTTTTACTTTCATAAAAAAATCCATCAACAATGTAATCAATTTATTTCCTTGGCTTAATAGTCAATATTGTATTAATAATTGGATGCAAGCTTGCCTTCGCGCGGGCGCGCCGTACCGTACGTAAACTCTCAATATGAGCTTTGTTACCGCTGCCGCCATTTCTTGTGTCACTGCATTGAATATATCGGGCGCCTTTGTGCACGGAATATTGCTCGTCCTTTGTCGGAATGAACGTTACCTCCCCGCGAGTTGTTTCAGCGAAGAATTCGCGATTGCAAAGTAATATTTCCCCTTAAGAATTTCGATGTGTTTCTTTCATGTCTGAGATGACTTTACTTGGGATTATATTGTATCGGGGAAATATCATTCGGAGTTCGGTTTCTATGTCGATGGTTCTTTTGTTGGATGACAAAACTCCGCTATTACCTGGCTTTCATAATGTTATATTTTCATTCTTCTGTGAAGTTTGTTATTAACTTAAATGGCTTTGACTTGAAATGCATTGCTGTTTGACTACATTCGATGCCTGATAGTAAGCAAACTGTAGCCTACCATGCACCAAGTGCATACCTACTGAAAATGTATAGGCGCTCCTAAAAATGTACGGGTTGTAACAGATTGGAAAAACTGACCTTTACAAGATGAATGTTGATGCGTAAAGAGATATTCTTTTAGAGAATTCAATCATTCTAACGTGTTCTTGTTTTAAGCGTGGTATTTTCTTTATATTAATCTTACGCTAGGGGGAGGCACAAAGGAGTCGAAATTGTCTTATGTAATTAATGAACAGCCCCTAACGCTTTGTTCAAGAAACAGGTACAGTTGCAAAATGCGGATATTTCCAGTATGTCTAGAAGTCCGATTGTAAAAATAAAGCAATCGTACGACAAAAAAAGCTAGAAAATTATAGTAATGAGTGGTAAATTTTCTGTCCACGTAATTGCATTGGGTACGCCGCTTCAAGTCCAATAGTCTTCCGACCACCAATTAGGGTTGGATTAGTAGCGGAAGGCTAGAATCACCTCGTATAATACACTCTTGGGATTGCTTGTTAACATTTCATACTAAGCCGCGCTAACAACATTACAAAGTGTGTAAATAAAGGTTTGGCAAAACGATGCTGAATTACAAACTTTGTCCTTTTCAAGTAATATAAAAATAGACTTAATGGATAAGTACTATTTCTCGTACTTTTCATGTTCTACTTAACTTTTTTAAAGCCTCGCCTTAGACAAGTTATATAATTATGTTATTCTGATGTTTCAAACGATATTATTTATGTCTAAATAATTAGGTAGCTAATTATTCTACCAAAATTATAACAGGTACCTACTATTAGTTTGAAACTAAGATAGTGATAATATTCAATGAAAACTGCGTTCATTTGTCCTTTCGGTATGTAAATAAATGTTATGTAATGTTTGTGTCATCACAACTGCACCATTGTTAATACAGCAACCAGAAAACTTTCAGAACAAGCAACAGCTGCATCTATAGACAATCCTGTAACAACGTCGTAGACAAAAGCGCCGCAAAGAAGATCACGGCATAATGCCGCGGAATGGAATACTCTTAATTATAATAACGTAACCGTCGAGAACGCTATAAGCATAAAATTTGTCCCGCTACGTAAATATGAACGCACTACATGCCCGTAACAACGTGATAAAAGCGTTGTATGCAGCGCGTCCCGTTACATTTCAACAGAGGCCACTCGGTTACCGCTAAGCCGTTCGTGCAACACATTGCTCGAACTAAGTCAAAAATACAAAAATACTTCAGATAATATCGGCGAAATTAAGGCATGAAAGTACGGAAATAAAATAGAGGTTACATAGAAAACTACCGCGAGTCTCAGACATATTAAAATACATAAACGGGTTCACTCACGCCGTAGAAGTCGGATAACGTGTTCGGTTGGCCGCCGTCGCGACTGATCGGCTCTCCTGATGATGAATCGAGTACCGATTCGAAACATGTCCAGCGTTATTCTACTTCTACAAAGTGAGTAAACCAATTTATGTATTTTAAAATAGAGGTTCTTTTAGAATCTATCCACTATGCTCTACGATCTGTATCTACTAATAGAGCAAATTGCAAATTTTCCTCCAGTTTGCTCTACGAGTTTTACGGATAGAGCAACTTGAACTGTATTTTTTCATATTGCTATACTAGTTCTAACGATAGAGCAAATTGGAGGAGGAAAACAGTTCGATTTACCCTATTAGTTGGGAAAGTAGACCAACCTAACTTTTTCTCTCCAATTTGCTTTACCCCGATAGTTTCAACCCGATCCTTAATTCGGCTGTTTGGTTATGGCGCTTCGCCGACCGCTACCGCGGTATGCTCGCTTCGCTTGCTCGGCTCGCGCGCTGTTGTGGTCGCAGTTCTAACATAACCTAACCCATTAATGAATCTATCCACTATGCTCTACGATCTAAAACAGTAAAAATAGTAGAGCAAATTGGAGAGAAAAAGTTAGGTTTGCTCTACTTTCACAACTAATAGGGTAAATCGAACTGTTTTCCTCCAATTTGCTCTATCGTCAGAACTAGTACCTATAGCAAATTGGAAAAATACAGTTAAATTTGCTCTATCCGTAAAACTCGTAGAGCAAACTGGAGGAAAATGTACAATTTGCTCTATTAGTAGATAAAGATCGTAGATCATAGTGGATAGACTGTTCTTTTAATTTATATACATTTAGTACATTAAATCGTTAAAAATTTGTCCCACTACGTGAATTTATAAACGCACACACCTTCGACTTAACCGGAACTAAGTTTCGGAGAGAAACTAAATTGACCAAAGCCAACAAGGTAATTTTTTTATTTTAATTTTTTTTTTTTTTGTTGTAGCAAGTAGTCACCGTGGTAGTCGACACTATATAACCAACATATTGTGGCTGCAGCGCGGTTGCTAACAGACGTCCTTAAGTAATCTACCCCGTATGTAGCAGCCCTTGTTTATGAGACGTGAGCCTTTTGCTAGTATGTGGTGGGCGCCGTATGTCTCGACCCGCGGCTCGGCTGGTAATTAACGCTGGATTACCGCGACCTGACCCGATGCTCCGCTCCACCCCCGTGAGGCGACAGAAGTATCCTTCTCTAACCTGCCCCGTGAATGACAACCCTTATTTGCTGCTCACTGAAAAATATCAGACATACGGTGTGGCGCCAGTGTAGCTAGTGTGTCTCGCCCTGCGGCTCGGCTGCTAATTATCGCCGGATTGCGACCCCGCGCCGCCACTGTAAAGCATCAGACGTATCCTAATCTGACCTACCCCGTGAACGACAACCCTTATTCGCTGCTCACTGTATAGCATCAGGCATTCGGTGTGCGGCCCGTGTAGCTAGTGTGTCTCGCCCTGCGGCTCGGCTGCTATTTATCGCCAGATTGCAACCCCGCGCCGCCACTGTAAAGCATCAGACGTATCCTAATCTGACCTACCTCGTGAACGACAACCCTTATTCGCTGCTCACTGTATAGCATCAGGCATACGGTGTGCGGCCCGTGTAGCTAGTGTGTCTCGCCCCGCGGCTCGGCTGCTAATTAACGCCGGATTGCGACCCCGCGCCGCCACTGTAAAGCGTCAGAAGTATCCTAATCTGACCTACCCCGTGAACGACAACCCTTATTCGCTGCTCACTGTATAGCATCAGACATACGGTGTGGCGCCAGTGTTGCTAGTGTGTCTCGCCCTGCGGCTCGGCTGCTAATTATCGCCAGATTGCGACCCCGCGCCGCCACTGTAAAGCATCAGACGTATCCTAATCTGACCTACCCCGTGAACGACAACCCTTATTCGCTGCTCACTGTATAGCATCAGACATACGGTGTGGCGCCAGTGTTGCTAGTGTGTCTCGCCCTGCGGCTCGGCTGCTAATTATCGCCAGATTGCGACCCCGCGCCGCCACTGTAAAGCATCAGACGTATCCTAATCTGACCTACCCCGTGAACGACAACCCTTATTCGCTGCTCACTGTATAGCATCAGACATACGGTGTGGCGCCAGTGTTGCTAGTGTGTCTCGCCCTGCGGCTCGGCTGCTAATTATCGCCGGATTGCGACCCCGCGCCGCCACTGTAAAGCATCAGACGTATCCTAATCTGACCTACCCCGTGAACGACAACCCTTATTCGCTGCTCACTGTATAGCATCAGGCATAAGGTGTGCGGCCCGTGTAGCTAGTGTGTCTCGCCCCGCGGCTCGGCTGCTAATTAACGCCGGATTACCACGACCCGACCCGCGGCCCCGCGCCGCCGAACGCTAAGCCGATAATGCCCACTATACTTTTCATCTGTCTTCCAATTGGACTTACCGTTACTACGAACTCTATTAGAAAAGTTAGTTTCAATTTAATTAATATTACGAGATCAATAAGTATACGTTTTATCTGTTTTCTTTGCCTTCATATGCCTGATATTTTTTGATTGTTGCTATACGAGCTGCATGAAGTGATAGTGTTATTTTTTTATTATGAATAACATGGTATTTTACTTGCAATATCATCGTATACTCGTATTTTTAAGTAGATTTATCCACTGATGGTATAGATGCCACAAAAAGATTTGCCACCTTAACGGATCCGATAAGGTGGCAAATTTTTCATCGTATCTCATATTGATATGTTTCAATTTTAATGTAAATAGAGCGTATCACTAAAGTAGGAAAGTAATGATGGTATTTTAGACGGATGTCACCAAAAAGATTTAATTTAGCCCTAGTGTCACTACAAAAAAGTAAAAAAAAATGTATCAGGCGTTGCTTTGCGGAAATCCACCTTAAAAAAATGTCGGCTTTGGTCTTTGTATCAATAGTTAAAAAATATTGATTTTCAATGCTTACTCCGCGACATAATAACGTGCAAGTGCTAACCCGTTATATTTACTTGTGTTTTTTTTTTTCATTTTATAATCACGGTACGGGTTAACACTAATGACTAGCACGTTACTATATATTATTTAAATTATAAAATGAATAATAGTTTGCCGCAGCAAACATAGTACCCACGTGTTTATAAAGATAAATGGAGTGGCCCACAAATTGGCGAAGCAACTCGTTCCATTCGTAGGCAAAGTGGAAGGATGTAAAAGTAAGGTTAATTCAGTGGACACAATGTAGCTAGTTTTGTATTCTCCCGGCGCTTCGACGGGCAGCAGCTAGCCGCAAATAACAGAAAGAGCAAGTCCTCGGGGCATCGCTTTAGCTTTTCAATTTCCCTTTCGGAATTATTCGTGATAATCGAATGGCCCGGACCGACTCCCGGGGCACAATCGCGATGATTCATTCATGAGACTAATGTTGTAATCCCAATGAGAAACTAGATGTCATCCCACTGTAGTTAATAGTTTGATCGCCTGATTAGGCTGCGATATAGTGGAAACTACAAACGCTATGTGAAATTTTAATTAGCGACAGTGTTGTTGTTTAAATAGTTTCTGAATAAGTTTTAAAAGAGGTAAAACTAGATTAAAATGCATTCGCGGTATGTACTGTGGTTGAACGGGTTTTGTTTAATAGTAGTCGATGTGACGTCTCGAAGGTGAGGGGAGTCTGCACCCCTGCCTGCAGCGCAAATGAGGAGGCGCGAGGTATTGTCGCTCCATTAATGAGCGGGTCGGCGGGACAGCGCGCGGAAGAGGAAAATTAAACTGCTGGGCCCCAGGCTTGTGTTCATTACGCCACGCTACCCCACTGCAATGTTTGTGAATGCGGCGTTAAAATATCACCGCTGAAAACATTGCTCACTTGCATGCCCACTCGAACATTGGAAATTAGAAGCGTTCGAAAACAATAGCCGACGCAATCCCGTCTGTTTCTTTCCCAGCGGAAGGTACTTTTTCAGCCGAGTTGTAAGTTGTCCGAGCTTGTTTTCCATTTATTCCTCATTCAGAACGCCGCTAGAAATATATTAAAGCTAGAGTCCGTGGGGCATTGCTTTAAGATTTCAATTTCCTTTCCGGAATTACTTGTTCTCTAATCGAACATGCGTCGGGGGACGGGGACGGGGAAGCGTCACAACCGCAAATTACTCCGGCACGCCGCGTGCCGTGTTTAAAATGTATTATTGAGATACGTTCTTATTGTACTCCGAGTAAAATAATGTGTAATGGATTTTAATTATTCAACTGTACTTGCTGCGCACAAACGGTTGGCGAGGATAAACGCTTTGATACTTTCGGCAGCGACAACGCTGCGTAGTTTTGTAATTAGCTGAAGCATAAAACTAAATAGTGAAATTAAACTCCATCCCAATATATGAATTCATGTGTAGGTAATTTTCCAAGTACTTCAAAATGTGTCAAGTAAAGCTAAAACTATCAGCATAGGAAATAATGCGTTCGTTTACATCTGTATGTCCGTTTGTACCTCTTATAAGAGGTACTATTAACAACCTCACGAGTATGTTTCGAAATGGCTGTGTTTTTTTTTTTACGTTTTTAACCCCCTTATTTTCGTGTAGTCAAAAAACCTAAAAGTATAATTACCGAACCTGCTCACAAATTTCCTCGAGAACCGTTGAAGAGAAATGCGACCTGTAGGTGACGACAGCCGGAAATCTGGAAAACTACTTGTCCAGTAGGTTTCCAGATTTCTGGACAAACGTAAGTAAACTTAGTACGTACCAAATTGTACACAACCAACATCCATTGTTAAATTGTAGACTTTTATATTTGAAATTAAATATTTACATTCATAAGAATGTATAATTGCACGAAGAACCAATTTTTAATACACTCGTATACAAATACAACATTGAACTACTAAAACAGAGCAACTAATCTCACAATATCTCGATACGTAGGTACAAGCAACAGAATGCAGTGTAACTGAAACCGAGCAGAGCAGGACACCGTAATAATCCCGGACAGGGTTAAGATTGCTCAACCGAGTGCATTAGCCGCGAGACAATTGAATTAAAACAACGATACCAGCCAACTTGGCACCGGACCAGTTAACTATCGCCACCATTATTGACTTAAGCGCCCACCACGACACGATTTACGTTCGAGTTGAATGTGACTTCAGCTATAGCCTTCTCGAGCACTCGGTGTTAATGATTAGTGCCGCTAAGCGGGCAGCGCATATCACAGAGTGACGGGCCCGGCGGCACGCTCCACAATCCGGGATTGCGTATCTTGCTTAAATCATGAGCGATGTCATAACATTGCGGGTAACTAGCTCGTCTCTTCGGGGACTCCACCGACGTTATTATAGTCTGCTATAAATTCACACGTTTGTTTTCATTTCAGTTCTCACCGGTGACGGGAAAGGAAGCTCGGGGCCTTCCGTGTCGTATGCAGGTGATAAATCGTCTCGTGCCATCACTTTTTACTAACGAGACAAGGTGTCGTGCTCGTACACATTCAAGCAGCGATTGTTAACGCAGCGCCGCCGACATGGAAAGCGAAAACCTTTTTCGAATAAAAGTTGGGATAGAATGATCGTATTGTTTTCATCTGATTTTGTGAATAGAGATTTTTCAGAGCGGTTCAGTAGGCGGCGTGTCGTACAACTGCACCGATGACAATAAATATCGGGCGCGGCGAGCCGTGAAATCGAATAGGCTCCGTCTGTGAGCGCTTTACAATCAGCGGCAGCGGCCGCCTGTCGCACGCCCTGCCCCTGCCCGCTCTCCATAACTTACTGACTTGCACCACGCATAAAAACTTACTGTACCATTCTACTTATTAATCTCTACTGAATACTCCTTAACCTGTAAACATGTAGATATATATGTAGCTTAGCTACATATCATTTATATTTTCAAAAAACTGATATATATTTTTATTTTCACCATGAAGACATTTTGACACCCCGCCATTTTTACTTGTATTGTAATCCTGTTTTGGTAAGTCAATGTAAATATTTTTTCTGGAGCTACGATGCCATCTGAAGGCAAATAATAAGTGAAAAAACTAGTAGAAAAATTCAATGGATCCTAGCCTAAAAAGTAATACACCCGTGCTGGCCCGGAAACCCGTTGGAGACACGGGTTCCAACCCCGCTCGAAGCATTAAGTCTGTTAATGTTACGCTAATATATTAACATTTACTGCTTTATTAAAAATTAAGTACCTGGTACCTACCATACGAATTCTACTCAAACACTGCGCATTCCCCTCAGTCCAATCAAAACCCAAAATTCCGGCTCACAAGCGAAGAAGCATATCCCCGAAACGTCGAAAAACAATGAAATAGCAAACGTGAGTTCGACTGCCGATTCCGAGCGAACTGTGTGTTTAGCGAATGCAAACCGTACGGCGCGTGGCGCGGCATACGACCGCTGCCGTGCTACCGTAGAAAGTCGTATCTCTCTATGACATCCATGTAAAGATACGACGTTTTGCCGTAGTATGGCGCACCGCGTCTCGCCGCTGTTGACACGCGCCGAGGAATCTGTTTACGTGATTACTGGTTTGCTTAGGTTAATCATTCCCTTTATTAGCTCCTATCCCGATACAGAGAACAGTCCGTTTAAATCGGTAATGACACGTATAGGGTTTCCGAGCAACTTACAGTGCCAGGCTTAGGTACAAGTAGTGTCAGTGACACTATCATAACCATTAGGTAATGATGTATCTACGAAGCTGGCAAGGACTGCCATCTTCGTAGGTTTTCTTTTTCGGTTCTTTAGCATCTTCGTAGGGCGTTTATGAGCATCGGTTGACACGCAATGAGGAATCTGTTTATATGATTAGAGCTCGTGCACAAATCACACTAGGTTCGATAGCCGGAGGGGGGGTCACGAAAAAATCACGACTTACATTTTCACTTGTAACTAAGCGAGTCCATTTTACAAAATACTGGCGAAAAAAATACACGTGAGGTTGTGAAGGGGAGGGTGGGGGGGGGGGGGGGGTAACAAAGAACCTCACCAAACATCACCAGTCGAAAAGTAGCCGAAAGAACCTCGTGTGATTTGTGCACAAGCCCTTACTGGTTTGCTTATGTAGACTAATCATTCCCTTTATTAGTAGATACATATCAGAACAGCTTCTAGCGTAAGATTTTGTGAATTGACAAGTCAAAAAATGACACAATAGTGACTACGTCTACAAAGCTGGCAACTGCACAGAGCTGCTTTGTATCTACGTTATCAAATGGACACCGTTTTTAAACACTCTGTTATATTTTTCTATCATAATTTTGATGTATTTATAACCACAAAATCGTATACTTGCACTGAGAGTATCTGCAGTGAGTCAATTGTAATTATTACCAGTTTATTGTAGTCATTTAAGCTAGATTTAGTGCGTCATAAAATAGATAGTCGTCATAAAACTGTTACACCGTGATTAAATAATCATTTCAAAAACAGTTGAGCGTCGCCGCTTATTCGAGTTTCTCTGATCAGATTAAGTTACTTGTGAATTTCATCCAGACGAAGTTTTCTTTCGTAAACTATTAAGTATAAAACGCTATTGGCCATTCAACTTAAAGGATTTTTTATTCAGCAAACGTAAATTTTTGATGTCAAACTCTTATTTCGAACGATAAATTGAATGAGGTTTATATATATTGTTAGATCAATCAAGTAGGTACTAGAACATAAATAAAGTGGTTGAATGATCATATTCTGTAAAATTAACTACAAATATCACTTAACAAACAATTAGGTAAGTTGTAAGAATGTATATCAAAGTAAAATCTATGTACAAAATCAATTAATATAAAATTATGTACCTACTTACCCAATAAATCCAAATGTCATAAGATATCAAGTTTATGTAGAAATACATAAAATGAATCAAGCAGAAATCATTTAAAAAAAATTCCCCATTAAATACAGAGATAAGTATGGTTTGATACTTTAATCAGCAAAGGTACCAATTGAAAACGAGCAAAGCGCTAAATTCAACTTGCTAAAATCTAGAAACGGCAACCTTACGCGTCCCCGCCTCGCTGAAAATAAATTATTTTAATATTACAGCGGGCGCAAAATAATGTTGTTGGCTGTTTTCCGGCAAGATTACGAACTAATTACATTACAAAACAAGCTCTTTGCGGGTAAATTATGCATGCACTCTCGGATCATTACCCGCCTGTTGGCTACCCGGTTCAAATCTTATAACCCCACTACAAAAAAGCATTGCGCAATCTAAAACAGATTAGATTGTATGATATTACTGCATTAGAGCATCCCGCGCCCGAATTAACGCTTAAACTGAGACTTCGTTTATTATTCTATTGTGATACGGGGATGTAATGTACTTGATACTTTTGATTGAGAAGTAATAGTTACAGCCGTGAGACACAATCGTATGTTTTTTAATGTTTGGCCACCTTATACGACATGACGCTTTTATAAATAACACTAGCTTTTGCCCGCGACTACGTCCGCGTGGAACTTGGAAGTATGGAAGCAACCTCGTACAACACGATAGATATCCACCTAATCAAATCACCTTAATTAATAAAAGGGATTATTAAAAGCGCCTAAGCAAATGTAAGAGCAGTTGTGCTTTTGGTCTAATAATTACATTTCCTACAGGGTCATCAATGTCATCATGAATTACTTACTCACTTTTCAATCTTTTTAGGGATAATTTCCAGGATGAAAACTATCCTATGTCCTTCCTCGGATCTTAAACTATCTCCATGCCAAATTTCATCAAAATCGATTCAGCGGTTTAAGCGTGAAGAGGTAACAGATAGACAGACAGACACACTTTCGCATTTATAATATTAGTATGGATAATAGAAGTAAGGGTTGAAGGGTAGCGAGGAAGAGGAAGGAATAACTTAAAAGAGCAGGAAGACGTCACGTCGTATAGAGAAGTCAAGGAAGTGGCTATGGACAAAGTTAGCTGAAGGCAACTACAGTCTTCATCAGCTACACACCGACAAGAGGTTGACTTTGAAATTTATGATGATTGATCAAATGTTATCTAAAGCTGTTTCGGTCATTAAAGGGAGAATAATAACTTGAACTTGAACACTTGATCTATTTTTTCTTTATTTAGGTACTTTATTTTTACTGCATGACGGATGGACAAAATGGATGAACACTTTGGAACCACTTTCATTGTCTGTCATCCACTTTCAATGATAAAACTCTTGATCGTTGAAATATTAGAAACTCTAGAACGGAGCATGTTTTTTTTTTTTTACTACTTGTTCGCAACACTGGAAATGTTATCACAGAATAAAAAGAAATCTTACGTACAAACTTATATCTTACACAAGGAAATGACGGTTGACTATTCTCAACTCTAAACGAGATTTTCCCTGTTAATAACAATGGAAGTCGGATACAGAGCATATATGCCAATTATTTAATAGTATCGTAGCGATTTTTATGGGTAAAATTTCATACATTTTAAAATAAGAAGATATTCGTAAAAAGTTGGCGTGGGATATGTGTCCCACGCGTTAGAATCGTTATGTAACAGAACACGTTCCAACAGTTTTTAGAATATTTGTCTGTTTATCTGTTTGTCTGTATATTTGACTGCGCATCACGTAAAAACGGCTGAACGGATTTGAATGAAAACTTCATAAATCTTTCGAGAAAATTTCCGGCCATATTATAGGCTATAAAAATTTTACCAATGAAAGGAGGGGTAGCCACTACACTCGATTGAGTTAAGTTTACACCTAAATCTTATGGTGCTACTTAAGAATGAGGTGCAAACTTTCAAACATGTGCTACTACTATTGAATACCCTGATAAACTAACAGATGGCGCTAAAATTAATATGTTGTGACACGTGTAAGCCCACTGAGGAAGGATTTTGCCAAATTCATTCTAAGTTGGGAAGAGGGGGTCGGGGTGCGGATATCAAAAAATTTAATTGAATAGTCGCTGCTACGTTGCTGCCTGATGGCAAAACGCCAAAACGGCTCGCACAACTTTCAAGATCCTAATAGATTTGGACAGCATGGAAAGTCCTGTTTGCGGGGTATCAAGAAACTGTGATAAAGCAAAACTGACACAGACAGATATCCACGCGTGCGGAGCCACGGGCACAGCTAGTATAATATAAAACCATTTGTACTTACCTGTGATGTGCAATCAAGTTAAGAGAACTAAGCAGTTTGTTCAAAAGTTGTGTTATAAATTAGAGTGTTATTTTAAACAATCCATATTCAATGTTTAGCCTATTGTAAAATGTGACTTAAATCAAAAAGCGCTCGAAGAACCTAGCAGCCAGAGTGCAGTCTGTAGAAGCGGGCTTAGCGGGATTTCCCCCGAATTGAGGGCAAACATGGGGCAAACAGCCGATCCGAGTGCAACGAGTGAGGGCGCTTGTAATAAGATCTTATTACCTACCTTTTCATCTGTGAGTTACTGTGTGCCGTTTAATAGACTGAGGAATTTTCGGTGGAATCACTTGATATCGTCGTGGTATTTCATTTCCAGTGTACCCTTTACTTGTATGTGTAAGTTTAAAGGTATTATGTAGTAGGTTAAACGTGTCTTAAGGATACAATCACCCAAAAATCTGTGTTCAAATCGACAAAAAGTATATTTTGAAATAAGAAAGCAATTTTGAGCACTTGATATTGAAACGTTTTACCAGTTTTAAAATGTGCCTTAAACCAATGCGCGCCCGAAGAACCACACAAGACACCTATTATCTGAACTGAACAGAGTGCAGTAGAAGCGGGCTTAGCGGGATTTCCCCTGAATTGAGGGCAAACAGCCGACCCGAGAACAACGTGTGAGGGCGCTTGTAACAAGATCGTATTACCGCACCGAGATGTTCATCTGGACACCATGTTAAATGGCTGTTTTAGGTAAGATAACTGTTATATCGATGCGTTCTATTCATTATATTCAACTAAGTATCTAATATATTTGATCTACTTAAGGTCTCTCTTATCGTTAATTTCAAACAATTTCGGATAAATTACAAGGAAAACCGATAAACTTTGTTAGAAATTCCCGGGAAATTACATATTATGTGTATTCATCTGTATTTGTAACATTTACTCGTATAAGTTACCTGTTTATTTCATTTATTACTAGGTAGTAGCTCTGTGAGCCGTAGACGTCGCGAGTCAGTTTCAAAATGGCTGAAATTTGATATTTTTTACGTTTTTAACCCCCGTAACTCCGCCATTATGAACATTTTCGGAAAACTGACATGGCGAAATTTTATTACATAATTACCGAACTTACAACATTTTAGACAAGAAATAAATACAAACACTTAAAATTACATTAGAGGCAGACAACAGGCGGTCTTATCGTTAAAGAGTAATCAGAGCTGTTGGACATATTTTAAATGATCGCCAGAAATTCTTATATTTAAAGATTTAACTTACTAGACTATTTAAGTTTAAAATCTTTAAAGTAACCGTATTTTATTACATTCAAGCTCCCTAATAAGAAGCAAGTATCTGAGCAGTGAGCAAAGCTAAGGGATTAGCGGGATCTCTTCCGAATTGAGGGCAAACGTCCGATCCCTAGGGGCGAGTGAGGTGTGCGAGCATTCCTAACTACCTACATCTTGTTACCTTGCCTCACGTTTCACTAATCTGTGACTCTGTAAAACGGAATCGGTTGTTGGGGTATTATTGGAGTATACCTATATATCTGCTTGTATTAATCACAATTGATTTTATGTTACAAGTCTACGTTTCTGTCCATAACTAATAACTATGTTTTTGGGCATAAGTTTGTGATTATATTCATTTTTTTTTTTTATTGTTACTAGTGACCTGCCCCGGCTTCGCACGGGTGTAATGCTATATTATGCATGTGTTACCTTCCTCTTGAATCACTCTATCTATTAAAAAACGCATCAAAATCCGTTGCGTAGTTTTAAAGATCTAAGCATACAATAGGGACAGACAGCAGGAAGCGATTTTGTTTTATACTATGTAGTAATAATTATTAGTGCAAGCG
This sequence comes from Apotomis betuletana, assembly GCA_932273695.1. NCBI lineage: Eukaryota > Metazoa > Arthropoda > Insecta > Lepidoptera > Tortricidae > Apotomis > Apotomis betuletana. The sequence continues at coordinate 11,743,892 of OW026303.1, forward strand.
ATGCTTATAATAATTATATATGTATATTAATTAAACCCACGTTTTCACTAAGAAATAATTGTCCACTCAAGGATTCAGGAGCATTTATTAATTTACGTGTTTCTGTAACAGAAAAACTGTGGCCGCAATCATCGCTGTATTCTGAATTTCACGCTGAACTCCTTACCTACTTATTCATCGTAAAATTCACAAATTCCTACAATATTTATGTGAGATCATCAGATCAGGGTGCTAATATTTTTGATCAGGGTGCTAATATTATTCCATGTTACTTATTTAGATTCTCAACAATATCATCTACATATTGTTCTTTCTTAATTGTTTATTTTGTCTTGATTGAAGATAACGATAGCTTTGCAGAACTGAGTTGAAATTCATTCATACATAAAACAATTTCAGTCCATCTATTTATCTATGAATTGCGTGTGCGTCCCCTGGTACTAACGAACTTATCACAACTTCAATATAACCCCTGGAAACGTGTCAAATGATTGTAGTCACAGATTTCCTTGGCTTCATATTCATGATTTTTAATGAAGCCTTATTAACTTTCTTGACGGGCCAGCAAGGCTACATTATCTTGCCGTGACTTAGCTTGGCAGGTAAGTCAGCACCTCCTGTCTTGCTCGCACGGTATTCAAAGAAAAGTGACGGTAGTATTTGTCGCGCGACAAAGAGTCGCAGGTCACAGTTATGCTAGACCTGGACTGGAGAGCTGATTCGAGTGTACTTTGAGATATCGCCAAATAACCGACGTCTTAGGTATATCGCCCTTAACTGACATTATAAGTATTAAAACGCGGTGTTTTCAATTCGAGTTGCATAAAGTGACATTTCACGTTACTGATCTCTATGGCGTCGGATATCTTAACTCTATCGGGTTGGTGACTTCGCCAACCCGATATACTAAGTATAGATATAAAGTACTACGACTAGTACGACGACATACATAATTATATGATCAATCACACTAATATTATAAAGGTGAACGTTTGTGACTTTGTTTACGTGTATGTTTGTTACTTCTTCACGCTCAAACGGCTGAACCAATTTTGATAAATTTTGGTGAGAAGGCAGCTGACACCCTGAATTAACACATAGGCTACATTTTATTCCCGTGGGATGAGCGAGTAATACCGCGCGATGCAGATAGTATTAAATATACAGAAACATTTATTATCTAGGTACAAATATTCCAGTTCATCACACAAATATTCGCGCTTGCCTAGCTAGGATTCGAACCCAGGACCGACGGCTCAGTAAGGCAGCTGCACTACCACTGCGCGTCCCGCGTCATTTCGTTTATTTCTTTTTGGATCTGAACACCGATTAGTCTAAGTCTAATTGTAATTGTTAGCAGTTACCATACGTCAGCCCTAAATAAACAATTTGCATGGAGATCGCTCACCATTCCGCCAGCGCTGAGATAAAAGCCAGCAAAATCCGCGGGCGCTCAAATTCTTAAAGCGCAGTGGCGAAGTCTTTGCCCGACGGCGGTAATAAAAACGGCTTAAATAGGATTTTAACCGCGAGTTCTTCGCCTTAATTAAATTGGATTTGTGAGTGAATGAAATATACGTGAAAAATTCGTGTCGATTATGTCAGGGAACGAGTTTTGGAATCCGTTATAGTAAGCGGCTTAGCTGTGAGGTTTTGAGGATAATTCCAGTTATTACCGGTGTTATATTCAAATATGTGTCGTATCTTTAATATGTCGAACGGTAATCATGTGAAAATTTTCATGGATGGCTTCATATGCGTCCTGGGACAAATCTATCATTCTAAACACGAGGGTTGTTAAGCAACCAGGTTTGATCATATAATTTGCGAATAGATTAAATAATTTGAATAAATCGTATCAAAACTGGGAACTTCTCTGTTAAACAAAACAATTTAGACTTTACTTCACTTCTATTCTTGCTATATATGTCTCAAAAATTTCATTTGTACATATTCATTATAATTAGGAAAAACTGCACAGTGTGGGCCACGCTACGTAATTTATACACAATGTATTACGTAGGGGCACGGACGGATCTGCCATACATTTTTGTTCGGCCAATTCGGCGAGCGGTTGGTTGTAGTAACGCACGCGCCGGTCGACCATTTCGCCATGTACCACGACCAATTGCTTTACAATTTACATAAACAACCGATACAGTTATCAGGCGTCTTATCCCGAGATCAAAAGCGAGAACCTCTGTATTGTTTGATTCAGTGTCATTACCGGGAATTCCCAATACTCCCGTACAAACCAATCCCAGGACTGCGCCCCTACCTGTAACCCTTAGTCTACGAACGTATATGTACAAATACTATACAGCGCTTAAAAATGTAGGAGATTTGTCGCAATGAGTATATTGTCGCCTTGAAAGCAAAGACATGCGCCAGGAAGCAACAGCGGGTGTGCTACGCGTGTACAGCTACGAGTCCGGCTCGTAGCTCCTCTACGATGCTACGACGCCTTTAAAGTTACTATTTTTTATTTAAAATTGTACAATTTTCACACACTACTATAATAATGATATGGGAATAAATCTATTCTCTTGAGGTCATTGACATTATGACAGATACGGATGTCAATATAAAAATAAATAAATTTGAGTGGCTAATAACATTTAATTAGCACATATTTAACCCACAGGTCATCGCACATTCATAATCAACTCCACCTCGCTTTTCACCTCGTTAAGAAATTATATCTATTTATGAATGATATCTGTTAAGGAATAATATTCTATATCCTTTCCAAGGAATCAAACCCCATACCAAATTTCATCTAAATCGGTTCAGCGCTATAAGCGTGAAGAGATACTTAAAAGACAGACAGATAGAGTTACTTTTGCATTAGTAGAGATTCTAGGATTATATTTATAAAATATGTGCCAAGGCCTCCATACCGGCTTCGATAGATCAATTGGTATCTCGACCGTTGAGCACAGATGACCGAAGAGACGTGGGTTCTAATCCCACTCGAAGATTTTTTTTTTGCTTTTGTATAATTATTCACAATTTTATTTCTAATTACTAAGTAAATATTTTATTCAGATTTGTCTATAGGTATTTAGATTTATGAAATATATATCCAAAGATGAAAGCTGTAATTGCCGTAGTAACTGGGTTTTAATTATCACTTACAACGTCTTTCAGCTGTGGAGAATTACGCTCATAAACCATTTGAAGGGGGAGTAAACGATTTAGAATAACCAGAAATTGAAATGATTTTATTATATCTGTGATTTTAAGCAGGGATTAAATATTTCATTAACTAACAAACTCGTACAATTGTGGTCAACTGACACACATTTTATGAATATTAATATTGCAATGTATATTAGTGTATATGTGAGAGTAAAAGATAAATTGTAAATAAATACGTATCTTAACGTATTTATTTACATTTTTACCTTTTACTCTCATATATACACTAATATACATTTATATACACTTTTATACTCGAACATATACATTTATGTCAAACATATATTACATTTGACATAACTACAACATTATGTGACACATACATTATGCCAGTTAGTTTGTCGATATGTACTCGTAGTGTCGATACTGCCGCCGCCCTAAACAAAACTTGTTCTGCCGCCGCCGGGCGCGGCGTACGCGCAGCAGAGGCCGTTTGACAGTCATTGCTTGGTTACGACTTACGACGCGGAACGCATGTCACTCTTGCCCGTTGTTGTGTATATGCGAGATCGCTGTATTTACCTAATCGCTTGCTTGTTCTTCCTATTTCTATCTTCCGAACTGTTTACTCGCCTGTGTAAGACTCTTTCCTAATGCTAGTGCTTGTCCCACAGGTGGCTCTAATTTGTGTTATGGCATAGTATTATATAATCTGTGGTTATGGGCACAAGACGACGATATACAGATGTTACCTATATAGACTAATACGGGTGATTTTTTTTTAATTTTCGTTATCTTGGGTTTTTTCTACTCAGAATCACGAGCTCTTTCGATCTAATTAGGAGAAAAACTGTCCCAAAATATTCATACACTTTTAGGGTTCCGTAGTCAACTAGGAACCCTTATAGTTTCGCCATGTCCGTCTGTCCGTCCGTACGCGGCTTAGCTCTGTGATCATTAGTACTAGAAAGCTGAAATTTGGTATGAGTATGTGAGCAGTTTTGTAAATATCGCTCTGAAAATGAAAAAATAGCGTCCCCACCCCTCTAAATTTTCGGAAATAGTATTGAATAAAATCGGTCGAGCCGTTTTTGAGTTATCGCAAAATTTCATAATTTTCTTCAAACGTTACACATATTAATTACTTTGGCGTTTACGACCTTTTTATATAGCCTGAAATCTTTCTCGTAATTTAAACCTCGTAGCCCGTCTATAGTGAAGGATGGGCAACTACGGAACCCTACACTGAGCGTGGCCCGACATACTCCTGGCCGGTTTTTGTTTTTCCATTCCGTTACCGCTGTAGTAAGTTATATGGAACTGATGGTAACGGAATGGAACGAAAAAACATTGGGACACTTTTTTCTTCTAATTGGATCGAAAGAGCTCGTGATTATGAGTATAAAATACCCAAAATATCGGAAAAAAGTGGGGTGTACCAGGCTGTATGTCAAGAACGGTGAGAGCTAGACAGTTGAAATTTTCACACTTGATGTATTTCTATTGCCGCTTTAACAACAAATACTAAAAATAAATTAAAATAAATATTCAAGGGGGGCTCCCATACAACACACTTGTTCTATGGTACGGAACCCTTCATGCGCGAGTCGGACTCGCAATTGCCCAATTTTTATTTTTTCGTAACAAGTTACTATTTAACACAATTTTAACATATAACTATATGGTTCAGTGGAGAAAATAACGCGCAAGGCCACAATTGGACTGTTCAATGCTACCTTCTTGGTACTTGTAGAATTGTATTTTAGAATATATTTAATATCGTGTTTTTTGAACTTTGTTATTTTTGTAAATTAGTTTTAATTGAGCATAATTTATAAATTTATTGATTACATATGTCAGCTGATTAAATATCGAAAGAAAAAAAAAAATTGTTTTTATTAAAAATAACTCTTTTTTAATAAGTACAACATTCAAACAAAGAAATAGGTGCAAAGAAAAAGTTCACTTGATCTTCTGCAACGTAAGCCGGACTCGAACCAGCGTCTCTGTTTTACAGAAACAGCATGCTCAATCCCATTAGACCATCGACGGCTCTGATCTTTGTATTATTAGTACTTTAAAATAACTTCCTTTCTAACACACAAAAAGAATATATAGAATATATCGCGCCTCGTCTCTAAAATGTATCGACCTTGAATTAAACATGCAAACCTAACCCAGTTAAAGTGGGCGTGAGCGAATTATATTTATTGACATTCCCCTGGTCCTTAATTCAATCAATGCGGTTCGATACTGCATAACATTATCCCCCAATTAACATTCGTGGGTCGATTTTTAAAGCGGTTCGGCCGGTGTAGGCAATAAAGAGCGTCCCTTATCCGTCATTCCGTCCTTAGAGATTTCTTCTGGGGGAATAATTTACGCTGATCGCTCGGAAGGGGAGCGTAACTGCCTCACTGAAACTTTAGGCTTCACTCAGAACGACGATTCAAGTTTAACTAATAAATTACTTTTAATAGATCAAGCTAATTGTTTCCGAGCGACACATGTTTTTTAACGACTTAAAAAAAGAGGGACTCCAAGTTCGTCGCGGTGATCTTTTTTTTTAAATGTATGTAGGTATCCATTACTCCAAAACAGTTGTAACGATTTGGAATATCTTTTTTTCGTTACTTGTGCAGTTTCTCAGAAAGTATCATTTGGGTGACGTGAAACAAATGAAAACTACAAAGGGCTTAAAAAAATAAATAAATAAAGCGATTATTATTATTATACTTCGTGCTTTTGTTGGTCTTTCATGTTTTGTTAGAAAGCGGTCCTGCAAATAGGGATCATAACCTGTGAACGTACTGCATTTATGTATAAATATATCTCAATTTGTTATGAAATAAAGAAAAAAAAGTTTTAAGAATCCTCATACTGCAACAAAACAATTATTGCATGACAAACATGTAAACACCTCGCAGTTTATCACAGCCAAAATGGTAAGTAAATTACTTATTTCCATACTAATATTCGTACCCAACATAGAAATTACGCCTCGTCTCTGCCATTTGTATGGAGCATTTTCCGCGCTCCGTAGGAATGTCGAACTTTAACGGTCATCTCTAACTTTAGAGCAATCTAAGTGTATATAGTACCAAATAGACATTTGATCCCAATAAATAAATTTAATCGATTGACATCCTGAAAACAAAATCATGATGCCTATTGTTTCCAAGCGACATAATATTCAATTTGTTCTCAACGTAAATTTATCGTAGGTATATATGTGCAGAGACCAAATTGTACTAGGTGGGAAATTTATTTTGAACGCACGCCATGTGTTCGCGATCCTTTTTAAATTCCTTGTGACGTGCTGATGGCGTCACGCGTCGATGACGGCGAATAAAGCCTTTGACGCCTTTTGCTGCATGCATAGCGGCAAGATACTTCAATTTCAGCAAACCGACAACAAATAGCGAAAACGTAGTAAACGCCAGGGGGATTTATTGGCGTTTACTGCGTTTCCAATTTTTGTCGACGTGTACATGCGATCGCGCCGCAGTCACGATTAACAAACTTTTTGATGAATAAAATGTGTACGTCAATTTTCACCTATAAGCGTGAGGAACTGTATTATGAATCGACCTTTCAGTGGTTTCACAGTGTGTATTCTATTTCATTTCACAATTGTAGTTCAAATTTGTAAACCAATCAAAAACTTCTGAGTTGAGAAATAATACAAGCAAGGCGAATCAACGCCATTTTTGTCAATTTAAATAAAAAATTGCTCGAAATGTAAGATCACAATAGGTTTTGTGTTGTAGCATCGTAGAAAGAAATTAAAGTTAAAAAGAAATACATGTTACTCATTTGACCACCGAAAAGCCACGTGTGTATTTAAGGCTTGTGTGATCGAAAACACGAAGTTTGTTAATGAGGGAGGTGTTTAACATTCAGCGCGCCCGGCGTCTTGTTAGGAAAAAACGAGGGCGCTCCCGGCGGTGCGTCGTAAAACATGGCCGACCTGGACAAGACCTGTAATAAACAAATAAAAAACCAGCAAACACAAGTGAACTTTACTAAAGTCAACTTTGCCTTCATCTTCTATATTTCTTTCATTGTCATTGTTTTCTATTATCTGTTAACCAAAACGCAGTAATATTCATTTATGCAGTAACATTCTTTACTATCGTACATGCATTTTTTTTACTGAAAACGTAATTTTTCTTTTAAATACAGTAATTATAATATACATACGTGAGAAATGGTTAGTTTAAGATTAGACTTTTATTTACTATACACGGTGCTCGCGAGGAATCCAAATGATTTCACCAGCGCATTCCTGAGTATGTGTAGAAAATAAAATGTCGTATAAAGTAAGCCGAAATCGGCTTAGTTTTCGAGATATTAGCATTTTTTGTTTTAAAACATCTCCAGTGTAAATCATCTTTATCATTGCGATGTTGCGAGACCGTCACATTATCTGACAAACGTTGACTATTGAAAACCATTTCTGTCACGATCATTGTTTATGTGTCAATCTGGTCAATCATTACAAATTTCCTTCAAAAATTCAGTTAAGAAATTAATTATGTAGAGTCTTAGCATAAATACGCCTAGAACGATAGTCTTCGTACAACAGATTTGCACAGTATGAAGCCGGTTTTGATATTCCTTTTGATGGTGGAAAAACGGTGGCTTGAGTTGGGGCTTGTGCACAAATCACGTGAGGTTCGATAGGGGGGGAGGGGGGTCACGAAAAAATCGCGATAGATCACGTTGGGGGAGGGAGGGGTATAAGGAGACCTCACGTGTATTTTTCTACTATGAACGAAGACTAAGAAAAATTGATATTTTTTCTCGGCTTAGTTAAAAATAAATCTTCACTTGTTAAATACTTCAAAATTGCGAGTCTATTTTACGAAATGCTGGCAGAAAAAAAATACACGTGAGGTAGTATGGGGGAGGGGGAGGTTAGCAAAGAACCTCACCAAATATCACCAGGGGGGAGGGGGGGGTCAAAAAGTAGCCGAAAAAACATCACGTGATTTGTGCACAAGCCCTTGTGAGAAATGCGTTATCTAGTTAAAACCTTGAAAACGAAATGGTTCGTGATAATAAACGTATTGTTTTTTTACTGGTCATATGTAATATTTATTTAATACTTTGTTATTACCTAATTTATATTTAGAATGTATTCACAGCTGGGCTAATAATTTTGGTTTAAACGTAAACGCACAAAAATCGCAAGCAATTGTCATCGGTAGTCCTCACTTTGTGAACAAGCTGGCGGAAATGGTGGTGCCTGATATTCTTTTTGGTGGGATTCCTATCCCTCTTTCCTCTACTGTTAGGAATTTAGGTATCATCATGGACCAGACATTGTCTTGGTCTCCGCATATCTCGGAGGTCAGCCGGAAGCTCTTCGCATCTCTTCACTCACTTAGGCGTCTGCAGAACTTCCTTCCTATGTCCACCAAGCTTACTCTTGCCAGTTCACTCTTGCTGCCCCTTCTGGATTATGGTGACATTGCTATGACGAATCTCAAAGAGGAACTACTTGACAAGCTCGAGCGCTTACAAAATGTGTGCATAAAATATGTTTTCGGACTGCGCAAATACGATCACGTGTCCGCCTTTAGAGCGCAGCTGGGTTGGCTGCCAATACGTCAGCGTAGAGACCTGCATGTCCTGTCATTGCTTTTTAATGTTCTCTACAACCCTGCTTCACCTCCTTACCTCAGTGAAAGGTTTAAATATATGGCCGATGGCAGTGGTCACCGCTTGCGGTCGTCTGCCAATCTCACTTTGGCTGTACCGTCTAACAAGACGCGTACGTACGCCAAATCTTTCACAGTAAGCGCTGTGAAGTTGTGGAACGAATTGCCACTGTCCCTTAGGAAGTCTCCATCTGTAGCATCGCTCAAGACGAATCTTAAGAAGTTATGGCTTTCCAATGACTTGTGAATTGGATCTACAATGTATTTATATTTATGTGTATATTTATATTACATTATATATATATGTATGTATGTATGTATATATGTATGTATGTATTAATAGTTTATATGTGTAATTATTAGTAGTCTTATTATTTTTAATACCTTTTTGTACACGGTGTTAGTTTGTCTATCTTCTTCTCGTACTCACTCAACTGCTCAAAGGTTAACTGGAAGAGATCCCTTATAGGGATAAGTTCGCCTTTGTACCTATATGTTAATTGTAATAGATGTATTTTTTAACTGTTTTTGTGTACAATAAAGCGTTTACTTACTTACTTACTTTATTACAATAAACATCATGTTACTAATTCCCTAAATAAACAAACACAATCATTAATCAAATTATTTATTTATTACACTACAAGCAGTATGATTATTCTTAACAATTGCTGTATGCTTCTCACTGTATCAGCTACGTACAGTAAACGGCCATAAAGAATGCACATCGGCAATCATCGCATTTCCGAATACAAACGAATGCTAATTTCCATGTACTTCAATTATTAGATTAATCGTTCATCAGAATTTGAATTTAGAACTAAGTACTTTATTGTTGTTTTGTTTTGATTTCACGTGGAATATATAGAGCTGTAAAACTCGATGTAATTATATATAGTTATTGCTATAATGTTCTTGTTGGGGAAAAATAATATGTTTATATATTCAGGCCCACATTCCTAAAAAGGGTTGACTGAGCATTATAGCAACTGATGTTATACTACTAGGATACTTAAATGTGGGTTTAAAGATCGACAAAAAGTGTAATTACTTACATTAACATTCTCATGTTTTTTAAATTGGTCGGCTTCAGTTACAAAATATTTATAAACATTGTAGATAATTTCGCGTGACTGGCAAAGTAACGGCTTACCTTTTTTCCCTATAGATGCCATAGTACAAATTTAATTTTGTGTAGGTTTTAGCAACTCTATATATATATTGACTTGGATATGCGACTGCACTCTCTCGCATTTGAACCACGACTGACAAAACAAACGTCATGGTGTGTGCGACACACATATCGCTATACGAAGTCGAAATTAGCCGATTGCCTCTTTCCAAAGATCGATGTGCAAACTTTATCGCCGTTTACTGTACAGTTCATTGGAATCCATGGCTGCTGAACTAGAATCCGCAAAATCTTTTTCAGTTTTACACCACCCTTGTGATATTTTGCACCGTGGAGTACTCAAAAACATAATTTTCTTCAGTTGTTATAAAGGTTGACTGCGTGAGCTAGACACCGCAATTTATTCGATGGCTAATGTAATTATTATTTGTAATAATGAGATAACATACGTGACACCGTTAAAATCAATCACAACAATGACTTGTCATATGACTGGAGTCATTGTCAAAAGTAGTTATAATAGAAACGAGTAAAGGGTATTTCTTAGTGGCCAGTCTGTATTATAATCATAATCCATGGAGTTTAATAGCAAAGTTATTAAAAGAGAGTGTAGAGCAGCCATTAGATAAATCATAAGATTCATGAGTAAGGAGTTTAGATCGCATATTTAAGTAAAGCCTGTTTTGAAAAAAACATTGCCCAACAAGAAAACTTCTTTATGACATTGACTCCCCTTTTAATGAAAAGAGATAACAATAACAAACGTTGCCAGCTCGTTCTAAAGCATTGTTTTACTGGTGAAGTAAAGGTATTTTATTTATTATGTATGAAAATATAAAAAAAGTTAAAAATCATATTTCGACATAGGTTCATATAACATTTTTTACTCCATACGACCTCAGGAATCCGCTGTTAAAAGCATTTGGATTCCTCACGAGAACCCTGTATAATAAGGACGAATGAGAAATAAGGATAAATTAATTAAATAGGGACGTATGTTGGTTATTTCAAAGTTACTGATCATTGAATTGATAACAATATTAGGTTCGTATACTGCGTAAATCCCTTTTCGCAGTTCGACATTAGATGGGATTTTTTAATTTATATTCTCATTTATAAAATATGTTTCTTATGTCCATCTCATACTATTTTTTTTTTACAATTTTCCCATCCTATCCATGTATGCAGGTACATAATAACCAACTGGGCACTTCTAGGGGATCCGAAACAGTTTTTTCTGTTCGTAGTTATACCGCTTTTAAGCCGGTCCTCTAGAATCTTCTAAGCGTCTCCTCTCTTCAGACATGTCACTAGTAAAGAAAGTATTTCAATTAACTTTTGAGCGCTATGAATAATAAATTCACCTCATTGGTTTGGGCATATAAGCATAATATCTCATGCCTCATATACTTTAACAGCCAATAAAAAATTGGTTGAAAGTATATTTCGGTGAGCCAATATATTGCGGAGGTCTAATAAAAGAGGAAGCTTTATCATGTCACCATAAAGAAGAGTGCAGTGGTCAATGCAGGTTTGGCATTAATTCTAGTTTACGGCGTTCGCTTTTAGTAGAGGTGTTCAAACTGGCCATGCGAGTGGCGCGTGAGCCTTGAGACTCGGTCCGTCGCCTTCGCTTCCTTAACTAGCAAACTACTACTATATAGGATATTCCGATTAATTTATCGATACCTACCGTTTTTTATCTCTCACTTAAATGAAAGTTATGGAGGATTTTCTTTTGGAGTCTTATTTCTCTTTACCATTTTAAATTAAATCAAATACTTAGTTCATTTTGTAAGTAGCATTTTTACTTGGTATCTCGGCATTTCGCAAGAAGAGACCGCTGTTTAGGTGAACCCCGAAAAGAACTGGATACTAGGTAATTTTCTCCTAAATCATACTTAAGCCTATTTATTACAATTATAATATAACTAAGTGGTACGCGTCAAGAAGCTGTATAGATTCATCAAATTTATATAAAATTTAAGTTAACAATTTCCTCAGTGATGTATATGTAGGCGTCATGACATGGAATAAAATAAAATAAATTAATTTAATTGCACTGAGATGTATTAACGTCTCTACTTAATTTAAATTCTCTCCGAATAAAAGTTAATTATTTGTACCAAATTCCTTAGATATGTATAATGGTCCCTAGGTCACATTTTACAAAATAATATATGATCAATTGATTGAATTACATGGCGATGGAGGATTTTAACGTAAAAAAAAATGCCAGTGGTTGCCTGTTTGCTAAGTAACGTTTGGTGCTTTATTTATTATATAATACAGTATGTTTTAAACTCCTTCCAGGTACCAATATGGTAATCGGTAAATTCAATTGTAAACATTGTCAAGTAAATAGTTAGACATTAAAATACGTTAAAACCACTAGATGGTCAAACATAAAACGACGAGAGATTAATCAAAATATAAATTTCTAAAATCCCAAAAACTGACTTGTTCATCATTTTAAACTGAAAGCCGTAATTAAATATTAATTTGCAGTCAAAAACCACCCTCTCACCGTCATCGAGGTGGAAAATAACGGAAGTATTTAAAAATAAGACGATGTTTTTCAAGAGGTTGAAAAAACAATTAATCATGTTCTTTTATGGCTCTAAAGGTAGGCTCGATTGTTCTATAATAGTGGGGCTGTTCCATTGTTATCAAAACAGCCTGAATAAGTGTAACGAGTGTTCAACAAAACGATGAACTATAGTTTCCGAAAAGGTCGACAGCAGATTATACTTTTTAGCCTTCATCGTTCCAGGCATTATCATGATTTATGCTCCGCGGCGGACGCTTGTAAATGGAATCGGCGGAGTGTTCCGTCGGTATTTAGATAATACCTTCAAATAATGGGCGCTGCGATGCGCATTAATATTTAGGTAAATCTTATTAGGACCGCCTAAATGCTGCGATAATATCATATTGTTTTGAAATCACCGTCCGCGTTTCCTCTCTTATGCTCGAAAGGGTCCCGTCCTCGGGGACAACGAAAGCCCCTGAATATTCATAATATTATCACAAACCAACTTACAAACTGAGCATCGTCGTAAATACATAATACCTCCATTATGAGGTAAGTAACTGTTTATTTGGACACAATTGTAATAAACAGTAGTAATAAATGGTTAACTAAGTGAATTCACCTCGAGATTATTCAAACACATACCTGCTAACACTGTACTTTTCGTTTTAAAAGGTCTTTGAAAAAAGTACAGTATGGCGTAATATGAAATTTTATATGTCATCCGTAAAATTATTTGATTAAGCATATCCATAATATATTATATAGAACAGCCATTTATCCATGTGACGATATTTTCAACTTTGTTATATTTGACGTGACTACATTCAAATAACTTTAAAAATAGGTAGGAAAGTAATTTTCACCAAGCTAATACTAACAGAAGTGTCGAAAATAATTTGATACGAACTAGTCTAGCAGAAAATATATAAATCAACTAAATATAATAGGTACGTAGGTACATATTGGGTTTTAAAGGTTTGCTGAGGTGTTATTGGAAGTAGCATTTTAGATGTAATTGTTGCGGTGATTTCCCCCGGGACGACGTTCCCGCGCCTGACGAACTAACTTGGGGCCACGTGCTTCCCGCCCAAACAATATCCGCACTAACAATCATTGATTCAGATATTTACTTACAAGTATAGGTGGGCGATTATTTGAGCGCTTTAACCGTCTTATTAATAAATCGTTTAAAAAAAAATACTAAGTTAAGAGCTTTAATTAAAACAAAACTTAATTGATTCCTTTGTGTAACGATTGTTACCCATATCTTTTGTATGAGCTACTTTCGTTACCAAAAGACGTGATCGTAATTTTGTTTTTATTAAGCCTTTGACTATTTATTTTAAATAAGCATTTAACTAAAAACAAAAACAGGCAATTAAATGGTAACTCTCGTTACCCTCTGTGGTGGATTTACCCATTTTTATTTTATTCATAAAAATATATTTAGGTAGGTAAAGACATTCGTAATGGCGAAATATAAATTGTGACTTATTTGTCGACTTGATGAAGACGGATGATACAGAGATACTAGAGATTAGAATGAGTAACTGTGAAGGCACCATCGTTATCTGAATACGATTGCTGCTCTCTTACTACATACTTTAAAGGTGAAACTGTGACGATTTTTTAAATGCGTAAAACCATCAATACAACCGATTTTATTTAACACATGTAATCGATGGACACTGTTAAATCTCGTTGGGCAATTTTTACCCTGTCAAAGTTTCGCAACTGCTGTTAATTCCGGCTAATATCTGTAGCAACCTTTACACGGTTGCCATCAGCCCATACAAACATGATGGATGGCGCTCATATAAAACGAATAATATATGCTGGTGTAGTGGTATGAACGCATATGCGCACTTACAAGTAAGTATAATCTAAGTTATTTTGATATGCGCATCGAGTTCAAATGCATTGCATAATAAAGTATGTAAGTATGCATGCCGTAAAATAAAGTATAAAATAAATATATCACTATCACTACATCATCACTACATCACTACATAAGTATAAAACAAAGTCGCTTTCTCTGTCCCTATGTCCCTTTGTATGCTTAAATCTTTAAAACTACGCAACGGATTTAGATGCGGTTTTTTAATAGATAGAGTGATTCAAGAGGAAGGTTTATATGTATAATACATGCATAATTTATCAGCATTGCACCCGTGCGAAGCCGGGCGGGTCGCTAGTTATTTTTATAAATAAATATCGGGCAACAAATACATAGAAAACATCCATGAACCAGGAACAGATATTAGAGTTCATCATACAAATATCTGCCATTGCTGGGATTCAAACCCAGGACCGTCGGCTCAGTAGACATTAGACAGCGGCACTACTATTGCGCCAACCGCGTCGTAAAAAGCATTCATCGTCCATAGCCTACTTATATGCAAATAAAAAAATGGGCCGATATTATGTGTTGAGCGAATAGTTTGATGTAATTTTATTATAGCGTCGTAGAAAATAAGTCATGACCTGAATGATAACCGTTCTTAATCAATTTAACCTAACCAAGCTGTGCTCTGGCTAAAATTAATCTATGCGGTGAAATAATTTATATTGTGATATCCATTTCAACAATAATTTTACGGCAAATATGCTGGCTTCTACATAAATAAACATTGCTTGTTTTGTTCGTAAATTTTATAAAATGTAAGTCTTTTTTATCCTGTGGGCACAGAATAAAGACACTACAGAAGCCGCACTCTTTTGTTATTTGCCGCTTTTGCAAAAGCATTAGCCTACTCGTATCTGATTGGCCATTTTTAATGACGTACGACGCTGTTGGTTGTAGCTTCTTTGGGGCGTGTCATACTCCTAGGGTTGCCTACATTAGCAAAAGGGAAACTACTTCTCTGTGTATAATTATATATGTGTGTAATTATTTTAAAAGCTACTTTTAACAAAATACGTTCAAAATAAGACGGACCTAGCGCGATCTTTATAATGATGGGCTCTAAGAGTGCCTACTGATCTTTGGATTGGTTTAACGTTAACATGTGCGGTTTTTGCTTTTCAAACTAATTTGATTAGCATTAAGATCCAGTATTATAAAATTGACCGGATTTTGTATCCTGGAAGTGCTTACTAGATCTCAGGACTGGTTCAACGCAGTCACGTGCAGTTTTCGTATTCTGATTCACTTTGATGAGCAATTAGAGCCAGTATCATAAAATCGACCTAATGATGGACCCCAGAAGGTTCTACTGGATATCAAGATTGATTCAAACTAGACATGTGCGGTTTTCGATTTTCGACATTTATTTTATTTTGTTTATTTATTTATTAAACTTAATTACACAGCATAACAGATAACCAAGGCACTGTGAAATTATAAATATTAATAATAACAATATAACAATGATATACAAACATTTGAAAAACATACATTAACGAAATCAATTACACATTACAAATTCAAACTGAAGACAGACGGACATCCATCCTCTCACAGAACTTCAAACATTCATCACACAATAATGCCCATCTGCTCACAAATACGTCACACTCCGGGGCTGATGCGAG
Organism: Apotomis betuletana; assembly: GCA_932273695.1. Lineage (NCBI taxonomy): Eukaryota > Metazoa > Arthropoda > Insecta > Lepidoptera > Tortricidae > Apotomis > Apotomis betuletana. The sequence goes on from OW026303.1 coordinate 11,759,901, forward strand.
GAGATTGTTCAAGAGGCGTAAAACGCGGACTAGCGGAGATTCTCTTCGAGACACCGTGCGCGACGTCGGCACCGCCAGCAAGGGGCGGGCGGTCACGAGGTCTGAAACTAAGTTTGGTCAACGACGGGACGTGTAGTCGCACTAACTGCCCTACTAATTCTGTGGAATCAGACTCACCGCGCAAAATTTTGCTGGTAATCGTAAGAAGAGCCAAATTACGCCTGACCTCTAGAGAGTTAAAACCCAAGGCTCCCAGTAAATATTTGGTTGGGTATAAGTATGGGTAGTACCCATACATTTTTTTGTACAAGAACCGTAGGAACACTTTCTGTACTCTCTCCAGAAGTAAGACATAAGTTACTTCGTGGGGATTCCAGATGACAGAAGCCGTCTCTAGCTTACTTCGCACTAAAGCATAACATACCAAGACATAAACATAACATTACTATAATCTATGCACAAATTAAATTAGGTAGAGAAATAAAAGTGAGAAGGGCACATTACTCATGGAACAACCGCGCACCAGAAGACGCAGCGAAGGAAGGCCCCCAACAAGGTAGACCGACAATCTGGTGAGGATCGTGAGCAGAAACTGGATGAGAGCGGCGCACGACCGATCGTTGTGAAGAACTTTGGGGAGGCCTTTGTTCAGCAGTGGACGTTTGTCCCTGATATGATGATTAGGACACGACAAAGAGTCAATATCGTCAGGTAAATTTTATTATACTGGGTCTAAATGTTCATTATGGTAAATCGAAATGTGAAAGCCGCACATGTCTGCGTTGAACCAATCTTGAGATCCAGTCCATATTTCCAGGGCCCATCATCAGGTAAATTTTATGATACTGGCACAATACTGGCTGTTAATGTTCAGTAAAGTGAGCATAAAAACGAAAACCATACTTGTCTACGTTGAACTAGTCCCGAGATCTAGTAGGTAAATGTTCCATTATCAGATCATGACTTAATGTCGATGGAAAAACCGTAATAGTAACCGTATTGTCTTACCAATAAAAAAAATTAAAATTTATTTACACTTTACTCAGATAATCGGTGAACTTACGTACAAAACGATTCAATGTAGCGAACACTGAATCTCTTCCTTTTTAAAGTCGGTTAAAAATAATAAAAAAATCATAATAATATATAAATAATAATAAAAATATAATCGATGCGTTGTCTTCGCTTCGAACGTGCCGACCCTAGCCGAATAAAGGCGGGACGATGGGCGGGCCGGGGCACAATTGTGACCCGAAATTAGTCGGTATAATTTTTGACACTTCGGCGGAGTGAAACGCCCTTGCTAAGGTGTAAAAACCTTTCAAATAAACAATGCAAAGGTCGACACACAAATAAGGAAAAATTCGTCAGGTTACCTGGAGCTAGGGTAGCGAAGTGGGTAACGCGCTGGACCGGTAATCCAAAGGTACCGGGTTTTATTCCCGGTCTCTTCCACCAGGTAGCCCCTTTTTCAATTTTTCTTTAAGCTTTGATCTTTGTATTAATGGTTTAAATTTTATCACTTGTTCCAATTAAAGCTGAATATCTTCAAAACTACTGGTCCTATTTTTACCAAACATAGCTAAGAACCACTGTAATGTATCGACGACGAGCTACCTATTAAATACTATGAAAATGCACCTGCTGAAATGTATCTACGCCTAAACTAAAGGAACAGGTCCCACGCCTGCTTCACCTTCGACTCCTACTCCTACAACGAAGCCCTAAGAAAACCCTACTACAATTACCTAAGAATATCTTAACAGTAGCTCCCAGTCTTATATATCCTACAACTAAACAAATCTAAATATGAAAGGATCTTTATACAATTGAGCTGAACATTTCTTAAAAATGAATGGCCAAAATAAGTGATCGGTATAACCGTTGTGAACGTCTAGATTGTGCAGGACCCAACGTTGAAGTAGTAACTCAGTTTCTTTAAAGAGAAATTTAACCGTGATGTGTCGCTAAGTGTTTCCATACCTATAACAACGTGGGCCCTGCAACATAAGCAAAAAATTAAAACATTGATTTTACTCGTTAAACTGAACAACATTTGTTCAGCAACTTTAAAAAAAATTCTAATACATCTAAATACTTTCAAAATTTTATTATTTCAAACAAAGTAAATAGTATTTTCAATGTATGTCGTCCAACGTTGACATTCCCTGAGCATTGACATAGCTGTCACTCTACTAATATCGGACATTTCGCAATACATTGCTTCTTTGTCTAAACTTTATTCTACAAAATGTCATTTAATACACGTTATTATCAGAAGTTGCTTAACAAATGTTGTTTAGTTTCAAGGGACGAATCTATGTTTTAATTTATTGCTCCTGTTACAGGGCCCACCCTTTATACTGTGCTATGCTTCTATGTATTTCCAAATAAATGTGTATTCTCTTAATTATTTAATGCAAGCTTCTCGTATCCTACTGCTACCTAGGTTCCTTATACTAATTAAATTTCTAACTTAATTTAATGTTATCTATCCTCATAATATAAACTTATTACTTCCCAAGAGGTCCAGCCAACAAGAATATCCATAGTTCCTATAGCAAGATTCAATATGAAATATTATAAATACTCTTATAAAAATATTATTTAATTCTATAAAATTCATCTAATCCATAGTTAGGTATAGTTTTACTAGATTACTCCATGTAACAATAAAGATCAGTATGTGAATCAAACCAAATATTATTAGGATTCCGAAATGAAGGGTAATTTAGTTTTTAAAATTGCATGTTCTTACTCCAGGATGATTAGAAATCAAATGTCTATGTACAATATGAAACTATACTTCATTACCAATCTATAAATAGATGGAAGTTACAGAATCTATGAAATTTTATTATGAATTTAATTAATCTTAAGTTTTCATATTTGACAAAAATTAAGTAATTTTGTTATTATAATCTAATCTGGGAAGATGGTATACAACCCTTAAATAAGTTATAGTAGGGCAATCTGAGGTGGATTAGAACTATACAATAAGTAGTAAGCTGCTATAATCACCACAATTAAAAAAAAACTAGTAAGGACTAGATTATAGTATAATGGAGAAGGTATCTTTATTGTGTATAAAAAAAAAATATATTTTTTTTTAATAATCCCCTACCACCCTGAGTGCGCGGAGAATGTCACTGAACGCTTTACCTATCTATTCCTGAGAAGCAAATCGAATTAAAGCGTTCAGCTAGAGGATGGGGAACTCCGTACCTATTCTAAACTGAACAAACCACTTTGGAATCTCACTGCAACCTTGCTTGGTGACCTAATATAAGGCAAGGTATCAGAGGATTCATCTTTTGAGGAAGCCTTTTTGCGCAGGCTTCTTTACGTTAACTACACAAGGCCTATTTTAAGGATTTTACCTACCTATTTAACTAGTTAAATATATGTAATGGTTGTAAAACTATTATAATTCAGAAAAATAAAGTTATAATTGTATTTGTAAGAAGTCTAATACACTACTCTTTCCTAGTAGGTTTGAACCCTTCTAATGAGTTCTAGAACTTGGTTTTCGTTTGACCATATTCATAAATGTAGTATATCCTTGAAATCATGAAGACTATTGTGCCCGTTCGGAGTATCTTTCAACTCTCGACTGACTCATTCTGACAATGGAAATTACTTTCAACTCTTGTGATATAAATTCATTTAGTTCTGAGATCTGTGATGTAAATACGGGAACGAATAACTTTCATTAATGTCATCCATAAGTCCCCGGCTTCTTTTAGCAATTTACACTTCAGATACTCCAAATCCAGCCTTAGGAATGCTTTGTTTTTCCATACTATACAATGATGCACAATTTCCTTATCAAAATTATAACAAAGTTTAAAATTATTTCTGTTCATTGAAAAGGCGAATATCAACTACCAACTGATTCTTTACTTCAGTGATGCCAATCTATCCCTTAAACTATACCAAAAGTACATTACTTTAATTCATAATCGGTAAATTTTAACTAATTATTCCTATAATTATTGTTGGTAAGTTAAAGATGCTAAATATCTAGTTGGCCTAAATAACAGGTTCGTCTATTCCATTCCGTCTATTCTATTCTTTACAAACTGATACAAGATTTTGTTCTTCCCTTGCTAGCTTCCCGGATTATAAACACTTAAAAAAATAATAGTTCAACCTCTTAACCACTACACCTGACAAGATTAAAATAATTTGAATAAATGTTATGCTAGTTAATGACGATTGACCGATTGCTCGGTAGGTAAAGATCCCCGTCCTAATGTTCCTATTAAGGTGTACCTATCGCTAAACCCTGTTCCCTAGCTAATACAAAGAACACTAGAGACCTAGGTCTCATATTTATATTTAAACGTGTATGGGGGCCTAGCTAAGCTAAACTGTAAGTTCGGGAGATTAGCCCGAGGATGTGGCTAACATCAGTGTATTTAAGCCCCCCCCCATGCGGCTGAAGAGACGCCGGAAGCATGGAGTAGCTCGCCCTAATACGTGTATATAAGCAGATATATAAATATATAAGTTTATGAGACCGAGCCTGGAGGTCCATTTGACTTCAGCGAGCGCGGAAAGGCCCGCATGTCCATCACGTGTGGTCCTCGCTTCCACCAAACAAAACTATCCACACTCGTAGGCTATTCACTGCACTTATATATGGCTAGTGTCCGAGTCGCCTAACTCGGATAAAACTAGAAGAGTCCGAAAGATATTCGTTTAACAGCCGCAAGGTTAAATATCTTTCACCTGGTAACCATGTACCAAAACACTATTTCTGGCATGTGACTAAGCTTAATATCCTTCAAAACAACAGAAACCCCACTAAATTTCAATAGGCAAATATAGTTTCAGAGACAATCAAAACCCCAATAGAAATTCTCCTTAGAATTAATTTTAATACCTTAACTGCCAGAAAACAATGTTACTCAGACGAAGTTCCAAACAAAAAGAATCCCCTTCTACTAAGCCCTTGCCTATTTATAACCAATAGCTCGAGACATTCGACAGCTTTGACAGCTTCGACAGCTTCGACAGCTTCGACAGCTTCGACAGCTTCGACAGCTTCGGGACACTCGGGACACTCGGGACACGTCACGTGACCTAGCCCCCGCCCTCTAAATGTTGTATATGGGATTTCGATTCTTATTCAGTCTAAATAAAGCTCAACTCCTCTGTTGTCAATTTTGTGAATAGCAGCTTGCTATTTTTAAAATGGTAGAATGTTTAGTTATAGGAATGGTTTTATTTGCTTCCGCAACCATTCACACTATTACTCATATTTTGCATTTGTATTGCCTATATCTACTAAATGATAATTTTAGTATTAGCTTGATGACGTATGATGCTAATATGTCTTAAATTCGATGATGATAATGATGATGTGAGTATCACGATGATGATATATGTTTATATGATGGCGGGCACATGACAAGATCATGTGAATCGCCACACCACCCCTAATAGTTACAAAAATGGTTTAAAGTCACGTAAACATTGTCAGGAACGGCCCGACATGTTTCGAACTCATGTGGAGCTTTTAATCAGGGACAGCTATCCGTGCTATCTGCGCGGGCGCTGAGGGCGGCGAGGAGAGCGAAAACCAGCGCAATGGGCCGCGAGTCGTATGGCAGCACCCGCTGGATAGCTGTCCCTGGTGACATGATGAGTTGGAATCATGTCGGGCCCTTCCTGACCTGATTTTTACGTGAGTTTAAAGATGTTACATGATAGTTTTGATAATATTAATGTTATAACACCCCACTTTATTCGTCGGGGTTACAAATATAAATGACACTATTTCCCTTTACATCTGCGCCGTTCTGCGCCATCTTCTCAAACACCTTTATTCTCATTCACTACCCACTTAGTAGGTACCTAATTATTTATTTAAATATTTCATTTGTTGGAAATTATAATCTTCTGAAAACTGTCTTTCTTTTTAAGTTGCTGAATAAATATTGTTCAGATTGCAGAGGCCATGTTTTAATTTATTACTCCTATTACAAGCAACACACGGTATTTTGCCTGTTTTTTTTATCCTTTGTTAAACTTTTTTTATCCGTCTGCGCAAGAGTTATAGCATAATATGTACATACATATACGTAGTTACCAACTTGAGAAAGATTAACACCGTTTACCGCCACTTGCAAACAACATCAATCATACACATAACAGCCACGTTTCGGGTCACGTTCTAAAATAATTTGTCAGCAGTGACTCTCCAACATTATTGATAACTATGGCATTTTCGGGTTCCGCTATTTAATAAGAAAAGGGGAGGAAGACCAAGATTAACTTATTTTAATCATGTGAAGGAGAAGATGGGCACTCTGTTGTGTCAGGAGACCAGGAACTGTTACTGCGTTTCAGTAGCGTGACGTGACGTCAAACAAGAACTCGGGGCATACCGGGGTAGAATTTATACCCCGGCTTGTTTTGAGTTGCGCTTACTTTTTCTTCAGTAGCAATAAAATGTGGTGTTCAATCATCCTGAAATGAGCAAGCCGTTGAAAATGGTATGACGTTACGCCGCTGGCGTGTTTAGATACAAACATCTGATCTCAAAAGCACGATGTTTCCTCAGACTGCTTGTATGGGCAACTCCACACGTAACGCCACATTAATCCTTGAGAAAGTAAAAAAAAAACATTGAATTAAATATTACAGACGCGTCTTTGGGGAGATTTATTTCAACAGTGTTAACTTTGTTTAACAAGGAATATTTTTGTTTACCATTCAACAAACACAAAATGAAAATATCTGACCACATATTGTCAGTCCTAGTTTTATTTTAACTTTGTAAAATTACGTCAATGAAGACAGGAAAAGCACATAATCCTTACTTCATGTTTAAAAAACTGTAGTCTGGATGCAAAAACAACACCACTTATCGTTACAAATAAATGCGAAAACTATATCGGAAACAGAAAACAATTTCCATTCCACAGCTCAATCTATAAGTAAATGAAACAAAAATAGTTTCATGTAGTGACGATACGTTGAGAGCGTGAGCTGAATAAATTTTTGTTCATAGAAACCATTTTCAATTTCACGGCTCAATCTTTGTGTGCTCGGGGTGATATGTAAAGGGCATTCGCTGGTGTCAACAAAGTGTAATGGTTTCGTGCTGCCGCGTGATCTATGAGTGTGGACCGACAACCGATGGGTATTAATGAAACTGCCACATTGACGCCAATTATATTGATCATCTATCACGGTTTGTGTATTAAATTGCTTGTAGACAAGTTTTGAAAAAAAATCTGTTAAGTTAAAATATCAACGATAGCAGCGTTCCTGAAACTGTTCACTTACCAAGGGAATTCAGATATAGGTATCGAGCTTTTAACATTTTAATTAGAATAAATTTTGTGGCGGCTAATACGTTTGACGAGTCTACAGTTTTTAGGAATAGGTTGATATTCATCCACTTAAATAAAAAATATGAACATTAGAGTAGATTACACAAGTGTAACTTTGACACAGAATAAAATATGGTTTACTCCTTGTGATTATTACATTCTGGTAGAGCCAATGAAAACGGAAGAACATAAAGGTTTCGAATCCGACCCCACGAGCTACCGCGGCCATTTTAATATCACATATTCAGGGCACCTAGGCACTTTCCATGTCAAAATGATAAGCCATTACTTGCCCGTTTGGAAAAAAAAAAAGTAAAAATAAAAAAACTAAAATAATTAATATCTTGACTTCTAATGCCTGTAGAAAGTTGTAAATCGTTTCTAAACATAAAGCTTTGATCAATGTTACATTTAAAACATTTGAATTCACAATATTTCTTATATAAGAGATGGATTACTTTGATTTTCTTTCCCGAAAATTACGTCACTTTACCAACATGAATAAGTTGGAAAATAAACACAATAGCTACCTGTTGTAGTATATTCTTAGGTTTGTAATGATAAGTTCTAACCAATTCTGTATCAGGTTGTCCGTGGCCAAAAATGAGGCATTATTTGGCACTGTGAGCCATTAAAAAATACATAAGCGTTGACATGGCAAAATGCTGCCATGAAAAAGAGACAATAAGCAATGTTTGCACTTTTAATTACAATAATAACAATGAAATTACAATAGAAAATTTCATGTTGTGATTCCATTTCAGTGTTCGATGTTTTTTATTTTATTTCATGGCATATTTGAGAAAAGCACTACACATCCCTTGGCGTGAAAAGGGATTACCAACCTCGTATACCTACCTACTCGGCAGGTATTCCTTAATCTCCCGGCCTATGTATAAAGTAATGTTATTAAATCGGAAACCCAAGACAATATAATATTCATCCATTTGTTAAGTATTTCTTGTACCGCATTTTACCAAGCGCAGCCGTTGTTAAGGTGTATTTCATTACCAACTGCAACTTCGTTTTTCATTTCCGTGCACTTCACAGGCGGCGCATTTATTACTGTAAGTATTCAAACTTGTAAATAAGCTTCAAATTTAAATTTCTTTACAATTGCATACAACCACAAAGTATAGTTACTGAGATTTCTTGTAGACGGTGAATCGACATAGTTTATTACCTGTATATACTTGTAGGTCATTTATTACATTGTGTATAGGCGCAATATACTCGTCTCTTCAAGAGTAAAATGAGGAGTATGCAGTAAGTACCAGAAAATTTTACTATAAGAATATTTCCAATTTCCACTATTACTATCACGCTAAAATTTACGTCATATTCTTTAAATATTTAATAATAGCATTTTTAGAGGCTTTTACGTATTATGTGCTGCACAAATGCTTGGCCCATTTATGAATGAATTCATTCATAAATATGCCATATGAAATTCATTGCTCATTGTACCTACCTATTACAATCAGCATTTATTTGATTGTAACATCAAATGGCCAAATATGAAACTATATAATATTATCACATATATTTAGGTATGAGCATATTAAATTCGTTAGATAATGGCACAAACGTATGTTGGTCCGCCGGTATGACCGGTTTTAAAGAATCATTCTTATTCAAGAACTGAGTTAATGTTGCTTATTACACCTAAAGTTATTAAGGCATGGTTTTGATAAGCAAGCCGAAGCATATAACTTGCTCAGCTAGGTGTATCAGCTCAGCCCCTCCCGAGCTGTTTACCCTGTAAGTATTGGGAAAAGATCGAACTTAATCCCAACGGGTTCGGCGCGCTGCGCTGAGTGTGATAGATACTGAAAATTGCATAAAATCCATCAACACAACTACTTTGTGTTCGCACGTCGATGCCGTCGTACCCTTAATGTATCTTCTAAATATGCTATTATAAAACGACTGGCTTTATAAACTGCATTTTTTAGGGTTGCGTACCTCAAAAGGAAAAAACGGAACCCTTATAAAATCACTGTGTTGTTCGTCCGTCAGTCTGTCTGTCAAGACCCTGTATCTCTGGAACGCGTGGAAGTATCGAGTTGAAATTAAATCCATATACTCAGATCTACAGTCCCTTGAAGATGTGAAAAAATCAAACTTATAAGTGAACGTAAAAAAGAGATACGGCCGTTTACGCTGCAAAATACGTATATTTCGACACTCTCAAGTGAATCAAAATTAATAACGTATTTTCCGTTGACCTATGAAATTTGGTACGTAATACCGTCTTATACTACAAATATAGGGAAAAATCTAAAAACTATATATTTGTAAATGAATCATAAAAAAGTTAGTACAAAATAATTTTTAACAAAAAAAAGAACCGACTTCAGTAAAACTAAAAAGCCAAAAATAACCCGTTCAAGTACAGATTACATTTGACTCACCCTTCGAAGTCGATTCTCCAAGATTCCATTATCAGATCCCGACTTAGTACCAACGGGACCAACTCGGAGTTATACCATTTCGAGTAAAAAAAAAATTTAAAATCGGTTCACGATTCTCGGATTTATATATCGAGTAACATACATACAAAAAAAAAAAATATTAGTTCGAATTGAGAACCTCCTCCTTTTTTGAAGTCGGTTAATAAAACAGTTTTCCAACTCAGTACAGTTAATATTTTCTTTATATGAGTGCAATGCAATAATTTCATAGTTCGTGCGGAACCCTCCGTGCGCGAGTCCGTTTCGCAATTGACCGGCTTTTTTATATAATGCAAACGTTGCCCGAATAAAAATATGTCAAAGCTTTTTTTTTAAAGATCTTTCAGGTGTCCCGGTACTGGGCATACCATAAGCTAGCAAGCCGTACCTTTTCTCAACTCGACCCTATCAATGGAGTGGTTTTGCCATGCTTCGCGAATAACATTCAGATCTTTTCGCCATCTTCAAATTCAAACCAAATAGGTGCTTAAATAAACATAAAAACTATTCCATCATTTGTTATTCCAATTTAAAGCCAACTTCACGTCCAAATATCATGAAAAGTAGTAATAAATCGCTTTAATTTCTCGGGAGAAAAACAAGATCATTCAAAATGAATGTCTCGCGTCGAGAATAACATATTTTTTCCCCCGCTTGTGTGGCGGCGTAGAATCACTAAGTCAGCGTTTGATCGGACGCCCGGCACATGTGGCGACGCGCCGCGACATACCTACGCCGTGCATATTGTAAACATCATGAAAACTGTATTACCTACCCTTTAAATTCAATTCAACGAATTTGTATTGTTTTAGATTTTTTTTTTTATTTATACTTTTTTTTACATTGATATATCCTTCTGTGGGGACATCTTTTATACTTACAGTTGAGAAACAATTTGCCCAAATTCCTTATGATAGCGATGTAAACTAACATATTTCGCACAATTAATATTTAATGGTAGTTAATTTAAATAATAATGGCTTGATAAATATTACCATTATTATTTATATTAAAATATAGTATAAGTACCTACGGGGTTCCATCAATTGAAAATTGTAAAAAAAAAAAAAACTGAAAAAAAAGAGTAAATTATAATCGTATCGGTAAAAAAGCAGCAAATTTGCGGTTTGTTTGTGCAACTACGTAAGCGAAGCTCGTAAAAAGGTTAAACTTAATTCGAACATCGAGTAAGTGCTCAAGTAACAGCTTAAGTGGATTTCCATGCATACCCGTGTACGAAAAAATATGAATGCTAGTTCCAAATACAATTCCGGCTGTTGCGCTTTGAGTCCGCGGCTTGTTAAGTTTAATGCCCCGACTTTGTTTTGTGTTCTGTTATTATTCATATGATAGGAAAACTTCCTCGAACAGGTTGCATTAGCCACAATTCTCTGTCCACCAAAGAGCAGCCATTATGAACTACTAAAACAACATCAGCGGCGAAGTTGGACGCCACACTCTGGATTTAACTGTACTCGTTAAATGTTACTTGCGGGAATTGGAATTCCATATACTGACTTAGAACTGGTAGTGCTACTCGAACCTATGACTTAATAAGGCGACCTATATGACTTATTGCGTTAATAAAACAGACTATAATATAGTTTACTCCATAATGCAATCTGATACATTTATGCTTCTGAATTTACAAATACTATCTGACTTCTTACAGATAAAAACTGACGTTACATTTGGAACTTCCTGAAAACAAAACTTTTTGGCAATTAGTCATAAATAAATTCCAAATTGGTGGAAAATGTATGAAGTAATTATAGTAATTGTATTTGTTAACAGTCCTTTATAGGGAGATTTTCTACTTTACGTAATTTATTACAACAACAAAACTAGCATTGACATCAGAGGCTATAATTAGTTTACGAATGATTGATACCCCAACTTTACACTGATGCTTGATACTCAGTATTGACGTGAAGTGATGGATAGCCTTATAACGGTAGTTTTTACACTTTTATAACATTACAACAACTTTCCTTGCTTGACCCATTTATGTACCTATAATAGATATCAATCCTATTGAACCGCTTTGCTCTACCTCAAAACGTAAAATAATATTATAACAAAGTGCAAATGTTTGTTTAACAAAGTTACTGCCGGTCATGCATCACGTATGATATATTTTATCGCTTCCGATATGATCGGATAATAGCGCATGTATATCATGTAGACAAATAGGTAAAATCAAAGAGCATTTTTGACAAATCTGTTAAATACGCGTGTTCGGGCGCGGGTCGCTCCGCGCCGTGCGCTCGCCGTCCGTGATTGATCGCCGTTATAACACGGCTCGGCGCCCTTCACGACTCCAAAACCTCCCGACAACACAATCGGTTTCGGTCCCCACAATTCCTTACATCTGAATTCATAATGAAACAAAAATTGCACATTTCACGCCATATCACAATGAGACCCATGAATACTAAAAACCTCATCGTTTGCGGATCGCGCGTTTACGAAATTGAGTCGTGAGCCAGTTACACAAATGACGATGTACGACATAAATTTAGGAATGTTTTGCCATGTGCGATTTAGTACGAAAGTTACGCTCGCGATGAGCTATAAATCATGAAATCTGATTTAAAGGAATGATACTCGTCGTCAGAAAACAATTGGAAAAACGTGAGCAGAGCGCAGATTCCGCGCGGGGGCGATCGCTATACGTCTCGCAGCGCCCAATGCATACTAAGTTATGACTTCAGTTTCAATTTTACATCCCTCTCCGGTATATCTATAAAAACAATTTATTTGTAAACTATTTGTATATCTATGCTTCGCATTATAATATTTGGTCATAATCAACACAGATTTAGAACCGAGGTATGCAGCGGTATAAAATGTGCAGTTTCAGTTGGCTCGGATCTTGTATATATACCTGACACTGGCAGTCCTCCCGCCTCGCAGCCGAATCCTTATAAATAACTTATTACATGTTGCATGCGCTCGGTGTGACTGCTCTCACGTCGCGTGCTAACTTCAATCAGCTGACATGAAACAACGAAATTTTGCTTAATACTAGCTAGCACTTTTATGGGGGCACCAAATAAAAATCCTAGGCATAAATCTTTGCAATATTATTAGGCTTTACCTACGTAAGGTGTACATATTTATTATGTAATTGTGTATTTTTATAAGTTATAAAAGAGCCTCTATAGAGATAACATTATACCTATATCGGAGAAGGTGCAAATAACGCACTTTCCGCACGGATAGTTTCAGTGAGCCGTGCATTACTTTATCCCAATTAAACTCTGAGATACTTAGTATAATTATTTCACTGCAGTATCCCCACTAAAATAGTGTACATTTTACTAACTGACCGGATTTTGCTAGCTGAGATACCTACTCAAATGCTATGCCTGATATAGGACTATACATGAAATAGGTAATAAATACATTACACAGCCATACCATTTGTAATTGGGACACAATCTCTCACCAATAAAATACTAAGTAAAATCAATAAGCATAAATCGAACTATTCAATTAAAATGGCTTGAAACCGTGACGGCAGTACTTGCTATTCAAACGTATGCAAATTACAGACGTACTATGCAATAAATGCCGACACACGGATCACAATTCGACAATTGCCATTTACGTGGCAATTGCATTGTCTATCTATTTAACGGATACTATTTGTATTTACTTACTTTGCAACACTCATTATTTTGTCATCAAATGACAACGTTTTCACAATTATTTTTAATGCTGAAGTGGAATAAATCACTAAAAATACAATCTGCTAAATCAGAAGAACAAGAAGATGCATTTCTTTTAGAAACCAATTTATATTTTACATTATGCCTAATGAACAAATTACATTTAATCAGTGATAGAGTTACCTTATCCATCTAGTAATGCTATGAGCTAAATAGTGTCATCTAAGTTGCAAAAATGGAATCCACTCAGCATATGTGACTCGTGAGCATGACAACGCTGATCTTCCGTGGACCCAGATCAGGATCTATTTCCCCTGTTGAGATGCAATAAGTATTTGTATAACTAGTTTGGAAGAATATTTATATTGTGAAGTATATCAGAAACTGCAGCAATTTACGTAGGTAATTTATTATTAGATCAGGCAAATGCAAATTGATTTGAATTGTTATTGTTACTCCCAAAACAATGCCTCGAGCGACTCGCTTACTATCACAAAACGCATAAATGTTGTCTGTAACACAGTAAAAAGGCGGCCTACAATCTACATGAAGACCTTCGAACTGCAGTTGGCCAGACGTACACTCATTATAAAAAACTATAATATTTCTCACATTGCGAATGCAAATATCTTAAAGGGTAAATGAAATTTTATCTCCTCTAAAATCAGTATCGAATCGCTATACGAGCTGAAATAGAGGAAATAGTTCGGGTGTGGTGCTGCGATAGAGAGGATTGTGCAAATCGCGGTGAACACCGCTGTGCGCTCGGCCGGGTCTTAAGCCGGCTGTTATGTGGGCCTCGTGGACCCAAACACTACACTGCCAGTGCGCAGAATGCTCACACAACCTGGTGTAACTAAAGAGATGTCATTACATCCATACGAGTAGTATCATAAGGACTTGATTTCTTTGCGTTTTTTCAGAGAGCGGATGAATTTATCGACTTTTTTACATTAGTCATACAACTCATACATAATAAAGACTAGTGGCTCTGTGAGTAGAGAGAGCTTTATCGACCCTACTCACAATACTATTGGGGAAGGCCAGAGTTTTATTTATTTAAAGGAAATTTCTAAACGGAAATTAAATCACAATTTATTACAAATTTTACAATATGTTGAGAAACACACATAAATAAATCAAATGAAAGATCTAGAGAATAAACAAGTGGGGTTAAGACTTCTTCACGTCGACGTAGCGCAGCGAAAAAGAGGCTGAAGGCTGGGCGCGTGCGCTTATATAATCTTCGGTCGGGAGAGGGCGGTAGTGACGCAAGTACTCTGGTAGGGATATGCAGGTGCCGTTGTCACGTGATTTCGCTCAATTGCTTATACGGCTTCTCCTGACATGTGGTCGCCCTCGACCACTTCATCTGCTAGGGTTTCTCGTGCTGGGACTATTCGCTCGACTTATCGTGACTGGCAGAAGCTGCGACGTGGCTCTCCTGGCAGGCTTGATCATGGTGAGATTCGTGGCTAGTGGATGGACCCGGCTGACTCAGCGGCAGGGAGGTTGACTGCTTCAATGGTAGAATTAGCCGCGTTTGTGCCAGGCGTATTGTCATCCTCATCTGAAAATGATAACAACAAACATTAGAAGCTTGTTTAAACGGCCTAAATAGTAAGACAGTGGCGCCTAGTTGCATGTCTATTATATGGCGCGGATAGAGGCGCCTAGTTTGCGTATCCAATACTGAATAGTTTGTATCCAGTATTTGCTACAGATAGAGGCACCCAGTTAAGCCAAAATCTTATTAGGACATAGGCACCTAGTTAGCGTATCCTTAAGGACAAAGCGATTTATTGTTACTTTGTACTGTACTACATGGACAGAGGCACCTAGTTTAGCATGTCAGCTTAGAGAGGACATAGGCACCCAGTTAGCGTATCCTTGGGAACAAAGCAATTTGTTATCACTTTGTGCTCCGCACAAGTACGTGGACAGAGGCACCTAGTTGAGCATGTCAGTCTATGCAGCACCAAGACCAGAGGCACCTAGTTTGCGTATATAGCTACATGGCATGAGGGTTCTTGTACTCACTGTCAAAGAAGGTGGCACATGACTCGGGGGTCCATTCTCCACGCCAAGCAATCATATGCTCGGCTGCAGCCTGTGTTGTTTTGCCGTAGGAGCCGCCCAGCAATCGCAAGTTGTAGCGATCGTTCGGTAGTACCCTCGTGATGCGGTAAGGCCCTCGCATCCCGGAGTCCAGCTTGCCAGTCACCTGCGTAGTTTTAATAACAAAAACCATGTCACCCAGTTTAAATTTTCTCGCAGGCCTACGACCTTTATTGACATATTGATCTTGTCTAAGTCTGTTTTCGTTAAGCAGTTCTGCGGCGCGCTGCCTTTGTAATTCTCGAAAGCCCTCGCGGTTAGGATGAGAGTTCTCGAGTGCTACATCATGTACCAGCCGCCTTATCAGCGGCGTCATACCCTCAATCCCGATCAGTAATTGTAACGGGGAGGTTTGAGTAGACTTCTGCTTAGTACAGTTCATTACGAGCTGTAACCTCCAAAGGCTGCTAGACCATTGTTCATTTTTAGCATCAGCCTCTACACGAAGCATATTGAGCAAAGTACGGCAATAACGCTCCACTTGTCCATTCTCACCATGCATTTGCGGAGTGATGAAGTGAATACTAGAGCCCATTTCCCTAAGCCACCCTTGGAATTGTGAACTTTCGAACATACGACCCTTGTCACATACTAACAGTTTAGGTGCCCCGAAGAGAGAAATCGCATTTGAAAAACAGTTTTGTAATTCATTGGCATCTTGTTTAGTCATTGGATATAGCAAACAAAATTTAGAATAAGCATCAACAACAAGTAAAATAAATTTAAAACCGTTTGATATAGGTAATACTCCGAGCACGTCGGCGTGCACTGTACTAAAAGGTACATCAGGCTTTTGCCATGAAGAAATTGGTTGATGTGGGGCTCTAGGTATTTTTTTGGACGATAAACAAATCAAACAATGTGCTATATACTTTTTAACAAAAGCGCGCAATCCAGGGAACCAAAAGTGTCGTAGAATGAGATCTATTGTTTTGTCAGCTCCAATGTGTTCATGCTGATCATGAAAAATACGTAGTAAACTCAATCTGTGACCCTTAGGTATGAAACATAGTAACCTGGATTCCTCGCCAGTAGGAGTGTACTGGTAATATAGCAGATCGTTTTGTACAATGTACCGAGATTGATCGAGTTCGTTATTGTTAACTTTATCAATTAAATCGCGCGTCTCCTCGTCCGCGGACTGCGCAATTTGCGCCCAGTTTTTCGGTTTTGTTATTTGGTAAACTTCTACAGGATTTCGACTTAAATAATCCGCGTGTTGCATCAATGTGCCTTTTCGGTATTCGATCGTAAAGTTGAAATCCTGCATGTAAATCCACCACCGCGCCACACGTGGTAGGAGATCCTTCTTGCGTTCTGTTAATTTTAATGCATTGCAATCAGTAACTATTTTGAAGGAAACTCCTAACAAGTAGTGGCGGAAATGTTGTAATGCTTTCACGATAGCGAGCGTTTCCAGTTCATATGAATGATACTTAGGTTCTGCTCCTTGAGTAGTCTTACTAAAGTATGCCACTACACGTCTACGTTTATCGTTATGCACTTGGAGGAGCATAGCCCCGTAGCCAACAGAACTCGCGTCAGTATGTAGCTCTGTTGGTAACGAGGGATCAAATACTGCCAGCACGGGCTCGTTAGTAAGACACTCAATCAAGTATTTTCGGGCTTCAACCTGTTCCTCACCCCATATGAATGGAACGCCTCTCTTCGTCAACCTAGACATGCAAGCAGTCTTAATCGCGTAATCGGGTATGTATCGCCTAAAATAGCCGGCTAACCCGAGCAATTGTCGTACTTGACGTACGTTTGTAGGCACCGGGGAATTAATTAACGCATGAATTTTTCTTTCACTCGGTCTCACCTGACCTTGTGAAATTTTACGACCCAGATACTCAACCTCGGTGGCAACAAACGTACTCTTCTTTAAATTTATAGAAAACCCGGCAGCGGTCAAGGTTTCAAGCGTTTCGCGTAAATTATCAAATGCCTCTTCAATTGTTGATGCCAGAATCAATACGTCATCTATGTACGTTAAAACCTTGCCCGCGTCGATAAGAGGTCTCAAAGTCGTGGAAATTATTCGCTGATACACAACTGGAGCATTTGAGAAGCCATATGGGACTTTTAAGTACTCGAAATGTCCTTCAGGAGTCACAAACGCTGTCTTTGGAATGGATTCACTATCCAGTGCTATCTGATGGAAGCCGGTGGCCATATCCAAGCAACTGAAATATTTACTTTTGCCAAGCCGGTCAATATGGTCTTCGATCAGAGGCAATGGAAAGCGATCCTTCACTGTTATAGCATTCAATGCCCGGTAGTCTACGCACATACGGTCTTTTCCATCACGTTTTTTAACAAGAATGATTGGACTAGCGTAAGGCGATTGTGACTCACGAATAACACCTTTATCTAATAGGTCACTTATTATCTCGCGCACCCTACTTTTCTCATCGATAGATAACCTGTACGGCCTATAGTTAATAGGCGTGTTACTTGTCAATTCAATGTGCATTTCACCGGTGGTTACGGTCGTACGGGCCGTACCCTCAATCAAATATTCTTTAAAATTATCAATTATCGAATGCAACTTATTACGATCACTCCCAATAAGGGGGCTACTAATCTGCAAATGCTCATCGGAATGCACATGTAACACGTCCTTAGTAATACTACTTGTATTTGAAACGCGAGTTATTTGATGTTTACCGTTAGTGCGAATATACGCTACTCCCTCGCGGTTCAACACGTCAGTTCCAATAAGCACTGGTACACTCATACATGTAGATGGTACAATCAAAAAATCAACTTCTAACGCGATATCACTAAACTCAACAACTAATGTCACATAACCTGTGCACTCAATGTTTTGATTGCCTATGCCGCGCAATACTTGATAAGTGGGTAGTCGCGTTTGTTGAAAATATTTAAGCACAGATTCGCTTATAAGAGAAACGGCTGAACCGCTGTCAATCAAAACATCAGTTGGTATGCCTTGTATAACCGCGGTCGTAACGTCACTGTTGCTTGAGCTACCCTCTAATTCTCGACAAAAATTAACATTGTTTTTGTTGCGAGATTCCGATCGCTGCTTTGCAAAACATACAGTGTCGTCATGACCTGGTTTTTTACAAAACGCACATACCTTGACAGTGACACTAGATGGGGCTACAGTAGCCTTGTTTTCGACTATATCGGAGCTTGTTTCGGTTTGTCTTGGTCGTTTCGGGCATAACCGTTGTGGGTGACCGGAACCACCGCAAGCGTAACATTTAACATCACGATTGGGTGTTTTAAGAGTATGACCGCGTTTTCTCAAACTCGGTTCAATTTGCCTACTGCGTGAAGGACGCCCGAATGAATTCGTAGTGTTCGTGTTTGCTTTTGTGTAAATAGACAGAAACTCGACAAGATCTTTGGGCAGTAGACGGGCGTTTGTAGCGGCGGCACGGATTTGAGCGTCAGTTATACCACGTATGACGATTGCTACCGTTAACTCATCGCTTAAACCCTTTACTATATTCAGACGTAGTAACGAACGCCTAGCATACTCTGCATATGTGGTATAACTGTCCGAATTGGTACTCATGACATTATATAAGATGGTCGCGACATCGATTCTCCGCGAGCATAACGGTTTAAATTCGAGTTTAAAATTTGTCCATGTACGATCGTTTGTTACCCATTCGTTAAGCCAACTTCGCGCGTCCCCTTTCAGGCAGTTAGCTATCCTGGAAAGACACTCGTTGTCATCCCAACGATTAATCTCACGAGCTCTTTCAACCTCTGCACACCAAGAATCGATATCGTGTAAACTGGGATCGAAGTTTGAAATATAATAATGGTTGGATCTTACTTTTGTCAATACGGTTAGGGCTCCGATGAGCCGGTCGGTTGAGTCTGTCGATGACACGGTGGCGGAGCTCCTGTTCAACTCGCCGACAATACTAGCAGCGGGCTCGGGTGGACGCGGCGTGGACTGCAACGTAGGGGCTGGAGCAGCGATGTCAAGGCTGCTGGTCGACCCACGTGCCTCCACGTGGCTGGCTGCACCGCTGCTCGAACCCACCGATGCGCTGCCCTCGAGCGCATTCAGGCGCGCTAAAATGGCACCGAGCTGCTGTTGGAGATAATCTGCACTTGTAACTGAGTCATCATTAAGCCTACTCCTACCCCTACCACGAGAAGATCTGTCGGAATTGCTCATTTACTAAAATTTTCGTTTTAAATCCTGTTTAGCTAAAGTTACGATAGGCAATGGAGCACTATCCCACGTCTGATATTGGGGAAGGCCAGAGTTTTATTTATTTAAAGGAAATTTCTAAACGGAAATTAAATCACAATTTATTACAAATTTTACAATATGTTGAGAAACACACATAAATAAATCAAATGAAAGATCTAGAGAATAAACAAGTGGGGTTAAGACTTCTTCACGTCGACGTAGCGCAGCGAAAAAGAGGCTGAAGGCTGGGCGCGTGCGCTTATATAATCTTCGGTCGGGAGAGGGCGGTAGTGACGCAAGTACTCTGGTAGGGATATGCAGGTGCCGTTGTCACGTGATTTCGCTCAATTGCTTATAATACATATTTTATGCGAATCGGTTGAGAAACACGTACTCTAGGAGAGAACAGCCGAAAATTCGGACAAACGGACATACGAATAATCAAACATCCGAAAATCCAAACATCCGGAAATACGACAGCATTTTAGGCCAAGCTTTGCTCGCTTAGTATTTATTTATATTTTTAAAATACGGAGGCAGATTCCGCTGTCACATAAATAATTAAGTAATATTATCCGTAATGGTAGTGCGTGCAGTAACAAGATGGAGCGACGACATTTGTAGGACAGCGGCTGGTAACTGGACGAGCAGAGCTAAAAATAGTGCTCAGTGGCGTGCCATGGGAGAGGCCTACGTCCAGCATGTGGCCTGATATAGGCTGATGAAGATGATTAAGTACCTACGCTGTATAAATTTCATATCGATTCGTGACCAACGTACTTAGTTGATCCGTAAAAAAACCGACAAACATACTTTTGCATTTATAACAAAATAATTGTATGTAGATAGCTCCCAGGTTCCTGCCCACTTATGCTGTCGATAGCACCCGCATGCTATATCACCGACCATTAGTGTAAATTATAGCGGTCCGACGATAAACGGTTTTCTAATAAACCGCACTGAAAAAGTAAGTCTTGTATAAGCTGATTTAAGACTGTATCGCATGAAAGAAGTATCAAGGGGGTAGAAATGAAAATGCAGCTCGAGAAAGACGGTATTAGAGCAAGAAACAACTGCATAATCAGCTTTGCGTCGATTAATATCGTCTTGCCGCGGGCCGTCCGCCCGATATTGCGGGGACAAAGAAATACATTATTTCCGCCATTTCTTTAACGTCTGTTTGTTTTATATACAACACGGTTATTCTTACAGTCTTCAGATAGTTTTATAGTTACCTTAGCCGGTAATTTTCATTCCTTTATCCGTTTGTCTGAGTTCATAAATTATCTTATTTTACTGAGCATAGTTACTCTACTCATTCATTAGATGGCTTTTAACTTTTAAGTATATATATTTTCAGCAGAGCTAGTTGAAAATTCCAGTAACATAAATTTAAAAAATACTTGTTTGAAGATAAATCACCTATGAAACTGATTTGACAGTAAATATAGTCCTGATCTATCGTTTGAATTAATTCATTGGTCAGAAGGCAACATTAAGATTATCCCGAAAAACGGGGGTAAGTATACCCAAGGAAAAATTCGATATCTATGCGTGGGAACGGGTTCAGAGCAGTTTACAAGCACCATACTTATAAGATACCTTAGTCTCATTTCACTTCTATATGAAAGAAAAGTATAAACAGCTGTATTTCGAACAGTTTTGAATTGAATACGTATTATCACACAGAGGCACCATTTCGCGGGTAAGTCCGACGATATCGAAACGCCACTTCCTTAGGCGGGCCATAAACACAAATTTAGCGTAGGAATAACAGTGAAAATATTCGAGGTTGTTCAACGAGTGGTAGTCGTTGGTCCCGTGCCAAACGGCATGCAAGGCAATGTAATTGTTTGGTGCGACGTCTAATGCACTGGTAACGACGAAGGTAACGCGTCAGCGCCTCCTTTCAAAACAGCAAGGAAATGCACACATAAATATTCACGATACCTAATTTTACCTCAATTAGTATCGCGGTGAAAAACTTGGGCGTGAATGTTTGATTCTTTTCTGGAGCGTATTTACCGTCTCAATGTTAGGAAATTATCTTGAGATCCTTCGTCTCGACCTCGATTCATCTTTTGTCTTTGATTGAAAAAGCAAAGCGTAATTTTGTAGATTTTATCCTGAACTATAACATTTATAACTAAGTACACGGTAGTCTTTTTTGCAATGTCGAATATGGTCACATAATATGCAGTACGAGAAGTGATTAGACATAATATAAAAAAGCCGGTTGAGAGCGAGGGTTCCGTACGAACTATTAAAGAGCACTGCATATTGCTCTGACAAAAGATTAACAGTGCCTACTGAGCAATATTTTTTACCTTTGGAAAACTGTTTAGTAAAGTCAAATAAAAAACGGTATTACTTGCTAAACTTCATAGTTCTAGGTCAACGGAACATACCCTATTGTGTTTCCCTTGAGTCTTGAAATATATATATATTTTTCTCAAAAATGCCATGTAATGTTGCCATACCATCGCTAGAAAGACTACAGTAAGTGGAAAATACCGAAGACTTTTTAGAAGTGTCCAGTAAACAGCGAGATCTTAAATTTGGAATCAATATTTATCCAGTAAGTAAGTATGTAATTCCTATTACGTATCAAGATATTTAAATTTCGAAACGCGATTTACATCGTCACCGACCTATAAAAACCTAAGGATGTGAAGGCGATAAGGTCGTATATGAATGTAAACAGATAATTAATCATGTTATTTTATTTCAAATTATTTAATTATATAGTATAATTTTGATATGCATTCTACAAATTGTTTTAATTATAAGTACAGTCCGACAGCAAATTGTAGAAATTAAAAAGTGGCGTCCCTTTTTCTTAGATTGAATAGAATGCACTTGCAATTTACACTTAAATAAAAAGAGGTCAGCACCATTGGCAGTATAAACTTTACTCATGATGCATATTAAAAAAAAAGTAGCGACATGTGCGGAAAGTTTGTATGCTGCGTTTAGTTCATAATTGTGCTGTGTAAAATGAAAATGATATTTCGGAATTCGTTTTTTTTTTATCCTTTAGAAAAAACCTTTGAGTTAAAATAATTAATGGTAAGCTTATGATTTGAACATTAGTTAGAAAATATAACAATAATTAAATTTTATCTTTAAACTTAGATTTGTAAGACAGTGCATATAAGTGATTCCGAAATAGACGGCACTCCTCCACACTAAAAAGCGGAGGCAGAGTTTGTACTTCCGCCTAAATCCAAGGAAAGATATTTAAAAAATGCAAGCGATTCATTATATTATATGGAAGGAAGAAAATCAAGTCAATAATTGGCCAGATAATGTGCTTCTGACTTATTTCAACCATCTTTCTGAGACAATCGGATGGCTACAAAGGAAAGAAATCACTCATATTTAGCACCCAAAATATAGAAAAGTTCTTAAATCAAGCTCCAGATGATAAATATTTGGCGATGAAGGTAAATAAATGCTGCCACTATTTGATTACGCTATATATACTATTTTTTTATCAAAGTATAAACTCATAATTATTTTATTTTTGTTATAGGTTGTTATCATGGGTGTTAATGGTGCCTGCGACGACGAATATCGCAATGTGTCCCCGGGAAATAATAAAAATATCCATTAGCAAATGGCCGAACATGAATGTCACCTTTAATATTTTTTAAATACAAAGTATATTTTTATCTTATTTTCTTGTTTAATTTTTGAGAAAAGCACTATACTTGCTTCGACCGTAAGAGCCATCCTGGCCTCGTATTATAGCCGGGCCTCGCCTACGGCTCGGTCCGTCTAATTCATACTCGGCCAGTATGGCTTACTTACTGGTCTCTGCCGTAATGTACTATTACGGTATAAACAGCCGTATTTTTTTTTTTAGTTAACTTAGAAGCTTAATTTTTTCACAGCTTCAAAGGAATGTAGACCTGAGTTTGAGGTACGAAACCCTAAAAAGATACAATGAAACAATAAACATAAATATCAAATGCTAACAAAAATAAATAAATAATCAAAACTATTTGTCTTTATCATTGATCAAGAAAAGGTAGACTCGCCAAAATACCGAGGGAGACTTAGATTAAGTCAACATCAAACATCGACCGGCTGCAGCAAATACAATGGACGCGCCTTATCCATAACTCATAAAAATGAACGAGCGATCGAACAGCGACTAGAACAAACACAAAGCGACAAACAAGCGCACCTACCTACACCATACCGTGGCAACGATTGTGACCTGACGTTGCAACGGACATTTGAACCCACTAACGAACAGACAAAAGGTTCCCAACGATCACCATTGAAGACATCACATAAAAGTACGCCTTGTTCGACATAACCCTCCATAAACGATATTAACCCTGCTAAAGTTGTTATGAGACAAATCTGAGTGACACGGCATTTTCATTAGGTTGGTATAAGTAAAAAGTTAGTTTAACTAAAGAATTTCTAATTAAAAATTTAAGCTCTTCACGACATAGCAATATTTCAGGCCCGTGAAGGTATTTCCAATAAGGGACTTTGCCAAGTCATAATTCTTGAAAGTTACGGGTAATGAGAATAATGAGATGTGGATGTTACAGCATCTTAAGAGTGAGATACTGTCTAAGCTTACCTGCTCACAATTTGAAGAATCTAGGAGGAATGTCGCTATCGTTTGAGTAAGGGAATTCTCCGTGAATGAATGGATCTTAATGAAAAGGGCTGCTAAGCGGCTATCATATCATGGACTTAGAATAACTACATGCTCACGCTATGAAATAGAAAATTATGTTAAATATAGCCTAGGTCGGTACCTAATTCGAGCGAGGAGAGGAATGGCGCAGCAAATGGCGCATAAATTTAAGTTCGAGAATAAGTCGAGAGCATTAAGAAAATATAGATTACATGTACGGAACATAAAAATGGTCTTGCAGCGGCAACCTACTGCTATTGGATTTATGTTTCACCTCCACATACATCCACACACGGTATTTTGGTCGGGGAATAAAGTAATGATGGTAAATAGGACCTTGAGTTATTCAATGCACAAACCTACGTATTATACAAACGATTTACTGGCATGTTTATGGAGTGTTCTTACTTCTTTTTCAATTCAGATGTATTTATGCTAGGTTGTCCTTTTAGAATACGATTTTATTAGCTCAACCTGTACATAAGTTTGTTTGGAAGTAAGTAATTTTGCGTACAGATAGAGCTACTTCCTTACTACCTATCCCTGGAATTCACAAGGGATAACAAAAATACTTCTGTGCATGTTTACCACATGTGAGTGAGTATACACTGCGATTGTAGTACTTACCTACTTACTTAATATATTAATTATATGCTTGTCACTGAAACTAAATATTTGAAACTGTCGCTTAAAATACAATAAGCTAGAATTGTTTAATGCAAGTTGCAAATGATATTGTACATACTTTGGGAAATAAAATGTATCTAATCATTCATTGGCCAATAAATCCATATGGATATTGTAAAAAACCTATTACTTGTCAGCTCGTAACACCTAAACCGCTGTCCTGATTTGACATAAATCTGCGGCTCTGTTAAGGCTGACCACGCGAAGAAGCGGAAC
Source organism: Apotomis betuletana (assembly GCA_932273695.1). Classification (NCBI taxonomy): domain Eukaryota; kingdom Metazoa; phylum Arthropoda; class Insecta; order Lepidoptera; family Tortricidae; genus Apotomis; species Apotomis betuletana. The sequence continues at coordinate 11,785,244 of OW026303.1, forward strand.
GGAGTGGAGATGTATTACAATGGACCAATCACATTCATCAGTTTTAAATGCACTTCATTTGGGTTTCACAAAGACGCAGTCCGATTAGTTAATTTTCTCCGCTCCGGTTCTGTGGACGTGAAAGCACGTGGGGTGTAAAATCCTAATTTATGGTCACGTTTATTAGGTGTTAAATAAAAGATGTAACACATGCTGCCAAAGATGTAACCCATGCTGGCAAAGATATAACCCATTCGGGCAAAGATATAATCCATTCGGGCAAAGATATAACCCATGCGGTCAAAGATGTAACCCATCCGGGCAAAAATGTAACCCATCCGGGTAAATATATAACCCATTCGGGCAAAGATATAACCCATGCGGGCAAACATGTAACCCATCCGGGCAAAGATATAACCCATTCGGGCAAAGATATAACCCATGCGGGCAAAGATATAACCCATGTGGGCCAAGATGTAACCCATGTGGGCAAACATATAAAGTCGCGGGTGTAGCTAAGTTATGACATAAAAACGGTTGAGTCTTAAGTTAATCAACAAATTTCCGCGTTGTTTCAGTTAACAGTTGTTCAAATATGAACTGGTACTAATTATCAAATACAATCCAAAGTTTCATATTATTTGTACGCCGCGCTGCGGAGTCGCACTAATGGGCTTTCCAATTTTCTTCACCGCATAGCTCTCGCTTATTATTTCTCCATAGAGGACAAAATCTGCTATACGCTGTTACTTTCAGTGTTACTGTAGAATTACGGTACATATTTGAATCTTACTTTGTACACATGGAGGAACTTTATTGTATTCAATTTCTTGTTGTCTACAATTTCGTGCATGTGAAAAATCCCTACTCGGTTTTTTTTTCCTAATACGGTGTGTTGGGGCAACACTTATGTCACCTGTAAAAAAAATTGGTCATGTGGTTATCTCTACACCAAAAAAAGGTTGAAATTGAAGGATGAATTCACAAATCCACATTCGTACTCTACCTACATAAAACCATCAGAATAATTATAGACCCTACATAGCCTTCATAGATCTTTTTACTTAAGTTAATATTATTAGTCGGCTTCCTATGCATTTTAGTTGTAACCAGAAACCGCGTATTTTTCAGGATAAAAAAACCAATGTCACAATCCAGTTCATAATCTGCCTTACCTAATTCGTGTTTGCGTTAAACAAACAAAACAACGTAACTAACAAACGCGGTATACCAGTGAAATAAAAATCGGTAAGAATGTAAAGATACATATTTATTTTTAACATCTTTATTAAATTATAGAATAGAAGTCGTTAATAAAGCCTCTTGAGTCTTGAACAATAATGTTAAAGAGTCCCGGTCAATGCAGTTCTACACCGAAACGAAAATACAGTTCGATAGCGGTGCGCCATCAAGGTAAGAGGATCAGAGCACCCGTAATGCCCTGCCCGGCCTGCACCCTCCAGTCTATAGGCTACTTAGACTTATAGTACATATAAATATCTTATCTTTTGCTGTATCAATTGCATTCTTCGATACTTATAAGACAATTGAAACAATTTCATTTTAATCCTATTTTAATGTGTATCGTGTGGCTCCAGGATTTCAGGCGCGTCTGATCAGGGAAACATGCCATTCTTACTTATCCAATTGTATGTATGTATTTAAACACTTTATTGCATATAAAACAATATTGATAAAAACTCAAAAACAATACATGTGTACAAGGGCGAACTTATCCCTGTAAGGGAATTGTGTATATGATAGTTGTGTTTATTACGCGACAGATACCATTTATTGTCATCATCATCATCATTAGCCTTTTACATCTATAACAGATGAGTTAAGCAGCGTCTAATAAACTGCGGCACTTTTGAAGATGGCTGGATAGCCCGATACGAGAGCGACAGCCGCATAATTGACAAATAAATGTTGCGCCTATCGATGAAGGGGGGAAAGCTGCACGCTGGTGTCTCATGTCGCGCTTGTGAGAAAGAAACAAACCATACTTCATCATGCGCAACCACACCATCGCACATGGTCTTCCTCCAAAGGTCACGATCTTCAGACATAACCTCCCAGTGTTGGGTGTCAATTTGAAGGAGTGTCATTTATTGTCATAGAGTGCGATAATGCATGATTCAATATTTATTTATCACAGGATAAGTGTTGACTTTATTAGTCTCGCTATTAGTCTCACAGGATAAGTGTTGACTTTATTAGGCTGTTGTTGTAAAAGAAGAGTTCTTCTCGGCATCGCATTATATACTGGGTTAATCGCTGGTAAGTTAAAAAAACTCCCAATCTCCCAATAGCGACAAAAATAATAAAAGTCATAAGTACAAATTGTCAAGTATTTCATGACCGCAGTTCGTATTTTTAGTGCAAGCGTAAAAATTTACATAATACTCAGCGTACACGTATCAAAGAGCCGAGAAGATACGCAATCGCGTCACGAAAGTCGACATTTGGAAAGTGGTCACGTAAAATTTTACGTTTGAGCTCGGCATCGGTGCACCGACAGCGCTTCGAACCTAATCCAATCAGAAGCAATGGTGCCGGACGCGGTGTCAATTTTGCAACGCGCCTGCACCGCTATGTGAGAGCATTCGAGAACCATCATATTCGAGACATCGGGGAACGATACTGTTATTAGTAAGACAATAACGTTAATCTCCAAAGTATTATGAGATTTTTGTTAAAAAGAATGCACCGTTTTAGATTTTGGTGAAGCTATGATTTTTTAATAAGGTTTGGGGCAACGAGTTTTTCCATCAGTTTTATCATTCTATTGTATTGATGTAAATTTTCCGACGCGCCACGCCAATGCTATGCTCTCACACTCGAGTAAGTACAACAATACTTGAGACAATGCAGAGATGATACTGTTATTATATACTAATACTGTTATAGATACTGATATATTACTAATAACTTATTCGTAACACAATATCATAAATTTGTAACTTATTTGAGATTTTTGTTGAAAATAGATACAACTCTTCAGATTTTTGTTAAAGAGGACTTTGAAATATGTTATAGGTACAGCAGCGTCCTGCAAAGTATTGCTTTTTAAAAAGGATTGAGGCACTTTTTTCACAGTTTTCTCATCAGATTTGTTACCATTCGCGATGTAAATAACTTCAATAAAACTCTAAATATTTTTTGTGACAACTGCCGTGTTTTAAACAATCACATAACAGAGTTTCTAAAGTTTTACGTATTTCAATTAATTCATACATATTATTTCGATTTTTACGTTTCATTTGATGTTTTTATTTTTAAGTACCGAAACTCCACTGTAACGTCTTATTCACGATACAGACTCAGGCAGTTTCTTAGCCAATTATTTATACGGGCCGGTACGGTACACGTCGTGTCTGTAAATAAAACAGGCTGAGGAAGCCTTTAATAGTTATTATTTACGGGCCCTAATAACTGGCGGGATGCACGCGCTGCGCCGGCCCGGACTCACCTAGAATATTTTAAGGGCCGTTAGCCAATTTCTTTGCATGCATCATGGCATAGCCCGTCTATACATACTTATAGTTTAGCATGCTGCGTTTTGGCTTTGTCCTGTTGCGGTGCAGTCAAATGTTTTGGAACATGGGCCCGTCTGGAATAAGGGTTATTGACCTATTTCTTTGCACACTACAAGAGGCATGGTGATGGTGATGGCATGTGTTTATTATTTACGGGTCCTAGTAATTGTGTACCTGTCAATACTAATTGATCAGATTCAAATGTTTTCTTGAGGAAGCTCTAGATTTGGCCTCGCGCTACGTTGCGGTGCCAGGGCGGCAGATCTAACATTGTAAGTTTTGAATAAACACAACTCGGCAGAAGATACTACCCGCCTGACAAACCGCGCGCTCCGCGCCGTGGCGTCGGCAGTGGCCGGTGGGAAAACTACTTATTCCTTCAAGAACAAGTACAGAATTATGCTCAAAAACCTTGTAGGCATTCGCAAGCTGGTGAGAATAGATTTGATGCAAGCTGAATCTTAAAGATTTGATAAAATTATAACTGAACACAGCAAAGCGCGAGATATTTTTGCAACTAAAAGGCAATTGCCTCGCATAAATTAGGGCAGATAAATGACGGACATTACTTATAATTAATGTTTAGGTGGTCGTAATCGCATCGCGCAAAGTGGCGCCGCCATTACTCCACAGCTGCTGTTACCGAAATATTGCCCAAAACACCATTTTCCGCTTCGGGTGATTTTCTCTTTGCCAGTTTTTACATGAAAAATACGTATTGTATAAAAATTAAATTAAATGCTGCAAAAATCTACGTGCTTATAAAGCACGCCAGTTTTGTTATAAACTTGATATATATTATTTGAAACGCCATTTAAAAAAAAACCTTGCTATCGTCAGGTGAGAATAGGTTGTTTGTGTCATACTACAGTCAGTTGCCATGGTTTACAGGAGAACGTAAAGAAAGAAAAACTTGAAGTTTACGTAAACTTTTGTTACTTTGTGAATCTTAACTTTACTTTCCAAATGTTTCAATTAAATCAAAGGTACGTTCTCATTGTCCGGGAGGATATGATTACAATGATCTAATTCCTTTCTCACCCGTATATGTATAGTTAATTAAAACGTTCGATATATGTCTTTATTTGGTATAACTTGTTCAGCATTTTTGTGTACATAGTGTATCTAACTCAAAATGGTCGTCTTTTAAGTAGTAATTAGGCATTCCCTGCAATTCGAATCACGCCTGTAAAAGCCGTCAACATTCGGCGGGTGTGTCGACGAGATGTCACAATTTCCTGCACTTAACAACACGGAAGCAATTTTGACGACTCATCAAACGACGGACACCGATCGAAGTCAGACAGATGCCTATCATTAGTTTACTGCCTTCGGCGACAAATTGTTAATGGAAGTTTTTCGACTTAATTGCTGTTTTTATGAGGACGTCTTTAAGTAGTTCGGAAAGCTCGCGTTCAAACTATGCAAATTAAAAGCGTTCGAAGAACTCGTTGATGGCGAAATCGACAACAAAAGTCTACAAATCATCGATTGGTTTCACAGCAGATGCGCGTCGTATTTTATGTTCACGCACGTACTTTTTATAAATACTTACATCATGTTAACCTAATTTTATATAGGAAGGTGATATGTTTATCTTAAGCAGAGATAGTACAGTCAAACTGTGAACATAGTTTCGTAGGAAACTTTCTTAGAACTGAGTTTCTTTTACTCTGTATAAAAATAAAAAATAAATAAAAATATTCTCACATAACTTGAGAATTGTAGCCAGCAGATGTGCACCACAACAACGTAATTATTTTAGAAGACTTCATCAAACGCCGCACGCCAATCGTAGTCATATCAGAGGCCTAATCATCAGTTTACTGCTTTTGGCGACAAATTGTCAATTGAAGCTTTTTGACTCAATTGCTGCTTTTCTAGAAACGTCTTTTCTTTCAAGTAGTTAGGGGAGGTTTGTGTTCAAACTATGGAAATTAAATGCGCTCAAAGAACTCGTTGGTTCGAGTAGAAGTCGGCAACAAAAGTCTACAAATCGTCGGTTGGTTCCGGAGCGAGACGCGTCATCAAAGTTTGGGAATTGTGGCCATCTGCTGCTCGCTCGCTCTCAGATTACCGTCGGGAGCTTCATTTAATCGTTTTATTAATACGCCGACAAATCGTTTACTGCTACCGCTCCGACCGTGTTTTACATTCAAACAAGGTTTTTATCGTACTTATTGCCATTTAATACAGCGGTTGAATAATATTTTCTGGTAAAATTACAGTTGAACGTTTCAACGGTTTAAGTGACCGAGCGAGCGAAGCGTCTCCGTTTCAGCTTCTACAAAAAAAATTTCGTATGTCCGTAACTACAGATTTTTCAGATCAGTTCGGATCAGATCGGATTTCCGGCTGTTCTCGCCTACATGTCGCATTTCTCAACCGATTCATGTGAAATGGTATTGATTTTTTTCAAAATGGTGGAGTTAAGGGGTTTGAAAGCGTAAAAAAATAACAAAATTGTAAAAAAAAATACATAAATTTGAGGTCTAGGTACAACGCATGGGACCACTTGTTTAAATTATCAGCCTTTCAGTACCAAAAGCTACTCTATCCATATAGTAAATTATTGGCCCCAGGGTTGAGATAATTCATTAATTATCAGCCTATGATGCGGTGTAGATAAGTGTTTTCAATCACTGCTATAGAAAACCTCGTAACTGTGGTCTAAGATAGTCCATCACACGATTATTAAATAAGTATTACAATATCTGTTACTATAACATTCACGGGTTTCTCAAAAAATTACGAATGCTTTGGTCGTAAGTTATCTGCATAAAATAAACTGTACGCGATTAAACAAATTTCGAAAATCACAACAAAATGCTCACGACAAAGAAATATCTTTTATTTTTTGACTACACATTGATATTTTCTAGACACGTGGCAGCGTGTCCAGCCAAGTTCACCGCGGGAACTGGCGAGCAGCAGCCGTGTGTTATATTACTACTAGACTCTGAGTGGCACTGCCGAGCCGGTTGGTTCTGGTCTTCGGATTGCCACACCGAGTAAGGCGCTCTATGTGTCGCGCTTGCATCACTCCGCCGTGGCTGATGATGTGGTTGAGTACGTTGTAAATTAAATATCAATATAATAAAATATAACAGTATTATTATCAAGCTAACAGTGTAAGTAGCAGGACGTACACTAACTTGCTTACTTACTTTAACGAAAATAGGTTAATGATTAGACAAATATAATATAAACTTGTAGGTATGTGAAAAATAGCCAAGTCAAATCTTGATATTGAATTACACTCCAAGTAAAATAAATGAATTGAGTAAATAATTGTTTGTTTTAATTAAACAATATATATTAACTGAGGTAGCAAAGAACTTGACACCCATATAGATCTCAATTCTTTTGTCGGCGAAGTCGACAACGTTGCACGCGATATTGAACTTGGCTCTCATTTAACATGTTTGTTTTGATGGGATTTATTATTAACAGGTAAGTAACTTGGAATTTGCAAATACAAAAAAAATAAGTAAAACATACAAAAAGTAGGTATACTGATAGACCTTTTAGTCCGACTCGTACTTGGCCGGTTTTTTATTCGTAATTCCCAAAAAGTAATATGGAAGTAACCATAAATAGAAAGAAGTTAAAATACCTGGAATGAGAATTCTGTTTAGTAAATTTAAAGCAAGTCTAAGAATGATCGGTGGTTAAACGTCGCTCGCGTGAACTCAGTAGTTGCGAGGCAGGTAACGCTAAATGTTTCACGGTTTAATCAAGCCCCAGCCATCAGCAAGACAAATAGTCTGCTCATCTGCATCTATACGAGGAACCTGATACGTTTCCGATTATTTTTCACACTATTGTGATTAGTTTAGGGTTTGGAATAACGGGAAACTTTAGTATGGCGAATCTAATTTCCCGGTATATTTGTGTTTTTCTCAGTCTACCTTTGACAACGGTAACTGGAAAGTTGCCAAAACGTCAGGGAGGCTCAAATAATTAATATTACGCGATATAACCCGTTTAAATCGTTTTATTACATTTTTGCACTGTGTGCCTTAATAACCGTATGCTATATCTATATCTATAATATTTCTTATAATTCTAATACATAATACACGTTAATATATTATACTCACTAGTAATGAAAATATGCCTACTCTGTTTATAAATTACCATACTTACAAAGCGTACCTACACGTTTCAATGCTTATGACTGTAGTTAACCACGACAACTAGCGTAAAACTTTTGAGCGTAGTCAGGTCATGGCTTACATCTTGTGACCACGTATTGATATTTGTATTGAGAAATTTTAAGGGTATGTATTGGCGTCTTTGTTGGGCTCACGTTCACGTAGCGGTCGGCCGAGTGCTCAATCGCACTAATGGCAAGAACCGCAAGCGCAGTCTCCGGGGAGAGACTAACTAAATATGTAATGGTTATTCGGATCGCTCTCGGCACACTTAGGCCCCGCATTGACCAGATAAAGTTACCTACGCGCCTAAATTACCGTCTAGGCAAGCACCTCGGGCACCCCTAATAGCATCCTGCATTTACCGCCTATTAATTATTACATTCTATTTATAATTCCCTTGATATTAGAATCTCACACGTCGAACCATAAAAACCCGGCGCAACGGCGCGCCCGAGTTCAAAAGGAATTTCAGAAAGTGCGAGTGACTGCAGTAAAACAACTTTTGAGCCTTATTTACTCGTTCCGAAATTGCAGTGGGTTTAAGCGAGATTTCATTTGTATGGGAGCCGGCATAATCTGGAATAATACCACAGTGGCAGCGGCGGGCCTTCAAAGACGCCACTCGTCCGCGCCGCGACTCCGTGTAATGAGTTTTTTAAATGCGCAACACATTCACACCACGCGCTCCTCGGGCTTAGCAAGTGCAACCGTAAAAGCAGTATCGTTTAATTATAAATTGAGAGCATTTTAAGCAGCTAAACGGAACTCCTGTAACGTCTTAATGAAAAGTTTCTCAACTTTTTGGATGGGTTTCTTATCACCGTCAGTCGTACTCCCGTGGGTCTAATGTAAAATGCAGAGACGAAATCCAAGAAAAGCCGTTGCGCGATCTCCGCTAGACTATTCAAAATTGGACGGATTATGAGGAATTTAAAGGACGATGACTGAGTATGGACGAGAAACGTATTTTTAAATGAGACAAATTCTCCTTTTGTACGACGGTTCGTGTTGTAGGTACCTAAATTGTCATGAATTTCATGAAGAGACTGATTAAAATTCTTTGTTACGCTGATTATGGAGTATTCGACGTAATAAAAGTAGATTGTTCTCACGCTGAGAGGTACAATTTGCTCTTAAACGGTTGCCATTTCTTTGGTAATAAAACGATGTATTTTAAGTGTACAATACCTTACAACGTTGTATGAAGATAAAAAAACCTAGTAACATAATTGCTCTAAATCATGTACTAAAACTGACCCCACCGTCCCGATACGTACCTACTATACAAGATTTAAAGACGTTGTTCTGTACTCTTACCATGAGTTTACAGTGACCGTACTCGCTCTTTGGTTTGGTGGTCACTGACTCAAAGACCATTTCAACTATTTTGGCACATTGATGGAGATTTCTAACGATAGTTATAATTTATAAGATAACTATTTTTGCCCGATTAATGTAAAGCAAAAAGCAAAAATTGCGTGCATCCATCCTATTCATCAAGACAAACCAAAAAAGATCCAGTTCCATCAATATTATAATTAAGTATGAACCTTTAAATATTTTTGTTCCTAAATAAGGCATAAACTTATAAAAATATGATGAATAAATGCTATGTTAAATCATAGGATAATAAAAATGAATGTACAGTATCTCATTAGACACTTCATGTTTAAGTTTCGCAACAACATATACAGCTAGGAGCTGCATGCTATGAACAGTTATCATAGGAACTGTTCATAGCATGCAGCTCCTAGCATATACCTACTATACATATATTACGTACACGAGAATGTGCGATGCAGGCTCGGCTGCATAACGCACAGAGGGCGCGGAAGGAACACAAGGACTAATTACTGGCCTTGGAGCTCTATACGGAGCTACATCTTCGACGACAGCGGGGGAAGTGCGCCTTAGGGCGCGGTGCTTGCCACAGGCAGCCGCACGACCTTTGTACGATTTATTATGTCTGTAAAAACGTTTCACTGTTTTACACTCTGCTCAGAACATTAATGAAAATGACTTAATACGATTTTTGTACCTGTAAATAGTGTATATTTAGAAAGTGAGACGTAGGCTTGGCTGCACGCAATACAGAGGGCGTGGAAGGTACAACAAGGGACTAATCACTGGTTCCGGAGCTTTACACGGACCTGCGTCTTCGACGACATCGGGATAAGTGCGCCTTGAGCGCAGCGCGTGCCACAGGCAACCGCCCGACCTTTATGGCGTTGCGCTGAAGGCAATAGGTACATTTTTCTGCGCTTGTTTACGTTTATACGTAAACTTTTGACTATTCAACGAACCCGTCTCCAGATGAAACAAATACTAGGAGAGTAATGAGGATCATTGGCTTGTGTTTCTATTTTTTTTCGTGGATTAGTATTAGTTTACCTTCTCATTCGGCAATCAAACATTTTCCAAGATAAAATACAAACGTACACTACTATTACCTAATTTTAAGTTTAGTTTAGTAATAGAAGTAATATCTCCGGTCCTTTTTAACGTCGTGGATCTTGGTTGAGTTGAGCGTTGATGAGACAGTCACTCGACCGTTAGAACACCTATTTTTACCCGGTTGCGCGACATGAAAGATCGGGTTATTAAGTTTTTGAAGCGTATCTAAGAAATATACCTATTTGTATAAATTTAATACAACCTCAACATGCTAAGGTTACCACCCGTTGTACATTTGTAAAAAGGCGTAAGGCAGAAATGCACATGCAGCGCGAACACGGAAGGAAAAGCCTCGCTAATTACTGGCACCGGCTTCCTCGGCCTCGGGGGAAGTGCGAAGGTGGCCCTGGTGGTGTGACGTTCGTTGTGCATACGACATCACTTGATTTACTATCCTATTTTGTTCTTCACCGAGTATAAATCTGGCCCCAGCCACAGAATAAAGACACTACAGAAGCCGCACTCTTTTGTTATTTGCCGCTTTTGCAAAAGCATTAGCCTACTCGTATCTGATTGGCCATTTTTAATGACGTACGACGCTGTTGGTTGTAGCTTCTTTGGGGCGTGTCATACTCCTAGGGTTGCCTACATTAGCAAAAGGGAAACTACTTCTCTGTGTATAATTATATATGTGTGTAATTATTTTAAAAGCTACTTTTAACAAAATACGTTCAAAATAAGACGGACCTAGCGCGATCTTTATAATGATGGGCTCTAAGAGTGCCTACTGATCTTTGGATTGGTTTAACGTTAACATGTGCGGTTTTTGCTTTTCAAACTAATTTGATTAGCATTAAGATCCAGTATTATAAAATTGACCGGATTTTGTATCCTGGAAGTGCTTACTAGATCTCAGGACTGGTTCAACGCAGTCACGTGCAGTTTTCGTATTCTGATTCACTTTGATGAGCAATTAGAGCCAGTATCATAAAATCGACCTAATGATGGACCCCAGAAGGTTCTACTGGATATCAAGATTGATTCAAACTAGACATGTGCGGTTTTCGATTTTCGACATTTATTTTATTTTGTTTATTTATTTATTAAACCTAATTACACAGCATAACAGATAACCAAGGCACTGTGAAATTATAAATATTAATAATAACAATATAACAATGATATACAAACATTTGAAAAACATACATTAACGAAATCAATTACACATTACAAATTCAAACTGAAGACAGACGGACATCCATCCTCTCACAGAACTTCAAACATTCATCACACAATAATGCCCATCTGCTCACAAATACGTCACACTCCGGGGCTGATGCGAGGAGATTGTTCAAGAGGCGTAAAACGCGGACTAGCGGGATTCTCTTCGAGACACCGTGCGCGACGTCGGCACCGCCAGCAAGGGGCGGGCGGTCACGAGGTCTGAAACTAAGTTTGGTCAACGACGGGACGTGTAGTCGCACTAACTGCCCTACTAATTCTGTGGAATCAGACTCACCGCGCAAAATTTTGCTGGTAATCGTAAGAAGAGCCAAATTACGTCTGACCTCTAGAGAGTTAAAACCCAAGGCTCCCAGTAAATATTTGGTTGGGTATAAGTATGGGTAGTACCCATACATTTTTTTGTACAAGAACCGTAGGAACACTTTCTGTACTCTCTCCAGAAGTAAGACATAAGTTACTTCGTGGGGATTCCAGATGACAGAAGCCGTCTCTAGCTTACTTCGCACTAAAGCATAACATACCAAGACATAAACATAACATTACTATAATCTATGCACAAATTAAATTAGGTAGAGAAATAAAAGTGAGAAGGGCACATTACTCATGGAACAACCGCGCACCAGAAGACGCAGCGAAGGAAGGCCCCCAACAAGGTAGACCGACAATCTGGTGAGGATCGTGAGCAGAAACTGGATGAGAGCGGCGCACGACCGATCGTTGTGAAGAACTTTGGGGAGGCCTTTGTTCAGCAGTGGACGTTTGTCGCCTGATATGATGATTAGGACACGACAAAGAGTCAATATCGTCAGGTAAATTTTATTATACTGGGTCTAAATGTTCATTATGGTAAATCGAAATGTGAAAGCCGCACATGTCTGCGTTGAACCAATCTTGAGATCCAGTCCATATTTCCAGGGCCCATCATCAGGTCAATTTTATGATACTGGCACAATACTGGCTGTTAATGTTCAGTAAAGTGAGCATAAAAACGAAAACCATACTTGTCTACGTTGAACTAGTCCCGAGATCTAGTAGGTAAATGTTCCATTATCAGATCATGACTTAATGTCGATGGAAAAACCGTAATAGTAACCGTATTGTCTTACCAATAAAAAAAATTAAAATTTATTTACACTTTACTCAGATAATCGGTGAACTTACGTACAAAACGATTCAATGTAGCGAACACTGAATCTCTTCCTTTTTAAAGTCGGTTAAAAATAATAAAAAAATCATAATAATATATAAATAATAATAAAAATATAATCGATGCGTTGTCTTCGCTTCGAACGTGCCGACCCTAGCCGAATAAAGGCGGGACGATGGGCGGGCCGGGGCACAATTGTGACCCGAAATTAGTCGGTATAATTTTTGACACTTCGGCGGAGTGAAACGCCCTTGCCCCAGCGAAAGAAAGGTCGTCTAACATTGACTTGTGCGCCCAATAATTTTATACAAAAAAAATGAACAATTATTAAGCAGTATGTTTTATGATATATGCATTTTCATGCAGTGTGGTTTGATATAAACCCCTAAAAAACTAAAGAATAATTATATAAATAAGCACCTGGACAATTGTAGATGACCGAATTAAGGAGCAGATACAGAAAACGGTACTACTGCACCTCTGCCACAACTGTGACACTCAACTTCTTCTAGTATGGGAAATACTACCTATCTCTTTCCAAGCAGCACCGCGAGAATGTGACGGGTGACGCTATGTCGTACGACAAGAGTCGCATAGCATAGTTGCGCGTTGCGCTACACGGATTGGACACGGGAAGCATCGCTCGGAGAGCTTTCGGCAGTTAGGGCCACAAGTAGTAACAAGTTCTACTATTTTATTACTATGTTTTTCCTTATGCATTACTTCAATTACAATGTTATTATTTTATATGTATGTTTTAACGTAATTGGGATATACCATTTTTTTACGACTTATGTTAATTCCGAAACCAATTCCGGGAATATGGCGTTTATATCGCAATAAACAATAAGATTGTGACAATATGACACGTTACGTTTTGTTTTTTTAATAGAATATTTTTATCGATTCTATTTCAATGTGGAAATACCACATTTTGTTTTTATACATATTGACATAAAGGAAATCGTAAATTATGAAAGAAAAATGTAATCAATAAAATTTAGTTCGTACCTCCTAACTGCATCTTAACCTGTGAATTTGGGCGCTCTGGTGTTAACTGGGACGAAGCTAGCGAGGGTATGAAAATGAGACGATACGGTTCGAGAAAAGGTAGGTAGTGCTCCGCTTCTTTTCTGTTCGTCTTGGCGGGGGCACTACCGTGCCCCCAGATGTGATCCACTGCAGTGTAAACAGGACTCGAACCTGCGACCCGTTCTATCGGGTCGATTTGTGTAAGATTGTCCCTTAATATTTGTATATTTATTTATTATTAAATTAATATTTTAAAGATCCTTGTACATTAACAGATCAAGTAAATTTGTATGAACAATATCAATTTGCTCCCGAAAATCGCTTACGCAAGAACCCTGCAGTGTGTAATTAGGGACCGCACACGACACAACCCGTGTGCTACCCACTGCCACTGTATTTACCCCAAATTGATGTTAAATCGCTTTGTTTGCGCATCCAATCCCGAAGTAATTTCAGTGTTACAAACAATTTTATGGACTCGTTGTCTTTTTAAGCTCTCTGGGAGTGTTTACCTAAATTGCTATTCTTCAGCGAATGAAACATGGCAGTGGTATGATTTAGATTGCTGTAACACATTTAGTCTTTGTTAATTTATCAATACTTTTTCACACAAAACAACCGACTTCAACGAGTAAGATTGTATTTCCGAGAACAACTAAACGCGTACTACAAAGACAAGCCTATCATATTTGAAAAGACCCCTCGGTTCCTCTTGGATCTCGTCATCACCAAAATTTTATTGGACTAATTTGGAGATGCCTACTCTCGAACAAAGAAAATATTTTCGTGATCGGTTCATAAATAACGGAGTTCTAAGGTAATGAACATTAAAAAATATAATATAAAGAATAATAAGTACAACCAAATTGAGAACGTCGTCAATTTTGAAGTCAGTTGAAAATGAGAATTTATTTAATGGCTGAATTGATTCAATGTGAATTATTAACTATATCAAACCAAGAGATTTATGTTTTTTATCATGCTCACCTACAATTTCTACGCGACAGTGAAAACAGCATATTTTCAACCCGTTCAAAAAAGGAGAAGGTTCTCAATTGGATTGTATGTTGCTTTTTTATGTATTTTACGTGATCATTCCGCCAATTATGAATCAATTTTGTTTTTTTTTTTCAAGATTCGAAAGTTTTAAAATCGTCAAAAAAACAAAATATATACACATTTCGTTCATTGAAGTCGGTTATTTTTTAAAAAACGTGATTATCTGTTCAGTATTATTCATGTGTTAATCCCGAACATACTGACAGACAGACACAACGAAAATTTTTGTTATGTAAGTAGATTGATGATATTAAGTTGTGACAAATATAAGCAACTAAAAGTATCCTAAAATAGGCTTCAATCTCAAGCCATTTCACTTAATAAAGTCTAGAAAGCATGTCACAATGGAGAGCAGAAAACGTGACCCGAACCTGGTGGGTTAATATTAGCCACAATATAGCAGCGATCTTTTATTTTAAAACTTTAGGCTCCTTTTTACGACTTTAAGTGCAATGATTTATTAAAACGAATTAAATCAAAGTGAAATAAAAATTAAATTATTAAACTGCTTAGAAATAATAATTCTATGTTTGCTGAAAGAACGTTAAATATAATATAAACTAGGTTTACTGAGTTTAACCCGAATTAACGCTAGACCTAACTGTAAGTAGTCTCAACATAATTTTAGTAAAAGGAAGGAGTTGTAAATATCAAACGAAATTTTTAGCAAACAGTGTAGTATAAGAGGCTACGAAGTGTCGGCGGGAGCCGTGGGGAAGCCATTCATAATATTGTAATAACGGCCTCAGCAGCAGTTATTCCGTGCTTAAACGTTTTACTGCGGTCATTATCTACCCGCTGAAAGGATATGCAGGCGATAAATTGTAAGCGTTACCTACACACGAACACCTAGCCTCACTGGGTACTTATCCGGATTCGGCAGAAAGGATTAATTCAATACTACAATTATGACGTCTGATTGAATTGCACCGCAACCGCAGGCAAGTCATGTGTACAAAATATGCATAAATTAAACGGTTTTTGTTACTATTTTCCCCATAAAACGCATCAGTTTCACGAAATGCAAAAAATAGACTGATAAAACTGGCGTGCAATCTTTTCCGAAAGCAATTGATATCAGTTAGGTATCTTAGTGGTAACCGTGAACATGTATCGGATATCTCAATGTTCACATAAAGGGAACGCGCCTTTCCTTTGGCAATAAAGAAACCATTTAATCGAAGCTTATCTGCCCGGAAGCATTCATTAGATGATTGCCTTACTAGTGGCCTCTCGACTCCACCCTTGCGACATTTTACGTATTAAATCCGACAAAATACTCGACACCGGTTTTTAATAGCAGCGCTCAAGTAAATTAATGATAACAATAATTTAAGCAATTTGGAGTGAGTCAATTGAATAAGTGGATAGGAAATATTTGCAACTTTAAGGCCGGGTAATAAATAACGACGAAGGCGTGAGGTGGCGAGGGTTCGGGGGCTAATTATAAACATTTAGGACAACAACCTGAGTACTCTTGTATCCGTTCTTAGTAAATTACCAAAATAATCGTAAATTAAATAATGGCCTTATTTCAGGCACACAGATTTCAACTCCTAAAAATGCTAACTAGACGAAAAAATCCCAGTGTACGTAGGACGTGGTACATCTAATTCATCAAGATAATAAATAACAGGCATACCTATACAAATTTGAGCGCCATGAAATTTACAATCCTTTCGTGCAACTATGCTCTTTATATTGGCGGCCTGCCTTTAACCCAGGAATCCCACAGACATCCATATCCAATACATAATTATTATATAGGTATATACAATAAGGAAACTGCTAGAAGTAGATATTTTGCAAAGGATAATAACCGTAAGTAGCTCCTATCTTTATACATCTGCCCTAAACCAATACGTGTGAATGTAGGGGCAGTGTAAATGTTTTTGTAAATACGCGAGAGCAAACAGGAGGAGACACGATGGCCCTCGTATCGGATACTGCGCCAAACGAGGGCGCCAGAGCAAATAATTCTATTAGTGGGACTTGACCGGTCTCGACGGCGGTTGATGTATTAACTGTATTGTGCTACTTTAAAATCTCAGCGAAAAAATACGTAGCTTTAGATGCACTTTAACTGACTCTATTATTTTGAAGCAAGTTTTTTAAGCAATTATAGATTGAAATTAAAGGTTTATTCTACATGACCGTGCACCACTCATGTAGTGATCCTCACCAGAACGTTGGTCCATTATCTTAAGATGAACTAAAAATGAACATTTCTACCACAGCGGCCATCGGTTCTACGACCAACGCCGTGGGGGCGTAAGTCTGACAACCTTCGTTCTCCTGCGGATCGCCTCATCACAACTCAAATAATAAAGAAAGCCTTATTTTAGTAGCTTTCAGATTTTGATGTGAGAACGGCATATAAGTTTAAATTGGTAGTTTAAGTTTCAAATGCAAATAAAACGCAGCACGCGAGTTCTACATCATACATTTGGAACGTTCACTTAAACTTCGATCGTACAACATAAATCTCTATCAAAATATAATAACAGTAATAGTACCTACAGCACAACATAAGGTAGGCAAGCAGTTCAAAAGTGGTGCATAGCAGAGAGGATCGCGCGAGTCGCGGCCGTCGGCAGGTGGCTTAAATTACCGCATTTGTTACACGTTTACACGAAACTGTATCAATATTTCATGCGGATTTACACGAGCTATCGCGAGGGTTTGCATTTTGCTATCCTAAAAATACGCGCACTTGATACCGGCCGCGCGCCGTGTTACTAAATAATACAAAATCTATAATGCAATTCCACGATTAAGAAATCATAGAATAACGGATTAGGCTGATATAGACATTTAAAAATGCAAATATAATATGTATTTTGATATTCCACTTATTTTACATATTTGTACGGGACTAGCGGTCTAACAGAATGAATGTATATACGTTGGCATATAAGTACTTTATGTATTTTTTACTTGTATATAGATACAAAGGATAAATAAGAAGCCAACATTTTATGCGATCTATTGCAGTCGAAGTAAATAAGTATTGTCTGTATTGTATTGTAACTATTGTATTGTATTGTATATATATATATATATATATATATATATATATATATACAATATTGTATATATACAATATTGCGTCGGCCTAAATCGCATACCTCGTAACTCCATTTTTTTTTTAAATCATGTTTTGACACTTTTAGATAGTACTATTCTGAACGCATCTAACGGCAAAACTTTTAAATACCAAAAATAAACCGTTTACGTTTAAAAAGCAAAATAGAAAACCTCGCAACTCCCGACCGCCATTTTGTAAAAGAAATACCTCGTATCTCCCCCCCGCCGCCACTCCCTTCAGTACAGTTTGCGATGGCGTTGTGACTGCACGTCAGTTTTGCTTAAATATTTAGGAAGAAAACGGGTGCTGAATAACAGGTATGTGTAATAAGGTTCTACGATTTTACTGATTGTGTATTCTTGATAGATATTTATCATATTTAAACACATTAGACTATTAAAAATGTCGTTTGGTTGCGTGCCGTGGACATACGAGGTTTGCATCGCGTGGATCTTTACGCATGAAGATTAGTTACGTGGTCTTCTACGCAAATTATTTAATCTTTCTGTGACTGGTCGAGACTTTATCTCGTGTTTAAATAATTATTTTATAAATCCCGACGTTTCTAATACGAAGTTATGTCCGTAATGTAAGTAGCCGATCCCGGTGGTTTTGCCGCTGGTCAAAAGTCATGAAAATGTATGTAGGCAAAAAACTCAAGTATCTATATAGTTGTGACTTGTTCGAATAGACATATTTTTTGTTTTTGTCACTATTTTAATTTATGTTATATCTAGTCGAACT
Organism: Apotomis betuletana; assembly: GCA_932273695.1. Classification (NCBI taxonomy): domain Eukaryota; kingdom Metazoa; phylum Arthropoda; class Insecta; order Lepidoptera; family Tortricidae; genus Apotomis; species Apotomis betuletana. Next base: position 11,803,631 of record OW026303.1, read on the forward strand.
CGAGTCCTATCTACAAAAAATAGGTGCTTTACTTAAGTTTTTTTACTTAATAATGTTTTATTTTGTAGGCGGATACTAAAATGAATCAACAAAGGAAAGCAAGACTGCAGAAAATATTTTCAAAACTAGACAAAAACGTACCGGATATAGGACGAGGACGTTAATACGCATTATCTAATAAATTCAAAGTAATAAATATAATATTTAAGGAAAACATTAAAAAACTTTGGACTTGGACCACGCCGGATAAACAACACAAAAATCAGATTGACTATGACTGTACTGAGCAACTACTCACAGCTCTTCACAAACATAGAAATTTTGAATAACAGAATATTCCCCAGCGACCATAGATTAGTGAGAGGCACCGTTCAACTACAAAAAACTAGAAGAGTTCGAGCGACATTCAGCGAACATAAGAGTCGATCTATCGTGCGACAAAAATCAACAAGAATACCTCAGGACATTAAAGGAAAAAATAGAAAAGATGCAGTGGGAAAATAGCGACGACATAGAGACGTTCTATTTTAATTTAGAGACAGCCAAAACAAAGTCTTAAAGCTGCCATTCTCGAAAAAAAGTAATAAAGAAATACTAACTGACGAAACTAAACAACAACTTAAAAGGCGGACTCTACTACAGTCGAAACCATCAAAAACTAAAGAAGAGAATAAAGAACTAGCGAATCTCTATAAAACTACTAACAAATGTTAAAAAGGGACTATGGAAACTACAGAATGGAAGTGATCGAAAAAAACCTTGTCAACACCGGAAGCCAAAAGAAAGCGTATAAACAACTAAATACAGAGAAAACATGGATACCCCCATTGAAAGCGCAAAACAAAACAGGCAAGATACAAACACGAAGAGCTAATAAGCATTGCAACAGACTTCTACCGGAATCTTTACCACGATGAACACAACGAAGAAAATGTATTACAAAACCACGAACCACAGCTTAATACACCTATTATACATTTTGACTACAGATAAATTAAAGAAAAAATTTAAAAATTGAAGAAGGATAAAAGCCCGGGCCATGGCAATATTCCAAACGAAGCTCTAAAAATTGGGCAGAAAATACTAATAGGTCCAATAATAACTCTATTTAATAAAATTTTGGATATGAAGAAAACTCCAAGTAGCTGGGGAGTCCCAAATCATTTTATTGTACCTACAAAAAGGGAGATCCTTCCGATATAAACAACTATCGGCCTATCAGCCTGCTGCCAACCTTATAAAAACTGTTCTCTATGCGAGTAAAGTTATATCAAAAGTAAAATACAATACAGAAATAAAAAAGTATATATAAACACATTATAAAAAAACCTAACCTAGGGTGCCGCCAGCGGGGCCCAGGCTACCGGTGGTTAGGGCTGCAGAGAGAGGAACCTCCTGACGATGCGCGCGGTGTCCAGGAGTACCGCCTCCTGTATCTGGCCCTTGATCAAGCCATCTAGCGAGAGTCTCTTAAGATGTTTATCGAGACTCATCGCTACAAGACCGTTCGCCGAAACGACTATCGGGACGATGATCGTCGAGTCAACATCCCACATGGCGGTCACCTCGTGAGCATGATTATTATAGAATCGTTGAAACAAAAATGTATAATTATAATTTTGCTACCCACATTTTTGAAGCCAGAAGAGGCTTTTCTGTTTAAAGTTTAATAAATATTTTTTAATTTGCTAGTTTTTTATTTTTTTTATCGACAATTACCTTGTTCAGATCAAAAGACTATTCTCTATTTTTACGGATTTTTATAGCAAAGCTCTTAACTCCCGATTAGCTTTCTAAAATTTTCAAGAAAAACTCGTAACTCCAAATTGTCCAGGTTCAGGTGATTACAAAAAAAAAAGGTTTTAGCAATCTGACGGCTAAATTTAACTTAACATTATGTAAAAAAAATACTCAGCAAGTCTTCATGCAAAATTTTTGGTAATCAAGTTTTTTGTGCCTCCTGTAAAATTTGGTCAGATTGAGTTACGAGGTTTGCGATTTAGGCCGACGTTTGGCTTTATCGTTTGTATCTACATACAGAATAAGAAATGTGATACGAGTATCACCACAAAAATAGGATCAACACTCATTCTGTTCAATATTTTAAATTTTTTCATATATAAAAGTGCCGTGTTACTGGAAACCTCAAAAGGGGTTTTCCACTGATTATGTTAATGAATAGAGGTACATACAATGAACTAATTTACAATTCTAATGAACGTATCATTCATTCAGTTAGCTGAAAGTAACGATACTTTTTTTATAAAATCATACTTGAATCATATTAATCATTTCGCTGGCCCAATATTACAGGGCTTTATGTTAAATTTTCAGACTAGTAAAAATGAGACTTCCTTCATGTCATTATAATGTTCAAATTTTAACTCGTCAAAATTGAAACATAGAACCCTGTTATATGAGCCTGCGATTTCTAAGGACGCTTAAATTGTCATTGAAATTATGTTTAGTCCTTATTTTTACAAATCGTTCAAACTAAACTAAAGGATGATTGATATTTCCAACATATATTCTCTAGTATTTTTTGTTGTCCATTATGTGTGTTATTTATGATTGGCCGCAAAATATTATATTATTATATTACGTATTGTATATTGCGGCTAATCGAAAGTTCTTCCAAACAAGCAAGCGCTGAGATAATCCCCAACAACCAGCAAAGTGTTGGCGCACTCGTAGAAACTATCATTTCAATGAGACTGGCTGAATCCTTACAATGACAACTCACTCAAACGCGAAGCGAACTATTTCCATAAGAAAGGCATTGCGAAAGTTTTTCAATTTTCAAGTGACGCAGGTATGATGGAACTTTGGCTTCGGACCACGCTGCGGCTTGTTCGATGCGAGCACCACAACTTATCGTTTAGCCAAGGCCGGAAAACAATGCATTAAGACACTGAGTATTTTCTGTTGAGATAACATTTAGGGAGGACTCGCATATAATCGGAATATTTAGGGCTGACATAAATAAAATCATTTTCCGTAAAGTGGTTAATGTAAGTATAGGTACCTAATAAATAATTTAAAAAAGCATAAATATGATGAATTGATAAAATTTTAAATGTATACTGGTGACATTTTCTAATGGTTACATTTTCAAAAGCCGGTAGTGGGTGAAGATTTTAAATTGATAAGCGAGTGTATGCAGGGGCGGGCATGGACGGCATTATGCAGCATCACGCCGGGATCACGGGATTGTTTCCTAAAACAGGATTGAAGCCCCGCTTGAATTAACGAGACCATACATTCTGCCACTCACCCCGTCAAATGACACGAGCTCCGAACATAATAATTTCGCCTTTTAAAAACGTATATTTCGTTGATGTAGCGCCTCTAAATATCCATTGGTATCCGACATAAGTAGGTAGACAAGACTGCTATTCGGATGCATAAAGTACTAGGTAAATATATCGATGGTGATAAACCAATAAACGAATATAATTATAGATAAACCAATTAAAGCAAGTTTATCTTAAAACCATGAATACAAAGATCAAAGCTTAAAGAAAAATTGAAAAAGGAGCTACCTGGTGTAAGGGACCGGGAATCGAACCCGGTACCTCTGGATTACCGGTCCAGCGCGTTAGCCACTTCGCTACCCTCGCTCCACGTAGACCTGACGAATTTTTCCTTATGCTTTGTGTGTCGATCTTTGCATTGTTTATTTGAAAGGATTTTACACCTTAGCTTTTATGGTTTGAATAAAAATTGTGGTGTACCCACATTAACAAAAAATGAGACATTACCTACATGTTTCATAAATTTATACAAGTTTATCTTTTTTTTGTATAAACTTAGCACACAAACAAGGTTATCGAATACGGGAATGAAAATAATTACATAACATCCACTAGATAAATTCAATAGGGATGTAGACGGACATACATAACTATAATTATTTACGGAATAAGCGTAATAGTAGATCATGAAATAAAGAAAAATGAAACAAAAATAGAAGAGCTTTGAAATATACGCCTTTAGGAAAATCAGACAATTGAGTAATGTTGATACAGCTCGCTTTGTTTATCATAGTTATTTTCATAGTGTCATGTCATATGGTATTCTGGTTTGGGGCAAAGCAGCTGACATTCAGACTATATTTGTGCTACAAAAAAGAGCCATTCGTTCTATATATAACCTAAATTCTCGTGACTCCTTAAGAGACATTTTCAAAGATATAAACATCTTAACTGTAGCGTCCCAATATATTTATGAGAGTATTATGTATGTTATTAGAAACCTAGATTCATTTACAAAAAATTCCGTAGTCCACAGTTTTAACACTAGAAATAAAAATAAAATTGCTATTAGAAAGTTTCGTGTTCGTAAAGTAAGTAAATCATTTTTAGGCCAATGTATTCATTTTTATAACAAGTTACCTGATCATGTTTTAAAATTAGCCTTTCCATCTCTCAAAAATTATTTAAAAAAATCTCTAATGTTAAAAGCATATTATACAGTAGAGGACTATCTGACAGACAAAAATGCATGGCCTGAACCAGAAACCGCGTAGCTGACTCCTTCTTAGATTGTACCTAACTAGTTTAAGGGACACAGTTCTAATAAGAAAGCATATCAAACGTACATAAATTGTGATAAACCGTCCGGCTTTCTTGTAGTTTCTATTTTATTCTTACACTTTTCCTCACTTATGTCTTAAAATACACTTTTAATATGTTTTCTTGTAGAACTACGTATAGTTAAGTTCATATCATTGTAATAGTTAAGTACTTATGCTTTCTGAAAAAATAACTGACTGTTGAGTTTCTTTCGGCGTTTCTTCTCAACAGTGGTCTCCTCTTGTGAAATGCCGGTAGACTCAGACATGTAAAAGTGCCCTTGTGGCCTACTTGCAGAATAAAGTTCATTATTTCATTATTATTTCATTTCATTATTTCATTATGTGACTTTATAATGCACACGAAAAATTTTTTTTGTTTAATCAGTGTCCTCATAATATAACAAAACAATAGTTTAAATAAAACAATTTAAACGGATTGTTGTAACAGGTCTGCAGTCTGCGAGCATGTCATGGACAAACCAAACCATTCAATTAAGTTTGACAACATTTCAATCCTTGCGAGAGAGAAACGACGTTTTCCCAGAATGTTGCGCGAGGCTATTGAAATCAAAAAATATCCCAATTTCAATAGAGAAGATGGTTTGTCATTACCACCGGCTTGGGATCCTGTTGTACATCTTATCAAGGATCAAGCAAGACACAAGACTGGAAACCCTGGGCCTCGAACGGTGTAAAACAAATTAGTGTTAAAAGTAGTATATGTAGAGTTTTTGTTTAAAAGTATTTCATAATAATAAATAAGGCAATCTGGGAGTTTTCTTTGGCGGTTCTTTCTCCTCAGTAAGCCTTTAGTGAACCGCTGGTAGATATTTTAAATAAAATTATAAATGCCCTTCTGGCACATGTGTAACTGTCTTTACACATTAGGCCCATCTGGCATGTATGAACACCTTTATTTTAAATTAATATTTACAAAATGGGTAGTTTGCACAAATGTAACTTTGACAGAGAAAAATTGTGTTTTTCTCAGTCAACCTTTGACAACGGTATCTGTAAAGGTACTGAAACGTCAGGGAGGCTCAAATAATTAATATACGCGATATAATCCGTTTAAATTGTTTTATTTAAATGTGTGACAGTCGCGGAAACCGAAGAAAATAAAACAATAGTTGTAAACATGACAACCATGTGTCTAAACACACTTTTTCAGTTTAAATAAATCTTATGTACACTTTTTCAGTATCAAAATGACAAATTGGCTATCTTTCCATACATAATAATTATATTGTTACCTTTCGGAGGTGATGATGTCACGCCCCCCCTTAGCCATTTGTATGCAGCGTTTTCAGCGCTTCATTGGAATGTCGAAGCACTAACTATAAATACAGGGTGGCTCATTCAAATCGGTCAGTATGGGAAAGTCTGAAACTATAAGACATACGAAGATTTGTTCTTAGGAACCATGTCACCGATTTTGATAAAAAGAAAAACTGCATTCATACATTTGAAAAAAAAGTGTACCCAGCTGGGGAATCAAACCCGGTTGTTTTGAAAAAAAAAAACTTACAGTTTTTCTGTTTAAATAACGATTGTGTAGGTCTAAAGCAGCAAATGTCTCTATGAAACACGATGTCTAAAATGAATAAAATGCATTGTTTTTACATACTTTAATTTATCATAGTAGGTGTTCGGTGACATGGTTCCTAAGAACAAATCTTCGTATGTCTTATAGTTTCAGACTTTCCCATACTGACCGATTTGAATGAGCCACCCTGTATATATTTAGTCCCATGTAGACATTTGACTCCAATTAAAAATTCGAACGATTGACATCTTCAAAAAATAAAGTGCGAGTTGGACTCGCGGACCGAGGTTTCCATACGAACTACTCTCACGAAAAGATAAACTGTTCAGAGGGACAAACTTAACTTTACATTTGGAAAACTGTTTGAAGTACTTTAAACAAAGATTATATTTTTTATGATTTAATAAAGTACAAATGGAGTTTTTTTTTTGTTAAATTTCATAGTTCTAGGTCAAAGGAAAATACCCTATACATTTTTATTCCCTTGAGTTGAGAGTATCAATCTATTCGATAATTATGGCACAAACGTATCTTTTTTTTACGTTAACTTAGTATGTAGTTTGATTTTTCCGCAGGTTCAAAGGACGGTCAAAATAAGTATGTATGAGGGTCTTGACACCGGTTTCCGCTTTTTCCTTTTGAGGTACGGAACCCTAATTATGCCTACACCCCTATTCGTGTGCATAAATCACACGGATGACACTGCGAAAAAATAAGGACTAGCAAGAATCATCAGAAGAAAAAAAAGAAATGGAACAAGTTCCCACAATGTCTCTTTTACTACTGATGTGGAGCGGCCTACCCCCGGGGCGTGCATTATCTGCCCAATAAAACTCCGATGAAAACACTCGATGACGTCCAATATGATCCCGCTCCCGAAGGGTCCTCAGTCCTCACAGTCGCATCAACTATTGTGCTATATTACACCATGTTGTACGGCTTTATGGTCCCATTTGAAGTAATAGGATTTGTTCTGCGCAAATTCATCCGCATTTCACTTTCATACGCGATTTGCGAGCAAATCTGCCGTAAACTTTGGTTATTCATATTAAATGTTAGTAACGTTAGAACATTACAGCTATGGTGGGAGGAGACACCTATAATAACAGTCTGACAAGTTGCTTTACTACTTTGAAGTGGCGCAAAATCTTACTTAATATTATAGTAAAATGACAAGATCAACTATATACATTTAGGGTAAAATTATAAAATAGGTAAGCTCACATAGGTACCAAAGAAACCGATAAAGTGCAAGAAACACATTATATGACATCTGATATGTAATTTGAGAATAAAGATGAAGCAGCAAGAAAATTTGGGCCTGTATAGAAACATAAAAAAAGCAATCGGACAAGTTCCCACAATGTGTCTTTTACTTCTGATGTGGAGCGGCCTATCCCCGGGGCGTGCATTATCTGCCCAATAAAACTCCGATGAAAACACTCGATGACGTCCAATATGATCCCGCTCCCGAAGGGTCCTCACAGTCGCATCAACTATTGTGCCTTATTACACCATGTTGTACGGCTTTATGGCCCCATTTGAAGTAATAGGATTTGTTCTGCGCAAATTCATCCGCATTTCACTTTCATACGCGATTTGCGAGAAAATCTGCCGTAAACTTTGGTTATTCATATTAAATGTTAGTAACGTTAGAACATTACAGCTATGGTGGGAGGAGACACGTATAATAACAGTCTGACAACTAGCTTTACTACTTTGAAGTGGCGCAAAATCTTACTAATATTATAGTAAAATGACAAGATCAACTATATACATTTAGGGTAAAATTATAAAATAGGTAAGCTCACATAGGTACCAAAGAAACCGATAAAGCGCAAGAAACACATTATATGACATCTGATATGTAGTAATTTGAGAATAAAGATGAAGCAGCAAGAAAATTTGGGCCTGTATAGAAACATAAAAAAAGCAATCGGACAAGTTCCCACAATGTGTCTTTTACTACTGATGTGGAGCGGCCTATCCCCGGGGCGTGCATTATCTGCCCAATAAAACTCCGATGAAAACACTCGATGACGTCCAATATGATCCCGCTCCCGAAGGGTCCTCACAGTCGCATCAACTATTGTGCCTTATTACACCATGTTGTACGGCTTTATGGCCCCATTTGAAGTAATAGGATTTGTTCTGCGCAAATTCATCCACATTTCACTTTCATACGCGATTTGCGAGCAAATCTGTGGCGTACTTTGGTTGTGCATATTTAATGTTGGTAACATTGGAATTATGGCTCCGAGTGTAATGGAACGAATGGTTGTCATAGATGAAATACAGTAATGAAGGATTTAGCATAATAAAAAAATACCACTAAAGCATCCATTTATTTTACTCGCATTTTGGTTGCTACGGCTTTTTTTACACAGCGTTGAAAACAAGAAATCCTAACCCCTAAATTTTATTTTTTAAGAAGGCACTACTGCATGATTTGTACGTAATTATTTCATCGAGCGTAAGCGTATTTTATTTTAAACCAACAAACTAAGAGCAGACAGAATAGGCAGTTTAAGTGCAATAACATCGGCGAACCTATCTCGAAATAGCTAAATTATCGATTCACCAATTTGTTCCTATGCAAACCAAATTAAATCGCGTGGTACGATGTCCCATTGAAGTGTGTTTCGGCGCTTTTTCTCTAGGGTGCACATGAACCAAAACTCACTAACTACTTAGTACTTAGAGATACCTACCAGATTTGCTCTAAGTAGGTATTTGGTACCTACGTACCTACTTAGAGCGAATCTGGTATCTCAATAATGATTCAGTATCATTGAAAAACTAAAAACTGATTTATCCAATCAGCTTTTCTGCTCAATAGACGATATACTTACAGTAAAATGCACAAAATAAAAGAAGCCTGCCTGTAATTCCATATTGAATTGATCCCCAGCAGCGACAAATTTAAAAACAGAGTTATTTAGTAATCCCTAGGTGTTTTTAAATTTAAAGTATAATAACATACATATTTAACGTGAGCAACAAATAAAGGTTTCGTACTATTACCTATTATGTTACATAGTACTCATAGTTTCAAGTTATAAAAATGGGTAAAAATAGATGCAATATTTCAGTTATAAAATTCACGTCGTTCATCCTTTTTTTGCTTTCCAACAGAAACTATGATTATTTATTTATATCAAACTCAAACCTAGCTACATAGATTCAGGTATTACCTAGTTAATATTTATCCGTAGGTAGTACATAAAAAACAAGTCCGTAAAGCAAGCCGACCCACATATATATCGGCAGTGCCAAACGACGGACAGCTGTTCGCAATGTTGCCGTGCGAGTTGATGGGGGTCCCCGTAAATTATTAATAAGTCTGTATGAAGGTGACGGTTAATGATAACGTTAACTAGATTTTGTAATAGAGGCAGCTGGGCCGGAGTTATGTCCCGCGCGAGACGGGCATCCGATTAAAAATGCAACACTTCAAAACGAGTTGAATTCGGCATGGGCGACGCTGGCGCAAGTCCCAAGCCCGCCAGTGTTGTTATGACGCCGGACCCGCGTGGTTGCCTCGCGTCACTCCGGTGCCGACTGCTACCCACATGGATAGGCTTCACTAGTGATATCATTTATAAATTTTATAATACATGTGAATAGTGCTCGTGAGCTAAGTGATTAAAGGATCACGTGTCGGAATCCTATGGTAAGCTCTTTTGATTTCTGAAATTTGTATGTATTGTTATAGAAAACGATCAGCTGATTGCAATGTATACAAGTTATTTATGTACAGTGATCGTTCAGCTACATCACTAAGCTTCCATTTGGAAATAAATGTATTTATGTTCCGTACACGTGATCGTGTATATACGATAGATAATTCAATTGACTTCGTAAATTGTATGTTAACAGAGATATTTTTAAAGCGCCAAATTTCAGAACGGATTGACTGCAGCGTCGACGTTTATAAAGCAGGAACACGGCTAGCGAAAAACAGGGACGCTACAAACGTCGGTATTTACGTGGAGAGAACAACGGTATCCGCTCCAGAGCTTCTATTTTTGCGCTATATCGTTTATTATGAGGGACGGTGGGCGGGCGGCCGGCGCGGCGCCGGCACGCGACGGGCGCGCGGCGGGCACGCCGGTCGCTCGCCGGCCACTACATCTGATATTATATTCTGGAGCATGCCGCCTCGCCGCCTCGCGCACTTCGCGCCAGATATTTCGAGTGCTGCATCTACCACCTATGATTTTACCTAGTCTCTCAGTCACAGAACAGCGCCGCTACAACCTCCCGTATCGCGCATTGCCGCCTTAGCTATTAGTAATATTTATTTACATCTCATTAAAACCGTAAACGTCGCGCGCCGCGGTCAAGAGCCCCTTTATGAAGGAATGCTCGGTGCTCGCAGCGTCGGTGGCTGGTACAAAATGCAGTTATTTTGTGCTTAATCCTTGGCTTCAAGTACGAATTTAATACGACTTCATAGTAAAAGTGCCTCAAAATGCAAACCTAAAGGATTTAAGACATTCTTTAATTAGTACAAATTACACATAGCAAGTAGGTATGTAAAGTCTCAATATTTAGCGTGGTAGACAAGGTTTAATATTAGCATATCATGTGAGGTTAAAGTATTCGTCTTTGAAGTGGGGTCTATTGTATAGACTTGTAGAGCTCGCGCGACAAAGCCCGTGATACAACGTGATAGAGCGGTGACATACATTCACCCTCTATACCCTTGATAACACTTTACATCTTACATGTACTATTCTAACTGAAGCTTCGTTTATTTTGAACGTTTTATTATTCAATACTTAAAAATTGTTTAGATTACACGTGCGTCTGACAACGTAAGTAGAACTTATCCAAAAGATATTAGGAATAAGCCTACACTCTACAGATATCACAACGTCAGTTAATGAGAGTGCAATAAAGTGCAATTCCTTGTAGCTGTCTGGATTTAAATAATTTAGCGCTATATGATCTGCATTGCAGACCAGTAGTTATTTTCTCGATATCTCTGCGTGTTAACTAGTTAAGTGTATTTCTCGGGACTACGAATAAATATAATAAAACTTAAGAGCGTATCTTACATTACAACTATAGGTCAGTAGATATCCAGACCTGGTATGACTGTATTACCCATACATAAACGTATCACATACATAAACCTTTGCAAAATTGACTACCTACATACCTACTTAACCTTTTGACTGCCACAGTCATCATATGATAACATCGGACAATTGTGCCACGCCACTGACGCTAACATCATCCTAAAGACGACCACAACGATCACACGCTATAACAACAAATACTAAAAAACAACATATAATAAATATTTAAGGGGCTCCCATACAACAAACGTGATCGGTTGCGTTGACTTTGGACCTCATTTGTATCCGGCGCACTACATACCAGGTACAAAATTAACTTAACCCGGCCAGTTAAGATGGAATAAGTGTTTGTACGGAACCCTCGGTGCGTGAGTTCAACTCGCACTTGGCCGGATTTTTTTCTATAGCGGCAATGGCAATGTGAATTGCTTTACCGCTTGAGTTAAGGACATTAACTGTTATAAATTGCCGGGTACCTAATCATTGACGCACATACAATACATACATTAATTTAGCGTCTCAACAAGATTTAGTGGCCTAGTTACTATATATTTAATTTCAGCCGTTTCTTATTTAACGTACGAGTATGGGTTTGTATTTTTACATCTAAGTTGAAATTGAATTTAAATTTATTGAGGATGAAATAAAGGGCTAAACATTTATTATGGCAATGTTTTAAGCTTAATTTACAGTCGTTCTACCTCACCTGGTTGACCGAGCGAGCTACTCCGTTTCAGCTTGGCCCGAAATTATTTCCGGCTGATTTCGTTTAGTCTAGAGGTTTATCACACCTACTTAGAACGGTTTGCACATAAGAACCTCATAAAAGAAAAAGATTATTTAAATATGTTCCCTGTGCTTCACATGAGTACAAATAACAGAAAGTCCTGTAGTCTAAACTTGTAACATCTAATAATGTAACGTCTAACAGTTATTTTCACTGCAGCTGACTGTGCAACTATTTTGTATAATATACTGTGTATAAATCAGGGATCGTATACCGGTATTCGGCTCCATACAAAATACCGGTATTCGATTTCGGTAATCTGCTTATTATTACATATTTCTATATTTTAGTGAGCTAATTTCAAAGCTCTATATCAATACCTAAATTCAATTTCGTAGCGTTTGAAATAAATCCTGAAATTAGAAAAATATTAACGATGGTATAAATAGCTTAGCTGTACGTACTACGAAATCAATACAACTTCAGGAGCCTTACCACGATCTCTTAACGCGACTCACTTTAGGCCCTAAACTGAACTGTATCGCTATTTCATACCATGACATTGTATTTACGACTCAGTTCAGATGACAGTTCAGTAAGAGCGTCTCAACTATTTCATTCTCTCATTTCAAGTACTTTTCGTACCACGATGTGTCACTTGAGACGAAACTGAATCGCACGAGTGTCAAATTTTGCGACTCATAAAAAGTTCCTCATTGAATGTATCGTTCTGGATAGTTTTGTGTAGAATATTTATTAGTTCTTAGCTTTTGTTCGCGACTTGTCTCGCACAGGTCTGGAAACGTGTCTGTGTAACTTCCTACCGTTTTATTCAGGGACGTATTTACCCTAGGGCGATCCGGGCTATAGCCCGGGGCGCCAAACCGACAGGGGCGGCGTAGGCGCCCCTGGCCGTTTGTATTTTGTTTTGGTATTGGCGCCTTTCAACCAACTATTACTTTTCACCTTTTTTTGTCAATCCAAAATTTAAAATGAACATGAAAAATAACAAGAACAAATAGTTTTGGTCGAAAACATGCTTGTAAGTTTGTCAATATCTTCGGGGCGCGTCTGTAAGTAAGAACATGAACATGCTTCAAATATAGGGCGCGGGCGCCGAGTGAGGTCGCGGGCCGGCAAGAGGGGCGGTGGCAATAGGCCATACATATATCAGCGTTGCCAGATCGGATCTTTTTACACTATATCGGTCAATTTTGTTACTACTGTGACGCCTGCTGGGGGATAGCTTCAGATGATGAATAATAAGAGCAGAGGTACTTCGTTAAAACTGTTTTTATTGCCCAGAGGCCAGACGATAACTAACTATACATTTTATTTTTAAGACTAATGTCATACGTCTTATTCTAAATCTAAAAACTACTTTATTCTTAAGTTGATGGCCAACCATCTTCCGTGAAGCACAACCTTCACATTTCCCGCCGTCTCGGGGTGGACGAGGGAAATTCATCTTAATACAGAGACACTAGACAGACTACTCCTGCCTAACACATAATAAGTCCCTACCTATGCAGGGATACCCATACATTCATACCCAGATGGTCTCTTGCTAAGAGATAACCAGGGTCAGGACATGAGCAGACACTAGCCTATGGCATGTTACGTAATCTGACATGTTGTCTGACACTGGCTTCGCCTTGACAAAAACCCTGCTAAAAAGGCAAGGCACCAAACTGACTACCCCAAGTGTCATTCGACTTATTCTAAAGCATAGACCATTCGATACGATATTAAAAAGATAGGCTTCCACAATTTAATCGCCTGGTGTAAAACCGGCTTAAATAAATTACCCGATTAAATCGCCTCGAATGTTCCCACCTTAACTGCCTGGAGTATGACACACGTCGCATGCTCCAAACAATTGTACCACGATATGTCACTGCCCTTATATTAGATGTCTGACACATTGTCTATGACACTTGTCTCAGTCATCCAAACAAACAGTGACAATCGTCTACTACTAGCTTAATATTAGAATCCTGGTGCATATATATTAAATATGCCCCAGAAATCTGTACCTTAACTACCTCTTATCCTAAATAAATACCTGGACTAAAGTATTATCTTTAGTCCAGCTATCTGTACCACTCCTAAACAAAAAGAAATTACGACCTCATAATTGATTTTACGACCATCGACGATAGCGGTACACGTCATAATGACATGTCAAAATGCTATGTCACTGTCGAAAAGTCAATTATTATTAAAACGCGAAACGAAAGTTATTTTTATTAAAGAAATCCTACCTAACATTTAATTAAAATTAATAAAATTTATTATATTACAGACATGAAAATAAAATAAAATCTTCAGTCTGCATTGGCCTGATGCAGGGTGCAGAGTCCTTGGCCCGACAGGCCAAGACCCCACGATCCTGCCGCCGCCTGGATGAAGAATGTGAGGCGCATTCAGTCACACCAGTAGCTGAAATCCCAGGGAGCTGGGACAGCTATGTATGGCCTCCGCAGTGTGATACATGAAAATAAAAGATTATTATAACATGTGTAAACATTAAAGTTCTGAAAAGAAAATCAGTATTATAATTAATTATTGGAATTCTGTGAAAGTTATAAGTTATTATTATTACAAGGAAAGGTATTATAAGTGCAATAACTTAAAGTGCAATAAATTTATAGTGCAAGAAATTAAAAATTGAACTTCCTATAGTAATATCTTAGAAATGCAGCTAATATATAGTGGAAAGAAATTAAATTATAGTTACAACAGTGACACTTGCAAATGCAACAAACATAACTGCATCCTTGTACAGTCAGCCTGAATTAAAAATTGCTGAAAAATAATAGTTTTATTATTTACACCCTAGAAATATAGAACTGTTTAAATTTATTTTTAATAACGATTGAAGAATTTCTTCAATCTGTTAACATGAATTATTAAATTTTTGGCACGACCATTAGGAGTGAGTCTTTGCACCACATAATTCCATGGAGATAATCGGTGGATTATTTTATAGGGTCCTATAAATAATCTACAAAGTTTTAAACTTCTTCCAGTCAACCGTCTTGGTTTTATAATCATGACCAAATCATCAGGCTCATATTGAACTGATTTTGTCTTCTTGTCATATTGTAGTTTTTGAGAGCGCTGTGCCTTCTCTATATTCTTCATTGCTTTCTCTGATAATTCTTGTATGTAATCCACTTTCTTCTTTAACGTAGTGTGTTCTTCCTCATGTAGTCTTAGCTTCAAATCTTGATTAAAATGCGGTTCCCGTCCAAAAACTATATGATATGGTGCAACGCCTGTAGATGCTTGAATTGAGGTATTGTATGAGAAGACAATTCTTGGCAATGCTGACGACCAATCCTTCTGATCTTCTTGTATACATTTTGACATAGCTGTTGTCAATGTCTTGAAGAATCTTTCTATTAAGCCATTCGCCTGTGGATGGTATGCCGTCGTATGAAGAAGTCGACCTCCAAATTCTTCTACTGTATTTTGCACCAGTTTTGAGGTGAAGACTGTACCTCGATCTGTGATGATTGATTCGATGCTCCCGAAGGTGCAGAATATGTTCTCAACAAGAAACTGTGCGATAACCTCTGCTGTAACTCTAGGTACCGCTTTACAAATGGCAAATTTGCTCATGTATTCTATAGCCCCAATGACATATCTATGTCCGTCCTTTGATTTGCAGAATGGGCCAAGCACATCCATTGCTATACGATGACCAAAGTTTTGAATCTTCACATTTTGCAGTGGCGCCCTCTGGTGTACAATATTCTTTTCCTGGCACTTTGTACAAGACTTTATATAATTTTCTACTTTCTTTTCTGCATTCGGAATATAATAGCGATTCTTGAATTTTCTTAGGGTTTTAAATAAACCAAAATGTCCTCCACTCCATGTGTTATCATGTAATTCTGCCATACATTCTGTAAATAAACATTGTGGTAAAACTGTGACACTTTTTAGCTGGTTATCAACCCATACTTTCTTGCATAAAATATTCCGTTTCGTGTGATAACCTTTATATTGGTTCATATTTGATAATTTTTCAAATATATTTTTATATTCCTCGTCAGCCTGTTGTTTCTGTAATAAATCTATTTTTTCAAAGCTATACAAACATAAATCGTCCTGATTCGGTGCGATATTTTCTTCTGGTTTTTCATCATTGTAGAGGGGATTTCTGCTTAGGAAATCTGCATGAATATTGTCCTTTCCCTTACAATGGATTATTTTAAAATTCCACGGTTGTATGGCTAAGGCCCATCTCGCCAAACGTCCATTCATATCTCTACGTGATCGTAACCATACGAGGCTCTTATGATCCGTAAATACTTCAAATTCCATGCCCCATAAATATTGTTTAAAATATGATAGCGCCCATATTAGACCTAAACATTCTTTTTCCGTAATTGTATAACGTTTTTCCGCGTCGCTTAATTTCCTCGAAGCAAATGCTACTGGCCGTAGATCTGATTTGCCTTGCATAATACATGCTCCCAAAGATTGATCTGATGCATCTACATACAGTCTTGTTGTCACATCTTCATCTGTCGTGAAATATCTGAGTATTGGAGCTTCACAAATCTTGTTTTTCATTATATTGAAGGCCTTTTGCGCTTCTGTTGACCATTCAAATTTACGTCCTTTCTTCGTCAATTCTGTCAGAGGCAATGTTATCTGAGCGAAACCGTCAATAAATTTTCTGTAATACGAAAATAGACCTAGTACTGATCTTAGTTCCTTTAAGTTAGATGGCGGCTTTGCATTTCGCATTGCTTTTACCTTCTCCATGTCGGGTCCAATGCCATCCTTTGATACAGTATGTCCTAATACTGTTAAACTTGTAAACCCGATCTTACACTTCGTTGGTTTCAAGGTTAAATTTGCCTTCTGAAATTTTCGTAATACATTTTCCAGTGCCGTTAAAAATTCTTTATAAGTCTTAGCATATACTATGATGTTATCAACATATACCAAAACATTTTTGTATTTCATTTCCGCTAAAACTGTATCCATTGCTCTCTGAAAATGGGCCATACTTGTTATCAATCCCATAGGTAATTTCTTGAATGCATATAAACCTGATTGACAAATAAAAGCTGTTTTTTCTTTGCCTTTTCCGAGGCATAATTGCCAATATCCTGAATTTAGATCCAGTTCGGCAAAGAAACGTGCTCCTTCTAGACACGTTAATAATTCTTCAATGCGCGGTATAGGATATGCATCTGGTTTAATTTTCTTGTTTAAGCTTCTAAAATCTATACAAAATCTCGGTTTCCCATCTGCTTTCTCTACAATCACGACTGGTGATGCGTATGGGCTTTGAGATCGTTCTATAACGTCATTCTTGAGCATTTCCTGAACTTGTTCTTCAATAATTTGCTTCTGTTTCTCCGACATTCGATATGGCGGTTTATGTACTGGTACCTCATCAGTCGTTTCGATGTCTATTTTATATGCATTGTATGCTCCTAGATTTGACGGACTGTATGCAAATCTATCTTCATACTTATTCAATAGTGTCATTAGCTGCTGTTTCTGAGAATTGTTTAATTCCTCGCCAATTTGTATACTATCCTTATTCTCTTCTGCAAAATATATCGTTTCACATCGGATGCCTTTTTTATTTGATTCTTCCAGTGGCATTGGTTTTCTTGGTTCCTTCCTTATATTATTTACCAATGTCGTGGTAAATCTTCCACGTAAACATATTACATTCTCCTGAAAATCAATGTTGGCACCATTCTGTACCAAAAAGTCATAACCGATGATGATTTGGTCAGAATTGATGTCAATTATATTAAATTTGTGACTATATACTACATTATCTACAATTATATTTAATTGTACTGAACCCTCAGTACAAACAAATTTGCCACCGATTATCTTCAACGACATCCTATCATCGTCATTAAATTTAATATTCAAACTTTTGACAATAGATAAACTAATGCAAGATACGCTTGCTCCACTATCTATCAGAGCTAGATAATTGTCATTAGATATTTCTACATTTATATATGACCTATTATGTATTGGTGTATTATTGCCTGTAATAGTATCGGAGCGTAGTGTGTTTAACGCCGCGCCGCTCCGGTCCCGCGTCGTCCATCTGCGTTTGGGTGATTCTCTTCATTCCGGTACGTTGATCTTGAATGTGCATTTCCTTGGTAGCTGCCACGATAGTTTTGCTGTGTTCTTTGTCTGAAATTATAGGCTGGATAATTTCGGTTCACTGGTGTGTTCACTGCCTGGTCGTTGGTCATCGTTGCACATACTGGTACCGGTGTATGTACTGGTATCGGTGTTGAAAATGCAGATTGGGGTGCCGAAGACACGTTTGGGGAAGAAATGTACATAGGTGATGGTGGATTTCCACCTTGTTGGCTTTGAATCATTGTATACTGATTTTCTTTTATAGGGATCACAATTGAGGGTTTTTGCTCTTGCGAATGATACTCATTGTACCGCTGGATAGCCGCTTTGAGCTCTGCCTTCGTGTTGATCGCTGAAGTTGTAAAGAATAATTTGACGTTGTCATGTAAATTTTTAATGAAATGAGTTATAAAGTCTGTTTCTACAATGTTCCCGGCCTTAGATGCCAATGCTTCCAGAGCATAATAGAATATTATTGGTGATTCATGAGTCTCCTGCCGACGATAATAAAAACTTTGTACATAATTTTGGCTCGACGGGAATTCGTTTTTTAATTTCGTCAAAACATCTTCGAATGATGTGAAAGTTGCGTGATTCGCCTTATAAAATTGTAACGCTGGTCCTGATAAATACGCTGCGATCGCTGCTTGCGACTGTTCAGGTTCATATTTTTTGATTTGCGCCAATATTTTGAATTGGAAAATAAAATCATCCACGTCTGATAAGCCATTAAAAGTACTCGTCTCCATTTTAATGTGGAGTCCGAAACGATGCACAAACAAATTATAATCGCATAGGATGAAAAATGATAATGGGTGATTCAATAATTCGACAACTTCACCCGTCTGTCGAACTCGCTCCGTTACGGCAGTGCCGTCACGACATACAATACCACACTGTCAAATGTGCACTTAATCTTCGTTGCGCTTCGTACGCATATAGACAGTGCGTTCCGCTCCTGTACGGCTTCTATGCAAACCGTATGCTTCCAGTACGTAATTGTAACATATGCCCAAGAATTTGTGGACAAAATTAATTGGGAGCGGGGAAACTTTCAATACTCGCGTGACTCTAGTTAAAAATTTCGCAGACTCCACCAAGTGTGACGCCTGCTGGGGGATAGCTTCAGATGATGAATAATAAGAGCAGAGGTACTTCGTTAAAACTGTTTTTATTGCCCAGAGGCCAGACGATAACTAACTATACATTTTATTTTTAAGACTAATGTCATACGTCTTATTCTAAATCTAAAAACTACTTTATTCTTAAGTTGATGGCCAACCATCTTCCGTGAAGCACAACCTTCACACTACGTACCCCCGCGCCGAACAATTTCGCTCTCGCTGCGCTCGCGTTTTCATCTGATCGTGTTACTACGCATCCCCGCGCCGAAAAATTTCGGTCTCGCTGCGCTCGCGTTATTATCTATTTCTGTTACAATATACACGCACTACTACGTACGTACGCACCCCATCGCCGAAAAATTTAGGGTAGCGAAGTGTTTGACAGGTTTTTCAGAATACTGACGAGTTAATTTCTTTTGAGTTATTATAATACGATCTCTTGGATAATGCAACGGGGAAAAAAAAGATGCACAATGCGCATAGATAAGAGTGCATTACTGGTAATAAGTAGATAGAACTTCGTGTTTTTCGGTTCCATATGACTACTGCAATACTACGGTAAAGAGCTCGTAGCTTTGTATGGATTTCATAGTAAGATACGTTTTTTTTCCGTAGCATTGCAGACTGTAGTAACTAAATTAGCCGCTCGAGGGTGCTTTACATCATACTTCTTTATTTGGTTACTATTTAAGTTCTTAAACCACAATATGATTTTTAATAGATTGAATTATAAAAACAAGTAAACTATTTTGTAAAACAAAGAACTGGAGTTACAAACATTTGCACTGAACCTAAAATAGGCAACTAAAATTGAACATATCTTTAAGCAAATGATAATTTATTTATTATTCAAAAAAGTTACACAGCATTACAGTAATAAAACCAATAAGGCACTGAACTACAAAAATACATATAAACAAGACTTAAAACTAGTTTATTTAGGCGACACAACCGCGTGGGTCCTTTGCGTCGTCTGATCTGGTGTATAATTCGGCAAATTACCGCGGAACTGCCGAAACACAACACCCTTCCGCCAGAAGTCTGCACTTGCGATGGTGTCCTGCAGCGGCCGCGGCACGCACACCACAAATGAGCTGAAGTACACGTAGTGCCGGGACTGCAGCTGGATAATATTGATATCATGGGGTCAAAAATATAAGCCCGATTTCAAAGGTCTCTATCTCGGCGGGAGACAGCTGGCGATAAAAACGGAGCTTTTAACATTGTCATTGACACACTTGATAATATTATATGGGTGATAAAATCACTTCACCGCATTTCCTGGTCACAATTTCTTTCCCCTGAACGAATACACTAAATCCGCGGAGGATTAAACTGAATTCGAAGATTGGCATACCACGTAAAATTCATTTGAAATTTAACAAATTTACATGTCAATGATTGACATGACATTATCACAGGCGGAAGGCGAGGCGGCACACGTTCCGAGTCTTAATTACAATTCTTTTGAAATACAGACATTTTAAACTTTATTTCATTCAATAAAGCATTTGGTATGGCAAATAATGTCTTTAAATTAAAAAAAGAACATAAGTCCGCTATGAAATATATGTCTTTTCTTTTCAAAATTACCAATTAGTTTTAAACAAAGTGTGCTGCGAAATTAATTTGTAATATTTTAGTTACCGAACGGATAGAAGCCAGAAAGAGATAAACATATACGAAACTCACATAGCGGCATCCCTTTCGCGCCGTAGCGTCTCAATTGCAGACCAGAGACAAATATCGGTCTTTCATTCACTTTATGCGATCGAGAATCAGCGCTGCTTTAAATGTGTTATGGTACGAAATTCAGCGATTCAATTTAGGTGCCTAAACTGAACTGCACTGCTTTTGGATAGTTTTTATAAAGATCGTGGTAAGGCTCCAGATCGCCTCTCCACCTACCATTACTACGAAAGATTTTGGCTATATAAATTGTATTATTCTGAAAGGTTTCTCGACATTTATTGGATTCGCCGCTGTTTCATGACATTTTAACGAGTCTCGGTTATGTTTAATCAATTACTTCTAAGTATAGACTATAGACGTAAAATTTTGATTAACCATACACGGTAACAAAAACACCCGTTGAATAGATTGCGAATAATCTTATCAAAGATAAAAGTCATAACCCACACTTTTGATTCTTCGTAGTCGGGTAGTAAGTAGTACGCATCTCTATACACATCTGTGGATTGGGTTGCATGGACACGAGTAGGTACCAAAAAATACTTAATAAAGCATGACGAAAAAGGGTAGGTATAGTCTTTAAAAGACAATTATATTATATTTTTTTCCGATAGTCCTTGCTATATTTTAGAATTTTTCTTCGCCATGATTTTCCGAAATATTTTTTTTAAATCATCGTTGTGACAGTTTGCTTTCTTTTTGGATGAAGGGCTCTATCTACCTTCATAACCTTTGGTCGCTTCATCCGCCCGTTTTGTGCCAACTGCACTGTAAATTCAATTTAAAACGACTAATTGTAAAAACATAGAGGTTCATAACATATTGATCTGAGGCCGTTGAAAGCTTTAAAGTTATCTAGTGGTTAAGGAAGTAGGGAAAACCAAGGGAAAACACATCTCTATAAGATTTATAACCTCAAAATTAAATTGTACTTACCGAATTAATTTACCATTAACCATCAAAGATAAATTAAATACATCATCACAACAACAGATGTATAAATAAGGCGTTGTCGTCTGTCAGTGTTATTAACATGGGCCAATTCCCGGTGTTTTTGAAAAGCCTCCGTGTTATATTCATTCGTCGCTCCGCGGCAGCATTCATTAGTGCACTACGCTGCGCTTTATCCGTTCGTTGTGTGTCAACCGCGTTATGCATTCTATTTAAAATGACTAATTGTACAATAACAGAGGTTCATAACATATTGATTTCAGCTAGTTGTCAAGTAGTCTAGTAGGTTAGTAATAGAAATGTATGCAACTGTTACATAATGACAGTTCTTAAAACAAGAGTGTGATTTTCACAAATAGCACAATCACACGAGTGATAGATAAAGTAATAATTAGGCCGCACAATGTTTTATCATAGATTCGTTTAATGTAAATATGAAGTACTCTTTACTACCAGTAACTCCCGCGGAGAAATGAATGAGGCGGCGGCGGGCGCGCGCGAAAGGTCGCCATTTAACGGATATGCCACGACTTTGCGCGACTTTCTCTCGTCGCACGAGGCAGCGTCTCGTGTCTTACTCGCACGGTATTGAAAAGAAACTGACAGGTAGTATTTCTCGCGCGACAATGAATCGCGTGTCAAAGTTATGCTAGACGTACAGCGGCGCTTCGAGCGGTTGAGCGAGAGATCGGAGCGCGGATCATTATACAACATAATTATAGATTTTTAATAAAATTAATAAATCCAAATGGCTTGAATACGAAATTACGGAATGTAATTTTAGTATTCCGAATAAATAAATAAAATAGACCATAGAGGTTGGTTTTTATTTACTTGTAAAATAGAAAAAAATCTGAAATATTTTATCCTGATCCTGTCTTAAAATATTGTCCCGGTCCCTCCCCATGTCCGCTATATCATAGTCAAAAAATAAAGTGCCAAATCTACAAAACAATTCAGTTACTTAGCTATTGTGCATAGTGACACTACAATTTAAATTCTTAGGTTGTTTTTTTATTTTCTAGCAGTCGAAGTGAAAAGCAGAGTGTTTAACACGTGGCTAAAAGCCATAATGACACTCAAGTTATATTTGTCCTCGGTCACTTCGTTCGCTCGTCCGACAATTACTTATCTATATATATATTACGCGAGGCCGATTTTTGTACATCCCATCAGATCTACAGTTATGGTCCGATTTTGATAAATGATATGTCACTAGATTCGTCTCATGCTGGAGAGGTGCATAAAACTCTTGGAATTTTAATTTTTCCTTGAAAAGGTACTGAAAAATGGATTTGAAAAAACTACTGTGCGCTAACCACGTGACTTTGACCACGTGACCTGTGATCCCTATTTTGACATAAGATGACCAAATAATAATAAGCATGATTTGCTCACAAACCTGTTGTAAGTTGTTCAGCATGATGAAATATTATTTTTGAGTCGGCAACATAATATCCGCAACACTTAAAACATGTACGAATATGCAAAAATTATTTTACAGTTTGTTGACAATGAATGACAGTAACCATATTCTGACAACTTTTAATGTCTTTTTTATTGGGGGCTATTATGTCAATGCTCTAAATTGCCAGGTTGTTTTTCTTTTTAAAATGTTGATATGAAAACTTTTTTCGCATACCTACCTGTTAAAAATGTGGAAAAAAAGCCGGTTAAGTGCGAGTTGGACTGGTGCTCGAAAGACTAGAAAAACTGACCGTCATTCAAGAATAGATTATTTTTATAGGTGAGTTTTACAATAAATCAAAGCAGAAAAAATTTGTAAAACTAATTTAAACGTCATTCAAACAAGTAAATTTATGATAGATTATTATAAATATGATTATATAAGTCCATCAAAAAAATAATTCCAAGGAAAATGGCGTGAGTTATGGTAAATTAAATGGTATTTTACAAGAAAAAACTTAGTCCTTCCGCTTGCATGTCGACGGGATGGGAAATGTGGTCGAGTTGAGAATATGGACGATTTGACAATGTAGCTAAGTTGGGAATGTATCTACATTGGTAATATGGATGAGTTGGTAAAATGGACGAGTTGGAAATGTGCACGAGTTGGGAATATGGACGAGTTGGGAATGTGGATGAGTTGGTAAAATTGACAAGTTGGTAATATAGATGAGTTGGGAATATGGACGAGTTGTTAATATGGGCGAGTTGTTAATTGGACGAGTTGTCAATGTAGACGTGTTGGGAATATGGACGAGTTGGGAATGTGGATGAGTTGGCAAAATGAACAAGTTGGGAGTACGGACGAGTGGGCAATGTGGACGAGTTGAGAATATGGACGATTTGGGAATGTGGATGAGTTGGCAAAATGAACAAGTTGGGAACACGGACGAGTGGGCAATGTGGACGAGTTGAGAATATGGACGAGTTGGCAATGAAGACTGTTGTATACTTGACCTTATGACAACATAATTTAATAAGTGTAAAACTTACCTTATCTAGAAGAAGACCAAGTGTCATGTCAATTTTAAATTGTTGTATTTGTTATACTTCAAGTACAGGATTAAAACGCAAACTAAACATTCGATTAATGATTTGTTTATAATACAACATTTCTGGCGACGAGGAAGGAGCCATGGCTGAAAGTGAAGGTTTTGAACGGTTTCACTTTGATATTTTCAATTCCGAAAATGAAAATTGGGATTACTACATCCAACGTTTTGAAATTGAGTTGCAAATACATGGACTTGATGGAGCCGCTGCGGAAAACAAACGTAAGCAACTACTCCTTTCTCGAATTGGACCAACAGCCTTCAAGGTACTAGTGGACTACTACAGACCTATCAGCGTTACCAGTAAATCTTACGATGAATTGAAAACGGTTCTTAATGAGTATTATGGTAAAAAGACGTACGTTCTATCCGAAAGGGTTGCATTTGCAACCAGATTCAGAAACACAGACGAATCAATCTCACAATACATTCTTGAACTAAGATCACTAGCGGGGTACTGTGAATTCGGAAGCACACTTGAAGAACGCATAAGAGACCAGCTAGTGATAGGCATTAACAATAACGCGTGGCAACAAGAACTCATCAAACAACACCCAACAAACGCCGCTAAACTCACTGATGTCATTGCCACAGCAAACACACTTGAACAAGCTGAGCTTCAAAGCCGACGTTTAACAAACAACACCCCGAATTTTGCTGAACAACAAACCATCAATAAAATAAAAACGAATAAACAACGAAATTTACAAAATTCAACTAACAACAAAAAATGTATATTTTGCGGTAATAATTACCATGCAAATATGAATGATTGTCCTGCAAGAGGAAAGCGTTGTAACGCTTGCGGTAAAGAAAATCATTTCTCAAGTGTTTGTATTACCAGCGGCAGGCTCAAGCTAAAACAAACTAACATAACAAGACAAATAACAACCAGAGGAACAAATAGCAGTAATAATGAAGATTCCGATGATCAAAGCGTACACACCTTTGCTTTGAAATTGCATAACCCAATAACAAAAATCATGATACCAACTCACCTCAACACAAAACCAGTAGAAATGTTATATGATCCTGGAGCGGTTCATTCTGTGATTGGCAGAAACCTATGGAAAATCATTGGATGTCCCCAACTCAAAAAGTGCAAGAGCCTCATAGCCTATACGGAGGTACAAATCGAAACATTAGGAATTTGCGAAATAACAGTGAAAGCTTTTAACACCGAGAAGGTCCTAACTGCTTACGTTACTCAACGAAACGACATTCCTCTTTTCGGACTGGATTGGTGCCTAGAATTTAAACTACCAATGCCCCAAGGAGCCAGGTTATGTAATATTAAAACCTCAAAGGCTATATCTCCATCTTCAAGGGATCCTGACTATAACATTGAAGTTCAAAACATCCTTGAGGAATTTAAACCACTTTTTGACAACAAACTTGGAACTATAAAAGGGCATAGTGCGAAGATCCACATATCAGACGACGTAAGACCCAAAACATTTCGGCCTCGACCGGTGCCACTTGCCCTGCGTGAACAAGTAAACAGAGAGTTAGAACGACTAGTACAAGAAGAAGTTCTGGAACCAGTTGACACAATGTCAACACCTATTGAATGGGCATCTCCTATAGTCATAGCCATTAAGGCCAATGGAAGTATTCGTATTTGTGCAGATTTTAAAGTAACAATTAACCAACATGTCCAAATCGATGATTATCCACTTCCTAGATTTGAAGAGATTACGTCCAAATTATCCGGAGGACAACTGTTTACAAAAATCGATCTTAAAGACGCTTACTTGCAACTTATGATACATCCAGAGTCAAGAAAATACTTAACCATAGCAACACACAAAGGCTATTTCCGCTACAAACGTTTACCTTTTGGCATATCCTTTGCACCAGCTGTGTTTCAACGAACAATGCACCAAATCCTCAGCGGTATAGAAGGAGTTGTGTGCTACCTTGACGACATTCTCATAACTGCTCCGACATTGCAAGAACACCTAAAACGAGTAAGAACAGTACTACAGAGATTACAGGATGCTGGAGTAAAAAGCCAAATTACAAAATGCGCTTGGTTACAGGAAAGTGTCACTTTTCTTGGACACAAAATAGACGTCAATGGCTTACACCCAACAGAAGAAAGAATTAACGCGATCAAGGAAATGCCACTACCAACGAATACAACCGAACTTCGAGCCTTTTTGGGTTCACTAACGTACTATGGGCGCTTTATAGATGGTCTCCACATTCGGTGCGCCCCATTGTATAGACACTTAAAGAAGAATCAAAGATGGAATTGGACTGATGAAGACACAAGAATAACAAACGAGCTAAAGAACATCCTCGCTTCTTCTGACACTCTTGTACATTACGATGAGAACAAACCTATATTTGTTAGCAGTGATGCGTCAGAGAAGGGAGTTGGAGCAGTATTATTTCACAAGATTAACAACATAATGAGGCCAGTAGCATATGCCTCGAGAACACTTTCCGACATTGAACAGCGATATTCAACAATAGACAGAGAAGCATTAGGAATCGTGTATGCAGTTACGAAATTCCATCAATATCTTTACGGTAGAAAATTTAACTTGTTGACTGATCACAAGCCTTTGGAAAGGATTTTCAGCCAAGATCGAGAAACACCCAAGATTGCGAGCAACCGGCTACTTAGATGGGCAATGATCCTAAACAGCTATGAATACTCTATTCACTATTTATCGGCCAAGGAGAACACACCAGCTGATGCGCTGTCCCGTTTACCATTGAAAAGCAGTGATACGACAATCGAAGAAAGAACTGGGCTACCACAATTCGCCCATCTACTCCACTTGAGACTTGAGAATATCCCCATCACAAAACACGAGCTTCAGATACAAACTAGCAGGGACAAAACACTTAACATTATCAAAGGTTACATCACAACGCACTGGCCAGATAAAAAGGATCTGCCTAATGAGTTCCACACCTATTATGAAAAAAGAGACCAGATGTCTTATGAAGAAGGGATCGTACTTTGGAACGGGAGATTAATCATCCCCAACACTCTCCAACGAAAGATACTAGAAATGTTACATGATGGTCATAACGGCATCACCGCAATGCAATCGCTGGCACGTCTACATGTGTATTGGCCAAATATTGACAAAGACATCCTAACTTTCTCAAAAGAATGCAACCTATGTCAACAGTCGAGGAGCAACAGTGAGGAAGCTCCTGTATTCCCATGGGGGATACCAGCAGAACCGTGGCATAGACTCCATGTGGACTATGCGGGACCATTTTTGGGACACATGTGGTTAATAATTGTGGACGCATATACGAAATGGCTAGAAGTCATACCAATGAAAACAACGACATCCGGAGCAACGATACAAAGATTGAATAACGTATTTGCTACTTTTGGAACACCTAGGTATATAGTGAGCGATAACGGGCCTCAATTTTCTTCAGACGAGTTTGCAAATTTTTGCCGAGTTTCAGGCATCACACACATCAAGACAACACCATACCACCCAAAAACAAACGGATTAGCAGAGCGAGCGGTGCGCACTTTCAAAGAACGAATGCTAGCTAGCGACAGACACATTGAATTACATGCACGTCTTAACAGTTTCCTTCGAGGATACCGTAACACTCAACGACGGTCAACAAACCGGTCGCCCTATGAGATGATGTTTGGGAGGCCAATGCGAACAAGTTTTGACCTATTGAAACCAAACGTGATGGAAAACCTGGAGAAGGCACGCCTATACCAACAACTGCGGCCCCCCAACAAAGTGGGTGTACCTCCCGCATACAGACCAGGAGATGAGGTTTGGGTAAACAAACCGACTGGCAGAGGATCCGATCCTGGGACGATCGAAAAGGTTAACGGACCTTATTCTTATGAGGTAGTGATGGCGGATGGAGTTCGTAAACGCAAACATGCTGACCAACTCCGCCAGAGATTTTCACAGAGAACAAAGATGATAGATGGCAAACAACAGGCTAAACATGGCCAAAACGCTCGAGACATCCAAGCAGAGCGACCGAAATCTGAGCCAACATCGAAAATGAAACAGAAAATCAAGACTTTTACATACTACAAGCGTGATACTTCCAACCAGGAACAGAGCGGTGACCACCACCGAGAGTCGACACCGGTGGCCTCTACGAGCAGACGCCACCCAGATGGTTCCGATTGCGGACCAACACCGGGAACATCAACAAATGCGGACCACCTTGACAGTGCCGCATCACAAATGTCACCACAGGCTACCGGCCAGGAGACTACAACACCTGCTGCCCAACCGGAACTCCAGTCACCGCGCCGGTCTAAACGTAAAATCAAACCGCCGGCACGTTTCGGATTTTTAGGTTTTTAGGGTTATTAGCTATTGTTTGTGGGTGGAGGGGTAATGTTGTATACTTGACCTTATGACAACATAATTTAATAAGTGTAAAACTTACCTTATCTAGAAGAAGACCAAGTGTCATGTCAATTTTAAATTGTTGTATTTGTTATACTTCAAGTACAGGATTAAAACGCAAACTAAACATTCGATTAATGATTTGTTTATAATACAACAAAGACGACTTGGTAATACGGACGAGTTGGTAATATGGAAGATTTGGCAATAAAGACGAGCTGATAATAAGGACAAGTTGGTATTGCAGACGAGTTGGGTGTATCGTCGAGTTGGAAATATGGACGAGTTGGAAATGTGGATGAGTTGGCGATGTGAATGAGTTGGTAAAATTGACAAGCTGGGAACATGGACAAGGGGGCAATGTGGACGAGTTCGTATTATGGATGAGTTGGCAATGAAGACGAGTTGGTAATACGGACAAGTTGGTAATATGGACGAGTTGGGAATATGGACGAGTTGGGAATGTGGATGAGTTGGCAAAATGAACAAGTTGGGAACACGGACGAGTGGGCAATGAAGACGACTTGGTAATACGGACGAGTTGTCAACGTGGACGAGTTAAGAATATGGAGGAGTTGGGAATGTGGATGAGTTGGCAAAATGAACAAGTTGGGAATATGGACGAGTTGGCAATAAAGACGAGCTGATAATAAGGACGAGTTTGTATTGTAGACGAGTTGGGTGTATCGTCGAGTTGGAAATGTGGATGAGTTGAGCATATGGACAAGTTGGAAATGTGGACGTGTTGTATTTGTGGACGAGTTAGCAATATGGACGAGTTGGCATTGTTGATGAGTTGGAAATGAAGATGAGTTGGCAATGTAGATGAGTTTGGTGTATGGACGAGTTGGTAATGTGGACGACTTGGCATTATGGACGACGTGGGAATATGGACGAGTTGGCATTGTGGACGAGCAAGTAATATGGACGCGTTGGCATTGTGGATGAGTTGGGAATATAAACGAGTTGGCAATGAAGACGAGTTGATAATACGGACGAGTTGATAATATGGACGAGATTGGCAATAAAGACGAGTTAATAATAAGGACGAGTTGGTATTGTTGATGAGTTGGGTGTATGGACAACTTGGAAATGTGGACGAGTTAGCAATATGGATGAGTTGGCATTGCGGACGAGTTGGGAATATGGATGAGTTGGCAATAAAGACGAGTTGGTAATATGAACGACTTGGCAATGTAGATGAGTTTGTTGTATGGACGAGTGGGCAATGTGGACGATTTGGCATTGTGTACGAGTTGGGAATGTGGACGAGTTGGGAATGTGGACGAGTTGTATTTGTGGACGAGCAAGCAATATGGACGCGTTGGAATTGTGGACGAGTTGGGAATATGGACGAGTTGGCATTGTGGACGAATTGGGAATATGGACGAGTTGCCAATGGAGACGAATTGGTAATATAGACGAGATGGCAATGCAGATGAGTTGGGTGTATGAACGAGTTGGCAATGTGGACGTGTTGGGTGTGTGGACAAGTTAGCATTGTGACCCAGATGGGAATATAGACGAGCTGACATTGTGGACGAGTTGGCAATGTGGAATAATTAACATGTTACCCTAACATGCGAAATTTGATGGTAGAAATAACCTACATATGATGCAAATTTAAAAAAAAAAACGCGCTCAAGAATAGATCATATTTGAATTAATGACGTCTGGCTGATCATTTTTATTCTCATTCAAAATGAAATTTGTCAAATTCTGCTGTCAACAAAACAAATTGATTTTATAAGGCTTCCGTTTTTACCGACTATGGTAAGGAACCCTAAAATTAGGTTTATATTATAGACTTGAGAGTATAGATAGCATCTCCCTCACTATTCTGTCAGACACTATTTCAATGAGAGGAAAGACACGAAAGTTTGAATTTCGAATTCGGGTATTAAGCCTTCAGCTCTAAATTTATTGAAAAAAATATATCTTATATTCTTTTTTCAAACATGTTTAGCTGTTTTATATATTGGATTTTTTTTTATTACATATATTTGACACATTCTTTTTTTTTTATGGTGGAGTATTGTTGGTCAGTAATTTATTTAGATTAGTAAGAAGGGTTTGATTAAGTATAACTAGCGTAAGAATTTCAAACACAATGTGTATTTGTTATTGAATAAATGATTGATGATGATGACATGGCAGCGCCCATATTAAGAAAATTTGCAAGATCTATTGAATTTCATAAAAAAAAACAAGCATTGATAATAGTGGTTTTTCGTGTATCAATAAACGTTTTTTACTCTCTATTTCATACAACTGAGTTTGTGTAGCATTAATTACTATCAATATTTTGAAGTATTTACGATTATAAATGAATACATAAACAGTTACGCACTCCATGATTTCCTTTTTAAAACCTGCGTAGTGAGTGACCAAATCTGTCGTTTCGATTCATGTGCTATTTCTGGAAATTGATAGAAATCGATCAAATCGATAAATTTATGTCCTGAAGAATGAACAACAAATTAAAATTCTACCAATCTTATGTTCGGTCCTATGAAAATATGTCAATATTTTTTTTAAGATATGGGACTATTGTCATGAACTCATGAATTATATTTTTCCATAAATCGAATAATATGCATTTTATTTGTGAAACAGATCAGCAGATCACAAGTCATTAATGCACAAGTTATTTTTACAAAAAAGTTGAAAAAGTTGTCACAATGAAGCTGGCAGTTGGCTATCAGGCCGGGCTCTAGCCTGGCATGTTTTAACGTTTTTAAAACATCATTTTCATGTGTTTTTTTACAGTATTTATTCTTCGTTCCCCAAAAACTTCTTATCGATAAAGTAGTTATTTTCTGTAACACTACCGGATTTCCATATTCTAGCGGCGGTTCGACGCCGCTACGGGTCTCTAGTTTTAGTATATCTTGCAATATCTTATTTTACCCTTGCCTAACAATCTATACACGATAACTACGATAAACCTTACTTTTGTTGTGATAAATATTATTACAGAAAATGCTATAAAATTGCATAAACATACTTTGTAACATGTAGGTACGCTCATACCTCATACAGATGTGGTTTTACAGCTCGCGCTATATTTAGGTGTGAAATTCTAGGAAAGTAGTTCCATCGTGAAACCCCGCTTCAGGACGCATTCCATAAACGTATACTAAAACGAATATTGAAACGTTTAAATAATCGCTTTAGATATTTTTATATTTACAATTTGCGTTTCGAAGTTTGAAGTAAGACCTTCATAAAACATAACTCTAAATATAGGTGTATTTACATGAATAATTTTACATTACTAGTTGATGGTTTTAATTATTCTTTACCAAATAATCCAATAACTGTGACTGCTGAAAAATTATGCTATATAATGTTTTTTATCGCTTTCAACAGGTTTCTCGAATTCTGTATTTTTAACGTTCACAAATGGTGTCTCCGACGTTCTATTTAGATAAGGTTTTTTTGTATTTGTAGCACACTATTAATATTGAAAGTATATTTTAATTCTAGCGACCTTTTTTATTACTTCGATATGTATTTCAATCCAAATTATTCGCTATCTACTATATATTATTGCAGGTGTGGATTACACCCACGACTTTTATCCAGAGCAGTGCTCCCTGAGCTACGGCGACGTTACACACATGGTGTGAAATTAAGCATTATATGTATCCCAGTTAGACATACTTAGTCCATAGTAAAGGTTAATGTACGCCTATATAATGCAGCCATAACGAGCGAGTAAGCCGTGGACACTCCATTACAGTCTAATCATGTCTAATTGAAATTAGTTGTAATCCTTTGTTGCAGGATAATAGCAAATCAGAGCTACAGTAAAGGATGGCAGGGGACGGCACGGCGCCATTGCACGGTTGGGGGTGCACGCCGACCGGCGAGACGCCACCGACAGTGGCGTCCGAGAACGCCACGAAGCCGGCTTGTCTCCCGGCCGCTCTGTTCAGAGGCTGGCGAAAGACTGCCCTCTACTGCATCCTAGTATTCCTTATGGTGCTAATCTTCCTAAATATTGGACTGACTCTATGGATTATTAGTAGTTTAAAATTGAGAATGGTAAGTAGCTGAATTCTAAAGTCAGAAATAAAAAGATCTTTGCAGATCTTTATCTTTGGGTCTTATAGAAATTAATAGAGCCGGTAATTAAACTCTCTAGATCTTTATTTTTGTGTTATATCAGTAGTTTTTTCTGTAAATCACCGTTTCACCACTTTCAACTAAAGCAAATTACACGTTTATATGAATATGGCGGAAAACTTTTTGTTATCTGCATGGACAGACATGTTCCTTTCGACACAATAATTTTCATAGTAAGTATGCACCAATATAAACGTTTTAATTATGTTTACTGTCACTCGTCTTTTTTGTTTAAAAAAGCATTTCCATATCCCTGCTGAACAATAAAAATAAAACTACTTACAGACAAAACATTCAAAAACGTCAACACCATACAAAATCTTAAATTAAGACACACTTCTCACCAAGAGCAATGAAAAACTCCTCATACCTGCATATTCATAGGTTAATAAATCGGCAAACGGCTTCATTAAATTTATAACATCGCTGCAGCATCTCTTTGAGCCAAGCAATAACCATTAACGCTGCCGCAGACTACAAACTGCATAAACCGATGTATTCATCACTGAATTTCATTGGTTAATTCATAGCTTCATTCTCATTTTTTCAATGCCGTTAAGTCTTTTATAAAATTATATTATTATTGTTAATTCAATTAAATATTGATAAGCTGTTTTCTATGGAGAGGGGTCATTCATACAGGAAAAATCTTAACAGCGCGAATCTGCTGATAAAATTTTCTTTGCCCTTGCAATGCGCACAAAACAGCTGGACGAATATTAACAAATTTTAGTACTTTTTACCCGACTATGGTAAAGAAAAAAACAATAAGCAATTAAGCAGACGAAGTTGCACCTTTTGATTCGGGTTTAATAAAAAAGAAGCGACAAGATTACATTTCAGACATTTTTATTATAAAATTATAGTTATAAGTATATTTTTTTCTTACAAACGCACATATCACCTTAATGTAATGTATAGTAATCAAAATAATACACTCCATTTTTAGGGTTCCGTACCCAAAGGGTAAAAACGGGACCCTATTACTGAGACTTCGCTGTCCGTCCGTCCGTCCGTCCGTCTGTCACCAGGCTGTATCTCAACAACGGTGATAGCTAGACAGTTGAAATTTTCACAGATGATGTATTTCTATTGCCGCTATAACAACAAATACTAAAAATGAAATAAAATAAATATTTAAGGGGGGCTCCCATACAACAAACTTGTTATAGATTATATATATGTATAGGTACGGAACCCTTCATGTGCGAGTCGGGCTCGCACTTGCCCAATTTTTTCTTTTCAAATTATTGTTTTGTCTATGTAAGTAGTCCACGTAATTTCTCCGTTGATTATAACAAAATGATTTGGTATCTAAAACAGGGGTAAAATCTTGGAGTAACTCGCTGGGTTCTGGGTAAATAATTATTGTAAAAACAACGTACTATGTTCCTTCAAATTGTGCATCTAAATTTCTTTAACCCGCGAATATATTTTACACATATTATAAAACTCTTCTGTGTTATAATGATTTTTAAATTGAGTTATTTGTTGCAGGGCGGGTTTGGTCCAATAAACATAGTGAAAGGCGGCATAGAGCTGCAGGGGCAGGCGCTCGTAATGGACAATTTGATCGCGTCGTCGATCAGCACACGGCCCGGGCAGCCCATTGTCCTGCACTCGTATAGGAACTTCAGCGTGCTCGTGTCGGAGTCGGAACGTCGGGAGACCTCCAAGTTGCTGCTTAGTAAGTAATGGACAATTTGATCGCGTCGTTATTCAGCGCCCGGCCCGGGCAGCCCATAGTCCTGCACTCGTATAGGAACTTCAGCGTGCTTGTGTCGGAGCCGGAACGGAGGGAGACCTCCAAGTTGCTGCTCAGTAAGTAATAGACAATTTGATCGAGTCGTTGGTCAGCGCCCGGCCCGGGCAGCCCATAGTCCTGCACTCGTATAGGAACTTCAGCGTGCTCGTGTCGGAACCGGAACGTCGGGAGACCTCCAAGTTGCTGCTCAGTAAGTGATAGACAATTTGATCGCGTCATCGATCAGCGCCCGGCCCGGGCAGCTCATAGTCCTGCACTCGTATAGGAACTTCAGCGTGCTCGTGTCGGAGCCGGATCGGAGGGAGACCTCCAAGTTGCTGCTTAGTAAGTTGAAGTTGCGCGGTAAGTAATGGACGCTACGGTTTCCTACATGTAATAAGTATTCAGAATTGTCTGACTGCATATAGGCACCTATTGAAAATACATCAGGCGGCTAGTGGTTGTTTATAATAATTAGAGTGCAACTCCATCGTTATAAAATAAAAAAACCTGCAACAGCTTTGTCTTTCCCTTTCAGAGAGAGACAGTATAGAATGCAGCGGACGCACGTTCGAAGTCCGTGACGCTCACGGCGGCGAAGTGTTCCGCGCGTCACGTGACGAAGTGCGCGTGTTTAGTGACACGCTAGCAGTGGACAGCCCTGGCGGACTTACAGTCAAGACGGCCGTGCAGACGCCGAGCGTCAGGGCCCCTCCGGGATCTGACTTGCAGTTAGTGTTGTTTTCTACTAGTTGTAAGTACATGTTCAGCGACGCAATAGTAGTGGACAACCCTGGCGGACTCACGGTCATGACGGCCGTGCAGGCGCCGAGCGTCAGGACCCCGCCGAGATTTTATTTGCAGTTAGTGTTGTTTTTTACTAGTTGTAAGTACATGATCAGCGACGCACTAGCAGGGAGAACCCTGGTGGAGTCACGGTCAAGACGACCGTGCAGGCGCCGAGCGTCAGGACCCCGCCGGGATCTGACTTGCTTTCTTTTCTACTAGTTAAAGCAAGACGGGTTCACTATGCACCACTGGCCTACCACTTTTATTCAGGTACTTCTCACAGGATCAGCGCTTCTTCATAGCGGCGCGCAAGCGTTGGTCGGCCGCATTATCACGCCATACTTATAATGTCGCATTTAACACAAACATCCAATATGGGCTATATAGGTAGTGTATAGGGTAATTTCTCAGACGGTTTTGGCTTTCTTTCTGCAGTGTCTTATTCTACTCTTACATATAAGCTACATGAAGATTGTACTCAATGATCTGGAACGCGGAAATCATGTTAACAGAACTCAAAAAGTTCGTAAAACAGTATCACTGACGTGTTATTTTTATATTCTTCAGACTGGAATCCTTAACTCGTCACCTGGACCTGATAGCCCCGCAGTCCATACATCTCGACAGCCGGGCGGGTGGCATCAATGTGATGGCTCACAGCAACATCAAACTGGATTCTGTTGTTGGCGCTGTAAGTCTACGTACTTTTCTCGTTCTCTTGCCACCCAGTCTAGTGCGGTCGCGGCCAGATATGCTCTATTGCAGTATTTCTAGCATAACAGTGACACGTGACTTTTTATTGTATATTACTATCATTATTGTATATTGCATGTTTCTTTCTGTTTCGTACTGTGTGAGAGAAACAGGAAACACGTCACGTTTACAAGTTGCAGCTAATTTTTAAAGATATATGCCATATGAAAGTATGCTCCTGTACTCAACATCTTTTGTTTATATTTTATTCCCGGCGTAATACTACCATCATATTGATATTTAGATTGACAATCAATACCTATTTTTGTAGTGTACTGTAGGTACGAGTGTACTTTATACTTAATAATTTTACTTTTTTTTATTCCTAGCTTAAAATCGACACTCCAAGCATTTTCATTCCCAACCTCAAAGAAGCTGTAAAGGCAGACCCTGCTCGCCAGAACAAGCACTTGAGACCCCAGAAAGTGTACCAACTCTGCGCCTGCGCCTCGGGAAAGCTGTTCCTTGCCGCCGCAGAAGCCTCCTGCGCAGCCAACGATGACGACACAGAGTTTTGCAGATG
Source organism: Apotomis betuletana (assembly GCA_932273695.1). Classification (NCBI taxonomy): domain Eukaryota; kingdom Metazoa; phylum Arthropoda; class Insecta; order Lepidoptera; family Tortricidae; genus Apotomis; species Apotomis betuletana. The sequence goes on from OW026303.1 coordinate 11,840,313, forward strand.
ATAAATATACACACATAATCACTTTTAAACTAAAATCACTGACTTCAGCAAAAGGAAGTATTCTATTCTCCAACATTCTGGAAGAATATGAAAAACGTAAAAATATACGTGCGCTTACAGCAATTGAGTGCTTCCGTTGATTCGTCGCCATCTTTATGGATCATCACATCTCAATTCTGATAAGAAAATTATTTCATGAAACACGCAATTCTGAGGTAAATTTATGAAAGCATACTGTGTCAACTTGAAAAACTTCCTCTTTGTTTAAAGCCGGTTCAGAATGAAATTAGTGCCAAAATAGTATATTACGCAATTATATGAAACTAAGTATTACTAAGTACATTCTTATGAATTTTGCACAATGCACAATAATTATATTTAGTACAAACGTGTGATCTTAGAATAAACTGATGCATAGGTACCTATTAATTATAGATATAGTAAGTATGTTATGCTAGTTTTATTTACACACGTTTCAAAGTGGGAAACGACTTAAAAAAACAACTATTACAGTGGTAACTTTAAGCAGTAGCTTTAAGGGCCTTTTATAAGTATACCTAGATATTTTTCTAGCAGGAACAAACAGGTGGTTAGTGCATAGTGATATCGACAAACCTGTTATCGATAACCACTACGTCAACATTATAAAGGAATACAGAATGTATAGACAATTACACACTGAAAGTTTCATTTAGACTGCTCCATATAACAACTATTTATAGCAAGCTAGAGAAAAAAATTGGAGGGGACCAACAATTTACCAATTATGTCCATTTGTACATGATCGGTAGCACGAAGTGGGTGTGTTTGCGGCATCTGCCAATTATAGGTCTGTGATTGTCCTTTATGACGTCGAAGTTGCACTTAAGTAAATACGATACCTGACAGGATTTTCGATGTTTTTATTTTGTCGAGCATTAAAAACACGTCGTTCGTGTTAGGAAAATCTCTAGGTATACTTATAAGGGTAACGATGGGTTAATAGTCCAGCTGATCTGGCGTGCGGTGGCTCTACCGACCGCGCTGTAATTACGAGTAGGGCCCCCGTCCTAATTGAGACCACAATGACTACATTTGTTCGGCGCAACATCTACTGTCAATAATCAATCGCCACCATAAAAGTGTTTTGTTTAGCCAAATGGTTGACTGGTAGAGAATACGTTACAATACGAATACGTGCAATAAAGTTTAAATAAATAATTTCCCGTAGTAAAAATAGTCAACATTATGCAGATCTTGTTGACATTAAGGATCGTCCAGGTAAAGAAAAGATTAGTATTTATTAATAATCAATAGATCCATGATAAATTACCTCTAGGTACACCCGCCAATACACATTCAGTGTAATTACTTAATGTAATTTTTTTTTATTAAAGCATTCCTTTATTAAATAGTAAATTTGAGTATTTTTTTACTATTGTTGTTTTTTATATTTGTATAGGCACACCCGCCGTTCTGACTCTCACCAAATCGGATCATCCGTTTGGGCGTTACGATACCACAGACAGACCCACCGTTATACTTATTATACCCGCACCCCTCTCACCCGTGAGGGGTAAAATGTAAAACAATGCCGTTCTAATCATCATGTGGGTTAATGCATGATTATAACAAACGAGACTTAGTCGCGTTCAAAAAGGAATTTATTTAATTACCTCGACGTTTTGGACAGGATGTTACGTCCATGGTCTCGAAGGGACTGATATAGTCTGGCTAATGAAATATTACTCTAAGTTTTGGCGGGAAATTTAAAAAATCTGCGGCTGGTCACACTTTGTGTAGTAGGAATTATAATTTTGATACTAGAAAACATTTTTGATTTTCTATGCACACGTAAGGAGTAAGGAAATAAGTTAAATATGATGTTGAGGTGCACTCATAGTATGCTCACATCATTTCTACCACTATATGTACAGTACAGTCAACGACTAACACATATGTTTACACTTTCGAACCATATACAAGGCGAAAGATTAAATGTAGTGTAAATAAGACATAGTTCGACTTATACAGTGGCCACGCCGCACGCGTCCTTAATAGTCTTGCGTACTAAAATTTACACCACCACGACACACACACGGCAACTTCACTGGTAACTGACTATCCAGGAATGGTTACATGATACTTTCTAATCGACTACAAAGCAATAAATCTACTTCTAAATGATTATTTCTCCGCGCGAGCAAGGTTACGGGCTCCTTTTATTAGGGTACCCAATGGGTAAAAATTACCAAGCCTCCTTTCTCCATCTGTCTATTCGTCTGTCACCAGGCTGTAATCTCATAAACCGTGATAGCAAGACAGTTGAAATTTTTACAGATGATTGTATAATTTCTGTTGTCGCTATAAACAACAAATACTAAATAAGTTTCTGTCAAAAATTTAATTTTTATGACAAGCTTTTATAGCCGACTGTACTTTTCTTTGAACATCCATCAATTGCTTACCGAGACGATTCTAAAGAGCCCAAACTCGATATGATTGCTTTATGTAAGTATTACGGAGTTCCTATGACCTTCCAGCTCCATCATCAGATCAGCTCCACGTCTTCATAATATTGCATTGTCACGCGATTTGCATATTCGTGCAAAAACTCAGCTCAATCGGAAACCGGAAAGTGGGTCAAATTTAACTAGCATAATTCCATCACAACGGGACACGTGAAAGTAAATAAAAGCTTGTAAAAACAGTAGAATTTTTTTTTACTTTGCACCTCACTTGTGTCCGGCGCCATACATAGCAGGTGCAAACTTAACCCAGCCATTTAAGATGGGATAAGTATTTGTACGGAACCCTCGGTGCGCGAGCAAGACTCGCACTTGGCCGGTTTTTCTACTATCTCTTGAATAAAGGTAACGATGGGTTGATAGTCCGGAGTCCAGCTGATCCGGCGTTAGCCACGCCACACGCGTAATTAGAACCCCACATCCTAATTGAGACCACAACGACAACATATTGTTCACCATGTTTTTACTGGGCATGCTGTTAACGAGCCAAAATATTACTACCAAATTTGTACTCTAAACCAAACTTGTTTTACTAACCAATAACACCTCATAGTGGTGTTTTTATAGACTGTTCATTTTACTCGCATGAGTACAATAGGTAATATTATCATAATTCCCTAGTTTAATTTTGTCATATTCAAGCGGATAACTGAAAAAAATAATGTTACACATTTTAATTTATCTGTATATATTACATTAATTACTATACTAGGTAATTATTATAATTACAAATGTTTTGATGTCAACATATCTCCTAGCGCTAAAACTTGTGATTAAGAAATTCGGCAACTGTGAGTTTGGTATCTCTAGCGCAACTAGGATTTCTTTAAATATACGCATGCAATTAAGCTGATTGAAGCTTCTAAAAATAATATAATTCAATTAACCCAATAATTTCAAAACCCTGTTCAATTTGTATTGTTATATATGTTGTTTCTGTCGTAGCTGAGTAAGAAATTTTTAAATATACCTAATAATTATGAGTAGGTTTCATTACTTATTTATTTATCATATCGGGTAGGTGTTTTACAGTAGGCATATATAAGTAAAAAAAAAATTGTAGAATACACAAGGTTTTGTTTTGGTATGGGATAGGATTAATATGTATAGGGACACCGAACCAGTTCTGCCTTAGAGCACCGTAAAAAATACGGCCCGTGTTTGATAGCACGAAAAAAACCGGCCAAGAGCATGTCGTGCCACGCTCAGTGTAGGGTTCCGTAGTTGCCCATCCTTCACAATAGACAGGTTTATTTTACGAGAAAGATTAAAGCTGTATAAAAAAGTCGTAAACGCCATAGTAACTGTAATTACTTATTACCAGGAAGTTATCGATTATACGCGCCACATTGAGCGAAATGTTTTAATACAGTATGGCACTTAACTAATATGTGTAACGTTCGAAGTATAAGGATACCGCGCGGCACTTACGTCGTTTTAAAGAAAATTATGAAATTTTTCGATAACTCAAAAACGGCTCGACCGATTTTATTCAATACGATGTTTATTGAAAGTACTTATAAGGCCTCATTTTCATGAATTTTTCCATAATTTTTTGACCCGTGGTTGAAAAGTTAGAGGGGGGACGCTATTTTTTTTATTTTCGGAGCAAATATTTACAAAACTGCCGACTTTATCAAAAAATAATGTTTGAAGACCCCTATTATTTTTAAAAGACCTATTCAACGATACCGCACACACTAGCGTTGGACCGAAAAAAAAATCACCCCCACTTTAGGTGTTCGAGAGGTACCCGAAAAAGTTTTTTTTTTTGTTTTTATATTACCGTTTTGTCGGCGTGATACATACACATACTCATACCAAATTTCAGCTTTCTAGTGCTAATGATCACGGAGCTAAGCCGCGGACGGACAGACGGACAGACAGACAGACAGACAGACAGACAAACAGACAGACAGACAGACAGACGGACATGGCGAACCTATAAGGGTTCCTAGTTGACTACGGAACCCTAAAAACACACTAAAGCTCTAGATTTTCCTGACCCAGGGCAACCCAACTTAGTTAAATACAAGTCTATAACATTTTCTTCGGTTTCCGCGACTGTCACACATTTGAGTTGACCAAGTCAACTTTTGACAACGGTATCTGTAAAGGTACCGAAACGTCAAGGAGGCCCACATAATATACGCGATATAATCCGTTTAAATTGTTTTATTTAAAAGTCTATAACAACAAATACAGATTATCCGTACAAACAAACAACGCATCTCAATAAGTATTGTGCAATTGTAAAAAAGCTATAGTCACAAATAATAAATAACACATTAAACCTTTCGTTTTCAGCAGAATGACGCCATCGAAAATACTCGTTGAAACAGGGCTTTATTTGTTCTTTCGCGTCATATAAACCGAACATTTATTTTTATTTCTTCGCAATTTTTTAAGTTACAGCTCACAAAGATCGTCAAGGGGAAAATATTTGAATTTGAACCTTTGTTGATTTATGCCCAGAGAAACTTTTAAATTGTTACACTGTTTTCGTTTTCTTTTTAGAAAGCACATAGTACATATTAGTCTTGACTAGTGAAAACGCGTTTTAACAAAGGCATTTAGTGTAAAGCAAGTAAATACTACTTTTAATACAATTTTTAAAAACCAGGAGCATTTCCTTTTTATAAATTTGCAAAAAGTAATCATTAAAATAAATCAGTGCAATACTTTGTCAGTACAATAAATCAGTACAATTAAGACTTTTAGTTATATATAATAAGATATATCGCAGCATATAAGGCGTCCATAAATATCTGAACTCTTATACTCCGACTGGGCATTACAGTACATGCTCAGATATTTATGGACCCCTTATATCCTGCGATATATCTGATGGCGACTGTACAAAAGTGCCTACTTAATAACCATGTGTCCATGTGCATGGCAAAGAAAATAAAATGAAAAATCATTACAGTTGACGTAAACGTAACAGTTGGCAATAGCAATGTTTACATCGGAAGTGCTTAATTCTTGAGCCAAACAAGGATCACCTAGAAATAGTGAGCGAGGGTCGTTTCGCTGGCGAAGTTTTTATACGCAGCGCAGCATAACAAGCACCTGCCGCCTCATCTGCATAATGTGGACAAGTCGCGGCCGGACACTTCGGGGGCTCTAGTGCTACTCTAACCTGTACACTAGAATGTTTTTGCGGAAAAATTGGGGAATAGTGTTATTGAAAACCATTTTTTTATAGAAAGAGACAGCATGGGTATACCCAAGGTGTACTGAGATGGTCCGGGATTCGCTAGATGCGGACGGTGTTAATTAGAAATTACGATTGAATTTTATTGTTCCGTATGAACATTCAGTGAATTCATGGAAGTATCAGAACTAAAGTGCCAATGGATGTCAAATATTTTAGGAGCTTTAGGCAAAGAAATTTAATATTAAATAATATATTCACTAAAAAGGGCACGCTAACTAACTGAAGTACTTACTATCAATAGAAATATTAATTCCGATACAAATTTTGAAATACATATACGTATTAAAATATATGATTATATGTATATTAACGTTAAACAAGGCGTGTTACCTCGCGGACCGCGCTCCCATGTTTGCTGTCGGCGAATGAGCGACAAAAATCAAAAACATGGCAGAGTGTTGCAGCTCACTGAACCTATGCTGTTAATTGATTTAGCCTATCTACAACCTTGATTTTCATAATTCTGTCTTAAATCGCAATCTCATTTACGAAATACAAGCAACTACACGAAGCAGCAAGATACTAGTATAAAATGTATGTTTGTATGTACGAGTATGCGTTAAACAAAGCGGCTCTCGAGTTTGCCGTCCGCGTACGTGCGACAAAAACCAGTCCAATGTGCAACCTAATCCCCAGGAGCATTATCACCTCCCCTGCCACTGGATCTATACTGTTGATTGATTTGGAACATTTACGACTTTGATTATCTATGTCTTAAACCGGAGTTTTATTTACGAGATACAGACCACTAAAGGCAGCGAAATACTCATAAAAGTAATACCTACCAGACCAAAAGTTGGCAAATTGTTGCCTAATATTGATAGAGCTTTAAGAAGAATAGTATATTTGGAAGTTTTATTATATTATAGCCTAACAAGTTTCGGTGCGGCCCAGGGATAGTGGCGCTAAAACAGCTTTCATATGGCAATAATGAGCATGCGTCATACATATACTTTCATTATTAAACGTCAGTAGCGATTTGTCAAGGATTTGTCCCGAACCAAATTCAAAACATTGTTTACCGGAATGCTGCTCAATCCTTTCGTTCTTCTTGCGACATAAATACTGTACCTATGTTATAGAAAAAAAACTTGACTTTTATCACTGTGGATAGTTTTGGTTCTATCATGCAAAAATTACTTGAAATTTGCGGAACTTAATACATAGGTACGTTTATTACAGGTAGATAGATTGAATCTGGTTTAATAGGTATAGAGTCTAGTCGACGTGTAGGAAATAGTAAATCGTAAAATCGTTGCATGATTATCGCATAAATAGTTTCCCAAACTGCCTTATTTTCCAAAGCATGCTTTTCTCCAAAACCGATTGCTTTTTTCGTTGTTCTTTAACCTAGTGTAGAGGCCAAAAGCTTTCGGTATAACACAAACTATTCATTTAAGAAAATATTTTTTTTATAATTAATCCATAATTGGTAAATCCTCTTGGACATTGGACATGAAGTGGGAGATAAACGTAAATCAACGTTTCTTACCTCTTAAATAATCAATCATAGCAATTGCTCTTCGTTTCTCAAATGATAAAGTTGGCTGTATTTGTTCCCATTTGATATATGCACTTTATAAAGACTTACTTCTCGAATTAATTATTTTGGTTATACCGAGAAAGTCACAATTTTTGTAAAACAAACCTAACCTAATGGGCTCTACACCAGGTAAAACAGTAAACTGTTAAATGGGTAGTTTTTATTCACACAAATCCGTATATCAAAAGTATAACCGTCTGTAAAAATTCAAGCGGCGTGTGAAAGATTAATACAAAGGGTAACGAGAAAAAATAATCCTTTAGTCGTTTTCTCTTCATTCGCGCGTAAGAAGACACGCGCGCGCGTGATTATGATTAAGCACAGGTGGCGGCTACGCTCGAATAAAATTAAAATTACATTCTGTCTCCTCATTATACCTCGCTTTGGAAAATGTTCCGGGAGTTAGCTGCTTGCTGTAAGGGCTTGTGAGGTGTAAAACTGTTTTTATAGTAGGATTTCTGCTTTGACTGAACAGGTAGGTAACAGGTAGGTAACAGGTATGTAACAGATATTCGAACGAAAAATCTTTTTAACTGTCAGTAACTTGTAGGTATCAATACTCAATACTCAATCATTTATTGCATTCCACAATGATAGTTTACAGGATACTAGGTAAACTTAAGTTTCGTAACAGTTACATAATAGTGAACTTAAATGTGGACCCTGTTGGGCACAGCAAAATCCGTGAAGAGAAGACGACTTATATACTTAAGTAAACACTTTATGTAAAATATTTTTTTTTTGGAACTTGCATATACACAATGCAATGCAAATTATTTGGAATTGTACCTACTTGATATTTAATATACTTTATTTAATTTATTTACTATCTTTATATTATTTATTTATTTATTTATTTATTTATTGAAAAACAGGTTACATAACATTACAGTTTACACCAATGCGTCATGAACCTAACAATGTTTATTTTCAATGTTTTTTTTTATACTATAACTTATTAGAATATGTACTCGTATATGAAGGAATTTAAGTCCTTTTATGTTTATTTATTTAAACTTTATTGCTCAAAAGATAAGTCAGTACAGATTATTTATCTATTGTAGTTTTTCCTCTAAGTATTCTCTTAGTGTATAATAACTTTTATTTATAAGGAATTCTTTTAACAGTTTTATGAATGTATAATATTTTTTTCCGACTTTATTATATCTGGCAGTTTATTATATACTTTTATGGACATGGTATAGTAATAGGCGACGTGCGCAAAATGTATGTCCCGTAATAAGTTTTCGGTTGGCTCTTTCAGGACGTCACTTTGATCATCTCAGTCCGAAGTTATACAACAAAGTAAATAAATTGATCACTATATATTCACTAACACGAAGAGAATGTAAGAAAAAAATTACGGATTGGCTACTAAAACTTGCATATAACGAGATCGAGAATTTATTGGATTTCCAATGAATACACACATCACACTTACACAACACAGCACCTACACTCACACATCACACCATCATCACACACTGCACGCTAGCGCAGTTCAAAGTCACCACTGACATTATTTTATTCGATGGCATGTTTAGAATAGTAACTATTTTTGTTTTGTTTTTAATGTTATTTATCGGTAGACTTAGTTATAGGCAACAAATTGTAAACTGACTGAGTAAAATTACTTGTTTCTCCGGGGTGAGAGCCTGGTGATCTGTAATACAGGTTCCCACCTAGTTCAGACTCCAGTCTCTCACAAAGGACTACCTCATAATTTACTGGCATGTCAACAGTGTTATTACAATTTAAGTTTTGTCCTTTGTGAGCTGATAAATAAATAAAAAAATAGGTTGCATCAGAATGCATTTTAAGTTTAGACGAAGGTAACATAAGTTTTTCCCTATATCTGAGCTGGTGAGATGTGGGTATGTCTTCACGTTTCTTATAGTATTCGGGATAATTTCGTACGAACTTACAGATCTCTAGAATATATAACCCAGTCAGCGTTAATATTTTCTGTTCCTGGAAATGGGGTTTGCAACTGTCGGTGTTGTCAATATTTACTATTATACGAATAAGTTTTTTCTGTAGAGTAAATAAAGATGGTACGTCTGTGCTATTGCCCCAAAGGATTATACCGTAGCACCACCAACCATGCATTAGCATAAGCATAATAGGTGGCAAGTGCAGTCTTTATGTCAGTAGATTTTTTTAATAGATACCAAATTATTTAGAAAATGTAAGAAAATTATACATATTTCTTACTACTTTAAATACATTAGGTGAAATCATTATCACTGACATTATCAATTTATCACGAGTGAGTTAGGGTTCTATTTTTTCCTATGGACTTCCAAAAATGAAGGGACTTTAAATTACTTGCATATTCCTAATTTTCTTGCTAGGTCCTAATACGAATGCATAAACTGTCACCTATTTCGGCCCTGCATAATTGATATTAGTATTTTATGCAATCATTGCACAATGAAGGTTCTTAAAGTAGAGTACCGCGTTTAGGTCACGAGGCTTGCCGAGTGGCCTAAGTAAGGTACGAGATTTTAAGACCTAATTATAACTATTGCACACAATACTTTTTAAACGAGCAAAACACATTTTTTTTACTTTAATCGTCATTCCCCACTATGAATTTTTATTTTTGATGTAACCTGTTTCATTCACCTAAAACTGACCTATAAAAAAAACATGATCGCGATGGTCATATGGCGGGTGCCTTTTTTGAACCAAATATGCTGATGTTTTCTTTTTGAAATTCTTAGAGTTGAGTAGAGAGATGTCTTATGAATATTAAAGTTCTGTAGCGGGTACCATTAGAGTGTAGAATTTTGGTACAGAATTAAAAAGTGCGTTATTGTGATTTTTGTCTGTGAAATTTTAATTGACAGATTAGTACGCGAGTATAAAAAAACAATATAAGTTACTTGTATTCAAACCCGTTATGCTTGTTTACAGGAAAGACGGTTTTAAAACGATGCAATTTTAAATTTATGACCCGAAATATGAAACATACCTACATTTGTAAAAAGATAGAACCTTTTAAAAAAATTGATATCAATCATTGGCGTATCTAAGGTAATTTTTCAGGCGGGGCCTGGGTGGGGCCTGGCCATGGCCTATGAGATGAAGTCATACCATCACGAGAACATAATAGGTATTTAACCCTAAAGCAATCATAATCAACCTTTATCGATTTTAAACTGTTCTACTCTTCAATAAAAAAATAACGCTGCTATAAATATTAAGAATATGTCAATCAAAGCGCTTTTTTCCTTCTGGGGTCCTAAAAATGTCTATCAGTCTTACTTAACAAAGTTACTTCGTAAATTTTGTTTGCACAAATTTCGCCGGACTCAGACACAGGTGACACGGCTGACGTTGATAAACGCTGTACCTACACTTTCAATTCACTTTGCAAAACTTGAGGTCATTGACTGTTTATACAACACTTCAATAAACCTACTAGTTTTATTTATATAGGTAGCGAAAAGTTGTTTTTTATGACACGTCTCCACTTCTCTCCGGGACAGACGAGCGATCTACCAAGCTACTAGCCGAAGCATCGATTTTTTCTACCTCTGATCGTTGCATCATTGACTGTAACGATTCCGTTTTATTTTAATCGTCGCAAATTATTTCGAGAACCGATAATAACGATGAACTATCGGAAAATATTCTGAAAAGTCCCGCTCTAAGCACACGTCGTTTTTTTAATAAAATATATCCTTAGGTTTATTGTTGGTTTCTTTCTATAATTAATAGTGTGTCTGCTATATTGCCTTGGCACCCTTTGTTGGCGTTACATGCCAATCCCACTTTACCGAGAGCCGCGACTTGGCTGGTATTGCACATGTTTCACCTGCAACACTAACGGAACGTACTGTAATAACATTTACACAGGGGAAATTCAAACGTCGAACTATTTGCGCATTTTCCCCAAAAAGGAAATTTCTTTGTTATTCGAACGATAAATATTACACGAGCGATGTGACAAAGAAGTCAAACGCCGGGATTTTATACACGCCTTGCATATTTAATGGCACGCGTCAAACACGTCGTTTTTAAACATTCCGGCTCAGCAGTGAATAAAGAGATAGGCGGAACTAAATACCCGTAGGAGCGAGCAACTAAATGTTTTAGATTAATCAAGGAAGAGTACAATCGGCTCATTTGCATTTATACGAGTGGCTCACCCACGCGCGCTCAAACCGCACCAATAATTTGTATTTGGGCTCTTCGCTGTAATAAACGCTAAAGCTCTCAATAATTACCTGCACAAAGACTCATCTCGTGGAGCATACTTTATACGATTTAAGCAAAATATGAAATCTTGGAACACTTAGTTTAAAAGATTTCTCAGCTCTGCTTCGAAATTATACGAGTATAAATAAAATAACATCCTATCAGCTTTTTGTGTATACGACGCGATTCGGCTGTTACGTTCAACACTTATTGAAACTGTTCTTAAGTGTTGTCCTTTTATGTAGGTACTCCATAAATGTTTGATAGGGCCATCTCGGGAAATCTCTGTCTCCATTCGCAGAGGGTCTGCACTCAAATAAAACGGGAATCCCAAATATTATTCCACGACATTTTCCCTGTTCCTTCGATGTGAACTTTTATTTTTATGCTCTTACGTATTCTTTCTTATCAGAGCAGAAACACACTTCCAGCGAGATTCTGAGGCACAGACTTAAACCCTTCCTTCGGACCGGTCCTTTTACACCTTTATACCTACATATATTGCTAACTCTATATCTAGTTGTAAAATAAATTTGTTTTAGTCTATTTTTATAAAATTTATTAATGAATGTGATTGAACATGTCTTGTACTAATATAAATTATTTAATTAGGTACAATTGTCTTTAAAAATTGGTTTATTATTTCAGCTAAAATTTTCATTACAATATATTGAGGAAGTGCCTAACAACGTTTGAGTACAATAATCCGTCTTTGCTCCCTCTGTGAAATTATTCCGAACATATTTCGTCATCACTCGCCTCATATTAGTATGCCGTACCACAGTAACCGAAGTCGAATCACAAAAGATATCCGGAGCGCGACTTGCACAAGGGATGAAAGCCAACATTGTGTAATCAAAAGGGTCGCAATCTCACCTCACCCCGCGCCGTCGAACACAGATTCATCAACCACGACTCTTTCCACTCATTGTGACGTTTCGTTTTCAAAGCTTCATTACAAGACCTTTCAGGAACAATATTCGATCCGTGAGACACACCGCTCCCTATAACCCTTAGACCGTACGTACATGAGTTGCCATAATTTAGATCTCGAATTTAGATCAAATCGGAATGTTACGCGTAAATAACGCATGTCATAAATAATGAGCGACACAAGCATCAGCGAAATATTTTTTGGGCCACACAATCTGATAGCGCGACGTTCCATCAAACATTCGAAAACGAGGACCAAATAAATATTCATGTTGTTATGCTCCTATATCCCGTTGATCGTATATTTGTGCAAATGCCTTGATAGGCGAAGGCGCGACTCAATATGGCAGAGACGTTTATGCCACACCGCGCACTCCTCGAAGTGCCGCAATAGTTTCACGTTTGAATTTCTTGAACAAACATTATTACTGCTCCAATGGCGAAATGTTCCTCTGAAACAATTCGCAATAGCGGGAACTTCAATGTCAAAGGAAAAGAAGAATACGAATCTCAATACGCGCGTTTAGCTCGCAATAAGGTTTTCGTTCTATAAACAAAACACGCGTTTTATTTCACCGACTTTTGTTCCTTTACGATGTTTGAAAATGTTATTATTCTCAAGCACTTCGCTTGAAAAGACCCTTCGGACTTCATAATATCTGGTGATCATATCATAAACTCGGTTATGAAATAGGAAATTCTCGGGCAAAGGGCAGTCTCTACGCATAGGTCTATTCCCCAATCTCGTTATTGTTTCACATCATCTTGATAGTATTTTATTACCTTCAGTTACTTACGCACAAAACCGTATCTTTCCTTTGTTATGTTAAAAAACTAATTTTACCACAGCATTTCATATAAAAAGCATTGAATTTATAAGCATGCAATAACTATCGCGAAACTGTGTAGCAATTCATTATTTCTTTGAATTGCGGGTAAAACCTTAATAAAGCAAATTAAATGTACCTAAGTAAAGGAGTTACTGAAGAAACGACTCGTCTTGCCACTGGCAGTAATTAAGATTTCGAAATACCCAGTCTTTGTGATAGAGTTAACTCAGAGATATTGCTCGGTTCTTCAAATCAGCTTTGAACCATGTTCAGAATACTGGCTTAATTCATTGCAATTAAAAATATAAAAACTTTTTCGAATAAAATTATGTTACTTGAATATTTTAAAAGTCGAGTTAGTTTAGTTTCTCTCATATTGTGTAAAAATAAATTTAAAATATGCCAACAAAAAAAAACGAATAAATAAGTGTTGACGCCGGTACATACACGCGTAAAATTGGGATTTTTCTTTAAAAGCGTAGTTAATACATAATCAAACATACTTACTTACATATTGAAAATGTATGTAATTACGTATTTATTCATCTTAATTATTTGTACATCATTTAAAACATACAGTTGGGATAGTATAATTTAGTTGAACAGGTAGCCACCGCAAAAATAATCAAGCTTTATTAAAGCCGTTTGGATTAACCCGTGTTTTATGGTTCTCATTATTAACCACCGCTGTTATATTAGCAACCCTAACAAAAATAAGAGGGTACAAGCATATTTTCTTACATTTTCCAGGAGCATTGATTATTATTCGATGGGCAATATTAGGGGGAAATGGTATATATTATTATACAGTGTGGCGCGGATAACGATGATAAGATCCGCAAGCACGTAGCTAATGCGAAAGGGCTCATTACATTGTGTTGACACCGACAAATGCCCTTTTACATATTCTCACTGAGATCCCGAAGATTGAGCCATGAAATTGAAAACGATCCCTTTGAAGAAATTTATTCTAGGCACGAACTGCTCTCCCACTCCGATGAGGAGGAGATTTGCTCGTTTATTTTTATGAAATTATTCAAGAAACACTCCATTCTTGTTGAGCTGTCGAAATAACTACGTGCCTACTCATTATGACACCGCAAATTACCCGTTCTTGTGTTTTTAAAAAGAATTTTATAGTACGGTCAGCATCAACACTGACATTTTTACTACTGGCTTATATCAAATTGCATACTAAAATTGTCGGCTACTTTAAACGGTAGGTAAGTTACGCAAAAAAACGCAGATAGGTACCTATGTACAAGAGCTAATTTATACCTTTGAAAAGTATTATCAAATAGTTGATTTAAAATTCGACAGTACCTATTATTAAGTTGTAATTATACTGCCTAGTTGAATTAAATTTACTAGCGACCAAGACTTATAAATTACCCAGATGAAACTCTCTCTTGGAATTTCCCAACTTCACAACAATAAAAATCTGAGGAAAGTGCTCACTACTATTTTAAGCTTTTAACTTGCATTTAAGTTCGAAGAAGAATTAAGATCGAAATGCAGTAGGTAAAGTATAAGTTGAAGTTGTGAGTTACTTAAGTAGCTAGTAACAAATAAATTTAATTTTGGTACCCAGTATAAAATTTCCTTTACTAAAATAAATACAATAACCTCACAAATACAAGAACACAATATATAGAAAATTAGTTAACGAAGTTGCTGTTTTCAAACAGTTCATTCGTTATCCCAAAATAAATTGTTCTAAACATTTAATAAACAATCAAACATACTCATGGCTTTGTTGAACGCCTCTACAAAGGTGTGCAAAATGACATATTGCGCGATAAATGTGTTTATGTTCGCGGGTCGATTTATTCGGCGGCAACCACCAACTTTTGTACTTTTTCACACAGCTTGCCAGCCACACGTTCGGTGTTAGGCACTCGAAACTCCCCAACCTCCATTATCGCAGAGACCGAATTCATTTTAAATTTCCTCCAAACTTTTTTTAAACGAAACAAAACACTGCTGAGCTTCACTATCATTTATTTAGCGGCTCACACGAAAAATAAAAAGTTTTACGTGAAACGTTTTTCATGGCAGCAACTTAACTGGGTAAAATTTCAATCGACGTCTGCTTCCTGTGACGTACTCTGTAACAAATATTCGAAAGCACATTCCTTCCCGGCCTTTAACGTCATAACTGGTGCGTAATGACCTCATCGTATAAAGAAGCAAAAATATCGCGAACGCAATTCGTCATGTCATTATGCAAGGAAAGGGCGAACTTTACGACTATAATAACGCGAGATGTCTGACTCGGTGCGCTCATGAATAGCGAACATTCGTTATTGTAGCGTGTTTTATGCCAACGATTAACCTTTTAATGTAAACCGACCGCTCGAAATGAAATCCCCATCGAATAATGATTCTTTATAAATGTATTTCACTACCTGGCAAAACTTTGCACTTGAATAATAAAAATAACTCTTAAATATGAACTTTTATTTGCAATTCTAGTTCATTTATTCCAAGAAGATTTTGTAGGTTGTCCGTAAAGAGTCGATTTAATTTGTTCTCGGTACCTTATAATGCGATTAGAGTGTTTTGTCAAATCATGCGGTTAATGAAAACTGTTTTTCATTGAATTTGTCTACTCCTTCCAGGACTCGCTACCATCTTTTCGATACTCATTGTTTCTGTACTTAAATGGGTTGCACAATTGAAAATAATTAAATATCCTCTCTGTAGGTAAACGTGTAGAAAGTGATGAAGGAGAGCTCATCACAGAACTCATTGTGAAGGCACTATAGCGCAATCGTACATCGGTGGCGCACGTCTCTCACACCTCTAGTACATTACAAAATCCTGACCGAGCGAGTGAAGGGTCTCCGTTTCAACTTGGCCTAACGTAGGTCCGTTTGTCCGGATATCCACCTGTCCATATTTCGGGATGTTTACGTGTGCAGATCGCATTTCTCAACCGATTCTCGTTAAATAAAAGAAATAAATAAATATTAAGGGACAATCTTACACAAATCGACCTAGACCAAACTAAGCAAAGCTATGGGTAAGTACTAGATACATAATATATAAATAACATCAAACACGTTACCCAGGAACGAATATTCGAGTTCACCACACAAATATTTGCTCCGGCCGGGATTCGAACCCAGGACCGCCGGCTCAGTAGGCAAGTGTCCACAAACTGAGCCAACCGCGTCGTCAAAGTTTCAGGTTTTCGAAATTATTCAAAATTGCAGAGATATGGGGATTGAAACCATAAAAGAATACATTTCAATCATTTAACAAAATCGCAGGATCTACTAGTTTAATTCGCCTATCATTTTTATGCACGACTAACCAACTGTTTCCAACAAATGGCGTGCTTGTTAGTTCCCGAAATTCATTTTATAGCACGATATTGGCTTTTCATAGACTATAGTTGGATATGGCTGCATGCAGGGCTGTGTCCTTCGCCAGGAGAAAATTTCATTAACGCCGCACATGTTCAATTATCGAATAATATTGGCTGCAGCCCACTGATACCGCGATACTACGGAACATGCCGTGCACTATGTTACGAGATAGCTATCATTGCATGTCGAAGTGGTCCAACCTATTAAGCTAATATACAGTTTAGATTATCAATATGGCTTCAATTATCTAATAAAATAATCTGGCAATTTTGACAGCATTTTGCTGAGATTCAAATCGAGGCTTGCGAAGTTTTTCATATGCTTTCTATCTGTACTTATTTATTTATATTTTACAGCGTTGAAATAGATTCTACAATTTGGTTAGTAGATGAATGAACTAAAATGTTTAACCATGTAAACCATATTTTGAGTCAATAAGGTCGGCTATAAGATCCCTTACCGTCACTAAATAATTACCTCCAGGAAATCTTCTCTAACTTTTCAGTTTTTAATGTAAGAAAAAGTTAACTTTTCCTAACATGTCCTAGCTTTTCCTTGCGATCAAGATTTAGTGTTGTACCGCCTCGATTAAATTCTATCCTTGTATAAGTTAGTTACCTACGCATATGTCTCTCTAAAATACTACTACTACCTACTATTAGCTACCTTTCCCTTGCTAGATTTTAATATATTTGGCCATATATATGAGCACTGTGCATATCAACATGCTGGCAACGCGTTGTTTAATTTTACGCCTGGCCGCTCCCAATATTTATATCATCAGCCGTTACATAACCATCAAGCCGCCGTAGGAAGCCATACCTGAATAATCGGCCATGTGCGAGTTGGACTCGCGCACCGATAATTCCGTGTTTTATCAAAATGAAAGTGCTTAAAGAACAATCGAATACAACGCTTCGTACTAGGGAAAAAATAAAGCTTTGAATGTTTTTATAGAATCGTTTTTAGGAGAGCACTACGCTGGAAACGTAGGGTCGCAGATTCGAGTCTTGCTTAGATTGTAATAGATATCACAATACATTCTTCTTTCATAATTACCTTCGTGATATATTTATTAAGCTGTGAATGTTATTTCTCCACAAAAAATATTTTTGACTAAAGCACTAAAATTATTATCAATCCGATGACAATATGTTTTTCTAAACGCTCGTTTTTATGAGTTTCTGGTTCGCGGGAGCTCAGATCGTCAGATCATTTAAAAAACGCAACATGCGTCAAAGTCACACTATAATTGACCGAGCAAGCGAGGCGTCTCCGTTACAGCTTGGCCTAACATTCTTTCGTATGTCCGGATGTCTAGACGATTCCTGTCTGCTCTCGCCTAGAGGTCGCATTTCTCAACCGATAAGTTTATTATTCGATGCAGTTTATCAAAAAAATTCAAAATGGTGAAGAGGAGAGGGTTGAAAATGTAAAAATTGACAAACAGCCTTTTCGAAACAAACTTGCGAGTTCTACAGCTCACATAGCCACTAATATAATAAAATATTGCTTTTATAACTTATTATACAAACTTAACTAAAGGTGTGCATGTAGTAGTAAGGTGTAGGTGTTCTTTATTTGAATTTTAATGTAACTTCCATACATTTTTTAAACCACTACCACTCACTACATACACCTATTCCTTTAGTTAAGTTTCACCTACGTTTTTATAACCACCTCACCCAGCGATTTGAAGTACGAACAGCAGAAATACCGTATTGTCAAATTCTAACAGTTTGCCTTGAAATTGCACCCACACTCGGATTTGATAACAGTAACAAAGTAAATTAGCTTTGTGTCGTATCGCTGACAGCCAGTTATCCTAGCGTGGCGTGTTAATAAAAAGAGCATCAGAGGGCAGTGCAGACAGCCGCGACCAACGTAATTTAGTTGTAGTTGAAGTGGATCGCGCGTCTGGAATTATTTATCCGATGGCGGAGGTCGCGCCGCGGCGACGTGGCGTGCGCAAGCGACGGGAAAAGCGGAAAATAAATCGTAAAATATTGTAAAAAAGAAAACAGTGTTGAGACACGCTTTTACTGTCAACTGTACCCACTTTTTTGTACAAACTACTATTAATTGTTAGGGCTAATTAAAGGAACTCAAACTCTAAGTGTCGTTCTATTATACAGAGTGACAAATTGGTAATACAAAATTAATGTTTTGCACACGTTATCCCTAATGTAAAACCCCTGTACTAAGTCTCATGCTTCTAAAATAATCAAAAGTATCTTATTTTTCTGTTTTAAGTCACACTATATAATATTAGAAAACCGAAAGTTTGTGAGAGTGTTTGTGTGTTTATCCGTATTTATCTGTACTTTTTCACGCTCAAACGTCTGGACCAATTTTGATAAATTTTTGGTATAAAGGTAGCTGACACCCTGGATTAACACGTAGGCTACTTTTTATCCCGAACAATTCAGTGTTCCCGTGGGATGAGCGGGTAACACCGCGCGGTGCAGCTAGTTGTCCCATAACTGTATACTTACTGCCCATGACTACCTTTCAGCTGAAGCACGGTATAGCATTGTCGTCCGATGTAAAATTTAAGTTTAATTGCCGGTAATAGGCCAAATGATCTTGCAAGATTTTAATACAGACAAAACGTATAAAACGGACATATGAAACTAAAAAGCTTGTGAAAAAGTACTGATAAATGCCATGAAGATACACAATTTTAACGCACGTTTTATTAGTTAGGCGGCATGTCACGCCAATTTCGGCTTGTTTCTTCTTTTTGGGGCTTGCTAAATTTATTTTGCCCATCCAAACAACTTGAATTTATTATTTCGAGGGAATCGAAACTACTCGTACTTATTTTGTATAATTTACTTTTATTCACATTACATAGCGTTATTAAATTTAACGCCCTTTTTCAAGCTCATAGTGGTCCTACAGACCTAGCACATCTTGCCGCGACTTCGTAAGTCGCGCGACGCAGCGTCACCGTTCTTCCGCCCGGTATTGTAATGAAAGAGACATATAGTGTTTCTTGTGCAATTTAAAGTCGCGTGTAACTTCTAGCTGTGCTAGAGCCGTAGCTAGTCTAGCACAACTATATGCTTCGCGAATCTTGTCGCGCGATATGGCATCACCCGTCACTCTCTCGCATTACTGTACAGAAAGAGATCGGTAATATATCGCGTGCGAGAAAGAGTCGCTCGTCACAGTTGTGCTAGAGCTTCTGGTGGAAACATGCAACTGACGGACCCCAATAAGTAGGTACATAATTGTTTTTGCTCCGAGACCATTGACCAGTGACCAGTTTCTTTATCAATTTTTAATAAAACTTTCAATTTTACTCATTTATTTCTACAAAGTATGAGTAAATAGTCTGGCACTAGTAACAATCGCGAAAATGTTTCCCGCATGTGAGACCCCGACGTGACTCTAATTGAAAAATGCAGTTAGTTCTTGCGCTCTAATTCGTCCGAGTGAATGGATAGACAGCGACCCACGCCAATCTGAAACATTGCTTAAAGATTTAGACAGCGTTTAGTGCCCGTATGTGGAATACACACTAAATAGGTCGTTTATAAAACTTGTAGAATATAAAAACGTATCTGAAAAATGCAAAATGCAGCGCTTTTTCAGTAAAAAAACGGCCAAGTGACGCAGCGACGGTTCCATACCACTACAATGTGCATGCCTATCAAATGTAAACTTACACATATCAATGGGCTTATTATTTTAAATAATGGCAGCTACTTTAAGGTAGCAGAAATAATAAACAAGATTACTGAAATCATAGGCGAGGTACTATAAATAATGACTTGGCGACTAATATTAGCAGAAGGATAACAAACTTTATATTAGTGGCAACTACAGGTCTCCATCTAAAAAAGCATTTTGGGCTTTGATTTGCTGGCAGCTTAAATATTAAAATGGGTACTATATAAAAGTAATGGGGAGTTATTTTTTTAGTTTTCGAAACCATAATTTAATGAAAACGGCGATAAGCGCCTTAGAACCGAAGCTGTCAACCCCGATTCCACGTGGTCTTGTCTGCCCTACCCCTAGAGTGTATATAAAAAGCCGGAGGCGCGGAGGGAGAGCAGCCCTCGCCCGCCGTGACAAAGCTCGGGAGCCGTGCGGAGCGGAGCGGCAGAGGTTGGTCGCCGAAGGCGGCGACCAACAAGCCGAAGCTGCGGAGCGGAGTACGGGCGACCGTGCTTTGCCACGCAAGGGCGGAAGGGCTGCACTTCCCGCAGCGCCGGAGCTAAGGCAGAGTCTGACACAATATCCAAAAAATATTGTCGGTTTAGGAGTCCATACGATAGAATCATAAAAAAAAGGTGTCAATATCGTAAATAGGTGTCGACATCACACCTGACACGATTTTCTGTCCAAAAAAAAAAATTTCTCTTCTCCACTCCACCCGTAACCCCCCCCCCCCCCCAACCAAAATTACATTGGGTCCCCTTTCGTACACATTGACCAAAATCAGAGCCACTAAATAAAACTATAGACCAAAATTATTATTTATACATGCAATTTTCAACTTTGATTAAAGCTCTTAAATTGTCGCGCAAAGTATTTTTTTATGACCTTGATTTATTTTATATGCAATCTCCATTGAACAATTAGAGTAGGCCATTTTAAACTTTTTATCCGCTGTCATGTTTCCGCTTAATTAGTTAATTCAGTCGCCAAAACAATAACTCGATGCTAGTTTATATTGAAACAAAGCCGAAAATTGATTACTTAGCTGCTACTTTTTACTTTATACTAGTCTCCGCAATTAGTCGCCAACTTATTATTTTTGCTACCCCCTTTAATTTTTTATAAATCCCTAAATCAGATTAATTTGTCGCCGCGTTAAATACATGCCATATAAATGTAGTTAACTCTATCGTGTTTAATCACTATGCCAAATTAATTTATTCGGAAATGCTTTACTAGCCGCTATTTATAGCGACGTGAGTAGATTTTTTTTAGGATAAAATGGCATTTTGAATAATACAACCAAGAGTTACTTAATAAGAAATTTTGTCTCGTTTTTTTAAGTCTTAGAATTAAAACTGGCAGTGTGTTAGTTTCGGCCAATGTTATAGCTTTCTTTACCGCGCTTGACTATATCTAACATAACATGTATAGGTACGTATATTATGAACTTTGTTACATTCAAGTAACAGATTAAGGTATATCTAGACACGCGGCAGCGTGTGCATACTCAATGCATTTATTTTACTTGGGGTGTAATTCAATATCAAGATTTGACTTGGCTAGTTTTCACAAACTGACAAAATTTTATAAAAGTGACATAGTATTACGTATATTATCAAGTTAACAGTATAAGTAACAGGACGTACACTAACCTGCGTACTTACCTTTACGAAAATAGGTTAATGATTAGACAAATATAATATAAATTTATATGTAAAATCTAGCCAAGTCAAGTCTTGATATTGAATTACACTCCCAGTAACATAAATGCATTGAGTATGTCGCATGTCCTTGTATATAAAAATTTTAGGGCAAAGAACTTGGCGCCCATATAGATCTCAATTCTTTTGTCGGCGAAGTCGACAACGTTGCACGCGATATTGAACTTGGCTCTCATTTAACATTTATGTTTTTGATGGGATACCTATTTCTAATGCCGTAGTTTAGACTATATATGTATTCCGGGCTCTCATTATCCCTACCAGTACCCATTTTCCCAGCTACGTTTACGAACACACGTCGTACAGGTTAATAGTAAGTAAGTACGTAGGTAGGTATGTACCTATACGAGAATTACGCGGATATTGCAAGGGAGGTATTTCAATAAAGTCGAGATGATTTTAGTCATTTGTCTAAATGCGGCTGCGGTAAAGGAGATATATGTTACTAAACCCGATTACCTTCTTGGGCTTCCCTTGTGTTCAAAGCGTTTACTGGAGCGGAATGCTTCAGCCAGGTAGGAGCAAGCATTCATGTTTAATTTCACCGTAAGAGGACCCGTAAAACCTTTTATCTGGACCCGAATTCCTCAAGAAGAATTATTTCCCTCGTATGCGTCTTCGGGGTTATAAAAATGAGTTCCGCAGACATTGTTCTTAAAGCTAATAAGAATTTAATCTCGAGACGATGTTCTTGTATGCATTCATGTGGTATATTTTGGTTAACTTGGAGCTAGGGCTGATTTAACTTAGACTGTTAGCTTAATGCGCGTTAGAGAAAATTAAATTAATTTTAATTCAAGTGAGTCGCTAAATGTAAAAGATACTTTGCTTGACGTTTTTTTATGCTTACAAACTTCTCAAATTTCCTGTTTGTCCTGCCTTCACTTACTAAATAATTAAGTGACTCTTAAGTGAATTTTGTTTAACCTTAACTGCAATACGGAGTCATAAAGCCCCCTGGTAAGTATGATTAGTTACAAGCAAACCTAATTACCGTAGCGACATAAGTTCATTGACATGGGCTTCAGAAGCACAGCGAACATTGAAAGAATAAGCATCTTAGTTCGATTCAAGATATCTCAATTGTTTTTCCTTTGACTTTGTTTAAATACGCAGCAGCGCAATGGAGAATGGATGAAATTCAATAATCTTGAAGGTGTTTATGGATTAGAATAACACCTCTCATTCCTAGAAAAACGTTAGAGATTTTTGTGTAGCTTATAAAGTTATAAAATAAAAGAGATGAAAATGTTCTTCCTGCCTTGTACGAGCATCGTACGGACAACTAAACAGGGTGATAATTTTTTCAACTTGGCAGGGTTTCTGCCGTGCTCCTTTGCTGACGATGATGCTGGCAACAAAGATCCGGAAACTCCAGAGTTCAGTTGTATTTTTTCGAATTAAGTAGTCTTCTTTAATATATGAGTGTACCCGGTCCACCAACGGACGTCTCAGAAACAAAGTAAATAAAAAAGTATATATGTTGGTAAATCCTTATTTTTATTAAACGGCACGTCACTTATTTACACGCTTGGTCCGTGCTTTGAGTCGGAGGTGATATAGGCGGATCTTCTTAAGAGTACTGGGCGGGGAGGTCGTCCTTGCTCCAGTCGATCTCAACAGCCTTGCCGGTGCGGGCGCTCTCTTCGGCCGCGGTGGCAATTTTGCTCACAGCCAGAGTCTGCCAGCTGGTGACGTCCATGGGCTCGTTGTCTGGAAAAATTTCAATAGCTGTTCATTGCTCTTTGATTGTAGATGATGATCCTATGTTAATGATATTCTGTTATCCAGTGTCTCTATTCTCAGAAAGATTATATGGTTACGATGGAAAACCAGCCAAAGTTGCGTTAACAAAAAAAGAGGATGATTCAAAATGATGATGACGACAGTTATGATGATAATTGATAATAAAATACATAAAATAAATCTTACATTGGACAACATTCAGGAAGTGCTCCAGCTCCTTCTGGTAGGCAACCTTGTAGCGGGAGGGGAAGGAGTAGTAGATGGGGCTCTGCTTGATGCCGTCGTGGCCGAGCACCGTCTCCATAGAGGGGCGGGGCCTCTCGTTCTCAATCTTGATCATTCCTGTTAAAAAAGGTCATTGTTATTTCAGGAGCAAAAGGTAACTAATCAAGAAGACTATAGCTATTACATAATTTTTATTGAACATTTTAATAGATAAATCATTCTTCGCAATTTATTCCGAATTTCTTCATGAATTCCGAAAGGAGGTAAGGAGATACAAACGAGATGAATAATTTGAGCCCCGTGAATGAGCCCCTGGGAGCATTCGGATGACATTACGAAATGCATCAGTAACTGACGAGCATTCACCTGTTATATATTTTCAGGTTGCTCACTGCAGTCCTTGGTTTTGTATATTTCCTGACGTGCACACATCACGGTGCTTTCGGCGAAAGAGCTTGGTTCTCAACAGATTCCTTTGGGATTTTAAAATATGTGTGGTTTGTAAACATACCCTTGTTTCCAAAGACCTCAAGCCTCTGGTCGTAGCCGTACGCGCTGTAGCGGCTGTTGTCGCCGATGGCCACCGCGCCGGACGGGAAGCTGAGCAGGAAAGCGATCGTGTCGAAGTCATCGATGGCCTTCACTTCGGGGATGAGGGCGGTGGCGTGGACCTGCACCTTGGTGGGCAGCTCACCGAGCACCCAGCAGGACATGTCGAAGTCGTGGACGAGGCAGTCGTGGAAGACACCACCTGACGAATAACAAGACATAGAACAGTACCGACGATAATAAAGTTCCCCTGATGACTTACTCTAATGCTCTGCACTCTGCTTATGTGCGAATATGTATCTATAATTATCTCATAAAACTTTCATAAAGAGGATTAACAGCAAATAAAATTAATGCAATCCAAGGCGAAGAATCTGACTAAACTAAAAATCTCCGTAAATACTTCATTCGTAAAAAACAGTCATGAAGATACTCACTAATACCAACTAACCTATTACAGGTGTAGTCTAAGTGATTAGAATACGGTGTAATCATATATTATCGTAATTTATCACTGAATTTGACGTAACATAAATACACTAAATTCCATGTATTAAATGGATTAGTGATATAATACATAATTATTTGTAAACATGTGGTTGGATTAGGCCTACGTAGAAAAAAATATAAGATAGGTACGAGTAATATACGTATCGTACGTTTTTAGGGATCCATGGACAATGTGCCAATGAAAACTTATCTAAACCCATTTGTATAACCGTGCCTACATTTGAAAGGCACTAACTTTTGTAACTACGTGAACGATCATGGACGAATTACATTGAATGTGACATATATAAAAACAGTAACAATTTGATACCTACAGACTATAGCTAAATTAAATGAGGATACTAATGGCCAGGAAAAAGTTTCCTGTCAAGTACCTATTCCTAGGAATCAAACCAGTTTGAATGTAAAGAACATGAATGACAAGGATTTAATGCACACAACCTGCTCCTTTTGTTATAAGTTATGGTGACTAATCTAATCTATTATGTAAGGAACCCTTACAAACTTAAGTACCTAATAAAGAAAGATAACCATGTTTTATTGTCTCTTCTAATAAGAAGCTTAGGTCATTATATTGAGCATTTCAGCTCCAGATCCAGCAGACTCTTATACTATATAGATATGTAATATCTGCAATTGTAATAAACTGCTTAGTAATTGCTATCAGAACAGGTGACTATTACTAGGTACCTAATTGTAACTCCGTGCTAAGTAGGGCTAGAGTTATTTGATTAACATGAATGGAAAAGTACCTGAGGTCTTAAGGTAGTCGATGGACGGCAGAGGGGAGTCCCTGGCGACGACCTTGAGGATCTGAACGTGGCCGACCTCTCCGTTCCTGACTCGGTCCTTCAAGCTCCTGTAGGCGGGGTCAAAGCGACGGTTGAAGGCGGCGAACAGGGCACGGCCCTTGGCCTTGGCGGCTTCGTAGCACTTCTTGGTCTCTTCGATGGACTCGGCGATGGGCTTCTCGCAGAACACATCCTTGTTGTTAGCGATGGAGTTGACCACGATGTCGTGATGAGTGTAGGTGGGGGAACCGATGAACACAACGTTGACTCTGTTATGAATGATATTCATAAACACCAATACGAAGACACATGAAAAAAACTGTTTGTAATGGAGAGAGGTCATCTCATAAACAATCTTAACAGCGCGATACAGCAGAGTAACCAACTTGTTTGTTAAATTTTCAACTACTATTACCGCTTCTTTTTACCCGACTATGGTAATTAAAAAAAAGTTGCACATATTCTTGTATTGAAAATCGGTGTTCTATATGCATGGGTCAGTATATCAGGAAAAATCTTTACAAAGCGATGCTAGATTTTTTGGGCGCGCGGCGCCAGCCGTACATCTCCATCTAGGTAAAAATTTCTTTGTCCATTCATCACACTGAAACGGCTGTGCCATCCCAGTGGATGGGATAGCTGAATATCCAAATACGCTTACAGTATAGGATAGCTACTTTTCAAGCAACTACGTAAAGAAAAAAAAACACAGATGAACCTTCTAGTTTTCTGTATACCTACTCGTTAAATAGCTTTAACTATGTATTATTGAATATAAGGAAAATAAGCCAGGGTGTAAAGATCTTACTCTTTGTCGTTGTAGACGAGGTTGGCCTCCTTGGAAGTGATGAACTTGGTAGTGTCGCTCAGGCCCCAGTACGCCTTGAGGTCGGCGAACCGGTCCTTGCGGTCGTCAACGATGTACTTGAGGATGACACGGGGGTTCCTGATGACGCTGGAGAGGTGGATGGAGCCGGCACGGCCGAGACCGAATATGGCGCCGACCACCGGGGCCTTCTTGGGGCGGCTGCTCTTGGCCGCGGTCACGTTCTCGACATACCTTTAAATAAATGTATTCGATTATTTTTTAATTTCTAAGTCCGTACATAATATTTGCATTTTAACAAAACTCTACCTACGTGGTACTAAATTCCAGTAAAATGTAGATACATGCAAAATGTTTTTACATCGATATATCGATACCTTAGACTAAAGTCGTTCTAGCTTTTCGGAAAAAGTCGTTGCAATTTGGACGTTAACGCGCAACTCTATGTGGTTTAAATTTCATTGGCAAAATAATTGTAATTAGCACAAGTATGAACTGAGGTATCGATATATAAATATACTTATAAGAGAGAAAAAAAAAAAAAAAAAAAAAAAAAAAAAAAAAAAAATCTTAGTTTATATTCTTTAAACAAGTAATTATTTACTTACTTATTGTTTTCGGTTACGTCTTAAGCTATAGCTGGAAGAGCGGGATCTCCTGCCACAAGTATATATGTAATACTTACTAGGAGATTCCAACCATGATTGTATTTATAACATATATTTGTAACCAAATAAAATATTTTCATTTTCATTTTCATTTTCATTTTCATTTTCACTTATTAGGTCGTATTCACGTCACGAACCACAAAATTAAGCGTAGAGAAATATTTGTCAAAATCAATACCCAATGTTGAAAGTTTGTAGTTAAACAACATTTTGTTTTTTATTGTTCTTAAGTCCTTAATCAGTAGTTAAAATTCATAAATAGAATATTTCTACTTTGTCAAGCAAGAAATTAGCAGTGGAACAAAATATCAGAGTTTAGGGGAAACAAGAAATTAAGTAAGACCTAATGTACAACATGATTAATATGCAATAAATGAATTATGAATTAAGATTCAGTATAATTTTTTGCTGTTTTAAGATTCCGGAAGGATAACTGTCATTGTTTGTTAGTATTTCTACAAAATTTAATTAATAAATTATTCTTATTTAGGAGTCACTTACTCGGTGTGCAAGTAGTCGTCGGCGGGGTAGGTAGGTTTGAAGGTGTAAGGAGAAGGTCCAGTGAACTTTTTGGTGGCCATTTTGTTTGATCTGAGAATAAAACAAAGTAATTTAATATATAATATGATGGGATGAGTTTACGTTAATGTTCTATGTCGAAGTTAAAGCAATTGAACCAAAACAGGTTGTATTAAAGATATTCTGAAAACTATACAAGTTAAAGATTTTTGCTTAAAAATCCCATCTTAAACAAAGTTAGCAAGTGTTTCATAATCATTAAAAATCATGTATAATATACATCAATAAATACTTTTTATTTTGTGTTTTTTTTTCAATAAAATCAATATGGAAATATAAAATAACAAATATACAAAATGTTGTCAGTCAAATTACCAATAAAATAAATAAACTAAACAACGAATTATTTAAACATTTTGTTAAATATAGAGTAGATAAAAATATTAATAAAGGAACTTTAAAAGTGAAGTAGGGACTGGGACTTACTTGAGGAACCCGTATCACCCTCGAAGTCGAAGTGCAGAATCTCAGCGCCACTAACCTTATAAATTGCAGTTTGCGGAGATAACTGATCAGCTGATAACAGAGGTCACCCATCGTGCCACCAACACTAATGTTTTCGCTGTTATTTGCCTACAATTATTACGCTTATCGTTATGGCTTCCTAGTGCCAACCTAATAAGTGGCGGTGATAATTTGTCTGTCCATCCAACATTTGAGAAGCTGTATATTTTGCTATGAAATAAAGGCAAACGGACAAAAAATAACTATATTAAGGAAAAATATCGTGAAAAAACAAATTACTTTTGTACCGGTAACCACGGACCGTGTGGAAAGAATGAAACACAATCTAGTTCAGGCGCTACCCTTTTTGTCTTCCGATATGGGTCCTAACGACATGTATAACTTATTCTTTGCAACTTTTATGAAATATTATAATGCAATATTTACTTCCAAATCGGTCGTGGCTGGCGGTGCACCAGTATTTAGTGAATGGGCTACTGCGGACTTACACAAACGCAGACAAGCACTGTACGCCTTGTACGAGGAGCGGCGGTTTAATACGAGTGATGAATTTAAAGAACACGTGAAACAGTATTCGAAGCAATTCAAAATTGATTGTCATATTGCTAAACGCAATTATTTATCGCAGAAAATCAAGACTAGTTCTGATATTATCAAAACCACCTGGAAAGTAATTAATATGGAAACTGGTAAATCGAGGCATGCTATTAGTGATCCTAAATTAAATATTGATGGTAAAATTATAGATTCTAGTTTAGATGTAGCAACAGAATTTGAAAACTTTTTCACCGATATACCAGTGTCCACTACAAAGTTTTTAAACTCATCACCCTCATCAGCCGTTAATTTGTTAAAAGATAACGTCCCAGAATGTAGTAGAGACCTTAATTTTGAACATATCAGTACCTCAGATGTAGTAAAGGCGTTTAAATCGATTAATGTCAAAAAAACTAGTGACCTCTGGGGGGTCTCCGTCCATGCTGTCAAATCTCTCATAGATATCATAGCGCCTGACTTAGTAGTTATATTCAATAACAGTGTAGATTGCGGTGAGTTTCCTGATCTGATGAAACATAGTAAAATAACTCCTTTATTTAAATCAGGTAGTACTTCTGACCCCAATAACTTTAGACCAATATCTGTACTACCAACATTTAGTAAAATTTTTGAAAAGTTAATTTTGTCTCAATTATTAAGACACTTTAATTTGAACAATTTAATGCATAACAAGCAATTTGGTTTTACGCGGGGTCGCTCGACATCCGACGCTGGAGTCGAGCTAGTAAAATGTATTTTCGATGCCTGGGAGGAATCACGAGATGCTTTAGGTATCTTCTGTGATTTATCTAAGGCCTTCGACTGCGTTAATCATGAGACACTGATCAGGAAACTACACCACTATGGAGTTAGAGGATCGGCACTGAAATTGTTAGAATCTTATTTAAATGGTAGAATACAGAGGGTTGACGTGAATGGAAAGCGATCACCGGGGTCATTAGTCTCTATGGGTGTGCCGCAAGGATCAATATTGGGACCCTTCTTGTTCCTTATCTACATTAACGACTTGCCACAGCTCATAAAGACCCACCATGATATAGTTTTGTTTGCGGATGATACTTCACTTATTTTCAAAGTCGCACGAAACCAACAATCTTATAATGACGTAAACAATGCTATATGTAAAGTATTGAATTGGTTTAATGTAAATAATTTATTGTTAAATGAGAAAAAAACTAAATGTGTTAAGTTTGTCACGAGTAACGTTATACACGAGCAAGCAAGTGTTATTGTTAAAGATGAGGAACTGGAACTAGTTGATAGCACAGTTTTTCTCGGTATTACATTAGATTCTAAGCTCCAATGGGGTCCCCATATTGCTAATCTCTCGAATAGACTGAGTTCTGCAGCTTTTGCAGTTAGTAAGATCCGTCAATTAACAGACGTGAAAACAGCTCGATTAGTATATTTCAGTTATTTCCATAGCATTATGTCGTATTGCATATTACTTTGGGGCAGTGCGTCAGATATTAATATAATTTTTGTTCTCCAGAAACGGGCTATTCGTGCGATATATAAAATGCACCATAGAGACTCGCTTAGAGATAAGTTTAAGGACATTAATATAATGACAGTGCATTGTCAATACATTTATGAGAATCTTATGTATGTACATAAGAACATTGCCAATTTTAAGAAGAACTGTGATATACATAATATTAATACTAGAAATAAGCATAAGCTCGCAGTGCCTGCCACTAGGCTCCATAAAATAAGAAAATCATT
This sequence comes from Apotomis betuletana, assembly GCA_932273695.1. Taxonomy (NCBI): domain Eukaryota; kingdom Metazoa; phylum Arthropoda; class Insecta; order Lepidoptera; family Tortricidae; genus Apotomis; species Apotomis betuletana. Next base: position 11,870,961 of record OW026303.1, read on the forward strand.
CATGGGTAACTGTGCAAGATTTTATAATAAACTTCCTAGAAGCGTAACTGACTTGTCTGTTGGTAAATTCAAGAACTATGTAAAACGTAAACTTATTTCTAAAGCTTATTATAGCACTCAAGACTACATGAATGATAACGTGTCGTGGGATTAGTGAAAATCACGCAATGTTATGTGTAATTATTGTAACGAGTACCTATCAGGGTACTGATATTTTAATTTTAACTATTTTTATTATAATTTTTGACATTTAGAATTTTATTCTAGAAATATTCTAGCCTGTAGTTTTTTATTTCTATAATTTTTTTATGTGTTGACGATCCTTTTTAGGATTTTTCTTTTATTTCTATAATGTTGTTTTTTATGTTTTTTTATTTTATTTTATTTTTAGTATAAGTTTATCAATAAATTGCTCTGCTCTCTGTAACTGACGATTCGAAAGTGCTTGTAGCTAGGCCTACTTGAATAAAGAATATTTTGACTTTGACTTTGACTTTGACTATAAATAGAATATAATCGATATTATTATGTAATTATATATAATTACTTCCGCTGGCGCTACAACCCTTTGTGGGTCTTGGCCTCCTCCACGATCTTCTTCCAGTTGTCACGATGCCTGGCCACCTTCTTCCAGCTGGTAAACATCCCCATCTTCCTGAGGTCTTCCTCCACACAATCACTCCAACGTTTTCTAGGCCTGCCTCTCGGTCTCTTCTGTGGCGGCGTCCACCTTGTCATTATCTTAGCTGCTCTAGTGTCCGGCATTCTTTCAAGGTGACCCGCCCATCTCAGTTTCTGCGTCTTACAGAACCTGACGATGTTCTCTTGCCCATAAGTGCATCTAGCTCATGGTTCATACGTTGACGATATGTGCCGTTTCCTTTCGAACACGGCAAGTTTCAGTTTGTCTCTCTGGATTAAGGTCCACGTTTCGCAGGAGTAAGTCACAACAGGCCTGATAAAAAAAAATATATATATATTTATTTGCAACTACACGTCAATTACAAAAATCTGTCGAATCCTCCTTTCTTCCTTAAGTTTGACACTCGTGTTAGGAGGCATTCGCTCTTTCGTACAAGGTTTTGAAGTTAACAATAAATAAACATCTTATAATGTAAATATCTTATCATCTAAAAGATTAAAACAATGTTGAGCAGCTACAAAGAAATCAGTGGAACATACAGAAGGTAGTAATCTTTTGTTTAATATAGGTAGAATTTACAAATTAAATTAAATGTTGTGCAAATAGGTACAAACGAGTACACAGTCAACTATACAACCATAGACTTTAACTTGTTGCAGTAAGGTTTATATTTGTTTACAAATGTACGGTTATCAGCGTCCTCGAATGTGTGTGTGAGTGTGTATTTTGTAGTTTGAGTTACTGTGACGCGACTTTGAAAGTGCAGAATGTGTTAATACATGAGAGACTCGGTTTCGTGGTAATCTAAGCCATAAAGTAATTTGCCTTTTACACTCGCCGAAAGTTTTTAGTGTAGATATTGGTTGTTCTGTCTGTTTACCTTGTTGTATAGATGGATGGATAATGCATTAAATTGTCTTTATGTAAAGGAAGTTCTAATGATGTTTGGTTGTTTAATTACGGAGTGGTGTTTACGTTTTCTTAGTCTACTAGGATCCGGTTTTATACTCTTATGAATTTTTAAAACACAATTTAGGATGTACAACTTTCTCACGGTGAGGACGTCTGCGTCTTTATAAACGTCGACGGTGCTGTATCTAATATTTTTGCCTAACAATACTTTAAGAATAGAACGTTGGGCCCGTTCAAGAACTATTATTTTACTTTTATAGGTGCCACCCCATACCGGTAAAGAATAGAGGACTATGGACTGTACGAGAGTTTTGTAAATGTTATACTAGAAGTTCCTTATCAGATATGTGTCTTAAGTATTTAAAGAGCCACATTAGCTTCCTTATTCGGTTTGCAGTAATTTCAACTTGATTATTCCAGGAGAGTAATTGATCGATATGGATCCTTAAGTATTTAGTAGATGGTACGTGATTAAGAAAGGTGCAACTACAGTGGCTTGAAGGTTTATTTGAGCAAGCATGGGCAGTTAATTTAAGTTTTTTATGTGGTTGATTTTTTTTCGATATCGAGAATGTAATAAAGTTGGTTTTGTTTATATTTAACGTAAGTAAGTTATTTTGGAGCCATTTTATTACTTTAGCCAAGCCCGATTCAGCACAGGCGTAGACCTCATCCCAACTATCTCCGTGAAATACGAGTGCTGTATCATCAGCGTACGAGATTACATGTCCATTGGAAAGCTGAATATCAGTAAGATCGTTGATGTAAGTCAAGAAAAGGGTTGGGCCCAACACACTACCCTGGGGGATTCCAAATTGAGTGGAGGGTTCATCTGTGCTAAAAATATCATTATCTAATTTCACTCGTTGTGTTCTATTAGAAAGATAGCTTTTAATAAGACACACCTTAATATAATGTCCAAAAGTTAGTGATACTTAGTTTATTTGGTTCCGCGTATTTTTAATGGGATATTATTAAATGCACATCTGTATAATTTTTCAGCACACTAGGTAACTCCACTAATTAACTGAATGCATACCAGAAAAACTAATGCTGGGCAAAAAAAAAAAAAATTGATTAACTGAACATCATCATCATCATCATCCTCCTAGCGCCGGTAACGCAGAGGTCGCGGGTTCAAACCCCGCTTCGATTGTAGTAGATCGCATTCAATTTTTCTTTCTTAATTTACCTTTGTGTCATTATTTATAAAAATAAAAAATGTGGTATTACCACATAAAAAAATATAGAATCGATAAAAAGATTCTATACAAATATTTAGAACAGCGCCATCTCTCTCGCAGTCTTCACACTTGCTGTAAAGCAATGGGGATTGGGGATCGTGCGTGTAAAACGCACATCCTAGGGTATGGCTAATGCGCACTAAGCATTTCAAAAAACATATGACACAGAGGGGCTCCAGTAGCGTAAAGGATTAAGGGATGAAAGATTTGGTGTGACTGACGTAGCGGTCGGATAGCTCAGTTGGGAGAGCAATGCGCCGGTAACGCAGAGGTCGCGGGTTCAAACCCCGCTTCGATTGTAGTAGATCGCATTCAATTTTTCTTTCTTAATTTACCTTTGTGTCATTATTTATAAAAATAAAAAATGTGGTATTACCACATAAAAAAATATAGAATCGATAAAAAGATTCTATACAAATATTTAGAACAGCGCCATCTCTCTCGCAGTCTTCACACTTGCTGTAAAGCAATGGGGATTGGGGATCGTGCGTGTAAAACGCACATCCTAGGGTATGGCTAATGCGCAATAAGCATTTCAAAAAACATATGACACAGAGGGGCTCCAGTAGCGTAAAGGATTAAGGGATGAAAGATTTGGTGTGACTGACGTAGCGGTCGGATAGCTCAGTTGGGAGAGCAATGCGCCGGTAACGCAGAGGTCGCGGGTTCAAACCCCGCTTCGATTGTAGTAGATCGCATTCAATTTTTCTTTCTTAATTTACCTTTGTGTCATTATTTATAAAAATAAAAAATGTGGTATTACCACATAAAAAAATATAGAATCGATAAAAAGATTCTATACAAATATTTAGAACAGCGCCATCTCTCTGGCAGTCTTCACACTTGCTGTAAAGCAATGGGGATTGGGGATCGTGCGTGTAAAACGCACATCCTAGGGTATGGCTAATGCGCAATTAGCATTTCAAAAAACATATGACACAGAGGGCGCTCCAGTAGCGTAAAGGATTAAGGGATGAAAGATTTGGTGTGACTGACGTAGCGGTCGGATAGCTCAGTTGGGAGAGCAATGCGCCGGTAACGCAGAGGTCGCGGGTTCAAACCCCGCTTCGATTGTAGTAGATCGCATTCAATTTTTCTTTCTTAATTTACCTTTGTGTCATTATTTATAAAAATAAAAAATGTGGTATTACCACATAAAAAAATATAGAATCGATAAAAAGATTCTATACAAATATTTAGAACAGCGCCATCTCTCTCGCAGTCTTCACACTTGCTGTAAAGCAATGGGGATTGGGGATCGTGCGTGTAAAACGCACATCCTAGGGTATGGCTAATGCGCAATAAGCATTTCAAAAAACATATGACACAGAGGGCGCTCCAGTAGCGTAAAGGATTAAGGGATGAAAGATTTGGTGTGACTGACGTAGCGGTCGGATAGCTCAGTTGGGAGAGCAATGCGCCGGTAACGCAGAGGTCGCGGGTTCAAACCCCGCTTCGATTGTAGTAGATCGCATTCAATTTTTCTTTCTTAATTTACCTTTGTGTCATTATTTATAAAAATAAAAAATGTGGTATTACCACATAAAAAAATATAGAATCGATAAAAAGATTCTATACAAATATTTTGAACATTGGGAGTTTAATATTCCCGTTTCGTAGCCAGCTTCCAATTGGGATTATTTTTCCCATTTGGTAGCCAGCTTTAGAAACTGGATACGCAATGGGAGTTTAATATTCCCGTTTCGTATCCAGCTTCTAGTTGGGATTATTTTTCCCATTTGGTAGCCAGCTATAAAAACTGGCTACAAAATGGGACTTTAATATTCCCATTTCGTAGCCAGCTTCGAATCGGGATTATTTCTCCCATTTCGTAGCTAGCTACCAAATCTGGCTACGAGATGGGACTAAAGGTGCTCGTCTAGCGTAACTTTGACACGCGACTCATGTCGCGCGAGATAGCATCATCCGTCACTATCTCATAGTACTGTACAGATAGAGACAGGTAGTATATCCCGCGCGAGAAAGAGTCGCGTGTCAAAGTTATGCTAGCCGTGCAAGTAAGTATGATTAGTTACAAGCAAACCTAATTACCGTAGCGACATAAGTTCATTGGCATGGGCTTCAGAAGCACAGCGAACACTGAAAGAATAAGCATCTTAGTTCGATTCAAGATATCTCAATTGTTTTTCCTTTGACTTTGTTAAATACGCAGCAGCGCAAAGGAGAATGGATGAAATTCAATAATCTTGAAGGTGTTTATGGATTAGAATAACACCTCTCATTCCTAGAAAAACGTTAGAGATTTTTGTGTAGCTTATAAAGTTATAAAATAAAAGAGATGAAAATGTTTTTCCTGCCTTGTACGAGCATCGTACGGACAACTAAACAGGGTGATAATTTTTTCAACTTGGCAGGGTTTCTGCCGTGCTCCTTTGCTGACGATGATGCTGGCAACAAGGATCCGGAAACTTGTATTTTTTCGAATTAAGTAGTCTTCTTTAATATATGAGTGTACCCGGTCCACCAACGGACGTCTCAGAAACAAAGTAAATAAAAAAGTATATATTGTTAAATCCTTATTTTTATTAAACGGCACGTCACATATTTACACGCTTGGTCCGTGTTTTGAGTCGGAGGTGAGATAGGCGGATCTTCTTAAGAGTACTGGGCGGGGAGGTCGTCCTTGCTCCAGTCGATCTCAACAGCCTTGCCGGTGCGGGCGCTCTCTTCGGCCGCGGTGGCAATTTTGCTCACAGCCAGAGTCTGCCAGCTGGTGACGTCCATGGGCTCGTTGTCTGGAAAAATTTCATTAGCTGTTCATTGCTCTTTGATTGTAGATGATGATCCTATGTCAATGATATTCTGTTATCCAGTGTCTCTATTCTCAGAAAGATTATAAAGTTACGATCGAAAACCGGCCAAAGTTGCGTTAACAAAAAAAGAGGATGATTCAAAATGATGATAACGACAGTTATGATGATAATTGATAATAAAATACATAATTCTTACATTGAACAACATCCAGGAAGTGCTCCAGCTCCTTCTGGTAGGCAACCTTGTAGCGGGAGGGGAAGGAGTAGTAGATGGGGCTCTGCTTGATGCCGTCGTGGCCGAGCACCGTCTCCATAGAGGGGCGGGGCCTCTCGTTCTCAATCTTGATCATTCCTGTTAAAAAAGGTCATTGTTATTTCAGGAGCAAAAGGTAACTAATCAAAAATTACATAATTTTTATTGAACATTTTAATAGATACATCATTCTTCGCAATTTATTCCGAATTTCTTCATGAATTGCGAAAGGAGGTAAGGAGATACAAACGAGATGAATAATTTGAGCCCCGCGAGTGAGCCCCTGGGAGCATTCGGATGACATTACAAAATGCATCAGTAACTGACGAGCATTCGCCTGTTATATATTTTCAGGTTGCTCACTGCAGTCCTTGGTTTTGTATATTCCCTGACGTGCACACATCACGGTGCTTTCGGGGAAAGAGCTCGGTTCTCAACGTAAATATGTGTGGTTTGTAAACATACCCTTGTTTCCAAAGACCTCAAGCCTCTGGTCGAAGCCGTACGCGCTGTAGCGGCTGTTGTCGCCGATGGCCACGGCGCCCGACGGGAAGCTGAGCAGGAAAGCGATCGTGTCGAAGTCATCGATGGCCTTCACTTCGGGGATGAGGGCGGTGGCGTGGACCTGCACCTTGGTGGGCAGCTCACCGAGCACCCAGCAGGACATGTCGAAGTCGTGGACAAGGCAGTCGTGGAAGATACCACCTGACGGACAACAAGACATTAGAACGGTACAAAAGATAGTAAAGTTCCCCTAAGAGGTTACTCTAAAATTATACATTCCATCGAAATTCGATTCGTTTCTATTTTACCACGTCAATATCTCAATGTGCGAGAGTATTCGAAAAAAATATGAGGAGTTTTGGAGCAGCCCTTCAATTTCTCTATTGGTCTTGAAGAAATTAATTCCGGGTGAACAACTTCTGATGCTTATATGCGAATAAGTATCTGTAGTTATCTCATAAAACTTTCATAAAGAGGATTAACAGCAAATAAAATGAATGCAATCCAAGGCGAAGAATCTGACTAAAGGCTCAACAAAGTCCCAAAGATCTCCGTAGGTAAATACTTCATTCGCAAAAAACATTCATGAAGATACTCACTAATACCAACTAACCTACTGGGGGCCTATGATGGTTGCGTTTATCACGTGATAAATAAATGACAAAGCATCTGTCACTCACACTCGCATCTTTTCAAAACGGGACGGATGCTTTGTCACTTATTTATCGCGTGATAAAAGCAACCATCATAGGCCTCCAGGTGTACCTAAGTGATTAGAATGCGGGGTAATCAGATATTATCGTAATTTATCACCGAATTTAACGTAATATAAATACACTAAATTCATCATCTCAGCCATAGGACGTCCACTGCTGAACATAGGCCTCCCCTTTGGACTTCCATATATACCGGTTGGAAGCGACCTGCATCCAGCGCCTTCCGGCGACCTTTATAAGGTCATCAGTCCATCTTGTAGGTGGACGTCCTACGCTGCGCTTGCTGGTCCGAGGTCTCCACTCGAGCACTTTACGGCCCCATCGGCCATCTGCTCTGCGTGCTATGTGGCCTGCCCATTGCCACTTCAACTTGCTAATCCGGTGAGCTATATCGGTCACTTTAGTTCGTCTACGGATTTCCTCATTTCTGATTCGATCACGTAGAGACACCCCGAGCATAGCCCTCTCCATTGCTCGTTGAGCGACTTTTAGCTTTGAGATGAGGCCGATAGTGAAAGACCACGTTTCGGTGCCGTAAGTCATCACTGGTAACACACGTGTCGGATGAAAAGACATTGCGTAGTTTCCCGAACGCTGCCCAGCCGAGTTAATTATAGAGGAATCTATACCAGATGTTACATATATAATAGATGTAGACGGGTTAAGGTGGAAACGTCATGTGAACCAAATGTTATCTTGTTCAGATATTGAAGATGAACAATGTTTAAGATAAATTAGAATTAAGTTTAATTTGTCAAATTAAGTTTAGTTTGTCAAGTAAGACATTTAGTTAACTAATTTCTACTAGGATACAATATTTTAAGTCTGTTGAAGTTTTGTTATCTTTAAAACAAAATAATAGCAGATGGAGTTTAATGTTAAAGTTTATTGGGCGGAAGAGTGTGAGATTCGGAACGTTATTGTGATTTGCTATCCTACTCTATAGATAGCGTTCTCTCTCTCTCTGACAGACATTGTTAACGTGTGCATGTGTTCTTGAATAAATTGCAAGATTAATTAATTCCGGCTTTTATTTTGGAATACAATATTGGCCGTGGGGTGACCGGCCTTAGAATTGTCCCCCACCATTTCGTCCCGTGGTTGCAGTATAAGCCTGCTAAGGGAATAATAATATACCGGGAGATGGGCAGCAGCGTCTTCCAGAGACCTTAAAAAAAAACTGCGCGCGCCAACCCGCCTGCCAAGCGTGGCGCGTATGGCAAAACCCCCTTAATGATAAGTCACATTAATACCAGGCCCCCAGTCTCCGGCAGCTCCGCTATCCCTGGCGTGGGTAGCGGCCAAGGTAATGGCGGAGCAGGGGGTGCTAAGAATCCCCGGACGAAATCCGGCTACCCATCCCCACGACGACTGGCCCTGGTAACACACAACATACGCACTATGAGGACTGATGAAAAGATTTGCGAGTTGGAAGAGGAACTGAGCAGGTTACACTGGGACATTGTAGGATTATGCGAAGTCCGTAGAGAGGGGGAGGACACCGTAACCCTCAAGTCTGGTAACCTGCTCTACTACCGGGAGGGCGCCCAACAGTCCCAAGGCGGTGTCGGGTTTCTCGTTCACAGGTCCCTCGTTAACAACATAACTACCATCGACAGTGTGTCGAGCAGGGTGGCATACCTAATACTCAGAATATCCAAAAGATATTCGTTGAAGGTCATTCAGGTATACGCACCGACCTCGTCACATTCTGATGAGGAAGTAGAGGCTATGTATGAGGACGTAAGTAGGGCCATACATACTTCCAAAACCTACTTCACTGTTGTTATGGGGGACTTCAATGCAAAGTTGGGCAAGAACAGCGGTGATGAGTTGAGAGTGGGGCAATTTGGATACGGGCAACGGAACCCTAGGGGACAGAGGCTGGCCGACTTTCTGGAGAAAGAGGAACTCTTCATGATGAACTCTTTCTTCCAGAAGCCGCCTCACAGGAAATGTTACACTAAATTACAATGTAATAAATGGATTAGTGATATATCATCATCATCATCATTTCAGCCACAGGACGTCCACTGCTGGACACAGGCCTCCTCAATTGACTTCCACATGGGCCGGATAGAAGCGACCCGCATCCAGCGAGTCCCCGCAACCCTGACCAGGTCATCCGACCACCTTGCGGGTGGCCGTCCTACGCTGCGCTTTCCGGTACGTGGTCTCCACTCGAGAACCCTTCTGCCCCAACGGCCATCGGTTCTTCGAGCTATGTGCCCTGCCCATTGCCACTTCAGTTTGCTAACCCTGTTTGCTATGTCGGTGACGTTAGTTCGTCTACGAAGCTCATCATTCCTGATTCGATCACGTAGAGAGATCCCGAGCATAGCCCTTTCCATAGCTCGCCGAGTGACTCTGAGCTTCCTTAAGAGGCCCATAGTTAGAGACCACGTCTCGGCTCCGTAGTGATATAATACATAATTATTTGTAAACATGTGGTTGGATTATAGAAATTATTATTAGGCCTGCATAGAAAAAATATAAGATAGCACAGATCATATAAAGATAGGTACGAGTAAGTAATATACGTATCGTTACGTTTTTAGGGATCCGTACATGGACAATGTGCTAATTAATGAAAACTTATCTAAAGTTATATCTATCTGTTACCTACGTGAACGATCATGGACGGATTAGATTGAATGTAACATATATGAAAGCAGTAACAATTGATATCTACAGAATATATAGAAGTAGGTAACTTAAATGAGAATACTAATGGCCAGGAAAAGGTTTCCAATTAAGTAATTCCTAGGAATTAAACCAGTTTGAATGTAAAGAACGGGAACGACTGGGGTTTGCTGCATACAACCTGCCCCTTTTATTATAAGTTCTGTTGCCTAATCTAATATTATGTAAGGAACCCTTACGGGACAAGCGCTAGCATAATCACCAGGGGTCGGAGTTTCGTTCGCACGGTAGGACTTATGGAGAGCTATGGAGCCGATATTCACATTAAAATACTATTCAAACTCATACTTATACTCATAAGTGTATTTCATTCGTAATTTTAATTTGGCTTATTATTTTCGCGGCGACAGAAAAATTAAAGAGCAGCAAACTATTTGCAACTAAAATAATAACTTGTCAGCGATTAAATATTTTGGCAATCATTTATATTAAATGAGCTTTAAACTAAGGATATTTTAAAATTCAAATAAAGGCAGCTACTTTAAGGTAGCAGAAATAATAAAGAAGATTACTGAAATCATAGGCGAGGTACTATAAATAATGACTTGGCGACTAATATTAGCAGAAGGATAACAAACTTTATATTAGTGGCAACTACAGGTCTCCATCTAAAAAAGCATTTTGGGCTTTGATTTGCTGGCAGCTTAAATATTAAAAATGGGTACTATATAAAAGTAATGGGGAGTTATTTTTTTAGTTTTAGAAACCATAATTTAATGAAAACGGTGATAAGCGCGTTCGTGCGTTTTAGGTAAAAATGTTTTGCCCATACAAAACACGCTTATTTTAGTCCGAATCTAGCTAAAACACGCTACGCTAAAATAAGCATTGCATTATCATAAGACTTGCCTCAGAACCGAAGCTGTCAACCCCGATTCCACGTGGTCTTGTCTGCCCTACCCCTAGAGTGTATATAAAAAGCTGGAGGCGCGGAGGGAGAGCAGCCCTCGCCCGCCGTGACAAAGCTCGGGAGCCGTGCGGAGCGGAGCGGCTGAGGCTGCGGAGCGGAGTACGGGCGACCGTGCTTTGCCACGCAAGGGCGGAAGGGCTGCACTTCTCGCAGTGCCGGAGCTAAGGCAGAGTCTGACACAATATCCAAAAAATATTGTCGGTTTAGGAGTCCATATCTCGGTAATTATTAAGTTTAGAAAAAAGTTGTCCATACAAAACACGTTTATTTTAACGTAGTCTATACGATAGAATCATAAAAAATAGGTGTCAAGTGTTTTTATGACGAAAAGTCCAAAAAAAAAGTCACTTTTCGTTTTTTATTTTCAACTTTGATTAAAGCTCTTAAAGTGTCGCACTAAGTATTTTTTTTATGACCTTGATTTATTTTATATGCAATCTCCATTGAACAATTAGAGTAGGCCATTTTCAACTTTTTATCCGCTGTCATGTTTCCGCTTAATTAGTTAATTCAGTCGCCAAAACAATAACTCGATGCTAGTTTATATTGAAACAAAGCCGAAAATTGATTACTTAGCTGCTACTTTTTACTTTATACTAGTCTCCGCAATTAGTCGCCAACTTATTATTTTTGCTACCCCCTTTAATTTTTTATAAATCCCTAAATCAGATTAATTTGTCGCCGTGTTAAATACATGCCTTTTAATTTTATAGCCAAGGACAAAGTCAGAAGAATATACAAAGACCTGATTTGTGTGGGCATTGTTTTTTTCGCCACCATAAAATACGTAAATATTTGCAACTTTATCCATGTTTTCTGTAAATAAATATCCATTTATGACTAGAAAGTTCATGATATTGAGAATAAATTGAGTTAAATTAGGAGTTTGAAATATTGTAAAAAAAAAAAAAAAATTTCATAATTTTAGTCATTTAATGCTTGGGAATGTTAACCATAATAACCACAAAGGCAGTTTGGAATGAAATAGATGAATGAGTATGAGTATGAGTATGAATTGTATTTTAATGTTAATAACGGCTCCATAGTTCCCCATTAGTCCTACCGTGCGAAAGAAAGTCCAACCCCTGATAATCACAATTCACAAAATAACAATAAAAAAAAAACATGTTTCTTATCTTTTAATAAGGAGCTTAGGTCATTATATTGAGTTCGTCAGCTCCAGCTAGTGATGGGCCGTTTCCGAGAGTATTCCCCAGGCGAGAATATTCCCGGAAATATTCTCGGGAACATTCCCCATGAGGGGAATATAGGGGAATTTAGGATTTGTATATGAATAACATTTATTTTATGACATTCTCTATATGCTTATCTATTTAATAGGTTAACAATTCAATAGAAAAAAATATAAAAAGTCAGCTGTAAATGTAAATTTCGTATGCTCTCGAGAATATTCTCATTGTTCTCCGAGAATATTCTCAATGTTCCCGGGAATATTCTCATTGTTCCCGAGAAATATTCCGCAAGTTTTTAAATTGCTCTCAGGAATAACATGGTAAAATAAATACCAGTGAGACAAGCAAGTTAATTTCTGATAGCGAAGGAATAGAGAAAACACGTGTGTTGTCAACGCAATTAGCAAAATAATTGTATTTTATTTAGTTTTTATCGTTTTTATGTATATATTTATTTCATTATTTCAATAGTATTTTAAATAGGTAGTGTATAGTAGTACCAAAGACAGGCATGCCATAATTCATTACTTAAATACCCTGCCAGAAACATCAAATAAAAAAAAAGTGAATATCAGCATTTAATCTTTTGCAATATTTGATAAAATTATTTTTCTTTAATCAGTTGGATCCTAGCCAATGTTGATGCTCCAGGCAGGGTTCCATAGCCGCTATCACAAATATATTACAAGATCAAGAAGAGAAGTCTTGTTTTGGTGCGGGGGCTCATCCCCCGAGCCCTCCGCTTCGTAAATCTACTCGTGACTTGAAAGTTCAAAGTTGTGTTTATTATCTAAATACGGGGGCTCTGCCTCCGAGAGTGTCTCTTGTAGTCATCGTCTCATCACTTTGGATTTAAGCTATCATGTTTCTGTTCTTGGTAGTTGCTTTGATTTGAGTGCCGCCACCGCTTGTCCTAGCTCCACTTGTGACTTCAAAGTTATATCTTAGTCATCGTTTCCGAAGTTGACTTAAAATAATCAAAAGACTAACAATCTTGTTTCCCTTCTGTTCGGTTTCTCCCCTAGGCCCCTCCCCTATCTTATAGTCTTCGACTCCTCAGTAGATTTTACGGAATTAGAAGACATCTTCTCATTTTCATTTTCGGATTCAACCGTAACTTATTGCTGGAAACGTTATTCGCCCCATCAATGAGGCGCATATTTGGCGCACTTTTAATGGATTATTTCTGCCATGTCTCTGTAGCGGAAAATCATGCCGACTGTCTTTCGCGCGACTTGACGTCTTTAAAGATTCCAGACCAACTTCTGGTTTCAAAGATCTTCTTAAATGCAGCGAGATCCTACCGACTGGTCGGTAACCTCGTTTGATCCGTCAGTAGTTTCAAAACCAGCCAAGAGAAGACACATGCATTGATTTCAAATCCGTTAATTGACTTACCGCTCTTCCTTGTAATAGCTGAACAGATATCATCTTGGTCGAAGTTGTTGCGCTGTGTTGTACACGTTTTCGATTTGGAAAACTGCTTCCACAACTTCAATATGTGTCTGCTTCAGATTTAAATTTGGCGCAGTCTATGTCTACAACAGCGTCATTACAAAATGAGTTTGCGGGAAGATAACCTGTGTTCAAGAAATTTTCAGCTCTTAGAATTATTTCTGCAGCATGGTGTTATTGGAGTAGGAGGTAGCTAGGCGAGAAGCTTCTGAATTAACCTACCAACAAAAACACTAGATCATACTACCGTAAAATGGACACAAGCACGAAACCAATCTGATTGCAGATTCATAAAATATGTCATGCTGGGCCAGATGAATCGTTTTGTGGCAGCGCGTCAGTGTTAATGTTTTTTTTCTGCTAACTGCTAACAAAGTCATACAAGTTTTAAGTTTTACTTCTCTAAGTACCCTTTATGAGTTGGTTGACTATTATTACTCGTAAACTTGTTAAGCCTACCCTAGCAGCGTTTATATAGCCAATACCAAAGTACTCCCAAAATTTGCAATTTAAAGTTTGATATTTCACAAACAGATCTATAAATCGGAAACTTGTTGCAACAAACCTGCAACATTTTGAAAGGCCTATCCAACGACATATCACACCATGGGGTAGACTAGAAAAAAAAGACATCCCCACTTTATTATAGGGGGAGGTAAAGTATTTTTCCAAGAATTTGTTCTACCAATTTGTTAAAATGACTTATATGTAGGTATAACCATGCCAAATTATAACTTTCTGGTACTAAAATTCTCTCTAGTACTAAGAAAAGTTCAATGTTCCCCATTTTGGAGAATATTCTCGGGAACAAAGGAAATTTCCGGAAATATTCCCCAGGAGAATATGTTTGTTATAATGAAACCTTTTTTATTTAATAGCTAATGTTATCAATTTTGAGTATCTATTCATATCATTTCATTACAAGCTAGATTCGGAATATTATTTTATGAAATTTCAAGATGGTGGTATTCGGGTAATCAGAGCTTATTACATTATTAGGCTATTATTGTTTGGATCCTTAAAGTTAATTAATTTACGCATACGTTTATGTTAATATTTATATGAATATGAGATTTTAGGCTGACAGTTAATGTTTTGAGGCTGACTCAATAATTAAGTAGCTCCCATTACACATATGGGTATCTATAGGCTCTCATTTCCCGCAAAGTCGGGTAATGGGAGCGATTCTGTTTTTTTGAAAAAAGTTTATCTGTCGCCAAATGCCTGATAATGTAACGGTGATGCTGTAATTAAATGATAGTCAAATAACTAAGGATTTAGTTTCTATTAAAAAGATCCAAAAATACCCATACATTTGCCTTATATTGAACTTTTGGCTTAGTAGGCTCCAATTCCCCCACGCTCCCCTACCTAATTGTATCTCTGTGCTAAGTAGGGCTAGGGTTATTTGATTAACCTTAATGGAAAAGTACCTGAGGTCTTAAAATAGTCGATGGACGACAGAGGGGAGTCCCTGGAGACGAGCTTGAGGATCTGAACGTGGCCGACCTCTCCGTTTCTGACACGGTCCTTCAAGCTCCTGTAGGCGGGGTCGAAACGACGGTTGAAGGCGGCGAACAGGGCACGGCCCTTGGCCTTGGCGGCTTCGTAGCACTCCTTGGTCTCTTCGATGGACTCGGCGATGGGCTTCTCGCAGAACACATCCTTGTTGTTGGCGATGGAGTTGACCACGATGTCGTGGTGGGTGTAAGTGGGGGAACCGATGAACACAACGTTGACTCTGTTATCAATGATATTCATAAACACCAATACGAAGACACATGAAAAAAACTGTTTTTAATGGAGAGGTCATCAACAATCTTAACAGCGCGATACAGCAGAGTAACCAACCTGTTTGTAAAATTTTCAACTACTATTACCACTTCTTTTTACCCGACTATGGTAATTAAAAAAAAGTTGCACATATCCTTGTAATGAAAATCGGTGTTCTATACGCATGGATCAGTATATCAGGAAAAATCTTTACAAGGCGATGCTAGATTTTTTGGGCGCGCGGCGCCAGCCGTACAGCACCATCTCTTGGTAAAAATTTCTTTGTCCATTCATCACACTGAAATGGCTGTGCCATCCCAGTGGATGGGATAGCTGAATATCCAAATACGCTTACAGTATAGGATAGCTACTTTTCAAGCAACTACGTAAAGAAAAAAAAAACACAGATGAACCTTCTAGTTTTCTGTATACCTACTCGTTAAATGGCTTTAACTAAGTATTACCTACTGAATATAAAGAAAAATAAGCCAGGGTGTAAAGATCTTACTCTTTGTCGTTGTAGACGAGGTTGGCCTCCTTGGAAGTGATGAACTTGGTAGTGTCGCTCAGGCCCCAGTACGCCTTGAGGTCGGCGAACCGGTCCTTGCGGTCTTCAACGATGTACTTGAGGATGACACGGGGGTTCCTGATGACGCTGGAGAGGTGGATGGAGCCGGCACGGCCGAGACCGAATATGGCGCCGACCACCGGGGCCTTCTTGGGGCGGCTGCTCTTGGCCGCGGTCGCGTTCTCGACATACCTTTAAATAAATGTATTCGATTATTTTTGAATTTCTAATCCCGTACATAATATTTGCATTTTAACAAAATTCTACCTAGTACTAAATTCCAGTAAAATGTAGATACATGAAAAATGTTTTTACATCGATATATCGATACCTTAGACTAAAGTCGTTCTAGCTTTTCGGAAAAAGTCGTTGCAATTAGGACGTTAACGCGCAATTCTATGTGGTTTAAATTTCATTGGCAAAATAATTGTAATTAGCACAAGTATGAACTGAGGTAATCTAAATCTAATCTATCAGCCACAGACGTCCACTGCTGAACATAGGCCTCCCCAATGACACGCCACAAAGTGCGATCCTGTGCAGACCGCATCGAATGATTCCCCGCTACCCTCACGAGGTCATCCGTCCATCTAGTCGGGGGCCGACCCACGCTGCGCTTTCCTATACGTGGTCGCCACTCTAGGACTTTGCTGCCCCAACGGCCGTCCGTTCTCCGGGCTACATGGCCTGCCCATTGCCACTTCAACCGGGCAATCCTGTGCACTATGTCGGTTGCCTTGGTTCTTCTGCGGATATCCTCAATTCTGATTCTATAGCGCAAAGAAACTCCGAGCATTGCCCTTTCCATTGCACGTTGCGTGACTCTTAGCCGCCTCATGAGTCCCATTGTGAACCATGTCTCAGTTCCGTAAGTCATCACTGGCAACACGCACTGTTCGAAGACTTTCGTCCGTCGTTCGACGAGAAAATATGACGTAGCTTCCCGAACGCTGCCCAGCCGAGTTGAATTCGTCGATTAACCTCCTTCTCGAAGTTGCACTTACCTAGCTGGACAATTTGTCCCAGGTACACATACTCGTCGACAACTTCGAGGGAGATGAACTGAGGTATCGATATATAAATATACTTATTAGGTCGTATTCACGTCAGGAACCACAAAATTAAGCGTAGAGAAATATTTGTTAAGATAATTATGAAATCTGAAATCTAATAAAATCAATAAATATAAAAGAAAGGATTATTATATGTACAATGGCTTAAAGCTATTTAATTAGAAAAAATAAAATATATACATTTTCTATAAAAAGAATACCCCGTCCAGCAGGTCTGCCTATAAAATCAATACCCAATGTTGAAAGTTGGTAGTTATACAACATTTTGTTTTTTAATTGTTCTTAACTCCTTAATCAGCTAGCTAAAATTCATAAATAGAATATTTCTACTTTGTCAAGCAAGAAATTAGCAGTGGAACAAAATATCAGAGTTTAGGGGAAACAAGATTTAATTTAGTATTATTTTTTGTTGTTTTAAGATTCCGGAAGGATAACGTCATTGTTTGTTAGTATTTCTACAAAATTTGATTGGGCTTCCGGTCCGTGACTCAAGATGGCCGCATGCGTTTAAGTTTTGTTGTTCGTTATTTATTCATTTTTGTTATTCAATGTGTAGTATTGATAGCGTATTGTGCAGTGATCTAACGTATGAGTGAATAGCTAATGAAGAATTCAACTTGAAGCGTTTATAGCCCTTCCTGGGTCAAGGCCCGATAGTCCGCGTGGTTTTTAGTAAATCGCTATCACTTTACAAAAAGCAAAACCTCACCGAACAACGGCATGCTCTACGAGCAAACTCGAAATTGGCGAAATCATCATTAACTTTGATGGAAGCCATATTTTAAAATTAGAATTAGTAGAAAATTTGATGAATAAATTATTCTTATTTAGGAGTCACTTACTCAGTGTGCAAGTAGTCGTCGGCGGGGTAGGTAGGTTTGAAGGTGTAAGGAGAAGGTCCAGCGAACTTTTTGGTGGCCATTTTGTTTGATCTGAGAATAAAACAAAATAATTCAATACACAGGATGTTTTTTTATGTTTTGCGTTACCTTGGACATAATGCTTGGAACGTTAAAATAAACTGTTTTTCGAAATAAATTGTTTTTCCTTTTCGTACCAACTAATTTAATATGGCTTATTATTTTCGCGGCGACAGAAAAATTGAAGAGCAGCAAACTATTTGCAACTAAAATAATAACTTGTCAGCGATTAAATATTTTGGCAATCATTTATATTAAATGAGCTTTAAACTAAGGATATTTTAAAATTCAAATAATAGCAGCTACTTTAAGGTAGCAGAAATAATAAACAAGATTACTGAAATCATAGGCGAGGTACTATAAGTAATGACTTGGCGACTAATATTAGCAGAAGATCCGACTCGGCCGGGTTAGGTTAGGTTGGTTTTTTTTTTTTTTATATCCCTAAAAAGCGCTCCTTTTATTTTTTTTATGACCTTGATTTATTTTATATGCAATCTCCATTGAACAATTAGAGTAGGCCATTTTCAACTTTTTATCCGCTGTCATGTTTCCGCTTAATTAGTTAATTCAGTCGCAATAACTCGATGCTAGTTTATATTGAAACAAAGCCGAAAATTGATTACTTAGCTGCTACTTTTTACTTTATACTAGTCTCCGCAATTAGTCGCCAACTTATTATTTTTGCTACCCCATTTAATTTTTTATAAATCCTTAAATCAGATTAATTTGTCGCCGCGTTAAATACATGCCATTTAATATTGAGTTGGTGACCATTGTAAAGGGCACTTTTGAGTTAGAGAAAGTTAGTGTCAATTAAATGTCAGTGTTAGAATTATGTAAATGACAGCACGTTTACAAATTTAGCTCAGTGGTAGTTTGATTGCTTATCAAGTAGGAGGTCCTGGGTTCCAACCCGGTGCAAATGCATTTATTTTTCCTTTTTTTTATAAATTGGAAATGACAAAAATTCATTTCAGACAACTGGACCCATTGGGCCCCATGGATACCTTAAAACAATATTTTTTTACGAATAGGTAATGCTCTAGTAGTAGCGTAGCTACGGAATATCAAAACAATTTTATTTGATTCCTAATTATTTCAACCCTGTAGACTTTTAACAGTAGTACCTTAGTTAGTCATATTTGTGGAATAAAATAAAATTAGGGTATAGCTTTATACAAACCGGCCAAGCATGAGTCGGACTCGCGCACCGAGGGTTCCTTACAAACACTTCTCATCTTAACTGGCCGGGTTAAGTTTGCACTTGGTATAAATGGCGCCGCATACAAATGAAGTGCAATGTTAACGCAACCGATCACGATTGTTGTATGGGAGCCCCACTTAAATATTAATTTTATTCTTAATCATTAAATCATGTATAATATACATCAATAAATACTTTTTAGTTTGTTTTTTTTTTTCAATTAAATCAATATGGAAATATAAAATAACAAATATAAAAAAATGTTGTCAGTTAGATTACCAATAAAATAATTAAACTAAACAACGAATTATCTAAATATATTGTTAAATATTGAGTAAATAAAAATATGAATAAAGGAACTTTAAGTGAAGAAGGGACTGGGACTTACTTGAGGAACCCGTATCACCCTCGAAGTCGAAGTGCGGAATCTCAGCGCCACCAACCTTATAAACAGCAGTTTGCGGAGATAACTGATCAGCTGATAGCAGAGGTCACCCATAGTGCCACCAACACTAATATTTTCGTTGTTCTTTGCCTACAATTATTACGCTTATCGTTATAGCTCCCAAGTGCCAACGTAATAAGTGGCGGTGATAATTTGTCTGTCCATCCAACATTTGAGAAGCTGTATATTTTGCTATGAAATAAAGGTAAACGGAAAAAAAATAACGATAAATAGGGGGAAAAAAATATGTGCTCCCGAGGCATTAATATAATCGATATTATTATGTAATTATAACATCCCGTTGTTCATTACTTACTTACTTCCGCTGGCGCTACAACCCTTTGTGGGTCTTGGCGTCTGTAAGGATATCTTTGATCAGACTACGATGAAGCAAAAATTGTTTACCTACGCTTTTTTCGTCCTGCGCCTAGACACATTTAATAGTTTAGATAAAACGCTGACAATGCCGCAGAAAATAAAATAGTACCTGTTACAATATAGAAACATCGTTGTTCATTGGTAATATTTACTTCTTATCGTTCCTCAATCTATCGGCGACCAGGGCAGGGCGTTTTTATTTCGAATAGGGGTGTAGACTGGTGTTGAATTACACCTGCAACATGCCATAGTTATATACAAAAAAAAAGGTCACTAAGTCATCCTCATCAAGTAAAGAAAAAAGGGCATTGCATTATTTGACTTAAGAGTACGCAATTTTTTTTTTTTTTTTTAAGTCCAATAGTTAATTTGAAATTGTTATCAGAATCCTGATAATTCAACTAAACAACGATAATAGTTACCTTTACGGGTGATGACGTCACGGCCACGCTAGCCATTTGTGTGAAGCCTTTCAGCGCTCCGTAAAAATGTCGAGCTTTAGTCCCATATAGACATTAAATCCAAATAAAAATAGGAACATTAAACATCTTAAAAAAATTGTCTGGAAGCAAATATTAATTTTTAATTTGAACTAAAATTTTCTCTATTTTTATTTCTTCTCAGTTTCGGTCATCCAGAAGGATGAAAACGTGAAAAGAGCCTGTATTCCAGCTTTTAGTACTACAATTAAAATTCATGTCATTGCCATGTAAGATAAAAAAATCAACTCATTATTAGATGTTTTTTTTAAAACGTACGAGTGATCATAAAGAGCTTGTCTTGTAAACATGATTCTAGAAAGCCATTGTCCGAGGACAAATGGAAACAAGTAACAAAAAAATTGGGCAAGTGCGAGTCCGACTCGCGCATGAAGGGTTCCGTACATATATATATATATATAATCTAAAACAAGTTTGTTGTATGGGAGCCCCCCTTAAATATTTATTTTATTTTATTTTTAGTATTTGTTGTTATAGCGGCAATAGAAATCATCATCTGTGAAAATTTCAACTGTCTATAGTACGGCTCTTCCCAGGTGAATTTTTCGCTTCGAGCCCTAATCTTTCAAACAAAGGCCATTGTCTCTATTATCGCAAAGCCGCAAGCTCAATTTTGCCACGCGCCACTATAACATTCATATTAAAAACAAACGTTATCGTCATAGTATTAAGGTTCAAATCAAAATAATATGAATGCTGTATTTCGTCGGGGTGGTCTATTGTCCTACACTACCAAAACGCAATATATAGAATATCAGTGACATTAAATTTGAACCTTAATACTATGACGATACCGTTTGTTTTTCATATGAATGTTGTAGTGGCTCGTGCTAACGCAGTAGCTAGCGGCTTTGCGGTAATAGAGACAATGGCCTTTGTTTGAAAGATTAGGGCTCGAAGCGAAAAATTCACCTGGGAAGAGCCGTACTATAGCTATCACCGTTCTTGAGATACAGCCTGGTGACAGACGGACGGACGGACGGACGGACAGCGAAGTCTCAGTAATAGAGTCCCGTTTTTACCCTTTGGGTACGGAACCCTAAAAACGCAAACAAAAATATTCTTGTTACAAATGTCTTTTCTAAGTAACAAGGTTGAAATTATAATAGGTATCCTTATAATCATAAATATCAATTTACGATGTCAATTTATACCTATTGATTCTCAACTTATCGATTCTGTTTGCGAGTCGCGCTTATAAATATACATAGGTATAAAGAAATAAACTAAATTTGATATGATATGTTATGTAATACATTATTAGCAATAAAATCCATTCTTACCCCTATTAAGTAACATCTAATTAGCTCTAAAAGTAGTAAACCTATTTGAAAGTGTGTTTATTGATTTATCCTTCTGTCACGTAAAAACGAAGCAACAGATTCGCGTGACATTTTGAGGTAGAATACGGTATTTGATGACAGCTCAAATCAGCTACTCTTTATGAAATGTCAAAAACGATCTGTTAGTATGAAGCTTCTATGATGATACAGGCGTGTGACGTCATAAAAAACAGTAGTCAAAACACGTCTTCTTTTTAGTTATTGTACAGTTAAAAATAATATAATGTCCAAAAGTTAGTGATAGTTTATTTGGTTCCGCGTATTTTTTAATGTGTGTTTAGTGGTTTCAATGGCACAATTTATATTCACTATAGTCAAACAGCCGATTTTGAGGATAAGGATCGGAAAGTGACGTATGTATTACTTTTAAAAATTTCTACCGAAGCGCTAGCAGAATGGTGATACGTAGGCAAGCATTAAAATGTTGGTAATATTTAGTTTTTTATCAGCAAATAGGTAGTATATCGCGTTCTCGTTAAAACTTGTGTGGCAAAGCAGTTAATTGCAACAAGATTATTGAGAACAATCGTAATCCCACCGGTGCGTGAGCTGAGGCGAGGAATTAGGAACTTAGATTGGTGCCAGGAGTTTCTTCCGACCTTCTGGCTGAGAAATAAGACGAACTCTTTTGACCCATGTTTGGCCGATTTGTTACAGACCTACTTACGTTCTCCCAATAAACTATATGAACAATTAAGATTTTTATGTAGTACCTACCCATGTCAACATCCTACCTACCCATGTCAACATCCTTCTATACTACGATTTCTAATTCAAGACCAAAAAAACTACGACAGATACGTCACTGTCAAAATTGACAACATTTAAATTAATGAAGAATTCAACTTGAAGCGTTCATAGCCCTTCCTGGGTCAAGGCCCGATAGTCCGCGTGGTTTTTTGTAAATCGCTATCACTTTACAAAAAGCAAAACCTCACCGAACAACGGCATGCTCTACGAGCAAACTCGAAATTGGCGAAATCATCATTAACTTTGATGGAAGCCATATTTTAAAATTAGAATTAGAATTAGACATTTGAGTTTGTTTTTTGGCTTGCACCAAATGTTGAAGTGCTACAAGTACAATACCAGATTTTGTACCAAAAATCTCCGATGTTTAAGTTTTTATTATCTCCTCTCGTAATTATGCAGTAATAAATATATCTAGTTATTTTGTTAAAACATAGAGTTAAAGTTACCAATAAATAAATTATCTTAGCGTGTTTAAAAACTAAAAAGGAATTTACTATTGTAAAAATATTTTGTTGTAGTGGCAACCTTGTGGTAGTTTTTTTGGTCTTGAATTAGAAATCGTAGTTTACGTTGTGTCGATGTCGATGGGAGACAATTTACTGACTATTCGGAAAGATTATCAGTAAAGTACTTACCGATCGATTTAATTAGTAATGAAATGGCACAGATTTAATTTAATTTATTTATAACAGCCACAGAGGCTAGTTGACCCATTTTTGAAATATATTTGAAATGCTTAGTAATGATATTACTAATAAATTGCTCTAAAAAAAATTGTATTTCTGTAAGAGCTACAAAGCTAAATTTTATTTATTGAAAATAGAAATTTCAAAAAAGAAAAAATCGCCGACCCCCGTTTTTGCCCTATCAATACGAGCAATGAGCAGTTTTTCGCTCATTATAGTAGTAAAAGTAGAAAGCTTGATTACACGTACTAAAAACGTGACAAAATTATCGTTTAGAGATTCTCTATTATGTAAACAGCCGTCTAATGCTGATTATACCTATTTCTTGAACTTGAACTTCGATCTTCTCGATAACGTTTGCATAAGTTAACCAACTCTACCATTTGATTATTAAACAACAAATAGTAAAATAAATAAAACGGACAATCTTACACCAATCGTCCTAATCCCAGACTAATCAAAGCTCGTATGGGTACTAGACGACGATATACCTAAACATAATAATATATACAACAACACAACAACTTGAAGTAATTAATTATTTCATAGTAACTAATAACATCCATATAAAGTCAGTTTGTTTGTGAGAAAAGACAATGTTACGCATGTTACGATGTGGTCAAGGTCAAGACCAACAAATTTTTTTTATTGTAGGTACTAAGTTGCGCCCGCGTCGGCATGAATTCTCTTGATTATACCAACTTTCATCCCCCTTTCACCGTGTTTTCAATTCGCATTCAAAAATCGAGGGGATGAACGTTGGTATAATCAAGAGAATTCATGCCGACGCGGGCGCAACTTAGTACAATAAAAAAAAATTCACCCCACCAGCTCAAACATGGCGATTTTGCTGTCAGATAACAGTGAACAAAAGCCGATTTTGTTTCGAGCGTGAGTACAAAGTAACTTTTTAATTTTTTAAATTTTTGGCCTTGAATTGTCATTAATCAGCCACAGGTTAATTATAAAATTCGAATCATTTGAATCTCGATGCACTCTGTTTCTTTCATATGTATATAAAAGAGAGAGGGATAGAAACATATCAATTTGAAATTCTATTTTCGAATCCGACCTCGAATGAGAACAGTTCGGATACGCGTTATACCATAAAATTCATTAAAAACACCCGAAAGAGTTTTAATTGCAACGTATTGTTTTTAACGACCGAATATAAAAATAATTGTGCCTTTTACATATAACAATAGATTATTGCTCAAATAAAATAAGATTTTTCAACTTATTACTTACCTACCTACTGTAAATACAATAATAATTTATAATTTCACCAATTTATCATAGATGCATATTCGAAACGTTTAAAAAATATCGAGTTCAAATTGTAATTGTTACGTATTTTCTTCTGTATTTATTTTGTTTGATGCTTTACGAGTAAAAATATTAATCAATTTATAAACAAAATCTCGTAATATACCTAACTAGAGGCCCGTTGCGGCGTCAAACCGCCGCTAGAATATGGAAATCCGGTAGTGTTACAGAAAATTTATCTCTTTCGAATCTTTATCGATAAGAAGTTTTTGGCGAACGAAGAATAAATATTGTAAAAAAACACGTTAAAATGATGTTTTAAAAACGTTAAAACATGCCAGGCTAGAGCCAGGCCTGATAGCCAACTGCCAGCTTCATCGTGACAACTCTTTCAACGGTTCACTATTATCTTGTAGAAACTTTTTTGACATATATTTGTTTTGCATAACGATACTTGGCAGAAGTAACGTTTGGCAGAAACATCTTACGCAGAGTATGCTTTGGCATAAATCATTTCGCAGATTTTTATAATACCGAATCTTATATTGTCATAATGTTGATGAGCATAACAGTTTTCTAAACGAATAGTACTTTCGCAGATTTTTTTTGCATAATATTGTAGGCGGCATAAAGTTGTCAAGCCGAATACCATTTAATTCCAAGATAGACTTTATTGTCTTATTTTGTTGTACAGGGCATATGCGGAATACCTAACCTAATCCAAGTCGGACCTGCCCTAAGGCGCAATCAGTACCTAATTTATGCATTACAAATTGTTGTGATTACAGATTTTGTCCATGGAGTGGTATTGTTAGCCGGCCGATGCCGCGCGGCTCACTCGCTCGTTAGGGTCTCAGTTCAACTTAACACTCCTCCTCGCTTCGCTCGTCGTCGTACCTAACCTAATCCAAGTCGGACCTGCCCTAAGGTGGAATCAGGACCTAATTTATGCATTACAATTGTTGTGATTAAAAATTTAGTGGCAGTTGCCCCGCGGCGGCAAGATACCTAACACTGCTCCTCGAACCGCTCGTCGTTGTACTTACCTAACGGTACTTACAGTCTACTACGCAAAGTTTACGTAACGCACTTTTCTGCTAGTAGAAAATAATTATGCTATTGAAGTCGTATGCTATAGGATTATTATGGTACATAAAATTATGCTAAACCAAAGTCGGCCAAAGAGATATTCTACAATGCTGCAAAATGTGTCGTATGCGAGGTAGTTGTAATGCCAACTATACCTTTATGCCATCTTACCATTCGACCGAAAGTGTTTCTGCGAAACGTGTTATGCGAAGTGTATTTCTGACCAATATTATTCTGCCAGATGAGGGTAACCCCTTTCAACTCTTTGGCAAAAATAACTTGTGCATTAATGACATGTGATCTGCTGATCTGCTTGACAAATAAAATGCATATTATTCGATTTATGGAAAAATTTAATTCATAAAAATAATCCCCAATATAAAATAATAATTGACATATTTTCATACGACCGAACATGAGATTGGTAGAATTTTAATTTGTTGTTCTTTCTTCAGGATATAAATTTATCGATTTCTATCAATTTCCAGAAATAGCACATGAATCGAAACGACAGATTTGGGCACTCACTACGCAGGATTTAAAAAGGAAATCATGTAGTGCGTAACTGTTTATGTATTCATTTATAATCGTAAATACTTAAAAATAATGAAAATAAAAAATGTTACATAAACTCAATTGTATGAAATAGAGAGTATAAAACGTTTATATATAGATACACGAAAAACCATTTTTATCAATGCTTGTTTTTTTAATGAAATTCAATAGATCGTGAAAATTTTCTTAATATGGGTGCTGCCATGTCATCATCATCAATAATTTTATTCAATAACAATTACACATTGTGTTTGAAATTCTTACGCTAGGTATACTTAATCAAACCATATTTTACTAATCTAAATAAATAACTGACCAACAATACTCCACCATAAAAAAAACAGAATGTGTCATATATATATTATGTGTAATAATAAATAAAATACAATATATAAAACAGCTAAAAATGTTTGAAAAAAGAATATTAAGACATATTTTTTCCAATAAATTTAGAGCTGAAAGGGCTGAAGGCCTAATACCCGAATTCCAAATTCAAACTTTCGTCTTTCTTCTCATTAGTGTCTGACAGAACAGAAGAGTGAGGGAGATGCTATCTATGCTCTCAAGTCTATGGTATAAACCTAATTTTAGGGTTCCTTACCATAGTCGGTAAAAACGGAAGCCTTATAAAATCAATTTGTTTTGTTGACAACAGAATTGGTTAATTTTTTTTTTAATGAGAATAAGAATGATCAGCCAGACGTCATTAATTCAAATACGATTTATTCTTGAGCACGTCGATTTTTTGAAACTTGCATCATATGTAGGTTATTTCTACCATCAAGTTTCGCATGTTAGGGTAACATGTTAATTATTCCACATTGCCAACTCGTCCACAATGTCAGCTCGTCTATATTCCCATCTGGGTCGCAATGCCAACTTGTCCACACACCCAACACGTCCATATTACCAATTCGTCTCAATTGGCAACTCGTCCATATTCCCAATTTGTCCACAATGCCAACTCGACCATATTGCTAACTCGTTCATATACCCAACTGGTCCACAATTCCAACGCGTCCATATTGCTTACTCGTCCACAATGCCAACACGTTCACAAATACAACTCGTCTACATTTCCAACTCGTCCATATTTCCAACTCGTCCACATTCCCAACTCGTACACAATACCAAATCGTCCATATTGCCCACTCGTCCATAAACCCAACTCATCTACAATGCCAACTCGTCCATATTACCAACTCGTCTTTATTGCCAACTCATCCATATTCCCAACTCGTCCACAATGCCAACTCATCCATATTGCTAACTCGTCCACATTTCCTACTCGTCCATACACCCAACTCGTCTACAATACCAACTCGTCTTTATTGCCAATCTCGTCCATATTATCAACCCTTCCGTATTACCAACTCGTCTTCATTGCCAACTCGTTTATATTCCCAACTCATCTACAATGCCAACGCGTCCATATTACTTGCTCGTCCACAATGCCAACTCGTCCATATTCCCACCTCGTCCACAATGCCAAGTCGTCCACATTACCAACTCGTCCACACACCCAACTCATCTACATTGCCAACTCGTCTTCATTTCCAACTCATCAACAATGCCAACTCGTCCATATTGCTAACTCGTCCACAATTCCAAGTCGTCCACATTACCAACTCGTCCATATTCCCAACTCGACGATACACCCAACTCGTCTGTACAAACTCGTCCTTATTATCAGCCCGCCTTTATTGCCAACTCTTCCATATTCCCAACTTGTTCATTTTGCCAACTCATCCACATTCCCAACTCGTCCATATTCCCAACTCGTCCAACATTGACAACTCGTCCAACATTGACAACTCGTCCATATTACCAACTTGTCCGTATTACCAACTCGTCTTCATTGCCAACTCGTCCATAATGCGAACTCGTCCACATTGCCTCCTTGTCCATGTTCCCAACTTGTCAATTTTACCAACTCATCCACATTGCCAACTCATCCACATTTCCAACTCGTCCATATTCCCAACTCAACGATACACCCAACTCGTCTACAATACCAATTTGTCCTTATTATCAGCTCGTCTTTATTGCCAAATCTTCCATATCACCAACTCGTCCGTATTACCAAGTCGTCTTCATTGCCAACTCGTCCATATTCTCAACTCGTCCACATTTCCAACTCGTCCAGTTTACCAACTCATCCATATTACCAATGTAGATACATTCCCAACTTAGCTACATTGTCAAGTCGTCGATATTCTCAACTCGACCACATTTCCCATCCCGTCGACATGCAAGCGGAAGGACTAAGTTTTTTCTTGTAAAATACCATTTAATTTACCATAACTCATGCCATTTTCCTCGGAATTACAGTGCGACCAAAAAGAGTAGAAATTAAAAAGTGGTTTCTAATCAATATAAGAAAAGGGGACGACACTACAGTATTGCCACTTTTTAATTTCTACTCTTTTCGGTCGGTCTGTATTTATTGGATGGACTTATATAATCATATTTATAATAATCTTTCATAAATTTGCTTATTTGAATGACGTTTTAAATTAGTTTTACTACATTTATTGTAAAACTCGCCTATAAAAATAATCTATTAAATTATTGAATGACGGTCAGTTTTTCTAGTCTTGCGAGCACCAGGAAAACTCGCACTTAAGCGCCTTTTTCCTCCACATTTTTAACAGGTATGCGAAAAAGTTTCCATATCAACATTTTAAAATAAAAACAACCTGGCAATTTAGATCATTGACATAATAGCCCCCAATAAAAAATACATTAAAAGTTGACAGAATATGGTTACTGTCATTCATTGTCAACAAACTGTAAAATTATTTTGACGTGACAACGTCTTAATTTAGGTTGCGCTCGGAGTCACTCATGAAAAAATGTAACGCCCGCTCACGGTTGATGAGTGAGAGAGACAAAATATATTGACGTGACAACGTCTTAAATTAGGTTGCGGCTCGGAGTCACTCATGAAAAAGTGTAACGCCCGCTCACGGTTGATCGCTCACGGTTGATGAGTGAGAGAGACAAAATATATTTCTATAGTTAAAATTTGTGCAATTCTTATTTTCATTCATCGAGCATTACTGTAACAAGAGGGAAGAGGGCGGAAGAGGGAAGAGGGAAGAGGGAAGAGGGAAGAGGGAAGAGGGAAGAGGGAAGAGGGAAGAGGGAAGAGGGAAGAGGGAAGAGGGAAGAGGG